>OW387141.1:9808754-11058754 GCA_936440205.1 Lepidonotus clava
GTTAGTTCAGACTGTGTCTGCATTTTGGATTGTGTCTGCACTTTGAGTTGTTAGAAAAATTGTAAGTACATTATAAGTGCAGCCACAAGTTATGTGTCTTTACAATATGGTCTACTCTATACATTTGAAAAGGAAATTCCCTAATTTGTGATATAACATGGTGACTAATTGGGAATCCCCATCCTTCAATTAAAGGGAATCCCCAAGTCTCAAAGATGTATATGAAGGAAAATAAGTATATACACATAATATTATTTGATATCAGGCCCCATACATGCTATAAATAAGTGTGTTTCTCACTTAGATTGAATCAATAACCTGAAATTTCCAAATTATTTTGAAAGGAAATTCCCTTTATTATGACATAGCAAGGGGAGTACTGAAAAGCCCAAAATTTAGGGCACAAATTCACAAATTTCATCATTTTCCCTGAATAATTTACTATATTATGATATTTTTCCATTGTTTCTGTTTGAAACAATGTAAGAGTACATAAGTGAAGTGAAATACATACAAAATGGGAGCTTGTGAATTTATGTGCAGGAATATCAAGAAAAACGTATCAGTTTCTGACCTGATTTGGGGTAGGTTGCAATAAGGACATCATCAGGAAAGAATTTGAACCCTGGCACTCTGTCCAGTATGCTAGGGGAGAATGTTCCATTCATGACCATGTCCTTGTAGACAAATTCACCAGGTACTTTATAGTCAGCCATTGCAGAACCTAGGCTGACACAGGATAAGTATGCATATTTCAAAACTTTATTCAGTAATCATTGTTTATTCAGTATCTTAGACATGATGTAGAGATGTTGGGGGTGGGGGGTTGGTATACACACCCTCATAATAATAGTCAAAATGTTAATATTTTCAATGCAAAATTAGCCCATCTGGGGTGCTGGGACAATCACGCCCCTATTTTGGAAACTCCTAGATGTGTCCCTGCAATGTCTCTTTATAACAAATGGCACTGAAATACTGCTTTTGCACCCTATCTCACTTGGGTTTCAAATATATTTAGTCAATTGAAACCTGAATAAACTCAAAAAAGACTGACAAAACATATTTAAAACTGGAGACTAAAAATTTGCCACTTTGTAATTAAACGAGGGAGTTCAAATGGGCGAATCCAAATAGCACAGACTTGCACTGCGACTAGTTAGAACTAGCTTTTATGCCCCTTGCTTTTCAGAAATTGAAAACAGATCCACGTCAATGCATCTAGTTTGCAAAAATGTATACACCAAAATAAATGTTTGTAACAATAATAACTCTGATCCGAAGAATGCTATTGAAAATCCATATAATTTAATGATTTACCATATTCTTCTGTTAATTGCAATGTGAGGTTTCTTGTTAAAACCTTCAGTATGGAAACCCTGATTTTATTCTGACATTCGTCTTAACTATATGTAACAAGAAATTTGGTAAAATTGCCAGCATAAAGTATAAGTAAATGATTGTCCGTAGCACTAACTATGGTGAACCGTGGCACACTGACTAAATCTGTGTGTCTAAAATCCTTGTACGGGCTTTCTTTGAAAATGAATATGATAATCTTTTGAGACGGATAACTGCCCAGTGGCGGATCTAGAGGGGGGATGGGGGTGCATGCCCCTCCTTTTTTTTTTGGCCAATTTTAGACATTTTTAATGTAAAATTCTGCCAAAAATTCATTAAAGAAGATTTGTACCAAGAGCTTGCCCCCCCTTTTCAAAATTCTGGATCTGCCACTGCCACCCTCTGTGAGGATGCTACCTTGAATGAACAGAGAATGTTCTGTCAGCTATCATTGCTATAGCAATCCTTTCTGATTATATCATAAGTGATGTCATCCCTTTCTCCTTAGTGACAAATGATGTCTCAACTCTTGGTATCCTAGCTGTTGGACATGGATACGCCCAAAAACCAGTTGTTACTCTTTGTTAAGTCTATATAAATTCTTCATAGGATAAGTTCAAGTAGAATGGAGAATAAGTTTCACTTGTCATTCTCATCAGACTCATTATTTTTACAGTTATTCTCGGGACAATTATTGGCCATATTAATTGGCTATAAAGACTCCCCCTAGAGAACAAGGACTGTGAAGCCCCCTAGTGGATACTTCCCTACTACTGGCTTCCCCTATAGTGTACAGAGAACTGTGGAGCCCCCTAGTGGTTACTCCCTTCACCACTGGCTGCCTGGACCTGGACAGTGCCACTTTACCTCTAGCAGTAGACATAGACAGACCCCTTCACAACAATTTTTTTTTCTTAGTTTGTTAGGGCCTTCAAGTTCCCCAGGTTAAGGCAATAAGGATACCCATGGTAATTCACCCAACCTCTGATTGTGTATGTTCTCTACACAAGATGGTTTATCAGTTGATGAACCTTAATTACTATAGCAATATAATCATTTCTCTTAGTCACTCAGCTTAGGATATAAGATTATAAAGGTGATCATAGTTTCACTCTCTACTTGGTAAATACAATTTTTTTGGATGAGCCAGTGATGTCATCATGCTAGAAATATCTGAAGATTATTCCAAGGGAAGATATACTTATGATGCTTTATTGCTTGGTCTGATATATGAATTTTTAAAGGGAAATACCCAAATTTGTGATGTCATATGGTGACTAATTAAGAATTCCCATAAAATGGAATCCCCCAGTCTAAAAAATATATAGAAGGAATATTGAACTTTCCTGTAGAATATTTATATAAGACCCCACATAGGCTATTTGTAATTGTATTTTGAACTCACTTAAATTCATTCAATAACCTTCAAATGTGATTTTTTTTCACAAGAGGATTCCCCTTAATAATGATGTAGCAAGGGGAGTACGTACTGAAAATGCCGGAATTAAGGGGATTCTCAAATTTGATTTTCCTTCCTAAATCATTTACTACCATATTTTGGTTTTCTTTCTTTTGAAATAGTTTTGTAATACAAAAATGAAATTGAAGTAATAAAAATTGGCGCTCAGGAAATGTATCTTCTAGGAACCCTTTAAGGTTACACTGTAATCCATCTATGGCCAACACTAAAGTATACATCATACTGTAACTATCCCAAGACAAGAAATCTTTGGTTCCAGCTTTGGTCACAGTGACTCAGGCCCTTTTAAGGCTAGGAGATCAGTATCCCCTGATGAGAGTGTGAAAAAGGTGTTTTCAAGATAGTGGTCATTGATTTAGACCAAGACAATTAAACTAAACTATTAAATACTTTTCCAGAAGGTAGTTCGATATTTGATAAAGAATACTGCTTCAGACACATTTAAACATAGTTGGAAAATAGTGATATACACCACGAAATCTTACCAATATCTCTACTGAAATAGTATGACAATGTCCCCTGGTGTTAATAAACAGTACTATCAATGGTTAGAGCTAGACTAAAATACAAGGTACTTCTGACATTCTGACTTAGTTAAGTTATGATTTAACCTAACCAGAACATCACTGAGACATGCTAATTAGGTGAGGTCAAGACTAAACCTAAGCACAATGTCACTGGGATGTCATGATTAGGTATGGTTGAAACCAAACCTTAAAAGAACATCACTGTGACATCATTAGATATATGGTTCAGACCAAACATAAACGCAACGTCCTTTCAACATACTGGTAAGGTACTTATGAACCTTACCTATTTAGAATATCACAGAGAAATCACAAAGTTGGTTGCAGCAATGTTTCTGGGAGCCATCAAGTAAATGTCACTGCAACGTCAAAATCTCAGGTAATAAAGTACATCTCTTCAGGTTTGGCTACAACTATACTCAGTGAGTATGTATCAGTTATGTTCTTTTAAAGTTATGTCTCTTCATCACCTTATCAGCACGTCATAGCTACATTTTTTTAGGTTTAGTAATGACCACACATAATTGATTCGTATCAGTTACATTCTGTCTAAGTTATGTTTCAACCATACCTATTCAGTCGATCACTGTGATGTTATATTGCTTCTGGGAAGATTCCACTACCAAGCGAGCAGTTAAATAAATGTGTTACATATGTTACTAGTATCAGGAAAGCATCCTTCAAAACTGTAGCACTGATTTTATAAATGCCCGATGATTTACTACTTGACAATTCTTTGATTGTACCTTTAACTTCTGCCCTTGTAACTAATCTAAAATCAAACACTTCCCTGTTGACATCGTTTTCTATTTCTTCAGATGAAGTACTCATGTCACGGTTTACAATGGTTCCTACATTACGGAAAAAAGTATTTGAATATTCAGTTGAGCCTTTTTCATTCATAATGGACCCAGTAATATCGTCTACTAACAAAATTATTCCAAAATAAGTTTTCTTAATATTTCCCAGGGTTCCAATGATCATTTCCCAAAACCTTTTTGGATTCGTTTTTATTTTCTTTAAGTTTCTGTTTTATAATTTCTGACTTTGTTTTTTTGATCAAATTCCTCACTTTTACCTTTGCCTTTTTAAAGATTTGCCTTTTTAAGGATTTTCTTGCATATTTAAAAGCCACTTTCCTTTCTCTAATTGAATTCAATACTACTGATGTGATCCATTAAGGGTTTTGAGTTTCTACTTTCATTTTTATAGGGCATAATGATGGTATCCAGACTCGACTCAATATTTGCTATCATTTCATCCCATAATACGTTTGGGTTTATCTCAGTAGCATATTAAAATTATGCGAACATCGAATGCTATAGAAATCAAAGCACTTGGGGGGAGGAAACCCAATAACCCACTTTGGGAGTCAATAAAGGTATGAAAGAAATTCTACAATGGGAATTTACACAAAATCCCGATCTTCCTGAAAAATTGATAAGTACGCATCCATACCCATTATTGGAGGCTACATGTAATAATTTTTGGGCATCTGGTGTGAATTCGAATGATGAAAAATTACAAATGAGGACATGGACAGGTAAGAACATGTTGGGTCAGTGCCTGCATGATGGAGTTGAGGGAGGATCTTATGAGGGAAAAAAGAGCAAATGTGTTTATTACAATCTTAATGTGACGTATGAGTCTATCTGATTCTTTATAGTCCATAAAAGCTTATATATTTATTACCACTATGGTATAAAAGGGTATGATATGTATCACTTTATCTGTTAGAAAATTATATATAAATTAGAAATTATTAATAGACAGGAAAGAAAGAAAGTACAAGTACTTACGGCGTAGGATAAAGATCTAGTGTTGATATATATACGGGCCATTATAAATAGGTCGGGTGTGTATAGGGCGTAAGAGGTTGTTATAGAACTTGAAAAGGATCTTGGCAGCAATATTGGCAATTAGTAATGGTAAGATTGATGGGTCAGTGTGTCAAGTTCTCCGAACCAGGGATACCCAATTCTTTGAGTTGTACTACCTGTGGGCTAGCCTAGATCAGGAGGCATGCTGTCGACAATGCCCATAGCTTTAGCATGTTAATTTTCATGAATCTTTTCATTATTTGAAGTTAAACACGTTGAAAAATTAGGCATTATCATTTTTGAATTTGTATCTGCATGCATTTCATATTATCTAAGTATTTTAAGAATTTACTCACTATGAACAAATATATAACAAATATTTGTTTATTTTACATAGTTTTTACAGGGATTTTGTCGGCAAAATCACTCCAAATTAGCCTGCAGGTGTGTGAAATACTGTAAATCAGCTATCCGTGGTAGGGTGAATTGATAATCAATGCCATAAAATAGAGGAATTGGTTGAGCAGTAATCTTAGTATCTGAAAAGGAGTGCAAGCTACTATTGTATATGATATTGTATATATATAGAGAGATAAATTCAGTGAATGACACTACAGTTTACCAAACGACAGGGTTACAGTATGTATTACCCGGTTTAAGGATCGATCTAAAGATCTAAAAGCATTGGGTCCTTAGGCACCTATACAACTATTCTATAAATGGGAGCATATTTGGGAAAAGGTACCTAATGACATATTTGGCCACCCTGTGACCACTAGTTTTGGAGGTGTGTTCATATTATGAAATAATTACTTAACATGCAGCTAAAAGTTTTTATGATGTTTCTGAAGTCCCAGGGATTCTTCTGCGATTTGTTTTATCGTTTTACGATATTTTGTTCCTTTGCAATCTTACATACAAAATAGGCCATTATGCTCAATTTGGGCCAAATCTGGCAGCATCTGGCAGAAATTGACCCTTTGTTACATTAATCATGAAATATCTGGGAAAAAACTATTTTTTAAGTTATTTTGTGAAAATTTTTGACTTACATGAAATTTTCTAAAGATTCTCATGACATTTATTAAAAAATCAAAATTTTCATAAGCAATGCATCATGGGAAAATCAAAATGGAATGTTTTTAGCAGAATTTCTGTGCATAATTTAGGTTAGCGAGTTACCATGGTTACAGTAAAAAGAATATCAAAAATAAATAGGACATTTTTTCACAGGTAAAGTAGAAAATGTTTTTATCTTCTCAAAACTAAAAACAGTGAGTAGAACAAACACTCCTATCAAAAGTTATGGCACTTTTGATATTCTCATAAATAAGAAAACTTAATTTCTTGATAAACATAAGAAACTTTAAGTCGCCATAACATGGAAGTAACAACAGCAATTGGGATTAAGGGGTTCTCAATGTACAAGAGGTGGGGAGGTTCATACATGTTTATCTCAGGTTCTATCAGGAATATTTCAAAATGGTTTGCAGCATTTGAAAGAGTAGGTTCTCTACGATAAGAATAATGCTGACACATTTCCCCGTGTCTCATGTGATTTTGTGACCTCATTAATTGGTACCTTTTCCCAGATAGGTTCCCAAATGTAGTATGATGAATTGTCCATTCATCTTTTTAAAGGAACGAAATATGAAGCCTAGAAATCAGATATAATCAATCGTCAACATGAAATAATTGAATAATGTGGTTAATGATAAAATATGTAATGGAACGTAAAATGGGTACGAAAATGGACCGAAAAGTGCAATTGGGTATGAAAGACCTTCTAGCTGGCCCGAACTTAAGATATGCAATAGTAACAATTAACGAGTAAGTGGAACTTGACTAAAGGAGCCCAAATTGGACAGCGACTCGACAGGCCCAAAGATGGCCCGAAAGCCCAAAACGACTCAAGAAGCAACCCGAGCCTGAAAGACCAGCCAAGTACGGAAGCCTGAAATAGTGAGCAGTCGGCCTAGCGCTACTGGATTTCCCTTTAAAATACTTGAAATAAACCAAATTCTAGAGTCTTCTAACTCTGTCCATATTTGGAAAGTCCTTGAGATACCTTTACAGGGGTGAACTGAACCACGGGCCCGGGGGCCCAAGGCCCTTAAAAACAGGTTGGGCCCTAGATTTTCTGGCCAAGGGGCTCAACTGGACCCTAGAAAATCTTGGATAACAATTACAGATTTCTATATATTTTACGATAAAACATAATGTTTTCAAAGACAATCCGATTATATATATGTGAGGGCCCTAGATTTTGGTGCGGGCCCCTAGATTTGGAAAGCTGGGGGCCCGGCTGGCCCCGGGATTTTTAGACTTACGTCCACCCCTGCTTTAGTATTGTTAGTTCTTGATGGAACCGCTATGCTCAATGAATTTCATTGAAAAATATAAATCCTATCGTTATGAGCAAGGTTTCCTTTAAGGTCTGAGGTTCAAACCGCAGCACTGTTTCACACTGGGATCATGGATGGAAATAACCAGGCTTATTTCATGCATCTTAAAGAGAGAGTCAGTGAAATTTTGATTGTGTTAAATTGTCTTATCATACTGAAGGCATGATGATCACGTATGCACATATATAACATTACTATAACTAAAATGTTACCTTTCAAATAGGAAATATTGTCTATATATCAGGACATATTGAATCCTCTTGGCATCAGATGCAGGATATCTGTGTGTGACGTTGAATAAAAATCAGTTAAATCCAAAAAATCAAAATTATTAATTCCATATTAATTGTGATGTTCTCTGCGGGAGGACACATGTGGTTTCCGACTGAGATATGACAATTTCGTACGGTCTGGGTCCGAATTGTGCTTTTGCGAACACTTGTCCGAACCCGGGGTTGGGTGATCTGGGAATGGGTGGTCGATAATGTCTCTGGAAACGTGCCTTGCTCGCGAGGGTCGGTGGTGGATATGGTGTGATCGACAAGGAGGGGTTTCTGGCTTCCAGAAAAGGGTGGCTAACGGGAGTCTCGGGATGGGGTCAGCAGCTCTGGTTGGGCTGGTAATGGGGGGGACGTTAACATACAACGCGCCTAACAGGTATCTCGGATGATAGCTTTAGCGTCGGCGACATGGACCATGCCCAAAAATTTAAAAAGGTCGCACCCGTTCATCTCCCGAGTTCGTACGTCGGACGAGGTCGTTCCCATCTCGTACAGACGAGTTAGTTCGTGCATCCCTTTTTCCCTAATTTCTTCTAAGTCCTAACTCCCTTATTTGTCTGAACTTGGGTCTAATTCTCACTCTCTAGCTGCTATCCATGTCTATAAGGCTCTTCTAGGCTGTTTCGCGCCCGTTCCTAGGAAGTAGAGAGATGTGAACACAGTGAGTTCCAAAGCGGGACTGTTTATTCTCGTGCAATCACTTCTATTTATAGCCATAACCTGGCTTCTGATTGGTAACATAACATCACGAGGTCACTTTGACCCTTACTGGGGTCACTTCCGGTCAAGATTACATGATACATCACGATTTTGTGTTAACTGACAGTTTCGTGTAACTCGTACCACACGATCTCGTGTACTTCAAGATCGTGTCCCAAAACACAGCTTTACTTGTAACTCTAAATGAATTCATGTTGTGCCATTGAGTTGATTACTATAATTCATCACATAATTAATATTTCTTTATATTCTTCTCACAATTTATTTACTTTTGTGTTTTTAAACAATATGAGATTTATAAAGAACACTTAGAATAATTAAATATTGTTATTTTTTCAGTCTTGATTCTCATCTCCTCTGAGCATGACATCACACACAAAGAATGCACTGTGCAGGCTGCAACAGGTGCAAGCAGGCAAATTTATTTTCATTTAGAAAAATATCTATAAAACAAAAACTACTAGAGATAGAACCATACAACTTGGCATGATTATTCCCTGTATGGTGAGCATCACGACAATATACATTTTGACCAGCAGTGGCTCCTCCTTTTAATAAATTCTATTTGTAGAAATTCCCTCATAATGAACTCTTTATCTATATTCAATATGAAAACCTATGCCTTAATTACTCATATCATACACACACAAATTAATTACTTATGTAATTTCTGAGTTATAGTTTGACTGTCAAATCCATGTTAACAAGTATTGCTTCTCTGTATTAAAATTGGAAGAGTATGTAACCAAGAAATTTATCATCAGTACTTTTGATCTTACTTCTCTGTTTTAGACCATTCTAGCCCATGAGGTTTGAGATGCCTTTCACAGAGAGCATCTACATATTGACTTTGTTCCTCAGTGAAATAATTTGTCCAGTCCCCAACCTCACCTTTCCTCAGGAACTTGGAAATGGTGAAATCAAAACTTGGTACATTTTCATAGTTGGTCATAGGATTCTTCTTCATTGACTCAAAGGAAGATTCATCAACAATTAAGTCAAGCTCATGTTCGCTGAAGCTCTTCCCAAGGAATAATGCCATTTTTGCAATTTCTGCTTTGGGATTTGCCTTTAGGTCCTCATATTTTACAAAGTACAGGTTAGGGTTACCTTTTTCCTTCCACCAGCCTAAAACATGGTCAAAGTAATCTCCGTATACCAGCCTTTTGGCCTTGAACAGACTGAAGAACACATCAAAAGTCTGATCAAAGTTTCCAAACTGGTTGTTCATCTTGTAGAAATGGTAGAATGAAACTAAAGCATCCTTGACATTTCTCACACCTACAATGGTCTTAAAACCATTTTTACCTGCCTGTTCATAAGTGTCCTTGAAGAACTCATATGGGAGATGTGTTTTGATTAATCTTGGAGGATCCATCTTTTCTAAATCATCCATGTTTGGATGACCAGCAAGGGAAAGCTCCAAGAAAGTAGACCGTTGACTCACAGGTATTTTTCTGGATGTCTCAATGTCGCAATTATTCAGAATCAGCCATACAATCTGCTGCAGCCAAGTGGTACCTGAGAAATAAATATAATGTTCATTTCGATCCACCTATCATGGAATGCAACTAGAATCAAATTCAAATTCATTCATAAAGCAATTGTTTAATCTTTAAAAGAAATGGATTTGAGTTCATTCTGCAATTTGGATATACATCATAGATTATAATAGGAAGAACTGCAGGGTATAGCTGCATTAATTAACAATTTCAAGGGTTGTGAGGCATCAATCACATTAAAGTGATATTTTGTAAGAAGTGCTTAGTTAAAGCAAACCTTGCATATAGTTAAAGGTTAATATTTTTCAATGAAATTCATTGCGCTTTCACAAATTTCATCATTTGCCCTGAATAATTCACCAAATTGTGATATTGTGCTATTTTTTTCTGTTTGAAACAATGTAAGAATACATAAGTGAAGTGAAATACATACAAAATGGGAGCTTGTCAATTTATATGCAAGGAACATTTTAATATCAAGAAAAATGTATCACTTTCTGACCTGATTTGGGATAGGTTGCAATAAGGACATCGTCAGGATAGAATTTGAATCCTGGAATTCTGTCAAGTACACTGGGGGATAAAATTCCATCCATGACCATGTCCTTGTAGACATGTTCACCAGGTACTTTATAATCAGCCATTGCAGAACCTAGGTTGATATGGGATAAGTAATGCACATTTCAAAACATTATTCAGTAATCATTGTTTTATTCAGTATCTTAGATATGATGCAGAGATTTATGTTGGTGGGGGGGGGGGGGGGGGGGTTGGCTTGCACTTCTTATGCACCCCCTCATAATTATGGCCAAATACTGATATTTTCAATTTAAAATTAGCCTATCTTGGGTGTCATGCTTTTTCCCCATCAGCAAGCCCCTGTTTTGAAAACTCCTGAATTTGTTTCTGTCTTGATAGCATTGGGACTTAAAGTTAAATATAAATACTGCTTCTGCATCCTATCTGCCTGGGGTTTCAGATATATTTTAAGTCAATCAAAATGCAAACAAACTCAAAAGGGACTAACAAAATTTATTTAAAATTTAAGAATAAAATTGACCCACTTTGTAATTGAACTTTGCGCTTTATTTTCCAGTTGTACAGGCTGGCTGTGTAACTAGCTATAGGACTATATTCAGGAATTAAACTTACCTTTCTATGAACTTTGTAGTTAGTGTTTGCAGCAATAACTACCACAACAGACCAGGAACAGAAGCAATGTATAAGGTACCTGTTGTGAACATGTGGTATTGTATTTCCAGTGCTAATCTGACTTCTGTACTTCATGAAACCAGATCTCCAGTGTGGTAATCATATGACAACACATTAAGTATTTGCAATCTTTCTACTCTATGCACCTTGGACCCTTTAACTTTTATCATGAAAATTGATAAATTGACTCATGATAATACGGAGGTCAGAGAGATAAAAAGATAGTAAGAATCTATAATATATTTTTCACTGAGGTTCTTTTATGTATGTCAGAGGAGATTTTCTATTTTTTCTTTTTTCTAATTTTTTAAATATAAAAATTGTTTAAATAATGGTATATCCAAAAACAGGATTCATTAGATCTAGAATGTCGTCGTACAGTTCAATAGTGCATTTACGGTCAGCGTATGATCCGGCCAACACCTTATATCACTTATTCCTTATTCCCTTTTCACCAATTTGGGTCCATTAACCCTCAATTCTAATTCCTTATTCCCATAAATCTTTATATTGTGTTCTTTTATGAGAGTACTGGATAAGGTCCATTTTCTGCCCCACTAAATCCTGGTCTAAAATAATTAATTATATTATTTTAATATTTTTTTTACAAAATTGTAAAAATGGAAAAGGTTTGCAAACTGGCAAACCTACTTATGTTTTCCCTTTTCCTTTTTCCCTATCCTACTCACAAAATAGGCCCCTCCAATCCCATTAGTATGCAATGTTTGACTACTGCCCCACCTCGCAGGCACCATTGCAACCGCACCCCAGGCACACCCTAGACACTCCCCTAGCACACCCCAGACATATTCAGACACCCCAGGCACACCCCAGGCACACCCTACTGAGACCCCAGAAGGCACCAGAGGTACATTCCAGGCACTTGTGTACCCCAAGATAGACTCCTGCACACTCCAGGCACACTGCAGACACATCTGGACACCCCAGAAAGACATTTCAGGCGCACCCCAGGCACACCCTAGACACTCCCCTAAAACACCACAGACATATTCAGACACCCCAGTCACACCCTACTGAGACCCCAAAAGGCTCCACCGGCACAGTCCAGGCACCCTGCAGACACATCTGGACACCCCAGACAGACACTCCAGGCACACCCCAGGCATACCCTAGACACTCCCCTAACCCACTCCTGGCACACCCCAGGCACACCCTAGACACTCCCCTAACACACCACAGACATTTTCAAACACCCCAGGCAAACTCTAGGCACACCCCACTGAGACCCCAGAAGGCTCCAGAGGCACATTCCAGGCACTTGAGGGGCTATAATAATAAGCCCATCCCACATAGGGGATTTTCTGGGTTGGACAAGGATCGGACAAAATTCATGTATAAAGCATCTTTGTCTCCCAGAATTAGGGTTACTGAAATAAGTTAAAATTATGTTTTCCTATATCCCCAAGTATTGATATAACATTATGATTTCTAGAATGCTACCAATTGATAGATTTGCAGGTTTGCAGGCCAATCAAAATGCTGTATTTTAGGGCAAAATAGGTTCGGACATTAATGGTTGGGCTGATAGGCTTTAACATTGGTTCCTATGGGAAAAAAGCCAATATATAACGCTGCATTTTACAATTTTAGGAAGAAATATCCCAACCGAATTGCTGTGGTTACTTTTGTATTATGCAACTGTCTTCTTGGAAAAGCACAAAGGCAATTTTGAAACTATTTCGTGATAAACTTTCACTTTGGTGTAAACTGGGATGGGCTTGTTAATGGCCCTAGACCCTTAAATTCGACAGGGCGACATGGGCAATTTTTAGGCCTAATGACATGCGACATGGGATTTCAAAGAGATAGTGACAAGGGACATTGCATTATCTTAAATTCGACAGGGCGACATGCCTCTTTCTTAAATTCGACAGGGCGATATGACTGTTTCTTAAATTCGACATGTGACATCAGGACCCCCCCATCAAGGGCCCCTTATTAGGGGGCGGGATTAAAGATTGTGTTGAAACATGAGTTGTGAAAAAAAGAAAAAGGGAAAAGGTCAAAAATTGTAATATTACAAAAAAGGGAAAAGGGAAAATGAAACAAATTGAATAACACTAAAAAGGGAGTGGTCAGGGGAGAAAAAATGGATAGAACAGGAAAAGGGAAAATGGGTTAGGGGATGTACCCTAAGGATGAAATAGTGTAAATAGGGAGCAAGGTGGTATGAAAAAATATAACAAAAAAGGAATAAGGGAAAAAGGAGAGGGTAAAATATGTATACAAAAAAGGGGTGGACACTCTATACCCTGGTCTTTTACATCCCTTGCTTTTCAGAAATTGAAAATAGATCCATGTCTAAAGAAAGCTATTGAAAATTCATGTAATTTGATGATGAACCACATTCTTTTGTTAATTGGTTTCTTGTAAAACTCTTCAGTATGGAAAACCCAATTATATTGTTTTCATTCTATTCAACTATATGTAAGAAGAAATTTTGTAAGATGAGACAATTTATTTATGGTAAAATTGCCAGCATAAACTGTGAGCAAATGATTGTCCCTATCACTAACTCTGCAGATGTTATGGTGAACTGTGGCACACTGACTAAATTTGTGTTTCTAAAATCCTTGCAAGAGTGTTCTTTGAAAATGAAAACAATAATCAGAATCAGAGGATGCTACCTCAAATGAACAGAGAATGTTCTGTCAGCTACTATTGTTGATATAGCAATCCTTTCTGATCATATCATAAGTGATGTCATCCCTATCTCCTTAGTGACAAATGATGTCAACTCTGGATATTCTAGCTGTTTGTCATGGATACACCCAACAACCAGGTGTTAGTATTTGTTGAAACTAGATAAACTCTTCAAAAGATAGGTTCAAGTAAAATGGGGAATATCTAATGGAAGTTTCGCTTGTTAAGCTCATGAGACTCATTATTTTTTTCTTTTACACGTGTAAATCATCCCCAAAGGGCAAAGGTAGGGGGGGGGGGGAGTCAGGACCGCCTGGTATCCCCCCCTCCCACTGGATACGCCCTGCATAGATTGATTTACTTGTTCCCTAGGACTCAGGATGCTTGAACATTGGCTTGTTGAACTCGAGCCAGGTGAACTTGGGCCATGTGAACTTGGGCCGGGTGAACTTAGGCTGGGTGAACTCCGGCCGGGTGAACTTGAGCGGGGTGAACTCGGGCCAAGTGAACTCGGGCCAAGTGAACTTGAGCCGGGTGAACTCAGACCTGGTGAACTTGGGCCGGGTGAACTCAGGCTGGGTGAACTTGGGCCGCTTGAACATGGGCTGGGTGAATTCGAGCCGAGTCAACTCGAGCTGGGTGAACTCGGGCCGTGTGAACTTGGGCCTGGTGAACTTGAGCCCCATTCTCAGACTGCACAATCAAAAATAAGCTATGAATACCACTGATGTATTTACATCCAAATAGTTTAAAACAACTTTTTACATTAAACCCATAAAACTGACATGCGACAAGAGCCATTTTAGGCCCTTTTCAAACTTTATGTTCATCTTTCACTCAAGAATATTTCTCACATAATTTGGTAATGGTCGTACACCTAATGTGCGAAATTAGACTTGTAACAGGATCATCTTATTGAGAGAAAATAATAATTCATCCTCATTTATCAACACCTTATTGACTTAGAAAATGCAAGTACTAACTCATTCACTCATATTTGTGTCAGTGCCTGACTTAGCATAAACTGCAATTATGTCCGACCTCTGTATCATACCAGCAATACATCCTAAAGTGGACAGGTCTATTTCACGCACTATATATATTTCACTAGCAAAATAAATGGAAATGAGAAAATGCATCATAAATTAATAAATGAAAGGACTTTGACAATTTTGGAGGGACATATTGCTTACTACTCAACTCTTTAATAATTGATTCTACCTGATAATGAAATAGCAAACAAAGTTTGAAAAAATTTAAATATCTAAAAACTTCAAACTATTCTTGCACATTTAGTCGCACAAGAGGCTCATTGAACATCATGGGAGAGTATGCAGTATTATATAAAATTGATCATAAAATAATTCACATCAAAGTTATACCTTTTAGACACATGCGCGAAAATACCCTAATTAGCCTATGTAAAAAAATGCCCTGTATTTATCTTGATTTGAGATTTATCCATTGATATGAATTGCAACAATACCAAAGCGTTCTGTACGTTTTATGAGCTAAATGCGCAATTTTGACTCACTGGTGGCAATTTCACTATATTGATTATTTCAATGGTCAGACCCAGAGCAATTACATGACCCGCCAATATGTCTCCATATTTCCACTAGGTGGCAGTACCGGACCGTAATGAGACACTTCCACCTGGGGTTCTAAATAATATAGATTATCTCCCGGCATCATCTATAGGCCTAAGGGGCCGTCCATAAATGACGTCATGCAGCAGGGGGGGAGGGGGGGTTCATGGTTGCATGACCAAAAATGACAAGGGGGGAGCGGGGGTCATGTGGTGCATGACATCATGTTTAAAAAAATTCAAATTTAAGAATTTCATAGAAAAACCATAGGTGCACTCAGGATATTGGATGCTGAAATTCCTTTTTTCAATTTAGGCCGAACATTTTCTAAGAGCCAGACTCACTTGTAGGCAAGAAATTCAAGGGGCCTAACCTTATTTTAATTGGCATTGAGGCCCTGGGCCCCTGTTATGTCTACCCCTGTTTCTGTGATTGGGCGGGGGGGGGGGGGGGGGGGGGTCCTCTTGAAATGACGTCATTTTTAGAGGGGGGGTCTAGGGGCGCATGACAAAACATGACAGGGGGGGGGGGGGGGTAAAAAGGTAAAAAATAGCATGACGTCATTTATGAACGGCCCCTAATCACTGAACAATGAACATACACCATCTAACAGTATTCTAGGGATTTGAATAGGTGGCAATAACTGTATTGACAGAGACGGTGCAGCAATGCTGATCTAGTTGCGGGGGGGGGGGGGTAGCAAAATTGTTAACATGCATGTATAGATCTACATGTGCGCATTTTGTTTTCAGGATCCAAATATTACATAAATTGGTTGTGATCAAACCCTTTTTCTTCTCTTTTCGAAGAAAATTGATATACATAATTCAATCCGTAAATGTAATTGCATTAAATCAATTATGAGTGACAATCATTAAGGATAAAGATCCAAGTTAAGTATGAAAAGAACTCTAAATTAATGTAGTTTTTTTAAACTAAGATAATTCCTACACATTGCATAGGTTTTTATCTTTGTATAAGAATAAAGACATCTGGAATTGTCATGTCTAACTAAACCATTTGCATCAAAGAATTTTTTACATGAATCCTATCTCAGAGAAATTAACTGCCATTGCCTGAGAAAGTATTGGGAAACAGATTAGATAAGGACTGCTGGACATAGGGGGCCTACCTGTTTTGACTATATGGTTGTTCATTACCCACTGTACATAGACCCTAATACCTATATTGGATATATCATGGATCTAAGATTCCTGTAAGTCTGGGAGTGAAAAGACTGGGGGTAAAATTTATAAGCTGCGTGGAAATACCCAAACTCCCCCAAATGCAATATCAGGAAATACTACAATAATGCATGAGACTACAGATAAATATCATTTTATAGTTGGAAATATTAGTATTTACCTTATAAATAAGCATTATTAGCGCATACGCATTTACGGGTTATATATTGTGCATTAAATGACTTTATGACTTCTATATTAAACTATACAATTTAAACAGTTGATCCAAAAAAATCATGATGAAAATCACAAATAGATTAAGATATTCTCCTATTTTCGTTTGGAAAAAACACACAAAAACAATATATCATAATTATGTCATTAGAATTTGTCATATGTATAGTCAACTGAACTTTTTTTTTCAATTTGTAAATTCCAAAATATCGTGTTTAAACAAAAAAGAAAAAAAAAAGAAAAAATCAAAAAATCAAAGAACGCTTTTTTCTTGGGCCAAATACCATAATAACAAATTACAATTTTGCTATAGCACGCCCCCCTTTTTCAAAATACTGAATTCGCCCCTGAAAAAAATGGTTGTGTTCAGGTTTCATTGGGCCAAAAACACAGGGTAGGTATAGCAAAAATTTGTAGGCTCGTTGGGTATACACTGAAGATCGATATTTTACAAAATATTTTTTATATTTTATTGAATATCATTTACAGAGTCTGATCATTGACACATGATTTTGAACATTGATCAATTCCTACATTGACCTTCCACAATAATTTCTATCATCTAGTATGAGTTTTCTGACACGATACATGTCATCATCTGTCTAAAAAGTATTTTTATTTAATCTTACTAAAATTTTGAAAAGGTCCCCCCCCCCCCCCGAAAAAAAGGAAAAAGTTATGAATTAGCAGGGGCGGATCCAGGGGGGGGCCGGACGGGCCTTGGCCCCCCCCCCCCCCCTTGCCCTGTTAAATCATGTTTGATGGGGGGCCCACCCCCCTGTACATTCATGTTTTTGGGCCCCCCCCCTCTACAAATTCCTGGGTCCGCCCCTGATTAGGGTCGGTCGGGAAAATTTGTTTGTCCTAATTTTTTTTTGGAGGGGGGGGGGGGGGGGGGATATCTGTTATTCAGGAGACCAAATTCGTTGTTCTGCAAATGATCAATGAAAACCCCCAGTACCGGTAATATTTTAGGCACCGGTTAAGGCCATCCCTTTTTTTGAACAATTTTTCTCGGGGCAAAGCCCCCAAACCCTTTAATTTTTCATTAAATTAGAAAGATCCCTTATTTTACACTTTCAAAAGTTGGCAGCCCTGAGGCTGAGTATGCAAAAAAAAAAAAAAAAAAAAAAAAAAAATCTAGGCCAAATCATTCCAAAATAAACGGCACCAAAAATACAATTTTGCATTTTCAAAGGTACTGATCCATCTACTAGATGTATATCTATAGGCTCTTTTTTTCTATTTGAAAAAACAAAACAAAAACAACTTACAAAACGCTTGCTACTTGAACTTATATCTACTAAGTTGAAGTTCAGGATCAAAAAAAATATGAAATAATCATTTGATATTTAGGCCTATCAATGCAGGACAGTCCAGTGGCGGATCCAAGGGGGGGGGGGGGGGGGGGGCAAAAGGGGCAATTGCCCCCACCCCCCACCCCAGACCCAAGAGAGAAAATTTTGGGATCTCAAAATTGGAAGATTTGTGTAAAAACGGTGTATTGTTTTTATTTCTTAAGGCCAAAAAAAAATAAAAAAAGATTGTGTTCAGGTAACCCTACCTAATCTTTTGGCCCTATCCTTACTTTTTTTTGAGGAAATTTGCAATTATTTTTTTTCGAAATCCAAAAGAACTCACCTAAAAATGCATATATATATATATATATATATATATATACACACACAGAGTAAACAGGTTAGCGGTATCCCCGCCATTTCCGACATCGCGCAGTGAAATTTTGGGCTTTGTATGCTGGTTACTTAGCATTGGGGCCTATGGAGAAAATGCGAATTTTCGCGATTATGCGAAATATTAACAAATTGCGATAATTTGAAGGGATGTATCGCATTTCTGTGATAAATCCCAAACTTTTTCTCATTTACTGTATTAAGATTGGAGCGATATCTAAAGAGTTAGCGCGAAATAACATGTTTTCCTCCATAGGATCCTATTTTGCTGCGCGATGCTCTATTTTTAGACCCGCATACAGCGTGTATATATATATATATATAAATATATATATATATATATATATATGCATGCTCAGGGCAAGTATTTTAGGTGCTAAAAATGTTTTAAGGGGATATTTGGAATATTCTTTTATTTCAACACTGGCCTGCATGGTCTCTTTGGGAGGGCATAAGTAAAAAAACAAAAAGCAAAAAAAGATTTTCACATACCCACCCTATTATTTCTGCCTATGTTACCTGAACCCAACAATTTTTTATTTTATTTTTGGCCTAAGGGGGGTTGCCCCCGCCCCCCAGATCACTGACTCTGGATGGTATGGATCCGCCATCAGGTCTAGGACCAGGCCTAGCTATCTATCAGATATCAGGCATCATACCGCCCTCCCAAAAAAATAAAGGAATTTAAAGGAAGTTTTTTTCGTAAAAATAAAGGAATTTAAAGGAATTTGCAGGGATTTCTAGGAAAAATAAAGGAATTTTAAAGGAATATTTAGAGAACTTTCAGAGAGTTTAAACATGAAATAAGGCAATTAATACTGTAACAGGACTGCCTTCCTGTTGATTATTTCTGTGCAGCACTGCGGTGACCCACGTCGACTCATGTCGATCAATGCGTCAACTCATGCCGATCGACACGTCAACCTGGATCGATCGGCGACTAGAAAATTGTGTAATTTTATCGCTAATAATATGGAATTCTATGCATTCTATGAGATAATGTAATATTTTCTTACTTAAGAAAAAAATAAGGGAATTTAAAGGAACTTTTCACAAAAATAAAGGAAAATAAAGGAATTTTGCCTATTTTCACAAAAATAAAGGAATTTAAAGGAAATTCCTTTAAAATAAAGGAACGGTATGATGCCTGAGATATATTTCTACAATAAGGAGATAAGAGAAATCCAAAGCCAAATCCAAAGAACAAAGCCATACAAACAAACAAGGGGGTAAAATATGAGTCAAAACTGAATGTCATTGTGGATACCGGAAGTCTAGTAGGTACCTCGTGGCGGGAAAACCGACCAGAACTCTCTGGAACCTTCTAGAAGCCTTGCCTGATTTTCGCTGGTCGTCAGCCTCGCGGACTTCCGCTGGCGCTCTCGCATTATAGAACTCTATGGGAATTCTGGAAAACGCCGCGCCTGACGCCGGCACCCAGCGAAATCCAAAAGGACCCGTATATAAAACAGACGCCGCCGCGTGCGCTTCAGTCTGAACAAGAAGCAACAAGAAGGCAGAAGGACATCTCTGTCGTCAAGTCACATCATTCACAAACTAATCCAAGGTGAGACTTTTCCTTCGGTTGGAGGTATTTTGAGGTATCGGGGAATGCGTTTTGGTAGGTTTGGTGGTGATTTTGGATGTATTTGCGGAGATTTTGGTGATTTTCTTGCGGACGCTCGCGAAGGTTCCTTGTCCGGACCGGTCGCCGGCCGGCTTCCCCCGGCACGTGGTTGGAAATGATCAAACGCAGAATCGGCGATTGTAAATGAAGTACATTAGCTTGAATTGTGAATTTAGGAGTTGATATTCGTTGTTGTATCACGTACTGCTTCGTTGTGAAAGATTTCACGGTTTTCTTTGTTAAAGGTGGTAATTTGTAGTTACTAGAAACTTGACGATCCACCGTCGTCTCGATCGTGTGATCAGCGCTGGGATTTTCCCAGGGGTTTCTGCCGGGTTTCTGCCCTATCAAAAGCGAAAGTTGAAGCTACAAAAGCAGTTAACTACTTTTAAAAGCTGTAAACTAATCTTAAACACGAAATCTTTCTTTAAATGTTCTAATTGTTAGGGGTGATCGTAAGTGGTTCTGAACATGATCAAACGTGACGAAGCCACTCTGTCGCCCACCGTGGTTGGCTATGCCAAGTCATTCATTCATTGTGGATAAATTAACGTTAGTCATAACCTGCCGAACATTCTCGGATATTCTAAACTATTTCAGACCAAAGATACAATAGACCAGTTCGCATTGAAATCTAGTTTTGGATTACTGAATTACGAAAGTACATAACTTCATTGTTCTGATTGTTGATCTCGAACCCGGAATCTCGAATCTTCCAGATCATTTTGTTCTGTTGTGAAGTAACCAAACTTAACTCGAATCGAAGTTAATAAAACATCACATAACCTAGAATGAACAGAATAACTTTCATATTCAGGTAACATACCTTCTGGGATGTAAGTTTTCGTCGGATTTCCGATTTTTTCTCTGCAATGCCATATGCCCTCAAAGATCAATTTTAAAATGTTAAGTTTATAGCATGATTTACATTCAGATATCATATGTTCTTTACGATTTTTATGCTGCCTCTGACTTGCATCCCTGTACATTTGTTTAAAATTTATGCTTAATATTTTCTTACTTTCCTCCCACAGATGCCACCCATGCCAGAGCTCGAAGCCATGGAGGAGAGCGAATGTGAAACCTTCGCCTTCCAGGCTGAGATCGCCCAGTTGATGAGCCTGATCATCAACACCTTCTACTCCAACAAAGAGATCTTCCTCCGTGAGTTGATCTCCAACGCCTCCGATGCCCTGGACAAGATCCGCTACGAGTCCCTGACCGACCCCTCCAAGCTGGACTCCGGCAAGGAGCTGAACATCAGGATCGTCCAGGATAAGGACAACAAGACCCTGACCATCGAGGATTCGGGTATCGGCATGACCAAGGCCGACCTGATCAACAACCTGGGAACCATCGCCAAGTCTGGCACCAAAGCGTTCATGGAGGCCCTGCAGGTATGAACCTTTTTTTTCTAGGATTTATATCAGTTCCTTGATGCTGGAATTGGCTATCATGAGCCAATTTTACTTATGAATATAATGTAAACTTTTGAATATTATAAATAAATCTGAAACATTTCTGATGGTATTGAAAAAGGTAGGCCTTTAGCTTTAACAAACAGAGGGTCCTTGTAAATATCCAATTGTATGGATCAGTGCTCAAATGTATAGGGTCCCTCTTGGAATAAGATTAGTAGGGAATGGGAATTTAATGGCGTTTGGAATTTAAATTTGGAATTTAATTGCGTTGGGAATTTAAATTCCTTAATGGCAAAGCTGAGTGTCGTAGTTTGCACTATGAGCTTGGTAAATGGCTGAAACAAATTTCTTGTTTCTTTAAGCAGCCAGTAAAAGAAATATTAGAAACACAATGATATAATTAGAAACACCATCACATTCAGTAGACAAATCTTTCTCAACCTAAAACATCGTTCTCAACCTAAAAATTGTGCAAGTTCTAAAACAAATCTTATTTTTCCCATTAAACAGGCAGGAGCTGACATTTCCATGATCGGTCAGTTCGGTGTGGGATTCTACTCAGCCTACCTTGTCGCTGACAAAGTTACCGTAGTCAGCAAGCACAATGATGACGAATGCTACATCTGGGAGTCGTCCGCTGGTGGCTCCTTCACCATCCGCTCCACAACTGAGGAGGATATGAAGCGTGGTAAGTATCATAGTGATGTTGTTTTCAGGCATGCCAGAATTATGTGGATCCGCGCAATTCACGGTTTTTATATTTTGGGTCATTTTTCAGACTTTTAAATCTGAGGATGTCTTTTAAATAGTAGGGGCCCCTGATGTTTATTTTATGAAAAATCACAAAATCTGATAGTTTTTTCGGGTCAGTATCTTGTATTTTTATAGGAAATTATTCTCAGTGGCTGGCATGGCTTTGTTTTCCTATGTCCGCTCTACTTGCCCGGACTATTCAAATGTATATTTAAAGCACATGAAAAACGAAAAGTTGGACAGTAATTGATATACTTAATGTCGCGCATTTTAAGTACTAGATACGTTATGGAGGGGTAAAACCTTCCATTTCTCCTTGAGATTAAAAATGAAAAAGCAACAGAATAAAAGTGTGCGGTGCCCTATAGCCAGCTCAAAACTGTCTAAAATTTTGGGAATATTTCTCATCAACGGATGTAGAACTGAAATGCAAGATGACAGAAAATTCAAAATACATACTTTTACATACCCCCCTCAGTTCACCATATCACAGGGATAATTTTAGAACAAATTAGAATAAGATAATGCACACTTTCTAATCTCACGGGGTTTGTTCACTTCAATGAGACATTTATTATAAAGTTGTCTCTTGTAATGCACCGAGGCAGGGTTCTCCCTAGGCCTGCGGGATGCGGGATTCCCGCATTAGGAATTCAATTCCCGCATTAGGATGACTTTGAGGGGGCCATTCCCGCATTAAAATTATAGAAATTTGATAAGATTATAGTCAGAAAACCCCTGATATTCCAAAAATGACCCCCTAAGGTTAAACAAAATGGGGCATTTGATACTCGAAATCTTTTTCTAGGAAGAACCCTGCCGAGGTCGCATGGTTCACCCCTAACATTATCCCTGCATATCCTAAATATATTTCATGAAATGATATACCATTCCCCTTTGTTTTCCAGGTACAAGGATCGTCCTGCACCTCAAGGAAGACCAGGCCGAATACTCCGAGGAGAAGCGCGTGAAGGAGGTTGTCAAGAAACACTCGCAGTTCATCGGCTACCCAATCAGGCTGCTGGTCGAGAAGGAGCGCGACAAGGAGATCGAGGATGACGAAGAGGAGGAGGAAGAGAAGAAAGAGGAGGAGGAAGAAAAGAAGGAGGGTGAAGAGGTAAGCAGTTTTTATAGATTTGATATTTAAGTTTTAAAAGTATAGAACGGAATAAATTAATGGTGATTAAATAAGGTTACAGAAAAGTCCATTTATGGCAGTCAGGAATAGTTAAATGAGAAAAGGGGCGTTCCTGTTTAAGCCAATGAGCATTTATGCCATTTCAACGATAGTTGTAAGTTAGGCTTGAACTTCAAATTAAAGTGAAAATATCTTGCATTCACCGATTTCCATAAAAATGAGGTGTCCTTAACCTACCAATGTTATTGTAGACATAAAAACGTAGCAACATTTATAAAGATTTTCGTTTCAATACCCTTTAAATTTTAATTGGTACTATTGAAATCGTAACTGAACATTTTCAGACATTTAATTTTTCATGTTCTCTGAAGACTTTGGTATTTTTACGAAAATCAGTTATGATTTGCCTTTGAATGTCAATAAATTGATTCATTGCATTTTCTTAATACATGTGACGATGTCTTTTTCAGGAGGATAAGGAGAAGCCTAAGATTGAGGACTTGGATGAGGACGAGGATGATGAAGACAAAGACAAGACAAAGAAAAAGAAGACCATCAAAGAGAAGTACACCGAAGAGGAAGAGCTGAACAAAATGAAACCCATCTGGACCCGCAACCCAGACGACATCTCGCAGGAAGAGTACGGCGAGTTCTACAAGAGCCTCACCAACGACTGGGAGGACCATCTCGCTGTTAAGCACTTCTCGGTTGAGGGACAGCTAGAGTTCCGCGCCCTGCTGTTCGTGCCCAAACGTGCTCCCTTCGACATGTTCGAGAACAAGAAAAAGAAGAACAACATCAAGCTGTATGTGCGCCGTGTCTTCATCATGGACAACTGCGAGGATCTGATCCCCGACTACCTGAACTTCATCAAGGGCGTTGTCGACTCCGAGGACCTGCCCCTTAACATCTCCCGTGAGATGCTCCAGCAGAGCAAGATCCTGAAGGTGATCCGCAAGAACGTCGTCAAGAAGTGCATGGAGCTCTTCGAGGAGATCTCCGAGGACAAGGACAACTACAAGAAGTTCTACGAGCACTTCGCCAAGAACCTGAAGGTAAGAACTGCAACTGAGGACTCTTAACCCAGGGTTCGAAATTAACTTTTCTAGCTGTCAGCCCGGACATACTACAATGTATTACACTAACAGGTATGAAAAATCGCGGCTGATTTTAATGTAATTTTCTCAAAATTTGTCAGCCCTGATTCAAAACAATCAGCCTGGGGCTGACGTTAACTTCGAACCCTGTAATAACCTACTAAATAAGTTTTTGTGTTAGACTTCATACATTGAAGAATGGAAAAGACTCAAGCAAACAGTAAATTTAAACGTCGGACGTTTAGTTAATATTTTGTATTTAACTGCAATTTTTGGCTAAGAGCCTAATGGCAAAAGGTTGCATTCGAATTTGCATAAACACATAGCCTAGTATAATCAGCATTGAGACTGAATATCCAGAATTGAGACTGTCACAATAATATTATATCCAGCATTAAGATCAACGCCCTATGATAAATTAGTGAGAACTTGAACTTCCCCAAACGATTCGTATGAAATAATTCCCCCACTTAACAAATGTCTAACCAATACACCTCTCCCTTTCCAGCTTGGCATCCACGAGGACACTACCAACCGCAAGAAGTTGGCTGACTTCCTCCGCTACCAGTCCTCTCAGTCCGGCGACGAGATGACCTCCCTCAAGGATTACGTCTCTCGCATGAAGGAGAACCAGAAAGACATCTACTTCATCACCGGCGAGTCCAAGGAGGCCGTCGAGAACTCCGCCTTCGTAGAGCGTCTGCGCAAGCGTAACCTGGAGGTCCTGTACATGATCGACCCCATCGATGAGTACGCTGTGCAGCAGCTGAAGGAGTATGAGGGCAAGAACCTCGTCTCCGTCACCAAGGAGGGTCTTGAGCTCCCCGAGGACGAGGCTGAGAAGAAGAAGAACGAGGAGGACAAGGCCAAGTTCGAGAACCTCTGCAAGATCATGAAGGAGATCCTGGACAAGAAGGTCGAAAAGGTGTGTGTTGGGTCATTAATTCATATTGACAAACCATGTTTCATTGTCAGCTTATCTGGTTTTATAATGATAAACTATGTTTCATTACAGCTTATCGGGTATTTTTTAAAAGATAATTTTTTTTTTATTCAGGTATCAATGCTAATAAATTTTGTAGGTTTACGCTTGTAATATTGCCAGTCCATTGTACAAAATTACGACCTGTCACTGGTAAAAATATCAGATCAAAAGTCGTAGTTCAAGTTGAATTCATAGAGTAAATTGGTACCAAATAGATGTGTTTTTTATGTATTGCTTTATCGTTCATTAACGCAATGTATTCACGTCGTTCATAATATAGGTAAATTGTATACTAACGCAATTTATACATGCACATCTGAACTTAACCCATTACTTTTTGTCTTGCAGGTGATCGTATCTAACCGCCTGGTCAGCTCACCCTGCTGTATCGTCACATCGCAGTACGGCTGGTCCGCCAACATGGAGCGTATCATGAAGGCTCAGGCCCTTCGCGACACCACCACCATGGGCTACATGGCCGCCAAGAAGCACCTCGAGATCAACCCCGACCACCACATCATGGCCACTCTCCGACAGAAGGCCGATGCCGACAAGAACGACAAGTCCGTGAAGGATCTCGTCCTGCTGTTGTTCGAAACCTCTCTGCTCGCGTCCGGATTCTCGCTCGACGACCCACAGATCCACGCCAACCGCATCCACCGTATGATCAAGCTTGGTCTCGGTATCGAGGAGGACGACGTCCCGGTTGAGGCCGAGGCTGGAGCCACGAGCGAAGAAATGCCTCCCCTTGAGGGAGACGACGACGATGCTTCTCGCATGGAGGAGGTCGATTAATCGCTTTACAAAGACTGTTTAACCGTATGTTAATCGCATCATCCACACATACATTTACAGACTCTTTTTCATCATTCAGCGTATAATCTTCCTTTGCTGTTCCCTTGTGTCAGACACGTTCATCAACTCATCACCATCACAACGAACAAAGAAAAGTATAGAAAAATACCAAAAAAAGTGTAAAATATCGTAGGACCAACTCCCAAATGTTTTGTCCTTCCCCAAATACCTTTAAAAAAAGCGAAAAAAAAGAGGTTTAAATTGGGACACATCATTGTGTTATCCTTGTAGGCTAAAGAGTGCTTAGATGTTCTTTTAGGCACAAGCTTGCCGTAACTCGAAGTTGTGTTGCCTAGCATCATTCTTCCACCTGTAACTTGTAAACTTGTGTTCAAGAAAGTATTTATTGAAAAGCACGACATTCTTTCTGTTTATGAAAACCAATATAGGATGTCTCAAGACAAATAAAATCTTTTGTAACAAATATACGCATTCTCTTTGTCGGATTTTTGTAATATCAGTATTTATTTAGAAGACGTTACTAGTAGAATTCTTCAACCAAACAAATAACAAAATCCATCTATTTCGCAGGGTTCCCGCGCAGGTCTTAAATGGATTTCCTCTTAGCATATTTTTAGCCAGAGGTCTCAAAAAGGTCTAAAATTTAATTTATTGAGTAGTTAAAGTGAAGTTACCAAATCCAACTTTCAAATAAGTACTCTCAGTTGAAATTTAAATCGTATGATTTTTCTGAAATTTTTCTTTGCACGCGGTCAATAGTTGTTAATTTTTCCAATTCTTGGGTCTTAAATTGGTCTTAAAAGGTCTTAAATCGATTTTCGAAAATGCGTGGAAACCCTGTTTTAGTTGTTGCTGGTAGAATTTAGATGACTTTCTAAAAACTGAAGTCTGCGAAAATATTCGTCTCACACCAAACTAATCTTGAATTTCTCAAATAGTACTCTTGCGAAAGAATCTAGCAGGCATGCCAGAGCTCTGTACAAGGGCAGATTTCCGCAGTTGCAAATTCGAGGAGGAAATATCTTTCCTGGGTGTGGGTGGATTGCTGATGGATTTTCCAATACAAAATGAGAAGAAAAGGAAGTTTTAGGGCGAGATTTTCGACATCAAAACGGTTTTATAAGATCACTAGAAGCATACATTTTCTTACTGAAAATGATAGATAATTCTGGAAAAATGCCTTTCAACGACCGGTATGCTTGATCTAGATGAGACATGATCGAGTTACACATTAATAATTTACCTTGAGAGAATCGGACTTTGATAAATCTTGACTGATAGAGATACAGACGACGAAAAAAAAAAAAATCTTGACTGATATCCAGATTTCAAGTCCATATTTCTCGAGTCTTAAAAATCTACAATGTACTGACACCGACCGTCCACTACCAAATGGGTGAAACGAGATCTCTTGCATGATACTACCGAAAAATAAGAAATGAACATTTTTTGACAGATATTTCTTGAAACATGGGAAATTATATATGAAGCTATGGGTCAATATCTAAAATCTTAGTCGCAGAGTGGCGCTCTTAAACAATATCTTACTTTTATGACCAGGAAAATATTTTTAGAAAAATAAAATAAAAAAAGAATCCAGTCGTGTCCTCTGGGAGTAGACGTTTTAGTGGACCCAGAGTTGCCACTACATTCTTGAGGCAACTAGGAGGGAAATAACATCTGGGAATGGAGACCTGACATTTAATTTGTATTAGCTTGAAACTAACGCAAGAATACTTTAAAATGTATGTTGCTGTAGTCAGTAGATGTCTACTTTCGGCACCCCCTACCCAGGCCCTGGCATTGGTCAAGCTGTAATTAAAACACGAGAAGGGCGTTAATTATTTTGCCATACGGGATAGGGGATGTTTAGGTCAGAAGTGATGCATGGGGGTGGGGTTGAGGGGATGACAGCTGTCCATTATTAACATCCCCCTCACGACCTCAGTCCCTCCCTGAAGATTTTTCTCAGAAAGTTCCACCTTTACTTACCAAATTCATAGAAAAAACTGCAAATAGTAAGAAAATATTGAAAAGTTCCACTGCTCGCTAATCCCCTGCTCCTTTCTCGGTTCAGAGAAACCATTTCTAGGTTAACATAATTGAAGATATAAGCGAAAGTTCCTGCATGGTACAGGGGTGGGGTGTTTTGGTCAATAGTGATGCATGATGCATGGGGGTGGGGGTGTAAGGTAGGGGGAATGGGGGTTCACAGCTGGCCATTCCTATACCCTTATTGTATATGGATCGGCACTCCATTAGCCCCTATGACACCGCCTCCGCATGCTTGTTTGGCAGCCAGACGGAACAATTATCAATTAAACAAAGGGATATCACATAAGATGTTTTATTTGCATAGAAATTACAATCTTTAATACATGATATTGAGACGGAGCATGTTCCAGACATGCCATGGGCGTCACAGAATAGATTACACAACAAGCAATAATACATAAGCATAATTATGGAATAAAAGACGTATAAATATTTATATTTTTTTTATAGAAAATCTTCTTACTTTGGTGTGTTTTGTGTTTATCAGATCTAAAATACAAAGTTAAATGCATGATACAGTGTTTGCCATTAACACTGGCCCGTTGGTCAACCGCCGAAAATTTGAGAGCGTGGCCAACAGTTTGCACCAAAAATAGTGTTAAATTGGCCCTGTTGGCCAACAGTGATCAGGGAAGTTTTTTCTTTCAAAAAATCTTCTTCTTTTTTTGTGACCATAATGTACATGTTTTTTCCTTAACATTTTTGAGAGCAGTTACAAAAAAAAGTCAGGGCCAACCAAAAGCTGTCAGGGCAGACTGTATTTTTGGAAAAATCAGCCCTGTTGCCCAACAGCCTGAATTGTTAGTTTCCAACACTGTGATACTATAAAATACCAGTATATAGAATTATTTTATCAGTCAAGATAACTTTGATGCTGAAAAATAGCACACACAATTCTGGGCTATCTATAAATGACATATAAAGGAATCTCAAATGAGTATCCTTCAAAAGATATTGAAGTTACTTTGAGAATGCAAAGTGGAATTTCAAAATCCCCTTTTATTCAGGTGGATCTACCAACACAAAGCTGTGATTGTTCTTGTTACTTTAAATGCTACAAAAGTGACACACTTGCGAAATATAAAAAGACTTGAATTAAACACAAAAAATATAATTAGCTGCTTGTTCTATTTGTTCAAGTGTACGGAATGTGACTCTTTGTGAGAATTGTGTATATCTATGTACATTTGTTCTGTTTTTATAGTTATGGAATGTAGAAGCCTGCAATTTCTCAGCCATACAATGGCAAAACCACTCTGAATATCATCTTTCACTTTCCAACATACAATGTATCTGCACAAATGTCACTCAACCAAATCTAAACATTAGGGCGTTCACGCAACCTTTCAAAATATCACCAGAGAAAATCTAGCTTGGTCAATATTGGTGTTTTACTAAAAAAATTCACATCAGGTTGCTAAGTTCGAGTATATTCTCAGAGAAGAGTATAATTTATACACATCACAATTACAAAACTAGACGTAATACCAGATCTTTTTCTATTTTTGTTTTGTACTTCGGTTCTGGTACATACGAAGATCTCTCTGATACCTCCTTCAACTTAAGTACCTTTTAAAATTGTGCTAAAAAGCACCGACGCAAGTAATGCTCAATCGGGTTTAAACTAACTGGGCTACCGAATATCTTTAAAATTTATTACTTTTTTATGCTTATAATGTTTGAAGTGATACATTGATAAGTTGTGCACACCACTCGGTGGTTTCAAGGGAGATCAGAATATTACATGATCCGATTTTTAACATACAAGGAAAAGAAATCCTCTGCCGATAGTCCATATTAAATTTCATCATTTTTGCTAAATATTGATAAATCGTGAATTGTGTGTTTTGTCTGCATACCCTTTTGGTAGTCAGCATAACATAGTGCAGTTACATGGTAGCAATTATATAGCAACACTATTCTTAAAACACCAAATGGCTAGGATGGCAATTGTACTTATAGATTTGGTACCCAGAATCCACCACGTACAGTGACGTAATACCAGTAATTTAAGCTGCAGCATAATTAAGGGTAAGTTTGAGAAATGACAGTCAATCATGCCTTAACTCGGGGTCTGGCCGAAATAGGGATTTAGTCTATTCTTTAACACTATGCCACTTCTGAAAGTAAAGTTGTGAAAAATGGCCACAGAAAAAAAAAATCAAAAAATCAAAAAAAAATCAGAGTGTGGCTTAGATTAGGGGTTTTACGGTAGGGTGCTGGAAATCTTGGCCAAAACATTGCTCAAACAATGTCAAGCTAACTATGAACCAGTACACATGTCTCTGAGAACTGTCTATAATGTCCTCTACATGTAATGATACTACATGTAAAACATACTGAAGTTTTTAAGTTTTTAATCCATCTAGATTAGCTATCTTTTTCAGTAACAAGAATGTGCTATATTGTATATATTTAGATTTAACAAATGTTAGAAACTGTGTATGGACCAACCTTCCCTATTTTGTTTTCGAATTACCCCAACACATTTCAGGGCTCAACATTAAGCATTGCCTGCCTGCCCGGGGCAGGTAAAAATTGAGGTGGGGCAGGTAAATGTTGACATTCACCTGTCCAAAGGGCAGGTAAAATCTTTGGCATATAATGATAATCTTGTAAAGCTGGGCAGGTAAAAGTAAAAGTCGGGCAGGTAAAATTGCATCCACACCTACCCGACGGGCAGCCAGGCCAAAAACCTTAATGTTGAGCCTTGCATTTCATTTTTACCAAAGCATTATTTACATCCAGTTTATGAAACACCAAGTGAGTTGCTTTGTTATTCAACATGGCTAAGAGAGAACCTAACAATTCCTATGAGTGTGTTCAACATAATCTAACAATCATTAAATACGGTGCAAATACATGATCGTGCATGTTTATATCGCAGCTGTGCTTAACCTTTCCTGACGATTATCAGATCCTTACTTTGATCCACCCAGTGAAAAATACATTATTTGTTACTGGATAATCTGTTAGATTATCTCCCCAACTAAGCTGACTTTAACAGGCTAACCCAGACCCCCTAGTCAGAGTCTGTAATCTTTATGGATTTATACATGACGGTTCCACATGGGTAATTAATGGGTCTATTAAGCGGTTCAGAAAAAAGAAGAAATTCTGGGATGTATGTTAGAGTTATTGAAACAATCTGAAACAGTATGGAGAATATCCGAAGTATGTGAAATGGTATAAAGAATATCTGAAGTTATCTTAAAATGCCATGAAACCAGATAAATAAAGCAGTCATTTTTTAAGTTAACTTGAGTTGTTCAAATGAAAACATCTGAAAACTCATATCCCTGAGCTATTGTCATATACACAGTAAAAGGTTTTACATATCGAAATGAATTAAGAAGCTGAATCCAGGGTCATGCAGCAGGGAAATCAACACCGATACCAGTTTTGCTGCTCATAGTAGACCCCTAGGATATCAAAACCAAATACTAATTTTCTGCATTAAATATCATATCACCAAAATTCCATAGTGACTATCAGAATGTGAGATGCGTGCTATGTGTCATATGACTATAAGTACGTCACTGTGCGACTTTACAATACTGTTACATGATTGCACTTGATATACTCCTTACAACTATATCCGTATTTTTAACTTCTCATAATATGCAGAAGTCAAGTTACGTGGCTAGGTCTTGAAACGATTTGAGTAAAAAAAAAAACCAACAAAAATACCCGGCAATAATTGGCCGAAGTTAGTCTCAATTGACATATTCCTTACAAATATTATGTCATTCCTCTATAGTGCTTTATTCAAGTATGTCAAGCTAACTATGAACATATATCTCTGAGAACTGTCTATAATGTCCATGATACTATAATAGTATAAAACGTATTAAACTTTTTAAAAGTATGCGTATCGTGAATCAATCTAGATTAGCTATCTTTTTGAGAAACATTGGATGTAAAAATGAATAGGGCAGTGAGGAAAGTAGAAAGAGTATAATTAAAGTCTGAATAAATTTCAAATTTCTATAAATTTGCAAATATTGTAGTGTTTATCCCTCACAGTCTGGTGGTGTGTTGCGTAAAATATAACTGTAAAAGTAATAACAATGAAAAAAGAAAACTTCTATTACAAATGAGTATAAAAATTAGATAACACAACTTTTCGAGTGAAGCTGTCGTTGTCTAATCCCTTGCAGAAATTGAGAAAAGTGAATCGACTTAAGATTTTCGTAACTGAAATTCTAGAAAAATATAAATATAGGACTGAATATAAGGTGGTGAATGTTCTTGTTGAGAGTCCTATTCTACGGTTTCTTGTTTGTCTCAGATCTGACCATAAAAGATAGGCTTTTGCGATACGCCATTAAAAAAGCTCTCACCAATCGTTATTACCTTAAAACTTAAAGGAAATAAAGTAAAATATATATGTTTAGTTACACTGTTCTATTCTGAAGGACTTGTGCTGAGGAAAGGAAAAAGATTTATCCTCAATTAAGCTGAGTGAGGCTCTACCTATTTCTGACATAAAAGGCAATTGTATAAACCTCCAAGAATCAGGCAGGTAAGAGGTATTCTTCATCGTCTTCAAGCCCCTCATATCCTATGTTACCAAGTGGCATGGTAGGATCTTGTAGCTGTAGCGATCGGTACGGCTCGCGATCATCATTCTCATCCGAACCGCTCTTTTTACAGGGAAGCGGCACCTGGCAAAAGTTCCCCTGGGGACCGATAATGTGACATAGGGACTGGAAAAAGAAGGTGGCATAAAGCCAACTGAAAGTCATCACCAGCATCATGAACGTACCTAACTGGATGTACGCTAGAATGTGGGACGGCATCATCGCCAAGCCGGCTACGAAGGTTGTCGTCGCTGCCATAACGACAGCCGAGCCAACTCGCTGGAAGCTCTCCCTGGTCCTATATAAAGACTTGTGCTCTTTTGAGAGCCTATAGGAGACTCCATAGTGAATGGTGAAGTCTATAGAGAGTCCCACAGCTAAGGAGATTGTGATAGATTCCACTATATTCAAGTGCCAGCCCATCAGCACCAAACAGCCTATAGTAACTGAGATGGCCAGGGTTATAGTGACCATGGCATAGATGGTGAGGAGTATATTGAGAGAGGTCACTAACATGAGAACTGTTGCAACACCCAAGGAGAGGAGAATGGAGTATTGAGTCCCTGTGGCTAATGTTTTCTGCAGGTCATAGAATTCAAACTCTCCCCAGATGTTCGACACGAACCCATCTTTGTACCCCACTGGGGCGTTGGCAGTTAGAGATTCAAAGTAGCCAGTGATGTTCAGGTATAGACTTTCCATCTCATTGTACGAAGTAGAAAAAGGATGGTTTGTGGGTAACTCAACTAAAAACGCCTTAATGTTATTGCTAGGATCAAAAACAGGTTTGGTGATGAGAGAACTTAAGGCAGGCAGAGCACTTAAGGCAGGCTGAGAAATATCTAATATCTTTAAGTAGCACTTGTCTAAGTAGGATTTAGAAAAGGGCATCTTTCTATTCTTACAGCAAAATTCACCCAATTGATTTGGGCCGTCGCATTTCTGAAGGGCTTGTTCGAAAAACTCGAACAGTGTGATGCAATTTTTATCAAGGACGCTGGGTAAATTGAACAGATCCTTACGTTTAGTCACATTGCACACGTTTTTCAGCCAGGTTTGGGATTCTGGACTGAAGGGGTCGAAATTGGGGTCAAATTTCAGAGTGCCCAGATCTTTATGCTTGTACCAGACCCCGTTACTGTGCGGTTCCACACCCCAGACAAACCAGACTGTCATGTTGTGCCGAGCGGTATGCGTGAAGCGGAACTGGTCTTTGATAGTTTTATCCCATTTCTCCATATACTGAGAAGGCGGGAAGAGCGGAAACTCAGCCGACACCGGGACCTGGAGACGGGGCGAGTAAAACACCACACAGAGTCCCCCGATTCCCAAAGCCAACAGTAAAATGATACATACATGCCAACATTTCTCGACAATTTTGGGAATAAACTGGGCAAAAATGAAATCGGAGACTTTCGATCGCACGGCAAGGATATCTTCATACCACGGGAGGGTCATGGGAATTCTGCGTCTTTGCGATATAAAAGTCATGATTTTTTTCTGGCATACTATGACTGCTGGGATCCAGGTTATCATAAAGAAAAAGTTGGCCAACACTGCCGTCCCTGCAAAAATGGCAAAACATCGGATCGATATGATCCCTGTTACAAAATTGGCAAAAAATGACCCAGCTGTGGTTAGACTGGTGACCATAACAGATATAGCGGCATGGTTGAATGTGCGTGCGATGCGATTTTCTAGTGGGATCTCCTCATCGTCTTTCTTTGCGTGCTTCCACGCATCGAAAAATATAAACACATCATCTGCACCGATCGCGATAAGAATCAACCCGGCTAAGATATTGATAAAAGGGAAAAATGTTATCTGGAATACATAGTAATAAATTACATAGGCAAATGCGAAGGAAAAACCAACAGTTGCCAGTGTTGCTAATAGGAGAACAAACGAGAAAAGATACACAAGAAGAATAAACAGTATACAACCAAGAGCTGCGCCTACTATATACTTCATCATGTCCTCTAAGAAATATTCAGAAAACAGATCAAATTTCGAGTTATCCGTCCCATACACTGAAGCTATCGTGACAGTTCTGTGTGTTACAGTTTTATCAGCGAAATACTTTTTGAAATACCCCGTCAGATCTGGGGGGTGGATATTATACAACAACAGAGTGTACCGTAACTTACTCCCAGTCGTTGGGTTAAAATCTGAATCCACCAAATAGGTGAAGGTGTTCAGGGGTATATTATCTATTAAACACTTGTGGGGCACTGAACATTGGGACGTGGTGCAACGCTTGAGGCTGCCGTTCACGAAGTGCGGGTAGCAGACGGCGAGTAGGTCCTTGAGATCCGTGACGTCCGCTTGGGTGAGGGCCTCGCACGATTTGCCGCTTCTTAACATAGCGTACAGGGGTAAAGATATAGTGTAGTTACAACTGCGGTGGTGGTCTTTCAGCGAAGGCCGGATCACCACTGACTCTATGGCGCAGATGGACTGAAAGCTGGGCAGGTCGAATAAATCTGCATCCGGGGAAGTGGATTTGAAGACAACTTTAAGCTTCCTGGGATCTGCAGAAAAAAGATAAGAGCGAAAAATGAGGCCTAAAGTAAAAGATGGTTTTGTTCAGGTAACCCGACCTACCCTAATATTTTGGTACTACCAATTCTTTTTTCGATGATTTAAAAAACAAACAAAAAAAAACACGCCGAGATTTAATCAACATGATTTAGAAGTCATGAAATGACACGTATTCTGCCTTGAATATTCTAGATCCTAGAAATTGTTCTATAGGGCGTCTGGAGTGACTTCCGAATATTCAAGTGTACCAGAGTCTATCAGTCAATGTTGAACAAAAAAAAATCGACCTACCAACCGTTCCTTTTTTGACCTACGTTAGCTGAGCACAGCTATTTTTGGGCCTGAGCTATCTCAGGGTTGCTGCAAACCAGAAATGTCAAAATTCCCTGATATTTCCCTGAAAACTGTCATTTTCCCCTGACTAATAAGATAAGAAAATCCTTTCATTAAACAGTCTCGAACCATCCTTAGAACAGTCTTCTTCTCCCATTTAAGCTCAGGCTTTCGAAACAGGGTACCTTAATGTTTTCTTGGCAACTCCTGTGAGCCAAGACAATACTTAAAATCACAACATGCCTGTCAAGGAGCCACTATTGCCAAAAGTTTTTGCTCCACCAGATTGTTCCATATTTTCCCTGACCAATTCCAAAATTCCCTGACTTTTCTCTGATCTGTGGCGACCCTGTATCTGGGTTTCGTTCTTGTATAACGATGACTGTTTCAGTGATTCTTCATCGATAGCTATTAAAGCTACAAAATATAGAGGGGAATTTTAAAAAAACGTTTCTTTTGCTATAGGGCCGTAAATTAATTACACACCCTATTTTCCTTCTGAATTGTGGACCCCCCTATTAAGAATTTATAAATCATTAATCTATTCTAAAGCTACGTGGTCATGACCACTACGTGGAAATCATCAAAAAGTCATCCTATAATTATGGTGATCATCAAAAAGTCATCCTGCATCACACAGCAGTACTTCTTTAGGCCAGCCTTAAAAAAAAGTTTGTTTCCTGTTTACCGCCCGAGTGACTATTTTAGGGCCGACTGGAAACCTTTTTTTCATTTTTTGAAAAAATCTTTTTTTTTTTTATCAAAATTTTCAGTTAAAGCCTTACCAACCAAAAAAAAATGAAAAAAAAGAGAAGATTTTCCGACCTCCCGACTGGGTATTTTTCTGGTCACCCGCTGGACAGGAAACAATTTTTTTTTAAAGGTTGGCCTTATACACACACCCCACAGACCAATGCTGGTGTCCCATGCTGGAAGCCCCATGTGGTTCTGGCCCCACTAGGGCTGGGTCGCACCTATCAGAGTAGCTCACCGATCCCACTCCTGTGTCAGGTGACAGGTGGTTGGGGAGGGCATACTCATTACAAACCGTCTAGATACAAACTATCCAGTAAACTCAGGGTGCCCACGCTTTTTAAAAAAATATTTTAAAACCTTTTAAAGGCCCATGTTTGGCAAATTTAAGACCAATTTTCCCCATGTTAAAAAAAAAAAGTGATCATAATAATGCAGGATTCATGTAACGACCATCAACAAAAAATGGCAACTTTACTTGTCATATCTTTTTATTTTCCAAATCAGATCCAACTTAAGACCTTTTTAAGACCCCTGCAACCAAAATGTAAAATTTAAGAGCCTTCAATGCCTTTAAATTTGAGAATGCCAATTTAAGACCTTTTAAGACTTGCGTGGGCACCCTGAAACTGTGTCATACTCTGGGTACCCACGCTGTTTGAGCATAAAAAATAAGACTTTTATAAGATACTGTTTAAAATGAAAATAAAACCATAATAATATTTTTTTTCTAGAATAGTTGATATCAAAAGCCAGACCTTTTTCAGATTTTAAAAGACATTCAGTTAACGAATAGATCTATGCCAATTCAGGATACAATTTTTCTTGCGAGCCTTAAATAAGATCTGTATGATAATACCTCTGGAACTGAAATAAGACATTTAATTATGATAGCCTGTTCATGAAGAAAACTATAAAGCCTTTTAAGACCTGTGTGGGAACCCTGATACTGCATACTTTAAAAAACAAAAACATATTCTCACCTATGCCTTGGTTGTGGCAGGCTGCTCCTGGAGGCGCCCCGGCCCGCTTGACTATGTCTTTGGAGTCGCTCGGGGCAACCCATGATGAGGTGGATGTGAAGTTGGGGAGGTAACTCAACCCATCGTTTCGCCGGATTGAGATATAGAGATTCTTCATCGTCATACTCTCTGCATTTATCACGGTGCCATATGTATCAAAGCCCTGGATGAAATGGTTTGCACATTGAGAAATATTGTAGGACGAAGCGTCAAATAATGACAGATATTTGGTGTTACATAGAATATATTGGAAAAGAGGGATGGTTTAGGTATAGGGTATAATTATAATTATAATTCTATATATATATATATATATATAATATATATATATATATATAATATATATATATATATATATATATATATATATATATATATATAATCCAATTCAGAAACGTATCATGGGACCAGTGTCACTAAATGTATTTTTCAGATCTTACAATTTTGTAAACTCAGCTATTGTCGAATTCTTTCTTAAAATGTTGGTCACGTTTATTTTGGTTAATGAATATTTTTTTTTATCAAGTTTCGAGAAAAAAATCGGAAAAAAAATAAATCTACCAGCCACGCACTCACTTATGACTAACATAATATTATTAGGCTGAACGCGGGAATTGGTCTTCTCACCCTCAATAAACCCAATTTCATGAAATAGATAAAACTCTAACGTTTAAAGGCCGCTAGCTATGGAAGTGTCTAATAAAAGACCTTAGACAAAGTTCTGAATTGGAGAGAAATTGAGTGACTTGAGAGGTTTAGATCAAGGCATATATTAATTCAGGGTTGCCACGCATTTTTGAAAATCAATTTAAGACCTTTTTAAGACCATTTTAAGATCAAAAATCGGGAAAAATAAGACCTATCGACCGCGTGTGAAGAAAAATTTCAGAACATATTGTATGACATAACTTTGAAATAATTGTACTTGTTTGAAAGTCGGAATTAAAATAGTCAAGGTGACTTTATTTCATCTTCTCAAAAAATTAAATTTAAGACCTTTTTAAGACCTCTAGCTTCAAAATTGTCAAATTTAAGACCTTTTTAAGGCCTTAAATTTGAGAAAATCAATTTAAGACCTTTTAAGACCTGCGTGGGAACCCTGTAATTGTCTTTGTAGCAGGCTGCAGTTTGGTTATGAATAACTTTTGTGAACTTTTAGTTCGTGACAACCAGGAATAGATTTTGAGGTGGCATTTGCCAATAGCAGGGATGTTATTGTTATTCAGGGTAAATGAAAACATTTGAAAATGCATGAAGAAAATGTGAAAGTACCCTAGGGCCTAGACTAAAAGGTTATGTAAGCATTTATTTTTGAAAGTTATCATCTGAGGTGTTGAAGTGAAAAATAATCTAAAATCAGATTAAAATTTGAAAACTTACATCCCTGTAAGTTAATAGATTAAATACCTTAGTGGGATCATCAAAGCTTGGGAGAGGGATGGCACAAACGCAGAGGAGAACGCAGACGAGGCCCACGACAAGCGAGAAGAGAAACATCACCCAGGGAAACCTGGCCAGGAACCGCGCGAACCTACATAGGGAAAACAACATATTTGGGATGCAAGTATTTACTAGATCTGAAATTATTCATATCAGCAGGGCTCGACATTAACCATTGGCCGCCTGCTAACAGTTAAGGGCAGGTAATACCAGGTAAAACTTCAGTTGGCCCCCTTGGGGCAGGTAAACGTTGACATTCCAGGGCCCAACATTAAGCATTGCCTGCCTGCCTGGGGCAGGTAAAAGTTGAGGTGGGGCAGGTAAATGTTGAAACTCACTTGCCCAAAGGGCAGGTAACATTTTTGGCATCTAATAATGATCTGGTAAAACTGGGCAGGTGAATTTAAAAGTCGGGCAGGTCAGATTGCATCCACACCTGCCCGACGGGCAGCCACGCCAAAAACCTTAATGTTCCGCCCTGCGTTCACCTACCCGAAGTTACACGTCTTTTTTTTCTTTTCTTTTTTATTTCTTCCTTTTAAAAAAATCTTCTTTAAACTTACATATGGGGCTTTCGGTACCGCACATATCCACCGTCCAGACTGAGCAAACTTTCATCTGAATTGGAAGGGGTCGACGCCAGCGACGACGGTCCACTCCGACGACTCCCTGTTTCCTGACTGGTGTCATCTAGAGTTTCCATTGTTTTCCTGACTTGAGAATTAAATTTTAGATCTTTATATTGTACTAGTAACTAGTGAAGCAGGTTTTTCCTCTCTGTCCCTGAGTTACTGACGCAGTGACGGACCAAGAGGTGAAAACGTAAAACTTTTGTGAACTCGTCAGTCCCGTTCGTCAATGTTTTGGCATGACCTGGATGTCATGGCCAGGAGGATTCTAGCCAACATGTCATATATCATTCCAACCTAAGTATTTTCTTAGAAGTAGTCGTTTCCTGGTGTAAAAGAGAGAAATCCTGTTGTTGTTCAACAGAATTCTCCGAAGCGTAAAGCGTTTTTACGCTGGTCCCCGCGCCTCGAACTCTCGCTATCGCTGAACGTCACGAATAGACGCGGGTTCACCCTAACGCCCAGTTAGTCAGATTTTGACGAATTCGGGGTCACGTGACCACTTTTGGACCAATCCGATCCATCGACACAATGGGGTGGACCTGCAGTCTCTCAGGCCGTGTCCTCCTAGCCGTAAGAGAGAAGGGAGCCCAGCATAAAAGCGTTTTCCGGTTTAGGGTTTGTTACGGACGATTTCATTGGTCCATTAACGTCACTGAAACTTGTTACCGGCGAAACAACCAGCGGGCAAGGTGCAGAGGGGCCATTGTTCAACTGCCTGCCTCCCTCAGGCTGTCTTCGCCAAAGTCGACTTCAGGGAGGCAACAGTGTTAGCCAATCAGAGCCCTCCTTCTCACAGCACCCAGCATTGATACATCCTCCCCAGTACAACAAAGTAAACCCTCCTCTGCTTATCTGCAAAGGGGCTGTTTAACATTTATGCCAGGTTTAATTAAAGGGTTTCTATTCTTTATTCAATAGAGTCTTTTCCAGACCTCGCGCGGCCGTCACGGTCTGTTGGAGGTAGGACAAACAAATCCATGTGGTAGGAGTAGCGCGACCCCTGATTGGTGGGGGCTCATTACATAATGCTGATAAGACTCTGAGGCGTACTCCCATTGGCCAACAATTAAATCAAAACTTTTAATATTCAAAAATGTTTAAAAAATACAAGACTTACACTCACAGGTACAATCCTTATAGCAATAAAAAGATCAAATTCTAAATTATATGGCCATTGTTACAGGATTCTTCAAACACTTATAGCTACAATGTTATGGGTAGTTGAATATTGCCAATTTACACATACTCAAAGAGAGAAAAAGCCCAAGTTTGTCTGGGTAGCCCTTCTTTGGTTGAGTTTCACACTAGGTGGCGTGGTCTGGAAAATCGTTTAATAAGGAAACCTTGCACATAAGTACATGCTAGGTATTTTCTAATGAAAACACCAGTACACGTCATTTACATCTAATACTTTTAATATGAGAAAAAATCTAAAGACGATTCCCAATTTTGACACAGCAAGGAGACATTTAAAAACCTGCATTTTATTCAATTTTTCAAGGAAAATCCCCATATTAATTTTGTGACGTCACACATGCACGGTGAGTTATTGGGGAACCCCATGGATCCATCAAAGGGAATCCCCAAGTCCAAAATATATATAGAAAGGAAACTGGGGTTAAGCAAAAAATATTGTTATTTGGGCCAATACAGGCTAGGTACCGTTAATTGTAGTTTTTACTACTCTTACTATATTCAGTAACCTGATATTCCCAAATTATTTTTGAAGGGATTCCCCTTTATTATGACGTAGCAAGGACAGAAATAAAAGCACAGAAATTAGGGAATTCACAAATTTTCTTTTGTTTTCTTTATAATTCACTAATACTTCAATATTTTCTATATTTTTCTTTTGAAATAATTTTAGAATACCAACGAGAAGTTAATTGAATATAAACTAGGCGTTTGTAAATTTATGTGCAAGGAACCCTTTAACCCTTTGCCGCCTGCCTTTTTGGCAATTTCTGAACTAAAACGTAGATGGTTTGGAATGACCTTTTAAGTTTTAAGTTTCTTCACAATATTGACAACCTATAAATCATTTGGAAGCCCATTTTCTAAGGATTTATATTATGTAAGTGAATTTCAATTTTTTAAGATCATGTATCATGCGACCTAGGTCACGTGACCTAGGATTTTTCATTATTTTCACTACATTTTTAAAGGGACGTTCTCGTCTGTGAGAGGGACCAAATTTGCTACGTTGTAACTCTCGTACCGTGGCGCCAAATTCGCGACGTGACCAATGACGTTGCGTTATTACGTTCTGAAAGGGCAAAACAAGACGCCAGTGACGTCATCGTTAGGCTAACGTCGGCGTACGTTAGCCTAACAACCGCAGGACGAGAATGTCCCTTTCACAATTTTTCGAAAATTCAAGAAAAAAAAAGGTTAAATATCAATTTTTGAGAAAAAGTTATTGTTGATATGGCACACAATTTCATGCAATATTGCTGTATGAGCTGATAAATTTATCTAAAATGTCGGGGATACATTTTTCTTAAAGCCGGAGTATCATCCGTATGTTTCTAACGTTAGGGGCCCCACCCCTTACTCTAACGACGTGATGGCCGCCGACGTGATTTGCAACGTTAGAACGTAATCCAGCGACGTTATTGGTCACGTCAGGAATTTGGCATGGCGGGCAGGGAGTTTCAATGTATTAATTTAACCCTGATTCACAGACGATACACTGGCTTTAAAGCAGAACAATTTTACAAAGAAAGGGCAAAACAATTTTACAAAGAAATTCTGTTCATTAAAGGGGTTTTCTCGTCCCTGACAACGTCGCCTCTGGCTACGTTGTAACCATCTAATTAGGGCACAAAATTCGCAACGTGACCAATAATGTAGGCAGATTACGTTCCAAATGTGAAAAACACGTCGCCGGCCATCGCGTCATTAAGCTTACATCGGTGGATGTATCTCATTCAAGTCACGGACGAGAACGTCCCTTTAAACACTGAAAAAATACCTGCAATGGTTTTCTTGCACAATTTAGTATGCTAAATGTCAGTTTTCAGCTTCCCGTAGATTATTAGAAATAATTATTTTTCTAAACTAAATTTGTTTTTGGCACCACAGGCACCTTTTCTAATCATATGTTGCCACTACCTGATAAATTACACTTAGAAATTTAATAAACTGACATTTTCAATGATTTTTTGACCAACAATTAATGGATTTTTTTTTACATTTCCTGCTTTTCAACAAAATTGCTACAATTGTCACTTCAAAGTAATAAAATCTCTATTTATTGATGTTTTACACAAACAAAAGTCCTTGTTTGTGTAAAAGAGGACCTTAACTTTGATGACCACTTAAGCTTGTAGCTGGACCCATGTATATATACGGATGAGCAATAGTCTTCTAGTAGTTAACTGATGTTTATTAACATAGTGTTTGTTCTTGAGTAAAGTTGTAGATATACACCGTAGAATAAACACTGTGAAAACTGTAATGGAAAATTGTGTGTCTTTGAGTACAAAACAGCTCTCACACTCGGCTAACTGAGTAGCATAATATTCACAGAATATATTCTTGAGCCTACTTTATGACATTAAATGTCTTTATAGTCACAGGTTTCCTGTACTGGAAATTGCACTTTAACACACTATGACGCATGCTACATGCGTAAAATAAATGTTTTTCGATGAAATATCATACTAAATTACCGTGGGCATAATTATATTAGGCTGACACTGGATGATAATGAACGCTATTGTGTTGATTAGGGTTAACTATAATTATGGTGCATTGTCTGAGATAAATACTGTTGTTAATATTGTCTTTGATGGGGCTAGTCGAGTGGTGAGTAGGTCCACGAGATGGGCGCTCAATCCATAACATGAACAACGCTTGGCAGTACGGTAAGTTTATTGATGGATATGGTGATGCGTACAGTTGCTCGTGATGGTAATAAGTTCCAAGGTATAACAGTTCCAGTTTAGGGTAGAGTAAGCTTCCTCCTTAGAGTCCGCCTAGTCTCACCTCCAGCTGACGTGCGGTAGTACCGTGTAAGTCACCAGATGTCTCTGTGATTGTATAGCTATCTAATACCCCTTCGAATCTCCCGATCCGTATGATCCAAACGCTAATGGTCTCTCTCCCTCTCTTACACTGCGCTCTTGCTTATAAAGCAGTCTGATATTGATTTTACCCCAGGCGTCGGTGCTTTGCGGGGAGGTGTGTCCCGGTGAGCATTGTCATCAGGTATATTTACACCTACCAGCGGTACCTGCCATTACTAGATATTTTCATAAACTAAGTAATTTAGAGAGATTCTTATTATTTTGTATTCAACTGGTGACCTTTACACTAATTCAATGATCATGTACAAAGTAACTGATTTAATCTCTACCTTTGTGCAATAACATCATAAACCATATGTAGGTCACAGATACCTGGCCCAAACTTAGGCTTTATGGTCTGGATGGTCGGATAATTATCTTGATATTCTTCCAACATTTCAGCAATAGGAGCCCTTTCCATGTGTTGACATTTTCCCTCCAAAAAGTCTATCTCACCCACATGAGACTTTCTAATAAAAGTAATATTAAACATCATATTAGGTTTAGTTAAACATCTTTTTCAAGAACATGATTTCCCACATAGCAAAATACAAAAAGTATTTAGTATTTCTCAAATAACACCAATCTCAGACAAGTGAGAATACCTAGACTCACAGAGCCAACATGGCTACTGGTGACCTCCACCTCTGAGTCACTGACTAACTGAAAGCAAAATATCAAAATACAGGGGGAAACACTACCTGAAAACTACTTCTATAGTGTCATTTTGTTCATAAGATAGACCTGATACACTGTGGAGGACATTGAGGTAGGTTTAAACCCAGAAAATAGATCGGCAAGAGACACACTACGCTTATTTCACCATTTATTGCTTGGCAACGCAATTGCCCGATACACCACTGAAAAAATTGTTCTAATTCTTTAGATATCAACAAAATTATGCAAATTTTAAAATTTTGGTCATACATGTATATGACCGAAATTTGCAGTAGAGAGAGGCAAAGGGTTAACTAATCTTCGGCATTCAAGAAATATTGCAAAAGATAATCTCAAAGTATTGAATAGTGCATTATAAAGGAAATAAAATAAAATTGGGAATTCCCTTATTTCTGAGATTTCAGTTCTGTTCTTGCTCCGTCATAATCAAGGGAAAATAATATAGATATTTAATACTGCAGCTAAAATTCCTTCCTATTCAGTATTCAGGGTTGGGGATTCCCTTTTTAAAATCCCAGCATTCCCAATCAGTGTCCTTGTGACGTCAGAAATCAGGGGATTTTCCTTGAAAACACATAAAATAAACCAAATATTAATATTCTTATAGATCTAACTCTGCCTGAATTTGAAACATAGCTTAAATATTTCTAGCATTGATAGTAGTTAATGCATTTTCAATGCATAAAGAATTTCACTGAAATATATACATCCTTTAATAGAGTCTTATCCACACCTCCTGCGGCCGTCACGGTCCAGTGAAGGCTGGACAAACAAACCCATGTGTTGGGGATAGTGCGACACCTGATTGGTGGGGGCCCATTACATAATGCTGATAAGGCCTCTGGGGACCCTTCCCATTGGCTAGAATTAAATCAAAACTTTTAATAAGGAAAAATATTTATGAAATACAAGGCATAGGTTCACAGGCATGGTTCATATAGCAATAAAAAGATCAAGATCTGCACTATGCAACCATCTATATGGCATTTGTCTATCATGTATATATATACAAAGTTGCAGGTGGTTAAAAGTCACCAATTTACATTGGCTCAAAGAGAAAATAACCCCTAGCTTGTCTGGCCTGCACCTCTGGCGTGGTCTGGAATCTCATTTATTATGTGCAAGGTTCCCTTTAAGCATCGGGACATCCTCGATCTGCTCCCTGCTATAAATTCACCACCCGCCGCAAGAGGACGCCACCCCCTGGTGGTTGTTATCTGGTCACCATAACGTCATAAAAACTGCTGCAACAGCATCTGAACTCAGACTCTCATCTCGACCACTCAAATTTTAGTTTGCTCTTGCTATTTTGTCACAATGGCGCGTGGTGATACCAAGAAGCGGTCATCTAAAACCAAGATGCAACAGCCGAAGCTGGCTAAGTATGTAATTCAGCCCGTAACCCCAGTTGTTGCACTCCGCTACATAGAAGTCGGATGAGACTGCTGCGGCACTGGTCATGTCACCCCTGTGGCTGCTACTGAAACTCCAGTGGACCCTTCTCCTCCAGCATAGTTTGTTCAACACTGTCACTCCTGGCTGCATCTCAACATTTGTACCAGGCATTTAGATATATGAACGGTGGTGAGGCACCTGTTACGACTCTGAGCCAATTAAGTTAAATAGGTTGAGTGATGTCGATCGTGTTGAATATATGAGACCACTTACAAGTGAGCCACTTCCCATAGGCTGCTGCTGAGAGCAGGGGGAAGCAGGGTAGTAGGCTACTCTTACTGATAAAACACAAGACCACTAGTGAGCCCACTAGGTCGGGGTAGTGGCTGAGGCTGCCTTAAGGGCAGGGTCAAATGGTTACTCAAGAAGGAGAGACCAGCGCTCTTAAATGTTGACTCTATGAATTTATTTGGCCAAATGACAAACATGTCCTGTGACACAGCTACTTATATAGAGAAGCATGGTGTGGCACATCAGGGCACACTCGTACACATCTGGACACACTCGGGCACATCAGAGAATGCTCAGGCACATCAGGGCACGCATGGGCATATCAGGGCGCACTTGGGCACATCAGGGCATGCTCGGGCACATAAGGGCACACTCTTGCACATTAGAGCACGCTGGAGCATGGTTCACCTCAGAGCACGTTGGAGCACATCAGGGCATGCTGGGGCACATCAGGGCCTGCTCAGGCATATTAGAGCAGACGGGAGCATGCCGGAGCAATCTGAGGCACATTTGGGCATTCTAGGGCATGCTCGGGCACATCAGGGCACACTTAGGCACATTAGGGCACTCTCGGGCATATTATAGCATGCTGGAGCACAGTGCACACCGGAGCACGCAGGGGCACATTTGGGCATGCCAAGGCATGGTTGGGCACATTAGGGCATGCTGGAGTACAGTGCATGCCAGAGTATGCTGAGGCACATTTGGGCACACCAGGGCAAGCTCGGGCACATTAGGGCAAGCTTGGGCACATTAGGGCACACTCAGGCACAATAGAGCACGCTAGAGCACAGTGCATGCCAGAGCATGCTGAGGCACATTTGGGTATGCCAGGGCACGCTCTGGCACATTAGGGGAAGGTGGAGCAGTGTATGCTGGAGTATGCTGTGGCACATTTGGGCACACCAGGGTAAGCTTGGGCACATTAGGGCAAGCTCAGGCACATTAGAGCACACTGGAGCAAGGTGCAAGCTGGAGCACCTTGAGGCACATTTGGTCAAGCCAGGGCACATTAGGGCATCCTCAGGCACATTAGAGCACACTAGAGCATTGTGCATGCTGGGGCATGCTGAGGTACATTTGGGCACGCCAGGGCACACTTGGGCACATTAGGCCACGCTCGGGCACATTAGAGCACGTTGAAGCATGGTGCACACCAGAGCATGCTGAGACACATTTGGCGCACCAGAGCACGCTGAGACATATTTGGGCACAACGGGCACGCTTAGGCACATTATAGTACACTGGCACGGTGCATGCCGGGGCATGCTGAGGCACATTTGGGCATGCCGGGCACGCTCAGGCACATTATAGTACATTGGAGCACGGTGTACGCTGGAGCACACTGAAGCACACTTGGGCACATTAGGGCACGCTCACATGTCAGGGCACGCTTGGGCACATTAGGGCACGCTGGAGCACAGTGCATGCTGGAGCATGCTGACGCACATTTGGGCACACCAGGTCAAGCTCGGGCACATTAGGGCAAGCTCAGACACATTAGAGCATGCTGGAACAAGGTGCAAGCTGGAGCACCTTGAGGCACATTTGGTCAAGCCAGGGCACATTAGGGCATCCTCAGACACATTAGAGCACACTGGAGCATGGTGCATCCTGGGGCATGCTGAGGTACATTTGGGCACGCTAGGGCACGCTTGTGGACATTAGGCCACGCTCGGGCACATTAGAGCACGCTGGAGCATGGTTCACACCAGAGCACGCTGAGGCACATTTGGGCACAACGGGCACGCTTAGGCACATTATAGTGCGCTGGAGCACGGTGCATGCCAGGGCATGTTGAGGCACATTTGGGCACGCCGGGCATGCTCAGGCACATTATAGTTCATTGGAGCACAGTGTACGCCAGAGCACATTGAGGCACACTTGGGCACATTAGGGCACACTCCGGCACATCAGGGCACCCTCAGGCACATTAGAGCGCGCCGGAGCACGGTGCACCCCGGAGCATGCTGAGGCACATTTGGGCACACCAGGGCACACCAGGGCACATTAAAACATGCTCGGGCACATTAGGGCACATTAGGGCACGCTGGAGCACAGTGAACGCTGGAGCACGCTGAGGCACATTTGGGCATGCCAGGGCACGTACAGGTACATTAGGGCTCGTGCGGGCACATTAGGGCATGCTGGAGCATGGTGCATGCTGGGGCACGCTGAGGCACAAGGTCTACCGGCCGTGGTCCAATGGACCCAGCGGTAAATATATCAGACCTCATACTCCATAACAGTGTCTTCTTATCATAGTACCCACTTCAAGTAATCTTTATCTCCTAAAATCTAATAGACTACAACTACAAGCAAGTCTCCCTGTCCTACCTGGAGCACCAGGGTAGTCTATGGGTAGCCTAGTTGGGTTATAGCCTATTCATTTGTCACAATTCAACCAAAGTTTTACCAAATCAACTCTTTCTAACATCATTTAAGTCAACTGGTCTCAGAAATCTTTGAAAATCACCAACTAAACAATACAAAATTAAACTACTAAAAGTAGTCTTGGAGAGTGCGTAGGGATACAGTGCACAAGGAAAAGTAGTTCCTGCCCTTCAGGCTTGAACAGTCTAAGTCCAGAGAGGAAAGCCTACTAATACAGGGAGGCAAGCAGTTGAGCACTGGCCCCTCTGCGTTTGGCAGGGCATGTTGTGAGGTTGGACCTGAAGGTGCTGCTTCATAAAATGATTCCTCTGTAACTTTACCATGGGAACATTGGAGGAGAGAAAGATCGGTGCAGTGGTTGGAGCAGCTGTAGCGGATGCCGCAGGTAATTTTAGTTTATTTCTGATGTTAGATCTAATGCCTCAAATGCCCTCAGTGGTCAAATGCCCTCAGTGGTTCTTAGATCTACATTGCTGGCAAAAGGGGCGGGGCACTCTAATCTTGAGTACTCTTATTATGAGCACTCAACATTATGTCATACCTATAAGTTTATGTAAGCTGAATACTTGTGTCCGCTGTCTCTTGAAAGGATTCCATCAAACAAACAAGGGTCTGCTAACCAAAAAACTGTTCTTTGGTTATTACTTATAATAGATTTTAACTCTAATCTAAACACAATATGAACGCCAACAGGGAAAAATACTGAATATGATCATATCTCCTTCAAACTTCAAAGAACTGTTTAGATCTAACTATAGACATATAATATAGAATCTATAATCATATGTCTCTGTGATCCAATCGAGTTGGAGATGCTGGATGGGGGCGGAGTGGGGAAGTGTCCAATATCATGGGTCTAGACGCTTAAAGGGACGTTCTCGTCCTCCCGTCGTTAGGCTAAGATACATCGACTTTAGCCTAATGACTGGAAGGCCGGCGACGTGTTTTTCACTTTTGGAACATAATCCAGCGACGTTATTGGTCGCGTCGCGAAATTGGCGGGCTAATTCGATGGTTACAACGTTGGCAGTGGCGACGTCGTAGGTAACGAGAACGTCCCTTTAAAAACGACAGGGCGACATGGGCTTTTTAAAAATTCGACATGGCGACATGGCCGTTTTTTAAATTCGACAGGCAACATGTCAATTAAGGGACAAATGACATTGCTATTTTCTTAAATTCGACATGCGACAGGGCCATTTCTTAAATTCGACATGGGACATGGCTATTTCTTAAATTCGACATGCGACATGAGTCTAAACTGAGATATAGGGACAGGCGACACGGCCTTTTTAAAAATTCGACATGCGACATGGAACCCCCCCATCTATAGCCCCAATATCATGTGCCAAACCTGAAATGCCTTTGTTGTTGATCTATGTTATCAAAAATATTATAGCTACACCTCCCTGTCAAGTTGACTTGTTAGATCTATACCACATGTTGCATGTCACAATCAAGAAAACCCCACATCGCAGTGTTTGATCTTGGGCTATAGACCCTCCCATCAGGAAGTTAATTAAGAGGAAAAATCTTTGGCCTATAGACCTACTGGCCTAGAAACACCGACTAATAACATTATATTGGTGAATTTTTACCCCTGTAATCACCACTTCATGTCACCTATTGACAACTCTATCAATGTTTAAGTCAGCTTCATTATGAACTAGTTTATTTAACAGTCTATGACTGCCTACAAACAAATTTTCAAGATGTCAGATCAACGCTTTTTTGTCACTTTCAAAGTTTGAATTTTAACAAGTTGAAAATTTCTCACACCTTTAAATGTGCATTTCATACCATGTTATTGCTGAATCAAAAACCCTGAAGAAGGCCTTGATCAGCCGAAATATGTCGGTTTAATTCCGAATAGGGTTTCACCATCTTGAACTTTAACTCCTCGTGTTGGTTAGACAGTTATTTCGACCTTTTGATAGGTGAATCTAGTACCGTATGTGAGACCAAAAAGACCTTTGAATTGATTAGATCCAAGGCAAGCAGAAGCCAGCCTAAAAATAAAAGATAAATAAATGCGGGTTAGCATATGAAATGCAATCTATTAGAATGGATATATCAGCTGGATGGCTGTGCAGAAAAGATTTTTTAAGCTTTCACTTTTAATGCTGAAAAGTATAATTATATAAGAATTATATAGTTTGCTCAACCTAAACTTTGACTTTGTCATGGTCAACTTAAGAATGTAAGGCTTACAGATATTTATAGTCTATTTTGAATAGTTTATTTGCCTCTAGGAAATAAAACATAATATCTTCTTATGACTACTATTATAATATATAATTACTACTATTATATGTTTTACATATTGTAATGGACTACAATTTGATTATTTCTGCACCATGAGTCAAGTTCATCTCATATTACAAATATGCCGGTATTCCTTATTTAAATCATTCAAATTTGGCTGGAAGAACATGTAAAACATGAGGCCTTAATATATCTTGTTTTTAGCTCAACCACTGCACTGGATCTATGACTTGGCCAATTTGGATGGGTTGATAGAAGGCAAGGAGGAGATTGAGTTCTTCACCCCTTCAGCTAACCCTTACTACCTCATAGACGTTGGCAGGCAGAGCTGCTATGGTGACCAGGCCTTTGTACTGTTAGAATCCCTCGCTGACAACTCGGGTAAAGATTTTCCTTACCAGGTGGCATATATCATTTCAATAATAAGTTGTTTTTGTCTGTTCTAAAAATCAGCAGTCTGGAGTTATGGAAGGTATCATAAATTTCTTTAAAAATAAATCCATAAACATTTCTAAATTACCCCTCTACTTTCTTTATTGTCAATTGCAAATGCAGAATAGACATGGGGAAATCTTAGTAGGATTTTGCCTTTTAATCACAATTTTCTACTATATAATAACATCTTTATTTTTCCTCCTAGGCCTAAACCTTGAAGACTTTGTGCAGAGAACATATGACTTCTTTGGGCCCGAATCAGAGTATGAGAATGAGGTTGTATCAGAGTACACATTGAAGGGAGGTGGGTTTGGTTTTTATAATTTATATTACTTCACAAGGGCCATGCATATATGCATTTGTTCCAGAACTTTAAACATGAACTTTCTTTGTCTGACACATACATGTTCTTAAGGACAGAAGTATACTTTTCAGAAAACGTAATCATGAATAAGTTTAACAAAATTTGTTACCTTTAGTGGATCTCTTTGAATCATTCATATATAAAATAGCACAATATAGTGTTTTAATGATAATGAAGTTAATACTATATTGTAATATAAGGTAGGAATCACATGGCATCTTGTTATTCACAATGATTATCAGGATTGAGTCCTCTACTTACAGCATTAAAGGAATCATATCCAGTGAAGACACCATGGAGGCATTTCAGTATCAAGGATTTCTTGAAAAATGTAAAAGAAGGAAAAAAGGAAACAGGTGAGTAGTGGTGTCAATTCTCTTCAACTATATAGGAATATACTCTAAATGTGGGACTTATTATGTTATCTCTTTTTAAACACCTTGCCACACTCACTCTATCAATAAGTTATCTTATATAAAGATATATGGATATTATCTTTACCAAATATAACTTTACCCTCAAAATCCTATATTTTGCAATTGTGGGCAACCAATTAATCAGATTCATAGAAAGAAATTTATCTATGTTTAGAGATGATGGAATACTTTTTGAAAAATAAGTCAAAACTTTCTGAGTATCCATTATCTGTTTCAGTACACTCCACCTTAACCTGTAATATAGTATTAAAGAATGGGTAATAGTATGTATGTCAAGGCTCGCTTGCTGATGTGGCATTCAGGTTGGCTAAATGGGGAAAAAATAAACTAAAGAATGGATAATAGATTTGAAAAATAACAACGGAGGATAGATTTATTTCTAAATTCATTTATTGTTCACTTATTAAATCATTGAATGTATCCCTATCCCAAGAACTTTATTTAGTAAATAAAAGTTATATAAATTCTTAATGATTTTGTCTCAGGATCAGAGAAGGATGACAATATTGACTGTGTCACTAAGATTACTCCACTGGTGGCGATGTATGCGGGCGCCCCCGAGATGTTGGAGATGGCCGAGGATGCAATACGTGCCACACAAAATGCAGACTTCACAGTGGCCATAGGACTAGCTGCTGCCAGGTATGACTAATCATGGAGCATATGGGTAAAGATATAAATGTCATTATTCTGCCGTGTTAGAGATATCAAATGAAACAATCAAAAACAGAAACCTTCTGAGAAATCCCTTAAATCATTGAAATCGACTAATTTGCGAATTTGCTTTAATTCTCTTGAATGATAAACAAGATGGGATTGAAAAAAAATGATGACATGTAACATTCACTCACAGGACCAATTCATGGCCTTTTCTTAAGATCGACTTAAGAAATCACCCCTCCTCCCACCACAATCAAGAGTCCCATTGAGGCCATATGAAATTGAGTAGGTTTCCAGAGCTGCAGTAAAATGATTAATACCATACTCTAGCTCTATATGGTTTTCCACAGGCTCATCGAACAGTACATCCTTCACGGTCCTGACGTAGATGCCCTTGAGAAGGTCATTACTGACCTGCGTGACCCGCGTCGTCACAACCCAACCGACCTGGACCTGGGAACAGCAGGCTTCCTACACCAGGTGGAGCCACTGTTGGACACCCCACACCGTGAGGTTGTCACCGGAGTCTTCAGAAATGACTGAGGTACTGGACTTAATTAGTGACAAATGCAATGCATGCTCCCACCAGGAGGTGAATCCTGGTCCCCTCAAACTGGAGGCGGACATCCTACCAGTTAGGCCACCCCTTGATTGGCTGGGGGATGTGTGGGTATGGAATGACATTTCACTGGGTGCTGGTGTTCTGTCCCTTTTTCATAGTGATATGCAAGAGTTGTTATACCAGCATTTATCTCAACTGGCACTCTGCCTCTGGCTCTGACTCACTTGTGTCCAATGGTAGCTAGCATTGAACAGGTGGGGCTTGGTTAAGTTGGGAAGCAATGCTATTTAAATATAAGGAAGGTAATACCAGAAGTCTTTTATAAAGGCATACTTTCTTTGTCAAAATGTAATTTGATTCTGAGATCAATATAGCAGTATAGCAGTGGAGCCACTTGTGGACACCTCGCACTGCGAGGTCGTCACTGGGTTTGTCAGAAGTGACTGAGGTACTCAAATTAATCAATGTAGGTGTGGATTTGGGGGATGGGGCGTGCCAGGTGCACATACCCTATTTTAGCCCAAATATCAATTCGTAAATAAAAGTTATATAAATTCTTAATGATTTTGTCTCAGGATATTATTGTAAACTATTCTGCAAGACTCTCCAGGTCTGAGAATTCCACATAAAAAATAGTAATATTTTGGCAAAATTAGGGGGGACACCCCATGCGCCCCCTCTTATCTGCCACTGCTCATGTATTTATTCTGTCTTTGTAGTTTTGCCGGGATCCTTCCAGTCAGCTGTACATGCAGTCATCACTGCCCAGGACTTTACATCAGGTGTAAGGGCCACCATACGGGCGGGAGGCTGCAACGCTTCCCGCAGTGCCCTAGTGGGTGCATGCATCGGAGCACAGGTAGGATTACAACATATAGAATGTTTCTTGATACGTTAAAGTTTCTCTAATTTCCCCAAATCTTATATCAGAGTATAAGTTTACAGTTTGGTGACCACAATTCTTGGGTCTTGCAGAGTAGCTGTATAAAAGTATACTCATAAAGAAAAAGTTTTGAAATATTTTACAAAAGCTGAGAATAAAGATACATTACATTAACATCATGCCTTGGGAACCTGAAACTCCCTATTGTGTATAGTTCGGTCTTTTTTTAACCTTTCTTTTTATTTCAAGTGATACCATCAAATTTTACAGACAACTATTGTATATTGTTACTGGTATATTTGTTTTGCTCACTGTGAAAGATTTCTTTTGCCATTACTTGTTTCTTTTATCATTATTTGTCTGTTTGTTTCAATATGTCAGTCCATTCTCATAAAAAAGTGGGAAAAATAGATACTTTTCCTTCTTTTTCTTTTTTAAAAGCAATTAGGAGGAAAAACTTTCGGGGACAGCATACTGACCATGATAAAAATATTACCCTAAATTAGACATCAAAGCAATGTAGGAAGAATTGGTTGTGAAATCTAAAATCGCTAAAGAGTATGAAAAGAAAGAAATATAGGGGATACTTATGAATGTACATGTTTTTTCCATATTGTTGCTTTTGCTGTTACACAAAACAATGTCTCTTTGGATTTATATGGATTGAAAGGTGCTACATCATAGGCTAAGCTAATGGGTATAAATACTGAGTAATTTTTCTTCAATGTTTTATTGAACTTTACTCTCCTAGAGTAATTGTCATTAGATAATTGTAGTTAGCAACAGAAATGTTAAACCCATTACAATTCAAAAGAATTATATTGCCATTTTCATTTTAGTTTGGACTGGAGGGCATCCCAGAATCATGGATAGAACGCACCATTCGCTACCCAACTGTACTTAAGTTGGCTACCCAACTAGCCAACAAATAGGAAACCTTGGTGTGCCTTATTTCTGGATATTTAACAGAAGGTTTCTCGTCTTTGACCGAATGAAAGTTTTGTTGTAAACGTGTCCTCATGACAATACAACTGGAAAAAATGTCAAGATGTTAAACTTTTATGGTTATATATTTGTTAAGTTTATAAACTTTTTATTTCATTTTTTAAATGATATTTACAAATTTACAGTAAAAAATAGTTCCAGAGTGATTCAGTGATGAAATATATAAATTGATGTTACATGACTACTTATATATCCACTGGATGATGATGTAAACTAGCATTTATTTGCTAATTCGTTTATTCAGTATAAATAACCGAATTTAAAAGAAAAAAAAGACATACACTGTACTATTCTCTCTGGATGAATAACATTTTGAACACATTTTGTTTCTTTCATCGGGAATGTTTTCTCTTTACAATAGTTGTTTTAATTATTTTTGATGAACTTTACTTGTAAGTAATTATAATGGTGAAAATGTTGATACAGAGTTTTTAATCTTGCTATAGTATGGAAATTTCCAGACGTGATAATCCACAGCGTTGAATACATTGAAATGTGATAATTGCAGATTCACTTTGTTTATGCATGAACATTAATGCTGCTATGCAAAGCACAGGATCTTTTTCTGATCTTAGCCTGATCACTTGATTGGTATTTTGTATTGGGTTCCCAGATTTGACTTCTGCTTAACTTAGCAAACTCTGTCTTGAAATAATATATATTTGTTGTAAAATAATTAGTAATACTTACATGGAAGAACATTACTTGTCATGAAAGTGGTTTAAACAGTTAAAAAAGAAAGAAAAACCTTGATGTGCCTTTAGACTAAAGTGTAAAGATTAAGTGCAATTCAGATACATATCAAAATGTATAATACTCAAGTATCTTTTTTTTTTTTTTTTTTTTTTTTTTTAAATGAGCAGCGCTCTCTTTATTTCTGATGTTATACAGTCCGTAAAATAAGTATTTCCGCTGTGTTTTTGATTTTTAACATGGATATGGTACAGTAAAACAGTGAACAGGACAGACAAAATGGACACAACAGGACAGACAATTAACGGGACAACTATCTAGGTACATACTATTTTGGCATACTATTTTGACATGCTATAATGGCGAACTATGTATTCAGAAAAAACAGACAAACCATGGCTTGATATATATACGACGCTACTCTAACAACTATTTCACATAATAACTTTACACCTACATATTGGGAATTACAGCGTAGTCCGACCTAACCTTCTTCTCTTAGTTTTTCGAAAGAAACACAGTTGACATTTGTATGTTAAAGTCATTAGCACAAAACACCCAGCAACGGATAGTGGGTCTTGTTACAGGACATCTAGTATTCGCTGCCATTTTTTGAAGCTCTTGGATTTGTTGTCCTTCTTACATATATATTCTTCAGTCAGCAGGCTTTTCTTGAGCTCCAGCAGATATTGCATAATTTCCAGATTGCAGTTATGGAAGAGACGCTGCCTGTATATAAAGAAACGGCTCTTAAGTAAGACAAGATTTACAATATCGCTGTTCGCTGACTTCTGGGAAATACCCAGGATGAGTTCCTGTTCTTTTATATTTTCTGTGGTTATACCAACCACTGCTTCTAGCCATCTAAGTATGGATTTCCAGAATGGAACAACTTTTTGGCAGGTTACAAAGAAGTGCACAATTGTATCTTGCTGGTCACCACAATACAGACACTCAGGACTATCCCTTATCCTTATGTTGAAAAGATATTTATTACATGTGATGATCCTATGAAAGACCTTAAACTGGAAGGATTGGAGCTTGGTCTCACGTGTTACCCGATATGGATATTTATATAACAAGTCCCATCTTTCACTCATAAGTTCAAGATCTGGATATGATTTTTTCCACCCTTTTTGGCTGGTAAGCTTAGGGGAGACAAAGTCCCGTACAATCCAGTAGAGTTCCTTACTCGGCACTGTTAACATATTCACAGCTTTCGGGAACCTGTCTGTAATATAAAGACAATTTTTTTCCAGTTGTATATTATTTTTAGTGATTACTTCTCTCCATTGACCTGGCAAACTTTTACGGATTTGAAGAGCTTGGAGAAAGTTGCATTTGATTTTATATTTCTGTGTGATTTGTGTTTCTGACATAAAGGTCCCCCCTTCTAGTACATCTTGTACTTTTAAGATACCCGCCGCTCTCCATGCCTTCCAGAATATAGGTTTTTTGTTAATCGTAATAAATTTATTATTCCATAAAACTTCGTTTCTAATTTCCAATTCTGTCATAAGGGTTTTGTTGTACATCTCATGCCAATTACAAAAAGCCTTCCTGTAAAAAGGATCTCTATCTACATTCAAGTCTGTTTTAGCACCTATAAATGATCTGACATCCATGCTTTGTTCAAGAAGATATTCCACAAGTATACTTGGGACACAATCCATATTCAGAAACATTCTTTTGATCCAGTTTAAATTAGACACAAAGATTTTGGTCTCAAGGTCTCCCAAAGCTAGACCTCCCTGTTGAATAGGAGCGCACATTGTAGTCTTAGCTATTTTGCTCTGGCTGGAGTTCCATAGGAATTCATATACAATCTTATTAACCTCAAGTATAACTCGTTCGGGAGTGTACATTATCGACGCGGGATAGAGAATCATTGGCATTATAAGACTGTTAATGAGTGTAACTTTCCCTTTAAGAGATACATCACGTTTTCTCCAATCCATACAGATGTTCCTTACTTTGTCTATGCGGTCTTTAAAATTTTTCAGATAGTTACGACTGTCATTCATATTTACGCCCACAACTATGCCTAATATAGTTAGTTCGTCATGCCAGTTTAAACCAGGAAGAGAAGCACTGTCAAAACCGCCCACTGCCATATACTGTGTTTTATACCTATTAATCTTTAGGCCGGCATATCTTCTGAATCTTTCAAGACAATCCAGTAGATGCTTCATTGCCTGAGCTGAGCTAAGAAAACAAGTAGTGTCGTCCGCATATTGACTAATTTTGATTTCCCTTCTAACCATGTAGATGCCTTCTATATTCCTATTCATGCGTATATTATGAGCTAGAAGTTCTACTGCTAAGACAAAAAGAAAAGGGGATAGGCAACAGCCTTGTCTTGTCCCACGATAAAGCCCAAACCATTTACTTGTGAAACCATTGTTAACCACACATGCAACAACATCAGTGTATATCAGTCTGACCCAGGAGATGAAATCATCACCAAAACCAAACACTCTGAGAGCCTCAATGACAAAGTCCCAGCGGATGTTGTCAAAGGCTTTTTCAAAATCTATGGACATCAGGATCCCGGGGTATCTCGCCATATTCATATATGTGATTACATCTTGCACTGTACGAATGTTTATCCCTATATATCTATTTTTTATAAATCCAGTTTGATCAGTGTGAACAATATCAGGCAGGAAGGGCTGAACCCTTCTAGCTAGTGTTTTTGTAAATATCTTGTAATCAGTGTTTAGAAGACTAATGGGTCGCCAGTTCTTAAGGAGCAGCCTGTTTTTATCTTTCTTGGGGATAAGTGTTATGACACCCCGCCTTTGGTCTGTGTCCAACTTCCCAGACTTAGTAGAGTATATCAAGCTATCAGTGACAAGGTCCCCTACCCCCTCCCAAAAAGTTCTAAAAAATTCCACTGTCAGCCCATCACTGCCAGGAGTTTTTCCTTGTTTGAGTTCTTTCAGGCTACTAAAAAATTCTTGTTTTGATAATGGCCTATTTATAACCTTACGTTGTAATTCAGTTAGTGTTGTCAATCCCTCTACCGTAGTGAATGGACAACTGTCATCCAATTCATCTAGTTCGGTTCTTTTTTCACAGTATACATTTTGAAAGTATTCCTGCTGAGCCCTCAGAATATTTCTATGTCCCGTAATGACTGAATTGTTATCTCCCTGCAGCTGGGATATTACCTTATTTAAATAGTTCTTCTTCTCTAAGCCCAAAAAGTATTTGGTTGGGTGCTCTCCATTCTGAGACCAGTTACATCTGGACCTAAAAATAATTGCTCGAGCCCTGGATATTTCAACCTCTTCTAGCTCCCTCTTGATACCATTGATCTCATCTAGATCTGTCAAGGTCTCTCCCCTGTCTGCATCTGAGACAAGTCTACTTAACTGACTCTGAAGGTCCTTCTCATACTTCCTGGCCTTTATCTTGGCGTTTTTTCCGTATCTAATGGAGAACTTACGAATCTCATATTTTATAAGCTCCCATTTCTTACTTGGGTCATAATTTGCATACTCCTGTTTTTTCTCCTCCAGTATTTCATTTAACTGCTCTACATATTGGGAATCAGAGATCAAAGGGCTGTTTAACTTCCAAAGCCCTGGACCCCTACTAATTTGGGTGTGATTAATATCCAGTAGGACCCTGCTATGGTCAGACAGCGTCCCAACCTCAACATTAACTTTCGTTATAAAATTAGATAAATGTTCAGAGATCAACCAGTAGTCTATCCTTGAAGCCTGACCTGCTCTGTGAAAACTATATCTCCGGGTTGTTGGATGACGAGTTCTCCAAACATCTGTTAGCCCATATTGTTCCATAACATCTAAAATTGCTGACCTATACTTTCTAGATCTGCATTGCAGTCTTTGTGGGTTTTTTCTGTCTAGCGAAGGAACAAGCACTTCATTGAGGTCCCCACCTATGAGGTAGTTTTCGGACTCAAAATCTTTCAGTGTTTGAGTGATCCTATCTAATGTTAACAGTTGTTCCGATTCATTGCATTGGGTGGGGGCGTATATGTTACATAAGATATATTCAGTATTGTCAACCTCTATCTGGGCTATAATATACCTACCCTCAGCATCTATAATGCTTTTCACACATTTGTAAGAGAGACCCCTCGAGAAAAGGATGGCGACACCCCTGGACCCCGATGTACCATTACAAAAAATAACATCCCCACCCCATTCTGATCGCCATATATGTTGCACTTCACTCGTGCAGTGAGTTTCCTGAAGAAAAACAATATCACATTTACACTCTCTTAATTTTTGGTAAATGGCGCGGCGTTTGTCAGGCATACGCAAACCGTTAACATTAAAGGTACATAGTCTCAAATTATTTGTACTACTATTCATTGTTTTTGAACTTCAAACCTGTTTTCTGTCTGCATGCCACATAGTGCGAGTATACATACCGTCAACTGGACAACTACGATCACCTTATAACAGATAGTGTAAACAAATATACATAGTACACTAGAACTATTACATAGAAACACAAAACATAAAAACACATAAAGAAGGTCCCTCACAAAGATTTCCATTTGTGAGGAGAGGTATGGTGCTTGTCATTCTCGGGGAGAGTCCTTCCTGTTCCCCGTCCGTTACTCGTATCATGCCAATGTATTTACTTTAGAATTAAAAGAGTTTCTAATAATGTATTGATAACCCTTCGTTGTATGACAGTCTTCCATCTCTCGGCAGTCCCAGACTAGACCAATCAGCCTGTGGTTTTATGCCCATGAGTGCTAATACAGCTGAAACAAAATTTTGTATTAAAGTATTCTGGTTGGTTAGTTACTTAATTACTTAGTTCTCAGATTGCAAATAGATCTGCTTGGGGGTGCGCTTGGTTAGAATTGAATGTTATGAAGCGTATAATCTTTGTCTAATAATATATCAAAATCACTTTTTTTTTTTTTTCCGATCACATTTACTAGATATGTCTTAATTTATATCAAATTAGCACACCCCTGCACCATCAGTCACCAGTTGCATATGTCAAAGGCTTTTTAGACATTGCGTAGTTCCTGTCGTACTCTCTCCCACATCAGTCCCATTAGATTGGAACCCGTCCAGAGATCGCGATTGAGGACGTCTCTGTGTGTGAGGTGTAGGCCAATACCCCAGAGTTTGTTGACTGAAGCCTCACCGATCCTGCGATCCCCTGATGCGAGGAGGCGCTGTCTTACGTGTTCGTTTTGTCGTGCCTTTTCTAGGAGCGCTGGCTGGATGAGGGAGACAATCTTTGCCTGCCATTCTTCTTCGTGGAGCCCTGCGCACTGAGACATAATCCTCTTCAGCTTGACGGGATCCTCTTCCCGACTGACTTCCTTTTCCAGGTCTGGACGTCTGGCAATTCTGCATCTCTGCTGAGCTATGTACTTCTCCACTGTGGTAAAGGTCTGGCCAGACATTTTGAAAGGCGCTCGGTGATGGTTACTAAGAGGGCTGTCTGAGGTGAAGAATACCACAGAAATGTCGTCTTGCAGTGTTGCAATCTCCTCGGGCCTTAGCCACCTTGGAAGAGATTGGAGATTGTTTTTGCTGAAGCCTTTCCCATCAAGGTAGAGCACACCTCCCTGCAACTTGACCCTGCCGAAGCTCCCATGATTCTTTGCTATGGTGAATATTTTCCTCATCCTGTCACAGTCAGATTTCACTTTTGGTGGTAGATCTTCTGAGAGCCAAAGAGTATTACCGCCCCTTGACATCCCCTTCAGATTCGATCGTCTTGTCCATGTTACATTCCTAGCCCCCAGTGACTTGAAGCGAGTAATAACAGGTCTCGGCTTTGGAGTGGCTCCATATTGCGTCCTTCCTATTCTGTGTACAACGTCTAAGTGGTGTTCGTCAATTCTAGCGCAATCTTTCATGATCTGAGCGACTTCTCTTCTCAGTTTATCCTGATCTTCTTCTTTAGGTTCTGGGAGCCCCTCCAGGATCAGATTCAGTTTCCGACTATACACTTCCTGCTTCAAGATAGCTTCCGCGTTCCTTTCAGCATTGGACTTCATGTTTGTCATCTCAGCTTTAACTTGACGGAGTTCTATCTTCAGGGATGCCATCTCTGTCTTTAAGGTTGTTACATCCTGTCTGTTCTGGTCTACCTCAGCTGAGAGATGTGTCACCGATAATTTCATATCTCTGATATCTGTCCTGGTCTCGCGTCCTGTCTTGTCCATAGCAATCAGTCGGCCTTCCATCCTTAGGAGCGTTGTTTTGAGATCGAATTGTCCCTCCTCTTCTGGGTCATCTCCTGCCGGCCTTGACTGCTTACGTTCGCCCTTGTCACCATCAGAGAGCTCAGCCTCATCCTGCATCCTTTTATTGGCTGCTTTGTCGGTGTTAGCGTGGTCCATTTCCAGGCTGTCCTCAGTCACATTAGCAGAAGCCATCACAACGTCCTTCTATTGCACCGTTACTACACAGGTTTTTTTTTTTTCTTTTTGGAAAGGGTTGTTCTGTCCAGTATTGGTCAGCTATAAAAAGTTCACCGTTCGCGTGCAGATAGGGCTGTGGATGTTATTTGATTTTTGCTTAAAATTTTTTTTTTTTTTTTTTTTTTTTTTTCAAATTTTTTATAGTAAATTTGTACCACCCCGCTGGCACTAGTGGATAGAGTGTTCTGATGTATATACTGTTTCTTATTGAAGCTGAATATTTTGTGTGGTTATTATCCTTCAGTTTCTGTCGCTTACTCCACAGCCCTATTTCTTTTTATGGTCCTTTATATCATCTTGTCACTTTTTGGCATGTTTATTGTTTACTCCCCGAGGTGTGACAGCACCACCTTGTTACATCAGGTTAGAACTGTTTCATAATGACACAGGCAGAGGCGCGGCGGCCCCCCTGATACCCTGCACTGCAGAAGTAGTTAGAAATGTCCAGTGCCGGGGCAGCGCGAGTGGGAATGTGTTGACTTTATGCGGTTCCTCCTTAGCATTCCCGTGTAATAATATTGTGAATGTTGGTTTAAGAGTTGTTTCAGAGTTCTTTTAGTTGATTTGGTTAATACACAGGAGCGCGATTTAAGTTGCTTAAAAATGTTGTTTTCCGAACGCCCCCAGGATGGAATGTGGCACAGAGGGGTCAGGGCAGGTCGACACGTGTGACACGCGAGCTGGCTGAGCGATGATAAGTGAACTCAGCTGTGAGTTTGTTGGAGCAGTTCAATTTCTGAGACAACTAAGCTAAATCCAAGTGATATGAAAGGTTTTGGCTAGGCTTGATATGCTCCTATTCAGTTCCCAGTAAAGTCAGATACCTATATTCCTGGTTTTGGAGGTGTTTGGTGCTCTTGTCCCTGGAGCGTCGGGAAAATCTGTGTTGCGCGTGGGGGCGTTCGGGAACCTCTCTATCTTTTTATTTTTAATGAATTTCTAATCAAAGTACAAATGACAAAACGTGGATTCAGAAAAAAATTTGTACTTTTGTTGTTGTTGATACACATAATGGTAATAATTCTACACTACAATTTTCAATTAACCCATATTTGAAATGAGAATAAACATTAAATTACACCAGGCATAATGTAATCTTCATTCTATTACAAACACGTGCATTACGAAGTGCAAAATGCTTTAGTATAAGGACTGATTACTTGCCGCTTGCCGATGCACCAACCGCCAACCGTTTTTGTGAAGAGTCAGTTGATGGCAGTCAGCCGTTGGCATCAATTTATAAAATATGCTTAATATGGATCGGTGCAGGCATGGTTATGGCCATCGGCTGATGTTCAATGCATACAAGGCGTACCCACACACAGTAAATCGGCTAACATGTTGGTGGAAAACCAGGATTTATCAACTATGTGTATGTCAATTCGTTGGCCGACCCTGTACAAATTGGTAGGTGGGTATGGCCCTTTACAGAAATATAAAACCAGTGCTTAAAACAAACTGTTGCAAATACAAGTCTTGTACCATTTTCAAGGCCCTTTTAAAAAGAGTGACTCCATATTTCATTGAGCACTTTTATGGTAGTTCTGCATATTTTGTATAAATTGCCTTAGCATCCAAAGTGTAAATGTTGCCTCATGTCATATTATCAGACCAGGCTTATCAGTGGTTTATTTTCAAATAAATGATAGGACAAACAGATTAAAGTCAGTAATAGAAGGGCATGGATGTAGGCAAGTGAATTAGAGAGCATTAAGAAAAATTCCATGGGGTAATATGCATTTTAATCTTTGAAATCTTCAAATAAAAATTGTAAAAAATTGTGAAAAAAATTAAAAAATCTGAAAACAAGTATGCATACAAAAAATGTGAATACCCAGAACATTTTAAAATAGATATATATTGTAGAGTAGGCTATAGGCTATTATTTTGAGCCAAAAAAATAGGGGGTCACCAGATGAACTTGGCCAGAAAAGCTGAATATTTATTTTAAGATATAAAATTAATCAATAATGGGTATGACTTTTCTCCATAAATTCACCCGAAGATTTACATGACAGATAAGGTTGATACCAACCAACTGATCTGTGTTCCGGACCGCATTTCAATGCCCACCAATTCCAAAACAATTTTATTCAGTTAGGCTCAAACGGTGCATTCATTCAGTTAAAACCAGGCTTTTTTTATACATAACTTATTGCAAACTCATTAGATCTTATAGAAGAATATATATGCTTCTATAGCTATTGAACTGAATAATTTCTGAGAATAAATCATTTGTCCTTCTATAATATAAATGTCATGGATGTATTTAATTCAACCTGCAACTGCAGGGTACAGGGTACATAAAATGTAAAACAAGTCACAGAATATATCAAGGCCAACAAAATAATGAGCAATAGAGTGCAGTGAAAAAAGTAATATACCAATACACGGTAAAACATCATGAATCAATAATAAGTAAACACAAACATATAAACTCTCAAGGTCTCTGCTTGAGTATTATTATTGGCAAGGGTGACCTGCAAGGGTAAAAGTTCACAAGTTGCCCTACAGAACATATCTGACTTTCTTTTTTTACAGATGACCCCAGATGAACTAGGACATTTCATAACAAATAACTCACCTTCTTCCATAAAGCAATGAAAGAGCTAATAAGCAATTACCTCTCAATGAAACCAGTCTACATGGAACCTAAATGAGTTAGGGAAACTTTTTTTTTCAAGGTCAGGAATTGGTCAGGGAATTGGTCAGGGAAAACTGAAATTTAGAAAAAATGTCCGGGAAAATTGACTCAAGTCAGGGAAAAAAGGAATTTCCAAATATGTCATAACCCAGAATATAAATCACAAAGTTAAAATCTGTGCATCAGGGCCTGTATCTTTGAAACTAATTTGGCTGATCAGGGAGAATTTGATAAGGGTCCGATGATCAGAAATTCTGTCTATCATGAATAAATTTTACACCTTATGATTCCTATTTGACACTATTTTACAATAACACTATAAATCTTGGTAAATAGCAAAATCACTGAACCCTAATCAAATTTTCCCTGATCAGCCAAATCAGTTACCAAGATATGGGCCCAGGTCACAAGGATCTGGTGCGGCAAAAACTATTTTGTAACAGGGGCACCTTGACAGGTATGGTGTAATTTTAAGGTTTGTTGCCGGATCCAGCAGCATTGTCTTGGCAACAGGAGTTGCCAAGAACAAAATAAGGTACTTTATTTAAAAAGTCTGAGCTTAAATGGGATTGGGAGAAGGGGTGGTTCAATGCTGTTTAACAAAAGGTTTTTTTAATCTTATTATTCAGGGCAAATGTTTTTGGGTCAAATTATCAGTATTATGTCAAATACCCATAATAGCAAATGTCTAAAGCCCAAAAAGTTGGTCCTTTCTTACACTAAACACAACTTGGTGTGTACTATGTTCAGGGACGGATCCAGAGATTTCAAAAGGGGTTGGGGTGCCCCTATGTAAAATTTGAGGCGCCCCATCCATGGCCTAGAATTTTACGTTAAAAAACCTAGATTTGGCAAAAATTAGGTGGGGGGTGTGCGCTTCAGGTGCCTCCCCTAAATGCATCCCTGATGTTACATGTATTATTTATAAGGAATAAACTTGAGATCTATTTATGTCATTTCATACTGCATATGATTTCTTCATCTAATAACTTTATAAGGTTTAAGTAATGCTAGTTCCTTAAACTCGGGTAGAGATAATCTCCACTTAGGGTGTTCAAATCCAAATGAAGACACTTGTTCAGCAGAGATTCATATGTTTATTCGAAGAGATCCTTCACAGTTGGAGAGTACAGCAATTATTGTTCACTTCACCGTGCACAGCTCATATGCCATAGGCAAATGTTGGTATATATCCACACAAGTTCTATCTTGCTTGAGCAGGTCTCCATGAAGCATGTGTTTCAGTGTACTGTCATAATGGTCACCATAGAAAGCACCCAGGATAACATAGTAATTACTTTCCCACAATCTTATATTTTATATTTATATTTCATTACAGTTTTGTGTTAGATGAGAGGCTTATATTTTGTCATATTAACCAGGCTGAAGCCCACAAGGCTGTTGTTTAACTAAGACTCCCTTGTGTTATATGGTGTACATATCAGTATGATTTTGCTGGTTTTATCTTAAAATATGCAATAGGAAATAGCTACATTGTAATAGTTATGGTGTAATCTATCCCCAACTGGGACATTCATAAATGATATGTAACCGAGCAATAAGTTTGTTCTTTCCCACTCCAATTCCAATCAAATTCTAACATTTCTTTTTCTCATTTGTCCATTGGAAGGCCATCAAGTTTTACCTTCAGGATCTATGTGTCAACCCTGAGCGGTTCAACTCATGGGCTGGTATGGCACTCGGCTGTGCCTCCACCCTCAAGCAGAAACCCAAAACATGTTACAGCTTTTCTGTTACCAAGCTTATGTTGGTGTACATTAACCTGTCTACAGCAGGACAAAATCATAGCTTTAACGGTGATCTTTCTTGTGAGGAAATTTAGGCGTACAATTGGTATCTGTAGTTTGAGTATCTGTAATAATATCCAACCCCAATGACAACTGAAAAAATAATGCCTACAACCACCCCAGCAATGGCAAGAGACCGTGCCTTTTTGGACCTTTCAATGGCCTCTTGCTCGTCACCAGCTCTTGCAGCATCTCTGCTCTTCACAGAACAGACAACTCCACCTATGCCAATGAATAAACAGCAGAATATCAAGACAAGGATGTTAACAATCAAATAGTCATTTGGAGGGTTGGGCAGTGGGCCAGGGGCCATCTGCATTGGCAATGCTCCAGGCTGCGTGGTTATGACATATGGCTGCCCTGGTCCAGTCTGGGGCTGCATGGATGGGTTGGCTGAGGCAGCACTGTATCCTGGTGCAGCATATCCCTGTTTGGGTGCACCATATCCCTGCTGGGGTACACCATATCCCTGCTGAGGTGCAGCATATCCCTGTGGGGTTGCAGCATATCCCTGTTGGGGTACACCATATCCCTGCTGGGGTGTGCCATATACCTGTTGATGATATGCTGATTAAAAAAGAAAACACAGAATTAGGATACGATGAACATATTTTGTCAAAGTTTTGGTCCTCAAAGCTCTTACTTTTCCAGTTCAAAAGGGCCTTACCTTTTGCTCAGTGCAAGTTTATAGGATTTTAAAGCTGTTTTCTGACCATCAAGTAGGTTTGTTTCAATCAGCAAATGAAGTGCATGTCTTGAGAATCATAAGAAATGTCACTTTGATAACTAAAGGTATACTCTTGAAGTTTGCCAGGTATGTTTGTTTTTTGGGGTAGTTTAATGTCTGGCCAACCCTTCAGGTTTTTTTCCAGACTGATATTGTGACCTTTATGATTTTCAAAGCGAGTTTTCCAAATAAAAAATGTCTCATTTATATAAGATATATGTTCTAAGAATCCTGTTTTCAGATTTTTCAATTAGCAGACCGGCTACTTTGTGAGGGCCTCTATAAATGACGACCTAAATACCAGTCAAAATTAGGGATTTTACCCCTCAAGGGAACCACTTATTTCCCAAAACAAACAAGCAACAAGAGACCAAAGCCCCATACCCACTAGGCATTTTACCGGTGAGTGGCGACGGGCAACAGCCAGAATAGTGGTAAAATTGTTACCAATTCAGATCACATGATAGCATGTAATATTGAAATCCCTGAATTCTAGGCTTTTCATTACTCCCCTTAGCTACGTCACAGCTATGGGAATTCCCTCTTTTAATAAATTGGGATTCCCTGATTAATGAATTATTTTAGATTACCATATTTTCCAAATATTAATGGGCTGAATGGAGCCAAACATAATAATTACCGTTAAAGTGTCTATTCCTTGCTGGAAATTCTAAAGGTATGGGAATTCCCTTTTATAAGCAGATAGGGTTTCCCAACAAGTCACTGTGTGACATTATGAATTTGAGGATTTCCCCCAAAAAGATATGTATAAACTAAAACTTCCTCTAAGATCACATGTTAGCATGTAATATTGAAATGTTACATACTAACATGTGATCTGAATTGGTAATGATTTTACCATTATTCTGGCTGTTGCCTGTCGCCAGTGGCCGGGAAAATCGCCTATTGGGTATGGGGCTTAAGTATGTCATTTTCTATGGATCTAACACTCCCTGGTACTGCAAATATTGGCATTGGTAAAAACGAAGTTTGATGTAAGGGAAATTGAACTTCCTGGTTTTTGTCAAAGGTACAAAAGGGTAAAAAGAATGCATGTATGTAGATCATCTTTTCTTTCTAGATGAATTCTTTCTACACAAGTTTATTTCTTTCATATTATCTATTATCCTAGCCTATCATAACATTGTATTTTGGTAACTCAACATGAATTTGGATGTTCACCATCCATTAACATCCCAAATTTAGTACAAGTTTTAACTGCCCCACATTTCATAAGCTGTGGTTTTGGATCATGTTTTTGTACCATACACTAAGGTAAAAGAAAATCCATATTCCACTTTGTGTTGGATAACATAATGGTTGCCTCTTTTCACCAACCTAAACTGTTTGCTTTTCAGATACCAACATACTGGCATCAGCCAAAGCAAGCTCCAAATTAAAAATGTCTAGAGATGTGATTATAGGCCTATTTGCATGCACCAAAGCAACTAACATATATGCAAGTACTTTTCTATATTCCATTATTCAATTGAATTGCTTGCATTTGAGCCAATCTATGCATGCAAATCAATAAATGCTAGTCAAATGTCACACAGGCATAAGGATTATAAACAGTTTTTTTCCATGAGCAAACATGTTTTATCAGAATTTTACGAGATTTTACTATTGTTCGAACATTGCACTGAGGCTAGGTCATGCATTTATGAGTAATAATATATGTATTAATACAATTGATGTTACCTGTTATAAGTTATAGCCATCTGAATAAGTAGCAATTGGTTAACGGTACAGTGAGTAATCGGTTATGGAACAAGAGACGTAAGGAAAGAATAACAGGTTTTGGATGTAGAAAGACCACGATGATTAGCTTAGTGTCACCATCTTGTAACGGAATGTCAGCTAGAATGGGTAATTGCAATTGAGATAAACAAATGAGCTATTTAAAAGGGATAATCGATTAACAATAGGCTTTAAGTATTTTGTAATGTACTTTTAATGCGAATACAATCATGAATATATCTATCAAAAATATCAATCCCCCTAAGCCCTAGGTAGATCGGAGCAGCAAATTGGGAACTTTGGACCAGCCACATTCGGGGCCATCTTAAACAAAATAAAAACATAATTTTTTAACCTAAATAGATTTTAAAAGGAAATTATAGTCCTTATATCTGATATCATACAATAAAAATCTAATTCAAAGATGATTCTTGGGTCAAATTATCAGTATAATAGCAAATACCTATGGCTAAAGCCCAAAAAGCTGGTCCTTTCCAACACTATGATTTAATAAATGTCTTATAAATCCATGGGATACATTCCGTAAACATTCTCCAGGACCCTCTATTCATAATGGTAGGGCTTGCAAACAATATTATGTCTTGAATAACAGTTTTAGAAGTATTTTTGAATTCATAGAAATATAAAAGACAGACTTAATTTATGTTTCCAGACATTAATTTCGGCTTTCCTGATCAGACTGTGTACCAATCTGTCATGACCAGGCCATGACTCAGATAATTGGGTCATGACCTTGACCTCTATTTCTTAATTCTTAACCATAAAAACATGACAACATGTCATGACATCAAATATTTTCTACTATGGACCTGCAAACATGTTTGTAGTTGACATTTTTTTTTTTTTTTTTTTTATGTTGTTTATTCCAAAGCAATGCTTTCAGGACATGTCCTGTTCTTCCAAGTTTGCCGATCATAACACTGCATCGGTCTTTCAAACAATAAATGAGAAATATACAGCAATATTAATTAATCGGAAATAAACATTGGTAAACATAATCACATCAGTGGTCAAGTATTCACTTGATTAGTTAATTAATTATTTATTTATTTACAGACTAATGTTCAGTCTGTACAGCACGGGTCATCAAAAGTCCATCAAAAATACTGGGACTAATTTCAGTCCAAGTATAACCACACAGTTGGAAGGCAAGCATCACTACCAAAATTACGTGTAAAGCAGCCAAAACAGTAATCACAGTTATCTAAGTCACTGTATCTGCATGTTAAATGGATAATCAAGCACAAAAGTTTTGAAATCCCCAGATATTAGTTTTTTAAATTCAAGTCTAGTATCCACATGTTGCACATCAGGTTTCAGCTTATTCCACAGAACAGTACCTCTAATATAAGGGGATTTCATATACCTACTATTAACAAGCTTTGGCAGCTTAAATTCAATTTTCCTAAAATTTCTAGTTACACGATTAGAGACTTTGACATTAGATCTATTTTTCGACAAATCAAACATTATAGACAACAACTGTTGGTCCCAGCGTTGGGTAACTCCAATTAATTTGAATCTACGATGAAGTTCAGGCCTCGAAAAAACATTTGCATGCGGATAACCCACACAGGTTCGCAATGCATTATTCTGCAAGATTTGAAGAGCCATATAATCCTTTTTATTCCCAGTCATTGCTAAGTAACCACAATAATCTATTACAGGCAGAATTGTCTGTTTATAAACCTGAATTGCTGCCAATTCTGTCAGATATTTACGAAGCTTACTCAGCAAAGAAATTTTTCTTAATAATTCGATTTTGAAGTTTCTGAAGATGGGACATAAAATTAAGTTCAGCATCAATTGTAACTCCCAGATATTCATAAGATAATACACCGGACAAAACCTTATTATCTATGGCAATTGCCATTTTACCCACTTTCGACAATTTCTGCCTTGTTCCAACTAACATAGTTTTTGTCTTAAGTACATTAATCTTCAAACGGTTCATATTACACCAGTTACTGAAACCCAGGACCTCCGCCTGTAAACATTGTTCAATGTCCTGTAGTCGACGGCCAGACACATAAAGCACACAATCGTCAGCATAAAGTAGGGTATTCGCTTTAGTAACTACATCCACTACATCATTCATATAATATATAAATAACAGAGGACCCAGCACAGATCCCTGAGGCACTCCCGCAGTGACAGCAGCTTGATCCGATAAATCAGAATTAAAATACGTACTTTGTTTCCGGGTTAAGTAACTCCTAAGCCAAAGAACTATGTTCGGATGCATCCCATCCATCCGTAATTTTTTCAGCAATCGTTCATGATGAATACAATCGAATGCCTTCGATATGTCTATGAACACCAGACCAGTCAATTCACCCTTATTTAGGGTAAATAACAAATCATTAGTCAAAAGATAAGTTGCTTTCTGCGTAGAGCCTCCAGGTATAAAACCGTACTGATGTTGACTGATACTTTTTTTTGCTAAAAACTGATTTAATAACCTTCTATGTACCAATTTCTCCAGGATTTTACCTGGTAAAGGGACAAGAGCTATTGGACGCCAGTTTGTTACATGGTGAAGATTTCCAGCCTTAGGAATTGGGCTAATAGTACCAACCGCCCAAGAAGACGGAAAAATTGATTGCTCTAAAGAACAGTTAAATAGATAGGTAATTTCAGGGGCTAATATAGACAGTGCATGCTTTAATATACTCGAATTTAGAAACGGAATTCCACTCGATTTTGAAGTTTGAATCAACTCAATTTCAGTTAAAACTTCCTGGAAGGTTATTTCGTCAAGAGGTTCAGAGGCAACTTCATCATGGACCAATGAAGGTTCAATCCCATCGTCCCAGTTCCCATAGGAATCTAAGTTACTAAATAATTTTTGACCCACTGTTGAGTAAAATTCATTAAGCAAATTACTTTCCTTACCAATCTCACAAAAGTCGCCACTAACTGGATCAAGTAAATGCTGGTGTAAATTACCAGTAGCGCTTGGGTTAATGATCTCATTAATTTCTCTCCAGAACTTCTTTGGTTCGTTCTTATTCTCAACAAGTTTCTGTCTAATGAACTTACCCTTCGCCTGGTTTATACATTTATTACAACAGTTACGCAAATGCCGTGCAATGTTAAAATAAAATTCAACCTTATACCTACGGGCTAGACTATAATAATAATTCCTATCATTCATTAAGGCAATAATTTCAGGTGTTAACCAACCTGGCTTATTGACCATAACACGTTTACGTTGCATTGGGCACATTACAGACAATATATCCATAATTCGTCCAAACATTATTTCCCAGAGCTCGTTAGGGTCACTAGTTTCGTAAAAAACGTTCCAGTCTAGTTGTGACAGCAGTACTTCAAAGTCCAATTCATTGAAATTTTTATAATTTCTCCGCAACTTTTTCTCCGTGACATGTCTAGTACGATCCTTTTTTCGGATAGCATAAACGGGTAGATGATCCGATATCAAGTCTGAGGTAATACCACTACTAGCAACATAAGAGCAGTTTGTAATAATATAATCTATACAACTACCCCCTTGATGGTTCGGCCTAGTTATTCCCGTAATAATTTGACGCAGGTTATGGTTACGTAAACAATCTTTCAAATCCATCAGTTGGACATGATTACGTCAATTCCAATCTAAGTTGAAATCACCACAAACCCAAATCTCCCGTTTAAGTAAACATAATTCTTCAATAAGATTCTTGATTAACAGAAGAGAGACTTGAATATTACTATTAGGGGGCCGATATACACAAGAGAACAACATATTTTTAAAATTCGGTTTGCTTAACCTCAAAGTTAAAATTTCAACTGCTTCAGTTGACATGGATAGGTCCTTTTCAATCGTAATGTAAGATGCAAGGTCTTTATTGACGTATATAGCTACACCCCCACCCTTTTTGATTCTATTATTTACAGTATGATAAGCTCTGTCTTGTCTATAGACCATTTTGTTTAACAATGCAATATGTTTATCATCATGTCTGTCATCTAACCAAGTTTCAGTACAGAACAGGATATCACATAAGATATTTAATTCATTGAGCTTATTAAAAAGGCTTCTACAATTAATATGTGCTAGTTTAAAACCCTTATATAAACCAATACTACATAGACCTGGTGTAAACTGGTTCATAGGTATCTATGAAAATAGCAATTTTGCAACAAAACCAAGCATACTTGAAGCTCATCTTTGAACAAGGGCCTATGGCGGGATAAAATCCAGCCCAGACCTTACGGCATAGACCAATATGAGCCGTTATCGGAAAAAGGGCCATGTCGTTATTGGTGAAATATAATAATAGTAAGTAGACATGGTGAGCTCCCATGTTCATCATAAAACGTATTTGAGTAGCAAAATAATTCGTTTATTAGTTTTAGAGACACATTCAAAGCAAAATCAGAGGAAACTAATTTTCAGTCCTCCTCAATTAGTCACATTAGATTAGAACACAAGTAAGTTAATCAGCATTTGACTGTGATAACAAACTAATTTTCAGTTTGGTATAAGTTGCCTCATATTGATAACCTATCGGTGTTTGCAGTTAAACCAAAATATGTTAGGTTTGAGCTACAAGAAAGTCACGGTACAAGTTCAGTCAGTCATCAAACAAGTATACTTCAGTAAGTCAGTGTACAAGTTCATACCACAACTCACATACAGATAGATAAAGAAACTATACCTGAAGTCAATATACACATAGATATCACATTATCGTATTACATTAGGTATAAGACGTCGATCTATAGTAACAAGTCAGCAAACATATGAAGAAATAATGTCTGCAAACATGACACAAAAGGGAAGTCATGTACTTGCTCATATGATATAGGTCAGCAAACTAGTATAGAATTATAGTCATCATACATGCCTTGGATAGTAATAAGTCAGCGAACAAATAGAGCAATATAGTCATAATACATGTCTCAAAGTAGGGTGTACTGGACTACATTTACCGACATCTAGCCAGACACATAGCAATTTGAAATCGATAATCACACACACAGTTACATGCATGCAACAATACATGTAACAATACACAAATATTTAATCACTGTACCAACATCAATATTGTCACTACAAGTCTGAGAGAGGAGAGAAGAAGAAGAAAAAAAAAAAAAAAAAAAAAAAAATATTATAGTCATCATACATGCCTTGGATAGTAATAAGTCAGCGAACAAATAGAGCAATATATAAAAAAAAACAACGTATTACACTAGAAACAAAGTTGTCATCGTACAAGTGTCTAAACGTGTTACAATACAAGCAAAGTTGTCTTCATACCAGGAGCCTATGTGTCACAATACATGACACACACACGCCGACAGGCACACACAACAGAAAAACACTGCAACTAATTAATTTTCAATCAGTTGCCAGCATAATCAAGTGTTCAATTACATCAGCGACAGGGTCAGTATAGTCAGTGCAGGATCAGTCACTCCACCAGTTAAATTGTGACTGATTAAATTTCAATCAGACACAAATATAAGCAAAGTCACTTATTTCAGTTGACATTAAAATTAACCAGGTAGCCTGCTTGATGGTTAGCCAGCATTACATCAAATAGTAATTTTGCCATATGTTCTTGCGTATCATCACATGGATGAAGCCCATCCGCTAGGCGATCATACAGATGGTCAAGAGCCTGCTTTCTCCTGTTCCATCTATGGACGACATTCGACAGTCGTGGAGTGTACACATAGTTTGAACGGTTGAGGGTGACTATTCTGAAGTTTACTATGGAGATAGCACTGTTTATAACCAATTGGCGTGGGTGCCGTCCAAGGTAACTCTCCCGATTATAGGTGCTCATCTCAATGCCGTACACAGAATTCACAATAATAGGAACTGTTCCTACCTGGGACCGCACCGTTTCAATCAGGATCTCATATTTACCCATCACGTCATCCGCTATGGCACTGGGGTTGTCCGACGCCGAATCAACCGTGTGGGTAGCACGGTCCAACGCAGTAAAGTCATTGATACCGGCGTGTATGTACACTGCTTCAGGGTGGCGCATGTTAACATACCTAATTATCCGCGGCGTTAGGTCGGCAATAGTAGTCCCTGGATAAACTTTTACAGTAATACCATATCCAAGACGGTTCAAGTTCTGCCATAATCTCCGGCCACGAGAGTCGGCAAATACAACCACACCACGACTCGCCATGGTGAGAGTGAAGCTACAAATAAGGACAGCGCAAAAGGCGCGGGTCATTTGTCAGCCGGGGGGGTCCCTACGGTGATTTCATTTCGTGTGATATCGTTGTTCGGCGATAGTCGTCCCTGATATCCACTAGGGTTTCCCCAAACTCATTGTTACCAGGCAAAACTTTTTCGTCGTATACATCCGAATCAAACGGAGCTCCGCCCCCCCAACGGGGATCTAGACTTGCCTCAATTAATGGCATCGGGTACGTCGCCATTAACAGCTCTTTCATTTCTTGGTTTTGATCTAGCTTTGCCTCAGCTAAGACTCTAAGACGGTGTCCGACTATTTTCCGCCAAGCCTCTGTTGTTTGGATCTTTTTACCAAGTTGGTGCATCACATATGGATTTTTCTCACGCATTATTTCATATGCTAGTTGCATATCCTGGGCAAACACAGCCTTCATAGACTGTATTGCTTGCTCAACGCAGCTGTATGACACTTTCTCAAAAACGAATGGTACCTTGGCCATGTTGCTAAATACTGCCGTTGGTCCACTGAATAGCAAGCCACTTTTGGCACGACGGATTTTAATATCCGGATTATTGATCTGCGCTTCTAGTTTCTGAGTAGTCGATAGCCCCACTGTTTTGGCTAGAGGGTCAGTATCGACGTCAAACCAGTCAAGTCCGGTAATTGCCTGGTCAGCTTTCCGCGGTTGATTGATTTTCGCGTCATCCTCTTTTACGGATTTGGGATCTCGCACAGTGCCCTGGGCCACTGTAATTACAGAAATGTCCGGGGGCAGAAATTCCGTTGGTATTCGTTCAAGATGTTTGGTCGAGTATTCAATACCATTGATACGGATACTTTCACTCGTATACATACACGTACCCCCTTGACCTTTAACTAGATACGATATTTTCCGCAGTCTGGATTTGAGTCGTCTCACCTCCAGGGGTTCATCTGGGTTAAGCCAGATTGATCTGCAACTATCAATTTTGTTTAATTGCTGTTTGCGTTCAAGCACTTTGTCACGGATATGTGGATGCGTAAAGCACACCAGCACAGGACGGGGATTTCTATCTGAGCTCACCTTACGGGGTAGCCTTTTTACACTAGTGAAATCTCTGCGTTCAAGTGTTATGTCTATCTTTGACAATAGGTCGGCCACCTGATCTATCGAGTCGATAGTGGCATGCTGTGCTAGTTCTGGTAGCCCTTCAATAACAATGTTTAAGTACGACGGAGATACAAATCTATTTTGACTTGCTTGAGTAGTACCTGTCACCTGTGCTATTGTTGGATTCAAATGTGGCGCGACAGAAAGTTTTGATTGGACGGTTGACAAACCATTTGCTAAGGTTTCCAATAAAGAATCATGCGAGTCAACACGTTCAGTTAGTTTACTAAAGTCTTGTTTTGTAACCAAGTGTGCAGTTACAGATTTAATATCGTCAACTGTGGCGGTTTTGTCTAGCCTCTTTGATAAAGATTCAAGCGTACAAGCCATGCGCAAGATGGGGTTGTCAGGATCCGACGGTTCGGTTGACATAGTGCTTTCTTGAGTCTCACCTATATTTCCTTCTGGATTATTTTTCACCTTTTTGCTATAAGGCGATGTAATGTGTATAGTATGGGTCGTACTCACAGGTGATCTCTGATCGCGCTTTCTTTTAGGACGTTCCTCCGTGAGAGTATCATCCACCTTTGTAGGGGCCGTCTGGGTGTTTACAGCCGCCATTGCACGCTCACGCGTGTGTACTGCGCCATATCTTCAGTTCCCAACGTAAAATCCCAATGTTTTGTAATCCGTACTGCACAGTGGCACAAACACTTGCTGCGATGTATCAGTAAAAGTTCACAAGTCACATTTTAGTAAGATCATATTAGATCGACGAGTTGGCACTGGATTAGAGACAGAAATTGCGGGAGCTCACATTTACACGTCTACTCTCGTGGCGCCATTATAACGTATTTGCTTAATGTTGTTTGATTAATTAAATTATCATCAATTTTATCATGAAATGCAAGGAAATAGTGTACATACATCAATGACATCAGTGTCAAAAGGTATCAAAATGGCAATGTTTTGGGAAAACGTAATTTCTAAACAAATCTTGATAAATCAACAAATACAAGGTGCAACATAAAAAGAAAGACATTAATGGAAACTGTGTGAGACATTTGTTAATTCAAGATGTAAAAAATTGAATGCATAGGATTTGATTATGAACTATGATGCCAGCTGGACATATATGTCATAACGTTTTGACGTTTTTTCCATATTTTTTGTTCACTTCACATGGCATTATGGGTAATTTCTGCTATAAATACCACAGTAATACATACCATGAGATAGAGAATTTCATAGGCTTTCTTATGATACTTTTTTTGTAAAGATTGATTGAAAACTGACTGTGCTACTACATTTTTTGTGTTTTAAGGTTTGAAAAGGTACCTTTTAGTTCCCAAAGAGCTATATGTGGCAACGCCAATACTTAAAGGGGCCCTTGCATAATTATAAACTTATAATTTGCTAATTTCGGCATTGTCAACGTCACTTGGGTATTCTAAAAATATTTCAAAAGAAAATAAATTTGAGGCACTATATGTGACATCCTCTGCGAAAAGCAGTCTTATGGCCTGGAATATTCAATTAAGAAGGTCTCTTGGGGAATCTTATACTGAAAGAATTAGGTAAATATTCTTATTAGAAAAAAAGTTATGTCAATTTGAAGACACAAAGGTCGGATATGCTAAATATGCTAAAATAGACCAGTCTTTGGTATTCATAAAGATATAACCTATATATAATCTAGGCCAAAAATTGAAATCTGATTATGATTTCAGGAAATATACTGCCATTTCCTTTCTATTTAAGATATTCAGAATCAGTTTTTTGCTGAATATAGCCAAGCAGTCACTTGATTCAGAATTTTAAATTTTGAAAACTTAATTATGTTCCATGGTTACCATGGAAACCTTCATTTGCATAGCAGTAGTATCGGCAGGTTTGGACGTTACATCAACATTCCGGTTACCATGGCAACAAAATGCAAAAAATTCAAATTTTTTCACCAGAAATGAAAACTATGAAAAATTTCATTTATAGCATGAATTTAGCTTATTTTTATGATTTTTATGATTTCTAAGCTAAATAAAGGCTCTAGAACCATGAATAGGCATTTCCATACGGCTGGAAATCCCAGAAACTGTCACATATAGTGAAAATTACAGGAAAGGAAATGAATTTTGGGAATTCCCTGAATTCTAGGCATTTCATTACTCCCCTTTCTACGTCACAGCTATGGGAATTCCCTCTTTTGATAAATTGGGATTCCCTGATTAATGAAATATTTCAGATAACTTTATTTTCCAATTATTAATGGGCTGAATAGGGCCAAACATAATATGTTTATTATTATATTATAATTCCCGTGAAAGTGCCTATTCCTCAATGGAAATTCTAAAGGTGTAGGAATTCCCTGTTATAGGCAGATGGGGTTTCCCAACAAGTCACTGTTGATGACATATAATACCGTAGAACATCAGAACCAATGATCATGTAGAAAACTATACCATCAAGAGAATGTGACATTTCATCTTCAATGATTGTGTGTTATTGGAAATATAACATTATCTGTACCTCTGAAAGCAAGTGGTCATTCATTTGGCTTTGAACTACCCAATTGATGATGGAACCTACCCCCAAAATAACAAGGTAAGGACAATAGGTTTATTAGAGGCATTTCCTGAACCCAATAGAATGGACCAATAACATTGCCAAATATGGATATGTAAGAGCGCAATAGACATAGATGGTACAGAGCAAATAACTCCCTATATATGTGTATATGCATAACTGTAAACAGTCATAGTTCAAAATGATGGAAATTACTAGCTTAAATAAATGCAGAATGCAAATTTTAATTACCATTTTCTTTATTAAACTTGTAGACAAATACTATTATTACTTACCATAAGCAGCCATGGTAAACTATGATTCTTGGTAAACAGGGTATTTGATATTACAAACCAGACTACTAGTTATAATAGTTAGTCTTGAAGTGCTTCGATGTACTATTTGCTTACGTCCAGAAACACCTTGCCCTTTTAAAGGATCCGCTGTGCAAACAGCTGCATTTAGGTTACCCCCACAATCTAGAAAAACTGAAATGAGCCACTTTCCAGGATAGACCATCATCTGGAGGGAGGGTCACATTAAGTTTAAGTTAAGTTAAGGTGTTGCTTAAAGAGAGGAGCCAGTGAATATGAATAGTCATAGTGTCACGATCCTTACCATCCAAGAAATGAACATGCCAAATTTCATACTATATCTTCATTTGTTTGAATTTTATACACAATTTTCTAATTCAAAGTTACTGGTGCAGCATGCACCTAGATATATTTGTCTGTGTGACGTCACAAACAGACAAGGTGAAAAATAGAAAACTTCAAAATAACTAAATTCAAAATTTGCCCCTCCCTTTTAATGGGTCTAATGTTGTTAAAATAAATGAGATTGAGTGATTTATGCTCAGAAAATATTGAAAAAAATCGTTTATATGGATTTTGCAATTTTAGAGATTGAAAATAACAGCTCTTGTGGGTGACTTCACACAAAGACATCCATTTTCAGTGTGACAGGACATCAAAGCATTTTCTCATAAAAACATCATTATCATCCAAGGGAGTTACCTGTAGCAACACATTTTTATCAGTACGTCTTTCTAAGCAATAAATCTACTATATAAAATACAAATTGAAAGAATATTGAATTTCACTGGCCCCTCCCTTTAACATCAGGGTTTTCCACCAGTCATCATATTTTATCAATAGTTTACCATTATTCCCCTCATTTAAAACATTAAAGATTGTATTAGATATAACAAAGTACAAAATTCACATTTGAATTATATAGAATTATTCTATAAGTGACATTCTTGGTATGTCATAATTTTGTGTATTTTGTGGCTATTTCTATTTGATCCCTACTCTTTTATTTTTCACTCACATCATATTTTCATGCACCTACAGCAATACCAGAAGTACATACAGCGCACAAATAAATATGATCAAAGTAGAGGGGAGACTATATTTATAGTGAAGACAGTCTCGTTTGCAGTCTTACCCACTGGGTAGAGACCCCAGTCCAGTGAAAAGTATTTGTGGCCAATAGAATGTTCTAGCAATAAAGCTTGTCTGAAACAAGTTTGATAAGAATTAAGAGGACATCTTTTGTAGAGGATAGTCATTGCATTTGCATTGGCACTCAAAACATATCATTTTAACCCCGTGGGGGTCCAGGTAAGAATAGGCCCCCAGTAGCCCCTGCTGATCGTATGAGGCGATGATAGTGGGGTCCCTGCACTGACCAAGTGGTTCTTTGGGTTCAATTCCCGGTTAGTGCTTGGTTCACTAAGGGATGAAGTACAGCAAAAATGATTTCCAGGTTTTGATCCCCTGCTGTTTGCCCGCCCAGTCACCTTCATCTCATAGATTTGATCACCAAAGACAGAATTCGTCCCAACTGGTTTTTGCTGTGAAAATGAACCTGGCTGTCAGTACGGCGTAAAACACCCAACACTCACTCACTCCATATCATTTTAATAGTTTGAGTTAAGTTAACCCTGAATGCTAGTTGTTTGTTATATAGTTGATTAGTAATGGGGAACTGTTCTTACGATGTTCTATGATGTTGCCTCTAACGCTTTGTCTTTTTATGCTAGTCAAGTGGCATATAAATTCACGAAATGGGCGTTCAGTTCCACAACGCGAACAACGCTTGGCTGTAAGTCAGGTTTATTTCGTGGATCAAGTTGATGCGTACATTTGCCGGTGAGATGATGTTAAGTTTCCTACATTTCGCAATTCCAATCTGATGGAGAATAAGCTTTCTCCTAAGAGTCCACCCAGTCTCACTGTTAGTTCTGTTAGCTACCGCTCGGCAGGTATATTTACACCTACCAGTAGCTCATGCTATATTTATACTATGTGATATGGTAATTTATATAATTTGGAATACTTCTTGTTATTTCCTTATGTACAACTGGTGACATTCCCTTCATTCCATTCTTATACAATTGGTTACATGCGCAAAGTGAGTGAGTTACTTTCTACCTTTGTGCAACCCTTTCACTGCCACAGGCTGCATATGTGGCCTTACAGTAAAACCCCTTAGTACACCATTGAAAGGGGGCAAATTAAGCATTCAGAATCAGTAAGACTTTCAAAAAAAACTTGATATAACCGTTTGAACAGCAGGCTATCAAGTCACCAATAAATATTAAAATTGCGGTTAGAGAACCCAGGTATATCATGACATATCTGGCAGTGATGGGATTAATAAACAACAGTCCTGAATTCAGGCAAGGCCGAAAATATATTTCCTGAGTTCACGTTTAATGTCTTCAAAAAAGTTTTTTTCCCCATAGATGTATAGAATATAGTTTAAGACACTTAGCTATACCTATATTGCCAAGAAAGGTTAGGAAAAATTATGAGGAAATCTAAAGTTAATGTTCCATTACCAAGAGGAACATAATCAGAAAAGCATAATAATGATTTGTCATACAATATGAAACTAATACTTTTTTTTTGTTTGCCAGGAACTTAGTATAGACAAATTACAAATGATATATCAAGGTGGGAGGGGGACGGAATGGTAAAGTGGGTAGGGTCCTCGCCCCGCACATAGGAGGCCGTGGGTTGGAGCCTGGATCATGCCTGCTATACCATCTCGCCTTGCCGTCGTTTCCACCACCATAGATACGATCATTTTACTGTCTACAGTAAAAAATGTGAATGGTCCTGTCATAGCTGAAAAATTGCTGAGCGGACGTTAAACTCCAACAATCATCATCATATATCAAGGTGGTATTGTCTATGTTCCACCACAGGAATCTGGACCTTAACATAACTTCCTGGTGGTAAGCACTGCCAGAGGGGCTCATAAGTACTTCTGTGTAAGTGTTACTGATAGCATCCCACCAAGCCCCTTGGCTAACCTGTAACCATAGATCAAGCAACCAAGTAGCCACTAAAAAGCCGAAGAATTTACACACTCTTCTCTACTTTCTCTTCAGTGCTCCGTGGCATAATGCGTCTCGCTGTTGCGAGCGTTGGCACAGTGGATTTTGTTTTTTCATAGGAGCATGCAACACCAATTCTGGATCACTTCTATAATATTACAACTCAGGGACGGCTTTAGAGTTGGGGAGGGGCATGCCATGATGGGGCACTGGACCCCTCTTCTTTTGGATCAAATATCTTTTTAAAATAACTTTTAAGGGCAATAAACGTCAGGGTTTCCCCTGGTAATCAAAGTATTGAAATATTAAGGGTTGTGTACTCTAATGTTTTTCAACTTTAAGTCATTCTCAAGCGCCTGGGGGATGATAGGAACCCTTCTTAACATGCCCCCCTTTTCTAAAATTCCTGGATCTGCCCCTGTTCAACTAATCCAATCATATATATATATATATATATATATATATATATATATATATATACTCACACATACACATATTATTATATACATCATATATATACATTATATATTTTATAGCCCACTTTGCTAAACTTCCATAAAATCTCTAAACCTGGCGGCTATCCAACAAACCACTCCAGAATCTAACACTCTTCTGCTACAAAAAGACCCGACAAGATTAACAACAAAAGTAAAATAACAAAAATAACCAAACGAACAAACCAAAAGCAAACTCGAGGCATCACAGACTCCCAACCAGACTAGACCTGAGTAATTGTGTCTAACTGTTAAAACTTAACTTCCAGCTAGAGCCAGGAAGTACTCCGAGCTGCACAGAGAGGAGAGGCAAGGAGGGTTTCAAACTGAAGGCTGGAACTTCATCTGAATCATGTTTATACCCGAGAAAATAAAGCCAGAGAATGTGGAGGCTGGAGATCAGGATGTGCCTCCTATTTCATATACGTTACAGTCAGGTGAGTAATTCTGACGCATTGACCTACGCCGTTTTAGATGTTTGAAAAGTAATTAACTGACATTAAATTTGTCTTTAATATCAAGGGGGCGGATCTGGGGAGGGGGTTCATTATTCAGGGTGTATCCAGGGGGTCATGGCCCCCCCCCCCTCCCCCCGCTCTTTTGATGGGGACATGAACTTGCCAACGAGAAAAAAATGTCATGCGCGTCCCTGCGAATGCACCCAGTTTTAGTATACTTAGCCAATGTGTATCCATACTTGGCCAATGGTTGATCAAACTTGGCCAATGAAATTTCAGACAATATCCAGAATCCAACGCGCAGCCCTCCCCATGTTGAAACTAATCATGAACCCTCGCTTCTTAATATAGCAGAAATTACAATAGAAGAAACTGAAAAATACATTGAAGAAATTTCACTTTTTAAATCTTCAGGTTTTGCAGATATTTCAGCCAGAATCTTCAAAGATTTTTGTTTAATCAAACCGAACATTCTCTGTTTCTTTATTAACCATTCTATTAAATTGAATGTGTTCCCAGATTCATGGAAACATGCACTAGTAACACCAATTCCTAAAACAACAAATCCAAATTCAGTTAATGACCTACGACCGATTTCACTGCTGCCAATTCCCGGTAAAATAGTTGAAAAGCATCTGCATGCACAAATTACAACACATTTATCAAACAACAATCTCCTAGATACTGCTCAAAATGGTTTTCGTCCCAAACATAGTACAAATGACACCGTGTTTAAACTAATCAAATTTATTGTAGACGGTCTTAACAATAGAGACAAGATAATAGCCCTTTTCATAGATTTTCGTAAAGCTTTTGTTACTATACTTGGGCTAGACAATCTGATACAAACAAACTTGAAGTATTGTTTAATACTAGTTTGCGGATTGCCCATAAAATTAAAAAAACCTACTGACATTACTAGGTACGAACTTCATATGAAATCTAATTGTTTACCACTTGCATATAGGAGAGAACTTTTCCTGTTGACTACATTTTATAGACTTATACAGACCGATAGTGTGGATATAAACACAGTGGTTAAGGTAACCAGACAAAATCAAGCCCCAACCATTATGATCCCATATACAGATCTAACTAAATGTCTAAATTCTCCTTATTATACAGCTGCTAGACTATGGAATGAGCTGTCATATGAAACTAGGCTATCACCTAACATAAATAATTTTAAGAACATAATTAAATACACCTTACTTCAAAAATATAAGCTTGATAATGCGTGTTTGCCTTAACCCTGATCCGCCCTAATTGATTTCCTGTAATATTAGACATGTATGTAGACTATGTTGATATCCGATTGGACTCTAATAAAGATCCTGTATGTAGTATTTATCAGTAAATGCTAAATGATGATATCAATCATCTAATAAAGCACCACATTTACAATAGTTAATAATAATTACCTAAATCATAATTCATTGTTCATCTCATAACCATTATTTCATCATCCCAAATGCGATAACGATTCACCCATCTTAGAATGCTAATCATGTGCTGAATTTCTATACAAGCTAATAGGCACTGGTTACAAGAGGGAGAACAGATTTGTATAATTTGATCTTGTCATCAGTATAAATAAAAATGTTTTAAAAAAATAATAAAAAAATACCCCCTTTTCGAAATCCTGTATCTGCCCCTGCCGCTTTTTAGCTGAGCCCCAAACTACAAAAAAGGCTGTGTGTATGCGTAATTCACCTTTCTTTTCATCTTCTTTTAAGATTTGTACAATTCGTGTACACATTGTCTTTAACGAGTTATTCAGAATAAATCTGGGTCTAATTCTGGACATTTTGGTATATACATAAATAAAAATCTTGCTAATCTACAACTTTAGATACTTCCCAAGGTATTCACCTGTGTAACCCGAGAGTTGCAATGACTAGAATAACAAGCTTTTAGGTTTTGGTTGGCAATTTGAAATGACTATTTTTCAGTTTTGTTCCTATTTTTTCTCAGGGACTAAAATATTCAGCTTATTATGCTTGTCTCCCAAATTCTCCCCACTACGGATAGCTGATTTACAGTATTTTAAGCACCTGCAGGCTAATTTGTACTGATTCTGTCAACAAAAATTCTTTAAAAACTATAGAAAATAATCAACTAATTGCTATATATCCATCAATAATGAGTGAATTTTCAAAGGACTTAGAAATGTTAAGTGTATGTGGCTACAAATTAAGAAAAATAAGTTTGCAAATTTTTCAACATGTTTAACTACAAATAATTATAAGATTTATGAAAATCTCTATGCTAAAGCCTTGAGTCTTGTCGACATATTACCCAGCATGCAACCTGATCTAGGCTAACCTGCAGAAATTTGCTATCTATGGTAGGGAGAATTGACTATGGAGAATGTATACCCACACCTATTCATCACTAATTTGTTGGTGAATGCATTCGTCAAGGACCTCCAGGGACATAATCTAATGTGATAAAATTTCGATCTAAATTGAGTAAATCTTTCCACTCCTTAAAAATAAATTTTGTAACAAAATTGTTTTTTTGGCGCAAATGTCCTCCCTAGGGCATTTAAAAAACAACAGCTGAATTCCAAACTCTTCAATTCTGGTTTTCCTTTTGAGACAATGTATCAATTATGTATTAGGGGTAATTTTATGAAAAACTCCACTGATAATGATCTCACCAACATATATACTTTATTTTCTTGCAGGAGAGCCTCATGGAATGAGTGCCAACCCACCACTGCAGCAGGTTCATAGCCAATACCAAGGCTTACAGGCTCAGAATCTACCTTACATGTATCAACAGCCAACTGGAGCCCATATGTTTGACCAGCATGGACAGGTTATCATTATTCAGCCTCAGCAGTCTCACAAGCCACCTCCTGATTTCTTGTGCTTAAACATATTTGCATGTTTGTTCTGCTGCTGTCCCATTGGCATCTATGGAATCATCAAGTCCATGGAAACTCAGAGTGCTATCCGGCTTGGCGATGACGCAGCTGCTAAGTGTCATTCTTCCCTTGCAAAGAATGCTGCTATTGGAGCCATCTTTACTGGCTCTGTCATCCTAGTGATTTTCTTAATAGTCAAATTTGCAATACCTGAACCAAGAGAATATATCCAGAACACAGATTACTATGGCTAATACAAGAGAAATCATAATCAGTTAGATCTACAGTGTCAATCTTTGATATGCCTGTGTGTATTTTTAATCTAACTGATGGATGCATTTAACAGCCGAAACTAGTTGATTAGCCAATTTACCTCATCATTTGAATAAAACAACAAGTCTGGTGGGGTGTATATAAAGCTCTGTAGCTATGGAGCTTTCATGTGAGCTTATGGAAACTGTATGCGAGTTTGAAACTCTCGTGCGCAGCTGTTTCATATCAAAAATTTCGTAAATCGACCCAAAACTCGTGTAACTCAACCCAAAACTCCCGTAAATCCACCCAAACTCACATAAGCAAAAACAAAACTCCCATAACTACAACAGCCGAAAAAAGTGATCATAAGTTTATGAAATACAAAATATACAGAGTTTTTTTTTATGAAACAGGCCGCTGATCCACCACACGTCTGCCATTGAGTTTGGTGTAGCAACTTTGATCAAATTTCAAAAGGAATCATAGTATGGATGTGAATAAGGAAAGCAGAGGTCTTGAAGATGTTGTCAACTCAAAGGTTCGGAGGTGTGGAATATGATGCCATTGGAAGAGTGAGGTATTATGGATCATTCTGAGTTCAAAAGAAAACAGAAAAAATAAATTATGCGAGAAGATTCTGAAGTATTAACTCATTAAGTGAGGGAATGTTATTTGTATATAGGGATTATTGGTGGTGGTGTGTCGGGTATTTATTTAAAATTGAATAAATCTATCTTGCGGGCATATTATTGATATTTGGGGCATAGGTTGCCCATTTATGATGTATTAGTATGTCAACTAAGAAATTTATTTATGGAGTATTAGTTCACCAATGCATGTCAAATTATAAACAGAATCCTTGTACTATGTAATAACACTGGTATCTACAATCAAAACTAGCAATCATTTGCTAAATTGTATCCAGTCTTAAAATAAAACTTATCTAAAAAAGAGCTAAAACTAGTGACACCTGTATACAGGTGTATTGCCAAGCACCTGTAAGGATCTACCTTCGTAAGTAGCAACATATTAAGGATAGACAACACCTCTTAAGGGCAATTTTGGAGTGGTCTCTGTAAGGAGGGCTGGTAATTTTACTCTCAGTTGCAGTATGCTTAATTGTATGCCCTTAGGTAGTGAATTGAGAATTGTATAGATTAATGTAAATTATATTTCAATACATTGACTCAAATTTCTGTATGTCAACCGGGAAGTGAAAAAACACATTTTTCACTTTTATTTTTTGAACAAGGATATCTCGCTTAATAATCCATATAAATGCATGAAATTTTGTGTATATGTAGAAAACATTACATCTGAGGGAAGTGTGTCTCAGATTTCTTATTTATGTCCTAGTTTTTGTTTTATTAAATGTAGAAAAAATATTTGAGAAAAATCACAAAAAGTTTCCCGTTTTTTAATATAAAATAAAAACTAAGCCCTAAATCAAAAATCTGAGACACGCTTCCCTCAAGAGGAATGTTGTGGACATGTATTCCAATTCTTAAGTAAATCCATTGAATAGTAACTGAAATATCCATGTTCAAAAAATAAAAGTGTAAAAATGGGGTTTCCGGCCATAATTTCTCAAACAGATATTTCTTCAAGAAAATGTTTACATCAGAAGATTGAGAAAAATATGGGCTTTAATTTGATATATCATACATAATTCTAGGTCTATTACATGGCGAGCCTTGCTCGTTTTGTTAATTGGCACACCGAGAGGTGTTGTCTATCCTTAAACAGGCATGTTCTGTGACCATACGTTTTTGGTCGGTTGCATACTTGCTAAATTTTCATGTAACAGTTATTTTACGTAAGGTTGAAACTCGCCAAAACAGAATGTTGTGATAGCATTACATTTTAGTGAAGTTGAGACCTAGCTATTAGAGAATGTTATAACAATATTATATTCATGTGAAAGAACATAACCAGAACGTTGGAATAACATCACAGTGCAATGTTGCCATTTAGGTTCTAGAGACGTTATTGGGTGCCATCAACATATTGTAACAATAACCAAACTCAACTTAATGATTGTTACTGTAATGTAATGATAACATTGTTTACTTGCCTAAGTAGTGCCAGGCTACATAATTATGTTATTTACTCAAAACTTTAGAAGAATGGAATGGTGCTAGTTGCCCATTTGCTGATGCGAAATCCGTTGTATATTTATCAATTAGAAGTGTTATTCAGAATCTAATGAAGAGTTCAAGGCTTCTTAAGTGATTCCTCTCCCCCCACCTATAATTGTCTGAATTTTCATAAGCATTTTGACTGGTTTATTGTTAATGCGAGCTACCAGTATCGGAAAAGCTACCCTGTTCTTTTATACCCTGGCAGGCAATGAAAACTAGTACTCGTACTAATGTCTTTGTCAGAATAAAAATGATACAAAAAAAGAATTGAGTAGCTTTTGAGGACCTGATGCTTCACCTGAGATCATAGAGAGTCCCTTAAAGCAACCCACAACCAATCCAACTACATAAATTCTCACAAACTCATGAAAATGTATTAACACCTCCAACACACTTCTGACACCTCCAACACACTTCTGACACCTCCAACACACATTGTTGACACCTCCAACACACTTCTGAGACCTCCAACACACTTCTGACACCTCCAACACACTTCTGACACCTCCAACACACTTCTGACACCTCCAACACACTTCGTTGACACCTCCAACACACTTCTGACACCTCCAACACGCTTCTGACAGCTCCAACACACTTCTGACACCTCCAACACACTTCTGACACCTGCAACACACTTCTGACATTTCCAACACTCTTTGTTGACACCTCCAACACACTTCTGACACCTCCAACACACTTCGTTGACACCTCCAACACACTTCTGACACCCCCAACACACTTCTGACACCTCCAACACACTTCTGACATTTCCAACACTCTTTGTTGACACATCCAACACACTTCTGACACCTCCAACACACTTCGTTGACATCTCGAACACACTTCTGACACCTCCAACAAACTTCTGACAGCTCCAACACACTTCTGACACCTCGAACACACTTCTGACACCTCCAACACACTTCTGACACCTCCAACACACTTCTGACACCTCCAACACTCTTCGTTGACACCTCCAACACACTTCGTTGACACCTCCAACACACTTCGTTGACACCTCCAACACACTTCTGACACCTCCAACACACTTCATTGACAACAGTATCATGTACATTTCACTGGAGGAGCCTGAACCTATGGCCACTGTCACACTATGTGAACTGCTGGCATATTAGAGGTGCATCTCATTCTAATAACATACCTTATGAGACAAATTTCTTCCACAAACTTATTTGCAATATAGACAAATTAATCAGTAATCCTATGGTATTAATCTACTAGAAAACTGTTTGAAATAAACCCTGTTTGAAATAAATACAAAGTGTGTATAGTGTGAACTGGATTAACATGGATGGTGGGGGAAATCCTATCATAGTGATGTCATCACTTTTTGTTGTAGACAACTGAAAAATTGTGTGGACCCACAATAAAAGAAGGAAGACAATAACATTAACTGTTTTAATGAAGTTTGAGCTAGATTTCACTCTTTATACTTTTCCAAAGACTTCAACTATACCCCTACAATGTATTTCAACAGTTAATGGAAATTGCAATATTTTGTTACACTAAGAGGAAACATTGGTTGGGGGTTGCTTTAAGGCCGTATTCCACATACCAAAAGTATTATAGATGGAAATATAAGAATTATTCATATATTTTCTATAGATTTTCCAGTGTTTTTGTCGACAAAATTGGCCCAAATTAACCTGCAGGTGCCTAAAATACTGTAAATTAGCTATTCATGGTAGGGAGAATTCGACATGGCGACAAATCTTATTCTTAAAACCAACAGGTTACATGGAGCTCACTGACATGGACAGAAGATTTTAAAATATAACGACAGGCAACATGGCCATTTCTTAAATTCGACATGAGACATGGGGACCCCCAATCTAGACCCCCTCTACTGTTCTTAACAGGAGTTTCATCTCAGTACTTCTTCCTGCAGAAGTCGTGTCTTCTATTTTTTCCTAACAAAGGACGTTGGAGATTCAAATCTTTGACCTCTCACACTAGTTGCACTTTATCACTAAGCTATCTGAGAAGCAGGCATAGATACAACCATAGCTAAAGTATTTAATTTGCCTAGACCGTTGACATTTACATTAAAATTCGCACAATCTAGCCATGAATTCGCAAATATTTTTGTATAGCATTCTCACTTTCCTATATATATATAAATTTGAGGCCAAAATTAGCAAATTCTGTGACAAAATTCACAAATTTGTGCGAATTTGCGAGCACTTGCACACCCCTGTTTAGTGGTCATTTAGATTGTACTTTCAGCCATGGCATTGTATTTTCATGTCTAACTTCTGACATCATTTTCACTCTCATAAAATCTTGGAGAAGTAAATCCTACTACTTGACACATTGTCACGATAAGAATATGCAGTTAGTTGACCCATCTTAACTTAGGATCAACCTACACAGCACAGGTGTGAAATCCAAGTTGTATACTGAGGTTATATATGTCTAAAACTAGTGTAAAAGAAATATTGTTTTGTCATGATAAGTACCAGGTTTTACATGAATTCAGAATTGCATGGGAATAACATAAATTATGTCAGAAATAATATATATATTCTTTATTTCGGAATTTGCAAGACTGCACAGACACAATGCATTAATATTACAGTTGGAATATTGGATATGACATTTATATTAACAATGTTGAATCATGGCCCTGAAATATGTGCATTACAATGTGAAAACTCATTATAAACTTACTAAAATACTACCAAAACACCGTGATTAATACAGCATCAATATTACGCAGTTCCACGCTGCACGGAAATAACTGAATACTGAAAAGATAGAGTGATTTTTAAAAAGAGATAGGTCAGACGTAAGAGGAGCTTCATTTGAAAACAAGATGATTAAAAGATACATTTAAGTCTTGGTCATGGTAATGCGAGTGTAGTTGGCTCAAAGAAAAAATAGTTGTGTTGTTGTGCCAGATACTCCGCGTTCTGTGACCAGAAAGATGTAGGTACAAGGAGGTAAAGCCTGTTCAGTAATAATCCATCAACTTTCTTTTATGACAACTCTGCCCCCTACATGAACCTAATCCCTCCTTCTACCTGTCCTTTCCCCCCACCAACCTATCCTCCCTTTCCCCTAACTGTACCCGTCCTGCTCATAACTGCTTTATTCCTTCCCTCTACCTGTCCCCCATTCCTGACCCCTACCTGTCGCCATCCCCACCCTCACCTCCTACTTGTCCCCCTTCCTTGCCCCTACCTGTCCCGTCCACGTCCCATCCTCTACCTCCCCCCGTTCCCGGCCCGTTCCCGGCCCGTTCCCGGCCCCTAGCTGTCCCAATTTCTCAGCATAAAGGCTAAGTATGCCTAGACCTAGTGCAGACATAGTCACATGGCCATTTTTTGGTGATCAGGTAATTATAACATTAAGAAAATTGTAGTTATATTAAACATAACTTCTGTTATAGATGCTGTTTGATATTAGGTAGTAATGATTTCAGATCACCCATGTGGCGTCCAGTCCATTTTTGGACTGTGTGATGTTATCTGCACAATGTCTATTTGCATGCACACAACCAAGTTTTTTTTTATGTATGGCAAGTTTAACTTCCAAACAAGGGGGGGGGGGAGGTCAGAACTAATAGATAGCAAAGGGAACATGGGAGAGGAAACAGAGCATAACGAGTTAAATATGCCCATGGACTTTACATTTTATAAACACAGATTGGATACTACTTCTTTGAGTCCATGAGTTCAGTCTCTTTGGCCCTATTGAACCAAAGAGGTTTAATATCCATTTAAAAATATGATTCTACTTATGCTTTTATCTTATGATTAGTTCCTATAGATATTATCTAGCTCCAATGGCAGTCTAGCTCTGCTCAGACTGCTTGACCAATCCATAATATAGTTCCTCATTATGAAGTACATAACACTCATGTGAGTGTGCAATGTGTAATACCAGTTGCAAGAACTCCCGTTGACAATGAACAATCCAAGGGTAGTGTCCACTCAACCACACCCAGCCAATGTTCCTGCCTGCCTACTAGCCTATCCACTTCAATTCCACAACAGAACTCAGCTTCCAGTACCGATCTATACAGGGTGTTTAACAATTGACACTGAGTGCTGCAGCTTACAAGTGCTAACATACTTACCATGATACTGCCCCTTACACTCTTCACTCATAGTTCAAGAAGAGTTACACTCTTAGCCCCAATGTTTGGCTCTATACAAGAACGGTTAAGCTAACGGGGGGGGGGGGGGGGGGGGTTGAGGACCCACTAGATTCCCAGCCTTGAATCCACTCCTGAACCAGTCAGACCTTAAATAGGTCTTTATTTTGTATTTGACTAATAATCCCCTTCTGCATACCATATATTATTGATAATAACTGTACATTTGTTTGAGCATACAGACTTGGTACATTATATCTTATGTAAAGATCTTTTGTATCCGTATCTGAGCCTTGGACAGGTCATTAATTTGTGTATATTTCAAAAACTAATCCCCTCTTGCAGTTAACTAACTTGTGCCTGAATGCACACTCACAAATAATTCATATACCAGCAGTCAGGTGACATAATGGTAAAGAAATAGACATAGCCCTTAAAATTGACAGGGCAACATGACAGTATACTAAATTTGATATGTGACATGGAGTTTTAGGGGTAATTCCAGAGGAGGATCCAAGGGGGGCTCACCCTTCCACCTTTGGTGGATCCCTAAACTACAAAAACAAAAAGAAGGAAAGTGTCACTTGTGTGCATGCGAATGCAAGCTGTTTTAGTACTTAGCTTTTATGCTGATACCCCTGTTTTCCTGTATCTGCCCCTGAGCTTAGTGATGTGAAGAAAAAATAAACAACATGACATAGGGTATTCCCTAAATTCAACACACAACATGAAGGGTTTTTAGAATTGACAGGACCCTTTAAAACATAGGGACATACAACATAGCATTTTCTTAAATTCAGTTTGTGACATAGTGACCCCTATCTACACCCATACAGAAAAACAAGAAAATCCCAAAGTGTTCCATCTGTTTTCATAACTCTATAGTCTGTGGTAGACCTGTGCATCCAGTCTGGCTCTGCTCCTTGCACAAGGTAGACATTCTGCGCAGTTTCCTAATCTGGCCAGACCTCCAGGCAGTGCTATACATACAATAAGCTAGAACTTAGCCTGAAACCTATACCAACAAGCATGTCCAACTTCAAGTATGAGAGGTATGAGAATGAGGAGGATACTGATCAAGATACTAGACCACAGGAGAGACCCCCTGCCTATACTCCCGCATATTCGGGTAAGTTAAATCTTGAAATCTGAAGCTGGTCCACATAATAGGGCTAAGTTGTTAGGCCATTATATGTAAATCTACATAAAATGGTATCTAGCGTCAAATGTAATTTTAATGTGAAATGTAATTCATATTAACTTGATATGTAAATATGAACAAGAGCAAAATGTAACAGTTCAGTGAAATATGGAAAAGATTAACCTAAAATGTAATTCCTATTCGGATGCGTGTTCTTCATGGCTGAGGGAAATAAAAATGCTGTTATTTGTTTAAATTCTTTACACACCTGAACTAGCTTGTTTGGACAAAAACCTCTGAGTCACGTTTCAAACTAGTGTACTGTATATTTTCATCTAGGCTTTCCCAGAGGTGGGGGAATACTAGCGAACTTTAGAACTCAAATTTATCATTATATATCCGTGTATGTTTTCATTTACGTGTGTGTGTGTGTGTGTGTGTGTGTGCATGTGTATGTATAGCTACCTTTCATGACTTGAATACAATGCACTTAAGGAGGATACAACCAATACTTATCATTCACATTTTGCCAGACGCTGAAGCTAGGCATATGGTATATATTTCTAATGCTATTGGAGTTGACATGATTTTGCCAGTGATGATCAGCATTGATTTGGGTTGCCTAACCTGGTTTCATATACAACATTAAGGTTTAAGCGGTATCTATATGTCCATCCTTATCCTCTTGTTGCATTAGCCCATTTTGGTATCTATATGTATATACATATATTATATATATGTTTATCAAAGGTAGGAGGGCCATGGTATAGTGGATCGAGTCTTCGCCTCACATGTGGGAGGGTTTGTGGGAGGGTTTGTTTGAGGGTTTGAGTCTGGGCCTTGCCTGCTCTACCTCCTTGCCTTGCCGTCATTTCTACCTCCATAGATTTGACCATTGAAGTGTTAAGTCAAAAACCGTAGTTCGTCTCAATATAGCTGAAATATTGTTGAGTAGACCTTAAACTCCAACACATCATCATCATCTATTAAAAGTTTTAAATCTATACAAATCTATAACTACACTTGGTTACTTGGCAAATCAGCTAGGCATTTGGAATATATTTCTACTGCTATTGGAGTTGACATGATTTTGCCAGTGATGATCAGCATTGCTTTGGGTTGCTTAAACATGGTTTCATATGCAACATTAAGGGTTAAGCGGTAGCTATATGTCCATCCTTATCCTCTTGGTGCATTAGCCCATTTTGGTATCTATATGTATATACACTTGTGTTAGGAGCAGCTGCTGTAATCCATTCTGTCTCTGTACATTCAAATTTCATCCCCCTATCAAAAGAAGGGGGGGTGGTGGTGAATGGTATAGTGGATAGAGTGCTTGCCTCACATATGGGAGGGGTTGTGGGAGGGTTAGAGTCTGGGCCCTGCCTGCTCTACCTCCTTGCCTTGCCATCATTTCTACCCCATAGATTCGACCATTGAAGTGTTAAGTTAAAAACTGGAGTTCGTCTTTATATAGCTGAAAAGTTGTTGAGTAGACCTTAGACTCCAACACATCATCATCTATTACAAGTTTTAATCTATACCAAACTCAAGGACTGATAAATGTTGACTTGTGTTTATATCTAAACTTGGTTACTTGGCAAATCAACTAATTTCGGCTTGCAGCCACCTTCATCAGTATATGATTTAGAACCACATATACACACAGGTATATCAATAATTGACGGTATGGATTTAACAGATTTTTTACTTGGTCAAAATTCAACAGGTGGAAAATATACAAATTGAAACATAAATTATCATTGAGTTTGAAGTGACCAACATACTTTTTTTAAATAAAGATACATGTATAGATCTTGAATGAATAAATGATGAAGAGTTATCAGGGTTGATTTGGAAAAGGTCCAATTAACCAGTGGTTAATAGTCTTCTGTGCATGTACTAAGGAAGGCAGGTCAACTAGTTAAACTGTCCATAAAGTATAAATCAAGATTGGAAACCTTCTCTTGGTGGGATGAATTCATATTTTGTTTATTGATCAAGGTTCAGTAAAGCATGACGATAGGTTTGATCATAGTTTGGCACCATATGAATAGAAATATGTGAGAATACCGCCTGCATATGTCATCATATCTAACTGATTTCATGAACTTTAGACACCATTATTTTATTTATAAATTATTATTCTTATTAGAACCCCTTTTGTCATTGAAAATTATAGAAGTTGTTGGTGTATAGTTATTGTATTACAACTTCTGTAAGCCTTCATAATAGAAAAGTAAGCCATCAATAACCCATTTTCTTTTTTCAAAAACCTATAACCCATTTTCTTTTTTTAAAAACCTATGAGTATGCACTACTGATTATAATGGGTTCAAATCTAATTAAACCTCCAGTGAAAATACTTGACAGATACAATGGCCAACCATTCTATAAATATAAAATATGTTCAGATGATAAATGGCCACAAATGACATGCAAAATATGTTTAGAAAATTCAAAAAGTCACCAGTAATGTACTCCCCCACCAGTAAACTTATGTGATTAATATAAAAAAAAACTTACTACAAATCTTTGGAAAAGTAGAGGAAAAATGGAACTGAAAAAAAACAAAACCAGCCCTTTCTTGCCCTGCAGACCTATAGACAACTATATATATATATATATATATATATATGTATATGTGTGTGTTTTCTTACAGAGAAAACTCAAGACAGCTATGGGAATAGTGTCCCACCACAGCAGGGATATGGTCCATACCCAGGGCAACAGGCACAGCAGTTTCCCTATGCAGTGCCCCAACAGCCATATGGATCTCCCACACCTGCTACAACCTTTGACCAAACAGGCAGAGTAGTCACAAGCCAGCCTGTAGCCCAGCAAGTAGTTGTTGTTCGACCTCCACCACTGGAAAATCCTCCTCTTGATTATTTAGGGTTAAACATTTTTGCCTGTTTGTGCTGTTGCTGGATCATCGGCATCTTTGGTATAATGAAGTCCGTGGCAGCCCGTGATGCCATTCAGCGTGGGGACGAAGAAGGTGCTAAGAGCAATTCAGCCTCTGCAAAGGGTCTGGCTTTTGCATCCATCATCATTGGGACTTTTATCATTGTGATTTTTGTAGTCCTCAAAGTTGTTTTAAGTGGTGAGGAAGAAAACACATACTATGGCTAATATAAAAGAGTGAGACTCTTCATTGATGAGAGAGTCAAATGAGAAAAGCAAGATCAAGATGTATATTGAGAATTTGTTAAAATTGAATATTACATTCCTTTTTCGATGAAGAAAGAAGAACAACAAAATTTCATTGATTCCCAAGATTATGAAAGCAACATTTGCATTGCTTTTTAGTGTAAAGAAACTGTCCAAAATTTAGACAAATATATCACCAAGAGTGACATAGATTTTAAACCTACTAAGGACAATGAAAAGACACAAAAGACATGTTGACCTTTGAAGTTGGACTATGGCACCCCTTTCAATAAACTGGATAATTCATCTAATGAAACAGAACAATTGAACAAAACAAAACAAACCAAGGCCTGCTGTCAACCAGTGATAGTGACCGGATGGCTGGTAGAATATAATCCCCAACCTTTGACACTTGTAACCCAGTGTAAACATAAGGTGGCCACAGAGATTACCATATATTTGTATTAAACCTAACGCTATCAGTGTACCAGTAAATGAGGAAAAGCTTAAATTTTTTGTATTTATTGAGAATTTGCAAAAAATATCATTGATGATTATAATTGTAAGAAAATATTCTAAAACACATTTTCATTTATTATTTTTGAAGCAGAAATAATACATCTATTCTGTTTTAAATGTGGAGACCTGAAATGATTCTCATAGCACATACGCACACATGTAATCACTATGATAACGGAAAAACCTAAGGCATGGGATTGGCTATTTCATAACATGCAATTAACAAAAAAGTGATTTCAAATTTGCAAACACAATTTTCTGTTTACTCAGATTTTGGGGCATTTTGAGACCAATTTCAGCATTATATGAAATTTTTGTCTTCCATAAGCTACTGATATGATGTCTATTCAACAACTTATCTTTAATCAAGTGCTTTACTTAACTTTTGTTAACCCTACTAAAGTACTGTGGCTCATTTCATGAGAACCTCAGTTGTAGACATATCTATGGAAACCTCATGAACATTTAGAAAAAGACAACCAATCTTCTGAATGTTACAATATTGTAATTGTAAGCATGTGAAATGCAAACTTCTGTTTTTAAAGATAAATTTCATGTTAATTGTCATGACACAGGCCACTGGTCTATAAATGTTGGTAAAGTCATATTATGTTAACCCGAAAGCATTTCCTATTTACAAGATATAAAACATACTGCTGCCCTGCCAGGTATTGGACACACATGACATCATAATAGTTAATTTTCAAAAGCTTCATAATCTGTCTGTGTATGGTGATAGTAAATTATTCTAGATGTATCTGTCTTACTTATGCTAGAAATAAAACACTTACAGAAAACAAAAACGTTGCTTGGGACAGAATGTTATTTACTGGCAATATAGAAATGCTAGAAGGAATTAGAAATTGATAATGTATTGGCACAGTTGTTTTCGATTTATATTCTTTTGCCACAATGAATAATTGATTTGCAAGGTAATGTATCATAAAAGTGCAGTAATCTTTCCAACAAATTTTGATAGTCTTTCTGTTTTCATAACCCTTAATTCAAAAGTAAAAAATACCATTATAATACACCTCAGAGTTGTCATATCTTAATGGACCTGCAGAGTAAATTGGTTGTATATCATATAGAGTAAAAAAACAATGAAAAATGTCCTATGATATAAAGAAAAGAAACATACAAATGCACTATTTGGTATATACATTTAAAATAAAATATAAAGTTTATTGAAACAGAAATAATGACATCGTCCAGATTCTGTCAGCCTACATATCAATGGCATGTATATGAATTACAACTATGTCATAGATTAAAGATGTTATAGTTTTGTACTCTTATTCTTTTATCAAAATATACCAGTGTTTCAGTACATTATACTATAGAATCTAGTTTATCCCATAATCTTAATATTTAGCCTATATGTGGACCATCCCCCTACCTTTTTGAAATCCTGTATATGCCCTGCCGCTTTTTGGCTGAGCCCCAAACTACAAAAAAAGGCTGTGTGCATGCGTTATTCCCCTTTCTTTTAAAATTTGTACAATTCGTGTACACATTGTCTTTAACGAGTTATTCAGAATAAATCTGGGTCTAATACTGCACATTTTGGTATATACATAAATAAAAATCTTGCACATCTACAACTTTAGATACTTACCAAGGTATTCACCTGTGTAACCCGAGAGTTGCAATGACTAGAATAAAGAACTTTTAGGTTTTGGTTGGCAATTTGTAACGACTATTTTTCAGTTTTGTTCCTATCTTTTTTCAGGGACAAAAATATTCAGCTTATTATGCTTGTCTCCCAATTAAATTGTCTATGGAGGATATATACCCACACCTATTCATCACTAATTTGTTGGTGAATGCATTTTTCAGGGACCTCCGATCCAGGGACATAATCTAATGTAATGAGATAAAGAATTTGCCTGCGATATGTCCCCATCGCAGGCTAAATACATCAAAAAAGAAAACATTCCAAGAAAAAACATTCTGGGAAGAATTCTCTGTGAGTGCAGGGACGCATACCTTGCACAAACTTGTATGTTTAGAGTTGTAAATAGGCTGTACTTCTAAATATATAGCTAGCATTCCGACTGGAATGTATGCCTATTACTAATGTAGGCCAATAGGCCAAGGGTAGTTATGTACGGAATTGCTTTGGCCTATTAGTCTTTTGAAGTGGACGTCAAATAACTGTGTGAATGGGTTTGTAGTACTTCTACTTGTCTATGTCGAATGTCGATTTGGAGGGGTAATAATGATATTGTATTTTTATGTTTTGCTATATTAAAACTAGAAGTTATAATACGATATAGGAATAAGTTGATATTAATCCATGGAAATGACAATGAAAATATGTGTCTCCCCACACAGAAAGGATGCTCCAGGCAGGAATGAAAAATTAAAGAGGATATTTTTAGCTTTCAAATGATTCCAAGCACATCAAGATTGGATAATTTTCATAAAAGTTACAGGCTGTGGAAGACAGGAATGTCGATCCTCCTGAAAATAGCAAAAAGCACGGATATTGAATATCTATCTAAATATTTAGTAATAAAATAAAATTTACTCCATAAGTTAACAAGAAACCCTCAAAAGGGTTAACTGAATTCTACACAAAAAGTTGGTTTGAGACATTTTTATGCCTATTTTTCACAAGTTTTATGCCTATTTTTCATACAGTATCATTGCTGCCTGTGATTTCAAAAATTATTGAAAAGATAGTACATAGAATTTCCTACAATTTTTGTACTAATAATGGGCTTTTAATGAAAAACAGGGGGGTTTTAGACTGGGACATTCAATATGTATAACCACAGCATGGTATACAAATGAAATATATAAAGCATTTAATAATAATGAATACATGATGGCTACATACATCAATGCAATGAAAGCATTTGATTTAGTAAATCATGAAATCCTACTTAAAAAACTTGAGGAATTTGGGATTAAGGGTAAGGCATTAAACTGGTTCAAGGATTATCTTAGAAATAGATAGCTAGAGACATGATTTACTCTGGTACATCTATGACAAATTTAGATACAATTCATAAACTTTTCTATAGAGGACTACACATATGTATGGGAGATGGTGCTTTTTATAATAGAGCTGAACTGTGCTCAGAATGTGACTTGCTTCCAATTAGTGATAGAAAGGAATTGCACTTACTACTGTTTATGCACAAGTTCAAAAATAATGAAATAATGTTAAAAGAGAAAATATGTAACACTAGGTTACATGATGCACCAGTTTTTACATGTTATAAACCTAACAATGAAAAATCTAAGATGAATGTTTTTTATCATGGTGCTAAATTGTGGAATGCAAAACCAGCGGCTCATCGAAATATGGAATATAGTGATTTTAAATCAACAATTATATCTGTTAAGAAAGAACTAAATTGAATTTTATGGTAAGAATTGTATGTGATAAATAACTGTTTACTATAAATTTTACATTGTATACCCTTTCCCATGTTAGATAAAGTATGGTTTTTAACTTACTTAGGAAACCTTATATTTATATATGCTCTCCAGTCATGTAATATTTTATGATCATCTGTTGTCACAAGTACTTTACTATTTTGTATCTTATTATTATATTTCTATGTGTGTATGTTATGCATTTATGGTTTTATGAAATGCATTGGAATAATAATGCTCAGGCATTGAATGTAAACAAGTGCTTTTGCACTTATTTTATGTCTGAACGAATTGAAAAGAAAAAAATAATCAAATTTCGATCTAAATTGACTGATGAAATCTGTCCACTCCTTAAAAATACATTTTTGTAACAAAATTGTACTTTGATGCAAATATGTTCCCTGAGGAATTTTAAAAAACAGCTGAATTCCAAACTCTTCAATTTTGGTTTTCCTTTTGAGACACTTTATCAATTATGTATTAGAGATGATGTTATGAAAAACTCCACAGATAATGATATCACATACCTATCTTTCTTTTCTTGCCAAAACCCAAAACTCATGTAACTTAACCCAAAACTCCCGTAAATCCACACAAACTCCCGTAAGCAAAAACAAAACTCACATAGCTACGGTTGCCAAAAAAGTGATCAAAGTTTATGAAAGGCAAAATATATGGAGTTTTTTTATGAAACAGGCCGCTGATCCACCAAATATCTGCCATTGAGTTTGATGTAGCAACTTTTATCTAATATCAAAAGAAATCATAGTATGGATGTAAATAAGGAAAGCAGAGGACTTGAAGATTCTGCCAACTAGTGACACCTGTATACAGGTGTATTGCAAAGCACCTGTAAGGATCTACCCAGGCAAACAGCGGCGTATTAAAGGGGCATTCTCGTCCGTAAGGACGTGATGATTTGATAAGTTGTAACTCCCGTAGTGCGGCGCCAAATTCACGACGTGACCAATAACGTTGCTGGATTACGTTCCAAAAGTGGAAAACACGTCGCCGGCCGTCGCGTCGTTAGGTTAACGTCGGCGTATGTAAGCTTGACAACGGCAGGACGAGAATGCCCCTTTAAGCCCATACCCACTAGGTAATTTTACTGGCGACTGGCGACTGGCAGAATTGGCCGACTCTTATGATCACTTGTTAGTTTGATATATTGAACGTGAATGTTTGATCTTGATCGGCACTAAAATCAGCCAACTCTTAGGGTAGAGTTGGCCGATTTTAGTAATTGCATTATTTGTAATTTAACATTTTGATAAACTACCCATCATTATTTTTCAAATTAGTATCCATGTACATTTATATTTCCTGAATTGTTTGCAAATTCATTTATTGTAGATGGATTTAAAGGAATTATTTGTTTATTTTCTATAGTTTTTCCATGGATTTTGTCGACACAATAATTAGTCAAAATTAGCCTGCAGGCCCTTAAAATACTGTAAGTCAGCTATCCGTGGTAGGGAGAATTGTCACGAGATTCATAAGCATGTTGACTGGTTAATTGTTAATGTGAGCTACCGGATTGAATAGCTCTTGGGCACCTGATGCTTCACATGAGATGATATAGAGTCCCTTAAGGCAGTGTTCCACATACCAAAAGTGTGCTGATGATTTGCTCACTATACTTTTGCTACAGCTGATATATAATCTGTAGCTGATCACTTATCACATTTCCCAACATGTTGGAGAATATTTCCTGCTGACATATATTGTCAGCCCAGTTTACAAGAAAAAATCAGTAAAACACAAATACCACACCAACTTGAACATATTACATGTTTACATGTCAAACTGGTGGTGTGTAAGATTATTTGCTGTGTATTAGCCTAATTGATAATCCTTAAAAAAAGTACAAGTTTTCACAATATAATGATCTAGATCAAAAGATAGATTTTGCTTATGTAGTACCCTTTCCTGAACAACATTTTATAATGTCCGTGTCTAGTACCCAGCGATCTGTCACCCTAGACAGCGCTACGAGGCATAATTATTCAACTTGCTTGTTCCTGGAGATCTCTTGGATCTTGCCATATAGACCTTTTTCATCAGGGTGTGGCGCCCCCTGGTGAATTAAATAGAAACTCATTTTTAGGTCTATTCCTATAGTTAACCTATATGACCTGAACCATATAGGTTAACTATAGGAAAGACCTAAAACACTGTTTCATTTTAGTTCACCAGGGGCGCCACACTCTTAATGAAAAAGGTCTATAGTAGCAATAAACCAGCCAGTCTAGATCCAACATTCTCATTTTGGAGTCTCAGATATGTGTTAAATGATTGGTGGTCAACATGTACAATTCATTGCAAAGTGGAGCGATAGATTTCATTTATATATGATAAGTTCAAATTTATTTAATAATTTTCAAATCAATGTATAATGTGATATTTATGCAAGTAATTGTTGGATTTTCAGTAATGGTAAATGTTGCATAAAATTCAAATACAACTCTATTGTCAGAAATACCATCTCCACTATGCTCATAATCATAATCATACTGTAATGTCTCTTCTGTAAAAATAAACCTGTAGAAAACATGATATGTGTCAGGAATCGACACATCATAACAGAAAAAACTCATAATGTTCAAATAGGGTTCGAACCCATTTTCTTCTGCAAGAGAGGTGGTGATCCTAACCACTAAACTAAAGGGGCTGGCTTTGCCTAGTGCAGCAGCCATGTAGGGAAAAGAAAAATCTATATATAGCCTAGATATATACATATATATATATATACAGTGTGCGTTTTCCCACCATATATATCACGTTTTTCACATTTATCAACACGATAGGATGTGGTATAAGCTTGTAAACCACTTTAGAGATGGAGGTTATGCTATAGACCTCCTCAGCTAGTGCCTTTTAGAGGTTTTATATACTGTGTTGGAAAGTGGATCACACCCACTTCACGGTTGATGTCTCGCTATTTATAAAATGATAAATGATGAGTGTGTGAAACTTCTATGTGAAATAGATTCAACGCCTGTTGCAAGCTCTTAGTGTAATAAGTGTAAATCTTACAGTATTCTAAGCACCTGCAGGTTAACTTTTGTTTTTTTTTAGAAAGAGAAATCTATGTAACCTTCATCTCTGCGGCAGTTTACCATCACTAATCCTATGTGCTGACCCAAAAACATGTGTATGAAATGTTATAGAACATAAATTATTTGGCTCACGTGTTACGAACTTATGCCTTACACGTGATTCTGTAAACATCATTTCTAATATCGGTCTAGACCCTTAAATTCGACATGGCACCACAGCCGTTTTCAGTCTTAGTGACAATCATGTGACAGGGCCCAATCTTAAATTCGACACGACGACAAAGCTTATTCTTAAAACCAACAGATGACATGGAGCTTAGTGACATGGACAGAAGGTTTTAAAATATAACAACAAGCAACATGGCCATTTCTTAAATCATATATGTGACATTGGGACCCCAATCTAGACCCCCTCTAATGTTCTAAACAAGAGTTTCCTCTCAGTACTTCTTCCTGCAGAAGTCGTGTCTTCTATTTTTTCCTAACAAAGGACGTTGGCGATTCAAATCTTTGACCTCTGACACTAGTTGCACTTTATCACTAAGCTATCTGAGAAGCAGGCATAGATATAACGATTTTAACTTGCCTATACCATTGATTTTTTAGTGGTAATCAATAAATTACATTTTTTTCAGCTATGGCATTTTAAGTCACCATAAGAATACAGAGTAAGTGGACCCATTTTTACTCAGGGTAAACCTATGCGGTACAGGTGGGAAATCCATGTTGTATACTAAGGTTATATAATATGTCTAAAACTAGTGTCAAAGAAAGATTGTTTTGTCTTGCTAAATACGAGGTTTTACATAAAGCCAGAATCACATGAGAATAACATAAATTATGTCAGAAATAATTTGCTTTAAGTGGGAATAAGCCCATCCCAGTTTACACCAACATTAAAGTTTACTATGAAATATGTTCAAAATTGTTTCTACATTTGGTTGACAGATTGCTTTTAAAATTTGTAAAATGCAGCTTCATATTTTGGCCTTTTTCCCATAGGAACTAATGTTAAAGCCTGTCAGCCCAGCCTATAATGTCCAACCCTATTTTGTCCTGAAATACATCATTTTGATTGGCTGGCAAACCTGCAAATCTGTCAATTGATGAAATTTGAGAAATCATAATGTTCAAATAGTATTTGAGGATAGAAAAACATAATTCTTGCTTATTTCAGTTATCCCAAATTTTGGAAACAAGGATGGCTTAAACAGTCATTTTTTCAAACCCTTGTCCAACCCTAATTATACCCAATGTGGGATGGGCTTATTGAAGACTGTACAGACTGTACAGATACAAGGCATTAATAGTACAGTTAAAATATTGGATATGATGGTGACATTTACATAAATATATTGAATCATGGCCCTGAAATATGTGCATCACAATGTGAAAACTCCTGGTAAATCTACTAAAATACTACCAATACTCCGTGATTAACACAGCATCAATATAATGCAGTTTCAATGCATTTTAACAACAATATATGTGAGACGGAGTAAGAAACTGCATGAAGATTTTTAAAAAGAGATAAGTCAGAAGTAAGAGGAGCTTCATTTGAAAACAAGATGATAAAAAGATACATTTAAGTGTTGCTGATGGCAATAAGAGCGTAGTTGGCTCAAACAAAAAATAGTCATGTTGTTGTACATGTGCCAGATACTCAACGTTCTGTGACCAGAAAGATGTAAGTACGGTGAAGTCAAGCCTGTTCAGTAATAATCCATCTACCAAGTCTTTTATTTTTTATTTATTTTTTTTTCATTTTATTTATCCTGGATAGTCTTGATACAATCGGTTTTTGTCCCATACCAGCATACAATTCTTGTCCATAGTATTTTTGAATGAATAATACAACTTAAACTAAGTCTCAAGTGAGACATGTAACAACATTATACATTAATTATACCCCTGTTCAAAAAATTATATTTGATAACTAGATAACAGTGTATCGAAGTGACTGACACCATCATTAACAACTCTGCCCCCTACTTAAACCTAATCCTTCCTTCTACCTGTCCTTTTCGGCCACCTACCTATCCTCCTCTATATCCCCTACCTGTCCCCCTCCCTTTCCCCTAACTGTACCCCTCCTGCTCATAACTGCCCCATTCTCTCCCGCTACCTGTCGCCCATTCCTGACCCCTACTTGTCCCCCTTCCTTGCCCCTACCTGTCCCCATCCCCTCCTCTACCTGCCCCCTTCCCGGCCCCTACCTGACCCCACTTTCAAACGACCTACCTGTCCCCATCCCTAGGTAGGTCGATGAGGGAGGTTCATGCATGGTGACTAGATAGGACAGTAAGGGGGGGACACTGATGGTCAATGGTTAGGGCAGTGAGAGAGGTACACAGATGGTCACAGGATAAAACATCCACCCATGCACCAGTCAGACCTAGGACAAGTCTTTAATTTGTATTTAACTAATAATCCCCTTGTGCATACCATACCAAACATTATTAATAATAATTGTACATTTCTCGTGCATACAGACTCTGTTCATTATATCTTAGGTAAAGATCTTTAGTATCTATATATCGGGCTTGGACAGGTCTTTAATTTGTGTATATTTAAAAAACTAATCCCCTCTTGCAGTTAAAGACCTTGTGTCTGAATGGACACTCACAAATAATTCATATACCAGCCGTCAGGTGATGTAATGGTAAAGAAATAGGCATAGATCCTTAAAGTTGACAGGGCAACATGACGGTTTCCTAAATTTGACATGTGACATGGAGTTTTAGGGGTAGATCCAGAGGAGGATCCAAGGGGGCCTGACCCCTCCCCCTTTGGTGAATCCCTAAACTACAAAAACAAAAAGAAGGGAAATGTCACCTGTGTGCATGTGAATGCAAGCTGTTTTAGTAATTAGTTTTTATGTTGATACCCCTGTTTTCCTGTATCTGCCCCTGAGCTTAGTGATGTGAAGAAAAAATAAACAACATGACATAGGGTATTCCCTAAATTCAACACACAACATGAAGGGTTTTTAGAATTGACAGGACCCTTTAAAACATAAGGACATACAGCATAGCATTTTCTTACATTCAGTTTGTGACATAGTGACCCCTATCTACACCCCTACAGAAAAACAAGAAATTCCCGAAGTGCTCCATCTGTTTTCATAACTCTATAGTCTGTGGTAGACCTGTGCATCCAGACTGGCTCTGCTCCTTGCACAAGGTAGACATTCTGCGCAGTTTCCTAATCTGGCCAGACCTCCAGGCAGTGCTATACATACAATAAGCTAGAACTTAGCCTGAAACCTATACCAACAAGCATGTCCAACTTCAAGTATGAGAGGTATGAGAATGAGGAGGGTACTGATCAAGATACTAGACCACAGGAGACACCCCCTGCTTATACTCCCGCATATTCCGGTAAGTTAAATCTTGAAATTTGAAGCCGGCCCACATAATAGGGCTAAGTTGTTAGGCCATAATATGTAAATCTATGTAAAATGTTATCTAACGTAAAATGTAATTTTAATGTGAAATGTAATTCATATTAACTTAATTTGTAAATATGAACAAGCACAAAATGTAACAGTTCAGTACAATATGGAAAAGATTAACCTAAAATGTAATTCCTATTAGGATGCGTGTTCTTCATGGCTGAGGGAAATAAAAATGCTGTTATTTGTTTAAATTCTTCACACACCTGAACCAGCTTGTTTGGACAAAAACCTCTGAGTCACGTTTCAAACTAGTTTACTGTATATTTCCATCCCTATAGGCTTTCCCAGAGGTGGGGGAATACTAGCGAACTTTAGAACTCAAATTTATCATTATATATCCGTGTAAGTTTTCGTTTACGTGTGTGTATGTGTGTGTGTGTGTGTGTGTGTGTGTGCATGTGTGTGTGTATGTGTGTGTATAGCTACCTTTCATGACTAGAATACATTGCACTTAAGGGGGAAACAACCAATACTCATCATTCATATTTTGCCAGACACTGAAGCTAGGGATATGGTATATATTTCTAATGCTATTGGAGTTTACATGATTTTGCCAGTGATGATCAGCATTGCTTTGGGTTGCTTTAACATGGTTTCATATGCAACATTAAGGGTTATGCGGTAGCTATATGTCCATCCTTATCCTCTTGGTGCATTAGCCCATTTTAGTATATATATATACATGCATTAGGGGCAGCTGCTGTAATCCATTCTGTCTCTGTACATACAAATTTCATCCCCCAATCAAAAGTTGGGGGGGCCCAATGGTATAGTGGATAGAGTGCTCACCTCACACGTAGGAGGGGTCGCAGGAGGGTTCGATTCTGGGCTTTGCCTACTCTACCTCCTTGCCTTGCCATCATTTCTACCCCCATAGATTCCACCATTGAAGTGTAAAGTTAAAAACTGGAGTTTGTCTTGATTTAGCTGAAAAGTTGCTGAGTAGACCTTAAACTCCAACACATCATCATCCTTTATTAAAAGTTTTAAATCTATACAAATCTATAACTAGACTTGGTTACTTGGCAAATCAACTAATTTCAGCTGGCAGCCACCTTCATCTGTATATGATTTAGAACCACATATAAACACAGGTATATCAATAATTGACACTGTGGATTTAACCAATTTTTTACATGGTCAAAATTCAACAGGTGAAAAAAAGTTGAAACATAGATTAACATTGAAGAAGTTTAAATTGAGTTTGAAGTGACCAACATATTTTTTTTTTAGAAATAAAGATATGTATCTTGAATGAATAAATTATAAAGAGTTATCAGGGTTGATTTGGAAAAGGTCCAATTCCTTGCATGTACTAGGCAAGGCAGGTTAACCAGTGAAACTGTCCATAAAGTATAAATCAAGATTGGAAACCTTCTCTTGGTGGGATCATTTCCCAGTTTTTGTATTGATCAAGGTTCAGTAAAGCATGACTATAGGTTTGATCATAGTCTGGCACCATATAAATAGAAATGTGAGAGAAAACTGCCTGCATACGTCACCATATCTAATTGATTTAATGAATTTTAGACACTATTATTTTATCTATAAATCATTATTTTTATTAGAACCCTTAATTTATAATTATTTTTAGTCTTAAGTCATGCAATTTCATGTAAGACAAATTCTGTTGTCTTACTATGTTTAAATATGTGTATTTTTCTTACAGGGACAAATCAAGATGGCTATGGGAATAATGTCCCACCACAGCAGGGATATGGTCCATACTCAGGGCAACAGGCACAGCAGGTTCCCTATGCAGTGCCCCAACAGCCATATGGATCTCCCACACCTGCTACAACCTTCGACCAAACAGGCAGAGTAGTCACAAGCCAGCCTGTAGTCCAGCAAGTAGTTGTTGTACGACCCCCATCACTGGAAAATCCTCCTCCTGATTATTTGGGCTTAAACATTTTTGCCTGTTTGTGCTGTTGCTGGATCATCGGCATCTTTGGTATAGTGATGTCCATTGCAGCACGTGATGCCATTCAGCGTGGGGATGAAGAAGGTGCCAAAAGAAATTCAGCCTCTGCAAAGGCTCTGGCTATTGCATCCATCCTCCTGGGGGTTGTTGCCATTGTGATTGTTGCAGTTCTCTATGCTGTTGTTTTTAATGCTAGCGCTGAGAAAAAGGACACATATAGTAACAATTACTATGGCTAATACAAAGGAGTGAGACTCTTCATTGATAAGAGAGTCAAATGAGAAAAGCAAGATCAAGATGTATATTGATAATTTGTTAAAATTGAATATTACATTACTTTTTCAACAACAAAATTTCATTGATTCCCAAGGTTATGATTTCATTCAACATTTGCATTGCTTTTTAGTGTAAGGAAACTGTCCAAAATTCAGACAAATGTATCACCAAGAGTGACATGAATTTTAAACTAATTAGGACAATGAAAAGACACAAAAGACATGTTGGCCTATGAAGTTGGGCTATGGCACTGCTATTAATCAACTGGGTAATTCATCAAATGAAACAGAAGACATGAACTAAACAAAACTAACCAAGGCCTGCTGTTAACCAGTGCTGATGGCCGGAGGGCAGGTAGATTGTAATCCCTAACCTTTGACACTTGTACAAAACCCAGTATAAACACCAGGTGGCTACAGAGATTATTAGACTTCAAATTTATATATATGGGCCCTGAAACCTAACACTTCCTATTAGTACACCAGAAAATGTGGAAAAGCTTAAATTTCTTGTATTTATTGAGATTTTGCATACATTATCATTAATTATGATAATTGTAAGAAAATATTCTAAAACACAATTTCATTTACTAATTTTGAAGCAGAAATGTTAAATCTTTTCTGTTTTAAGTGTGGAGACCTGAAAAACCTAAAGCATGGGATTGGCTATTTCATAACATGCAATTAACATCATTAGTACAAATAAGTGATTTTAAATTTGCAAATACAATTGTCTGTTTACTCAGATTTTGGGGCATTTGATGATCAACTCCAGTATCATCTGCAATGTTTCATCTGTTCATGAGGTAGCATTGTTTCTGTGTGTTTACATCAGATCTTATGAAATTACTACTATTTCTTATATTTCTTACAAACCCAGTCATAAAAAAGACTTTCCACTGTATGACAATGATACATAGAATAATAAAAAGCTACAGATATGATGTTTATTCAACAATTCATCTTTAATCAAGTGCTTTAGTTAACTGTTGTTAACCCACTAAAGTACTGTGGCTCATTTCATGACAGCCTCAGTAGCTATAGACATATATATGGAAACCTTATGCACATTTGAAAAAGACAAACAATCTTCTGAATGTTACAATAAGGAAATAAATCTTTGTAAGCATGTGAAATGCAAACTTCTATGTTTTTAAAGATGAATTCCACATTAATCGTCATGAAAAAGGCTAGTGGTCTATATGTTCAGCCAAAATTATCAAAGGGAAAAAGCAGTGGTATTTGATATGTGTTGCATTGTCATTTAAGACTTAAGCTGTGATCTTAGCCTAACATAAATCTTATGCTGGATATTAAGATCATGATAAGAAGCCGTTCATATGAGTATTTCCTGTTTACAAGGTATGAAACATATTGCTGTTGACCATGCCAAGTACCAGAACAGATATTTTATCAACTATTGGACACACGTGGCATTATATATTGAATTCTTAAAATGCCTCATAATTCATCTGTTTGTGGTGAAAACAAATTATTGTGGAAGTACCTGTCTTATTCATCCTAGAAATAAAATGCTTACAGCACACAAGGTATTCAAAGAATTGCTTTATACATAAGGTTGATCACTGGCAATATACAAATGCTAACTAGTAGAAGAAATTAGAAATTGATAATATATTGGCCCAGTTGTATGTTGTCCATCTATTGCCACAATGAATAATTAATTTACAAGGTAATGTATCATAAAAACAGCAACAATGTTTCCAACATTGAAACTAAATACTGATAGTCTTTGGGTCATTCCATGTTAAGTCAACCAAATTTCGGATGGTCCCATGCACTCCCTCTCAGATTTTCTTAAAACCCCTTTAATTGATTTTCTTTACATGTTGAGGAAAAATATTTCAAATTTGAACATCAAATTCCCATATAGTTACATTAGACACATATAGTTTATTCATAAAATTGTAAAATAGCAATTTTGGGGCCTCATAGAAAAAAGTTTCATCCTATACTTCTCATTCTTATCAAAATCCTCATAGAGATTGCAGTGGACAACCCGCCCGCCGGCCAGCAATGCTGGCCAGAGGGTCTTCCGTACATCCGAGGACGACCCCTAAGGGTCTTCTTATTTTTAACCCAAACAATTTTCCAAATATGTCTAAAATACTTACATGAGGAGCGGTACGTACAGCCTGTTTATATGCACTGGCCTCTGTACGCACCCTTTGGCGGCTATGCGGGTGATAATGGACTTGAGTCTCTGAAATTAGGTATGTTAGGAGATGTCAGTTGTTAAACATGGAAATGTGCAATATTTTCAGATACAAAAATGCCGATTTGGGTTGGCTTCAAAATGTTTTTAACTCTGGCATTATGAGAGTTTCTTAGGTGTACTTTCTTTGACTTAAGATCAAACCAGCTACATTTCTTGTCCATAGTATCACATATTACACATTAACCCAACCTAGCAGTAGTTGATATAATTCTAAAGATGTATTGATTCCATTCGGCAGAAGAATATGTTAAGAAAATGGAAAATGACTTTGACCAAATTATATTTGAAACATATCAAAACGTTTCAAAACGTTTTGGGATCTTTGTTCTGAATACTGACATATTACACATCAACCCGGCCTGGCAGCAGTTAAGAAAAAGGAAAATGCCTTGACCATATTGTATTAGACATGTTTTAAATCGTCCCAAAGTGATCAAAGACGCATGAGAACTTTGAGTATCTGCATTGAAAAAGGTCTTATATGCACTGGAGCACTTTTGCCTGAGTAACATTAGGTGTTATCATCAGTAAAAAACAATACATACATACACCATGGCACTTTTCAATAAGTAATGTAAGGTCATATCAGCAGTACGCAAGTGTTATCCATGATTATTGATGAATTACTTTATTTAGTGAACAAGGCACGCCAAGATCAGGTTGAGGCCTTTATTGTGTAGCTTGAAACCTCAGGACTGAGGGCTACTAGTGAAATATTGATAATCAAAATCTAAAGAATAATTATACAAATGCTGATATCTTTAACGTAGACAAAACATCAAAATATAAAGTAAAATCAGTCTTCTAAACGCCAGTATTTTCTGTTATAGGAGGCCCGAAATGTACTCAAACTTGGCACATAAAGGTTCAGTGACATAAGATCATATCTGGCATTAGATGCCTTTATGTTACTATAGTAACAGGGTTTTTCCTTAGCATAGAGTTAATAGTACTGGGAACTAGTAAAAATCTTGCTGGACTAGTAAGATTTGTGAGCAGCTAGTCCCCTAGGTCAGTGACAAGTTTTGTAATCACATAAAAAACTTAGTATGTATCTGGACTAGTGGAAAGACAGGACAACTAGCCCGGTGTATTAGTGTACAAAATAGTTAAAGAGCGGGGTCACTGGCTGTGAGTTGTTATAGTTTTGTAATCCTCATAGTGCAGGGATTCGGCATGCTAAATTTTATGTCTGTAGCTTTATTAGTTTTTGAATTATTAGATAGGCCTATTTTCCTAAATAAGAATGATGATTGCTTCAAGAGCCTAGTGCAGTTTGCACTCTGCACTTATCTGTGTGTGAAGTCACAAACAGAAGAGCAGGTAAAATGAAAACTCAAAAACTAACAAATGTAATACTCTTAATTTATTCCAATGAGTTTCCCATAATCACAAAATCCACAAATTTAATCATTTAAAACAAAAGTATGTGAAAAATATTAAACATTATGGATTTTCAATTTTCAAATTCAAATTTAACAGCATCAGAGTGTGACGTCACACACAGACATCCTTGTCAGTTGAGACCTGGGTCTCAAGACAAGACAAAGGTTTTATCTATGACAGAGCTAATAATTGTTATTGTTATTTCATGTATATGTATCTGAGCACCAATTGTACACTATAACACGAAAAATTATCAGAATTGAAGTTTCACTGGCCCCTCTCTTTAAGGAAAACTTCTGTGTAACCATTTAAAATGTGTTTTTCAGTAAATGTGTTTTTTTTATATTCTATATTGTCCTTTTTACTAAAAATGTATAATCATATACCAAATAGTATTGGTCATACAAGTACTCAGTGTGACAAGTTTCTTTCACTCAGAATTCTCAAAATTCACACATAAATACACACACACATACATATAATTTTTTTTTTTAATTCGTTTTATTTATCCTGTATTTTTCTCATACAGAATATGGTTTTCGTCGAAATACAGCAATATGATACCACTACAACATATATTTTTATAGCACAAAAGAGTAACGCCCATACAGCAGGTGGTTTCATAAACAACACGTAAATAATCAAGTCATAATAGATTTATGCAGTGACAAATTGACAAAGTGACAATTATACACATATATTACATACATGTGGGGAGTAGTGGACAAAGTCCTTGCTCGGTAAGTGGGAGACCTGGGTTAGAATCACTGGTAATAGAAATATCATGTTGTAGATCATAATGTTACTAGAAAAATAAATGATTTCAGAAATTTTTATGTAAATGCATGGAACATAAATCAAGAAGTCTTTTATGACTGCTGATGTTTGCGGAATGGCTTACACATAAAATTCTCAAAGAATCCTGAGCTTAGATTTTGGTGGCTTGCTCAATAACAACATGGGAAAAAAACAGATACTCATTTATTTTGGCTGTTCTTGATCAAAATGTCGATGCCAGCATGCAATTTCGGTATTATTCTTTTGGGGCCATTCATTATTTCTTAATGACATCTCTAATTTCCTTTATATCCACTAAAATGAATTCAATTTGTTTGCATTGTTGTCATCTGGCCTAGTGATCATAATATTATTCTCCAGACTTGAATATTTCACACATATTTAATTTCCAACACTAAATACCCACAAGGGGCTTCTGAGCTCAAGACGGTTGTGCTTTGGTATCAAGGATACAATGGTTTTATCATCTAATTCCTATTTGCAGTCCCGCAGCCACTATTACTCCTATACATACTATGAATTGACAAGTATGTATTCAGTTGATATTTACCAGGAAGCCACCTTTTCGATGTATACAATAAACATGATTTTTGGATAAAAAAGAACTATATTTATCTTTATTTATCTGTGTGAGTAATGCGAAGATATGTAGCTCACTGTGGGTTAAAAGTGTGCTTTCAAGCAGTATACTGCGCATTTGTACTACGCCTTGGCAACACATAAGCGAATTAATAGAGAGGCTGGAGCTGCACTTGATATTCATCTTACTGAAGACAAAATGAAAGATACTGGAATGGGTGAGTTATAATCATTGATAATAATCAACAAAGCTCTATAATAATTGATATCAACAAAGCTCTATTGACATAATGTGTGTCTATATACACACACACATACATACATACATACATATGTATATATATATATATATATATATACATACATATATATATATATATATATAATTAGAAGTAGAGGTTTTCACACCAAATCCACTAAAGGCTCTAGTGCACTATTAATTTCTTCTTTGCGAAATTTTATTTTATTTTACTTGAAAAACTATTGATTCATGGGATTATGTAAAGTATATATTTCTTATGGAAGTAAAAGAAAAACATTTTCGGAGAGGGGGTGAATTACGAGTTGTTAAACCAACCAGGTTTCTGTATTTGCTATCTTAAACCTAATAGTAAGAGGATATGAGGTTCAAAAATAAAGAACAAAATTGTGTTTTTGAATATTTAATAATAATTATCAAGATTAATGATAATTTATGCAAAAGGTCATTCAGGTCTCCACAATGAAAACAGAATAGCTATATCATTTCTGGTTCAAAAATAAAGAACAAAATTGTGTTTTTGAATATTTAATAATAATTATCAAGATTACTGATAATTTATGCAAAATCCTATTAGATAACAGGTATGCATTCCACAAAAATTTGGCGATAATTATCGCAAGTTAAAGCACTTCCATAAAAGATCGGCAATACTCAAAATATTATCGCCAAGGCCTCAAATCAGTATCGCGGCGATAATTACAAAATATCGTGGTTTAAAAAAAATATATTTTCACAAATATTAATATACCAATATATATGTGACCAAGGAAGAAACCTGTAAAGTTTGAGTTTGATTGAAAAAAAATTGAACAAAAAAAAAAAAAAAAAAAAATGTTATGTGGCGATAACAATTGTTGGTATCGTGGTATTTCTTCAAACTAGATTATCGCGAAATCTTTATGGAATGCACCCCAGGTTTTACTTTTCTTCATTTTACGATATCCCGATAGTGTTATGTTAATTCCTATGCCATAACTTGCTTAATATTTATCAGATTTGGACATGTTGGGTGTCATTCAAAAGCATAGGACATGCTCTACTGTTGATTTGGTAAATGCCGCACGGAGTGGCTTGTATAGAGTGGCCATTCCGTTTTTTCAAACCTTTATAATTATACTCCCCCCCCCTCGTCATCATATAGGACCAGACAAGGGGAAAGGGTACTCCGTGCGGCATTTACCAAATCAACAGTAGAGCATGTCCTATGCTTTTGAATGGTCAGGGTATACTCCGGCCACACCCTTGAAAACCCTAATCCTTTTTTTCTTTTCCTAATTTACGTATATAAACCTATAACCCTCCCTTAACCTTTTCTCTCTTTTCCAGTTTTCCAATATTTATAATAATATTTATCATTTATCATTTATTAGCGAAAGGTTGCAATCCTGTTGCTTTCTCATAATTTCTTAAATCACTCATTCTAACTTCAAATAAACAAAAAACAGAAAACGTCGTACGAGTGCATTTCTCTTATGTTCTCCCTTTTCCTTTTTCCCTTTTTTGTATAGTACTTTCTATTTAGGCCACACCCACCTCATTACTATTCATGAGCATTTTTACCACCACGCCACCTTCAGGGTGACTACTCATCCCTTATAATCCTACTGAGTCAATAATCACCCATCCAGCTATTATTTGAATCTCATAGTTTATATGGGGGAGCTAGGGTTGTATTATGTAAGGACTCAAGTGACTAGTAGGAGGGGCTATGATAATTAGGGGGCGGGATTGAGAGTATTGTAAAACATAAGTTGTGAAAAAAAGAAATAGGGAAAACGAAAATATTTTTTAATATTACAAAAAAAAGGAAAAGGGAAAACGAAAAAGTTGAATAAAACAAAAAAGGGAAAATGGCATAGGATGGTCAAGGGAGAAAAATGCATTTAAAGGAAAAGGGAAAATGGCTTACGAGGATTACAGAATTGATGAAACAGGGAGGAAAATGGTATGAAAAAAAATTACAAAAAGGGAAAAAGGAAAACGAAAAATTTAAAAAAAAGGAAAAAGGAAAAAGGAAAACGTAAAATATGTATACAAAAAAGGGGTGGACACTCTATACCTTGATCAGGTCAGCAGTGCAAAATCAAGTAAAATGCAGGGTAAAATGGTTATTTTGATTATGATAATTGAGGAAAAGGGGGAGAGAAAAGGAAAAAAATGGCAAACAGGGTTACAGGGATATAGTGGAATAGATCTACGCTTCATACCCTGATCTGTTACACTATAGTTCAACAAAAATAAGATGGTTGAGTGTGACATGGTCGTGTCATCTTGACAAATTACTTTTGATTCTCCCTATTGCGGATAGCCTATATTATGTTACCTACAGAATACCGTGAATCGAGCTGCATTCTAGGACATAATGTGTCAACATGTCATAAGGCTTGAGCATGCAGATTTTTATTAATCACGGCATTCGTTGTGGTTTAACAAGATCAAAAACTAAACATAAGATATTTCTTTTTGTGTTTATATATATCAAATATTTTTTAATTTGGTTTCAAAATTATTTCTTTGGAAATAGATATCTCGCAAGTATTTTTACATTTCTATGTTTCCCTGTGTTTTTCCCGACAAAATTAGCCAAAATGATCCTTGGTAAGGGAACTGTATAGTGAAGAGAATAAAACATTTTTGTAGGGAGGATAATTGCTATGTGGGCCTTTTCAATAAAGAAGTGATCTCATATTTGCACATCCTGTATGCTATTATTTGCTCACCTCTATCTGTACGAATGACATGAAAGATAAGCAATTGGGATTCAAATATTAACTTTCTACCCGCATATGTATGAAAGAGGAAGGACGATAGCAGTATTCATGTATGCTATATTACTGAGATAATCAATTGACAATAAACCTCATGATAATGAGAATATAATTGTTGTCCCACAGATTGTAGATTTATCATAACAAGGACATTATTTCCGGAGTGCTCTATCATTGACAATAAAGGCTATATTCCATTTTGCTTGTGGTAGCAAGTACCACAAGCAAGTACTGCAAGTGCCTGTATTCCACCTTGCAGTACCCTACTGCAAGCAAGTTTGTGGCAGTTTGCTTGCGTCTTTTCATAGTACCGCAAGAAAATACCGTATAGTGGAATATTGCCTTAACTCTTATGCATGTTAAAATAATCTAGCGACTAAACAGTATCATCATGACATGTCATTTCTCAAATAATGGTTTTTGATGAATAGTCTGGGGTCCAGACTCGAAAAAAGAGCTTTTTTAAGGATTCTTGATGCCATAAAAAGTTTAAACCTGAAACCCTTTTGGGGTCCTAGAGGGGTCTTTTGGCAATAAAAACTATAAATATGCCGGTCGTCACCCTGTAGAGGTGTGCATAGCCATGACAACCACCATTTTGTATGGCAACCCTCATTAAAATTGAACCCCTTCAGAAATGTACTGTTCATGAAATATCTCACTCAATTTTTAATTTTCGTACTTCATATCTGGTATACAAGGAACACAGTATGAGGTGTATCTGCACAAAAGACAACATTGACCTTGGCCAAGTTCAAGGTCATCTAAATTGATGTCTAATGTCGAAAATGGTCAAAAAAATGAAATTAAGCTTCTTTCAAAGTGTCCTACTCTGTAGAATATGAAAGTTTATACCCAAACCTCTTTTGGTGCCTTAGAGGGATCCTTTGGGTAGAAGAATATGCCAGTTGTCTCATCAAATTTCATCCTTTCAGAATAACACTATTCATGTCATATTTCATTTATTTGATAAGAGAACCTTTTAATATCAGACTTCCAAGTAGGACTATATGAGATGTCTCTAGACAAAGCAAAACTCTGACCTTGGCCAAGGTCAAAGTAATCTAAATTGATGTCAAATGACGAAAATGGTCAAAAACTTTAAATTACACTTCTTCCAAAGTGTCCTATTCTGTAGAATATGAAAGTTTATACCCAAACCTCTTTAAGTGCCCTAGAGGGGTCCTTTGGGTACAATGATATGCCAGTTGTATCTCTGTAGAGATGTGCACAACCATTACCCACACTATTTTGCTAACTGTCCTGAAATTTCGGCCTTTCAAAATTACACTATTCATGTGATATCTCACTTATTTAATAATGCTAGGGTTTCCTATTCTGATCAAATGTCAAATTTAATGAATAGAATGACACAAAATGGCATGGGCAATTAAGATTATGAATTTCTCTGGGTCCTCTATAGAAGTACAAAGAAATTATTCATGTTATATTCTAACAATTAAACAGTTTAGAAGCAGCTTTATTCCAATGATTTGCGCCTTTTGGCAATAGTTTATAAAATTGTTGACCTTGAACTACATGACAGTCAAAGTCATCACTTGCAGATATGTGACTTATGTAGTACCGCTATTCTTTTTAGTTGAATGAGATGTCACATGAAAAAACAAATCAGATCTTATGGTAAAGGTGAACAGAATGGCATGATTCACCAATATTTACATCTCTAAAGAATGAAGTACTATATTATCAAGTCTTAGGGACCCCTGTACATCACCCTGAAAGAGTATTGCTTTGACATTTCACATTCCAAACAGAAGAACACTTGAGAAGGTGTGGAATTTTAATTCATTTGCAGTTTTTATCATTTGATATCAATTTGAATGACCTTGAACTCGACTATTGTCAAAGTTGTCTTTTGTCCAGAAGCACCTCATAAAGTACTTCTTGGAACATACTATAGATATTCAATGATTATCTTATAAAATGATTGAAATTTTTCCATAAAATATGCAATTCTAAAATTTCAAACAGAATATTGTGGGTAAAAGTTGTGTACACCTTTACAGAGAAACTATTGAGATATTTTCTTCTGTTGAAAAATTCCTTCTAGGCTACCAAAAGAGATTTGGGTATAATCTTTCATATTCTACAGAGTAGGACACTTTGAAAGAAATAATTTCAACTTTTTGACTATTTTTTTTATTTTATGTCAATATTGACCTTGACCTTGGCCAAGATCAATATTGTTTTATCTAGTGACATATGCATCTCATATGGTATTGAAAGGTTATCTTATCAAATAAATGAGATATCACATAACAAGTGTAATTTTGAAAGGATAGAATATCAGGACAGTAAGCAAAATAGTTTGGGTAATGGTTGCGCACACCTCTACAGGGAGACAACTGGCATAACTGACCCCTCTAGGGCACCAACAGAGGTTTGGGTATAAACTTTTATTTATCTACAGAGTAGGACACTTTGAAAGAAGTTTAATTTAAACTTTTTGACCATTTTCGTCATTTGACATTAATTAAGATGACCTTGACCTTGGCCAAGGTCAGAGTTGTGCTTTGTCTAGAGACATCTCAGATAGTCCTACATTCAACATCAATTTAGATAACCTTGAACTTGGCCAAGGTCAATGTTGTTTTTCTTGCAGATGCACCTCATACTGTGTTCCTCATATACCAGATATGAAGTGCTAAAGGTGAATTCAAATCTATTTTCTACATGGGTTACTTGACATTTTTTTATTGATAAAATCAGGAATAAAGGCCTGTAAAGATTTCAAGAGAAAAACACCGAACCTGTTTTATCTAGGAATTTTGAAATTGCAAAAATCAGGTATTTCCCATAGAAGCATAATCATACTAAAGTTCTCAAATGTGTGAAAAACCCAACCATAAATCTTATTTCCTAGCTTCCGACTATTCATTTCTGATAACATTATAGAAAATTCTAAGGATGTATGGAAAAAAATGTCACTCGAAGTTAAAATCCTGTTGAATAAGTACAAGTGCCTTTAAAGGAGAACCGCAACAGCAATTTTACTTTTTTTTATATATCATATCATATACATTTCTTTAATTATATCTGCAATAATTACTGCTAATATAATTATCATTAAAGGGAAGGGCCAGTGAAATTCAATTTTCTTTCAGTTTGTATTCTTTATGTTAGATTTAATGCTAACAAAGACATATGTATCATTTTTATTGCTATAGATAGTTTTTTTTACTCTTAATGACACTATCATATCAGAAAACATTTTGAATGCCCTGGCAGTCTGGAAATAGACGTCTGTGTGTGACTTCACACATAGAATCCGTTATTTTCAATTTTTAAAATTTCAAAATCCATCTAAATTATTTCATAAAATATTGTTTGGCATATGTCACTCAGGTAAGTTATTTTGAACAATATTAGACTCATTAAAATAAAGGGATCAAATTATCTTTCATTATTTTTTGAGTTTTATATTTTTCACATTGTCTGTTTATGACGTCACACACAGAAAAATGCACAGTGCAAGCTGCACAAGGTGCAGACCTGGACACTTATTTTGAATTAAATAATTGTGTATAAAATTTGAACTAATAAAGATAATCGCATGCAATTTGGCACACTGATAAGTTGGATGGTGGGGATCACAGCACTATTAGAATTAATTTATATTCACTAGCTCCTCTGTACAAAAACAAGAGAAATTGATATTTAAAAAGCATTAAGGCCATATTCCACATAACGAAATTGCTGGTGATTTCAAAATCAGCAGTTAGAATAAAGATCATAGATATGTTATACATCATTAGAAAGGTCTTATGATATTAAATGATATATAAAATGTAAGGATTAATGCAATATTCTGACATAAAATCAACAAAATGCAAAATCGACAGCATTAAAAATGGTATGTCGAATACAGCCTTTAGATACGTAAGGCAAAGTGATAAGGGTGTTGCTATGGGTGATTGCCCAGTACTAGTACTCTGCACACAAAGACCCCAGTGACAGATAGCCTAGATGACGTCACAGCCCTGTAAGAAAGGCTGTGAGACAGTGAAGTACTTTAAAGTTTTGTAGGTAGCACTTTCTAATTGTGGATGTTGTTTAGGGGAGTAATGAAGAGTTGAAGACAGGATTAGAATTGAGATGAACATGTATTTTTTCTTCAGTCATAGGTTAGAGCATGGCCACAGGCCAAAGCTCCATGGAAACTCACATGTACATTGCTCTATGTCTCCAGCCCCACTACCCAGAGTGGAGCATTCAAAGTTCCCTCCAGAGGCCTCCAGGGGCCTGATTGGTTGGTCAGGCTCCAGGTGGAAGGTGGCTCCACCTGGACCCTGTGAGGGTAGTTAGACCTACTTTAAGGGTATAATTTTAGTACTTGTTAATTTTGAATATGTTGTATATAACTTTATATTAGTTCTCTCATAAACATATTTAGAACTAACATGTTTTAGATTATAGATATGTCATGTCAATTTTGAGGTATGACAACAGTGTTCAATACCACCACAAGTAAAACCAGGCACCACAATATGGAATATAGGAATTCACTTGTGGTGGGACAGAGATAGTAATGATTTCAGATCAACAATTTGGCATCCAGTCTATTTTGGGGATGTGTGATGTTATCTGCATAGTGTCTATTTACATGCACACATCCAAGTTTTTTTTTGTTTAGCAAGTTTAACTTCCAACCAAGGGGGGAATAGACTGATGCTGTATCCAAAGACTATAATTGATAGTAAAGGGAACGTGGGAGAGGAAACAGAGCATAACAAGTTAAATATGCCCACAGACTTTACATCTATAAACACAGAGAGTTCAGTCTCTTTAGCCATATAATTAACACACAAACAGACAGGCAAAGTTGACTAGGTGGAACTTTTGCTTAAAATGTCAATAATTTCAAATCAAAAAGGGGGTGATTGGCAGCAATGAGGGGAACTTTTCAACCCTATCTCACTATTTCCAGGGGTTTTTACATTAAATTTTGGAAGAAAAAGTGTAAATTTTGGAAACCTTTCGAGTATGCATAGGGGGATGGCCAGCCACCCTGCCATCCTCCCTGTATATGGACCTGAATTATAATGATGACCAACTGCTGTCTGCTTACTTTGGTCTGTGTCTCACCTTGATTCTAGTGGCAGGGGCGGATCCAGAGAAATGTCACGATTCGAAAGTTTGAGTTCATGAAAGATTCTTAATCGCGAATCTCATGGTTCGTGAATGCTTTCATGATATACTCAAGGTTTGTGACACACATGAAACCATTTCCATGAATGTTTATGAAAATTTCATAGTTGCCATTTCAGAATTGTTGACAAATTGATATGATGAACTTCTATTCATTACTTATGTATTTAGACATGCTTTTTTGGACCTCTTTTTCATCTAATACTCATAGGAAATATACTAAAACCCGAGACTGCTTATGTATGTAAGTAATTCTAATTGATGAGGAAAAAATCTACAAAAAAGTATTTCACGTTCAAAAGAAGACAATGTATCCATTTTGGAGGAGCATTTTTGGCTGCCTTTAGCTTAAAAATGACCATTTATGACCATTATTGGGACACTTTCTTTAGTTTTCAGGCTTATAAGCATAATACAATCCACTAAATCATACCTATGATACTACCTAATATTTCTATAGGCAATATTTCATTTGCCAATCTCCATCAATTACAATTTAGAACGGTTTTGAAATAAAAATCTTTAAAAATCCAGGGAAATTTGAGTCTGCACTGGGATGGAAGGATGGGACAGTTGCAAAATTCAATGCCCAAGAATGATACAGACCTAGTATGGCCGCCGTGTGAGGTAAACACGCATCGAGGGTGCTCTGATAAATCACTGTGTTTTTAACGAGTTGGACTCCAAATACCGGGCTGAACTAAAGACTGGACTTCTCTGAACATACAAGGATTACTCTGAACATACTGAAAAGATAGATCTTCAAGGTTCTTTTAACATATTACTTAGATTATATTCTAGAAGACAGCAGTATGCCGACCACCAGGTCACGAGACAAAGGAGCTGACGCGGACCCACCTGCGCCAGGGAGTAGCGACACTCTAGAAGGTAACTCAACTCCTATCCTTGAAAAAATGCCAGAAATTGTCCCGATCATACCACTCCAAACTAGTAATACAAATTCAACAAGCTCAGACCCAGATCGTATCGATCTCATGATCACACAGATGAACAAATTGACTGACACTATTAACACTATGGCGAACCAACTGTCAACAGTACAGGGAAACTTTACTACATTCAGCCTGCTAGTAAAAGATTTAAAGCAAAATCAAAAAGATGTAAAATCTATCTATGACGAAATAGAAACAATTGAAAACTCAATAACCTTTAATGATGCAGAGATTGCTGACATCAAAACTGCCATTCAAAATATCGAGAGCTCCCAAAAAACTGACCAACAAAGACTTTCACACATTGAACAGTCCACTGAACAAACAACCCACGATAAATGCCAGTGTTCCCAAAGGTTAGATCAACTTGATCACAAAATGAGGAAGAAAAACATCATCATTTCAGGTGCTACAGAAGGGAAAGAAGAACGTTCTAAACACTTAGTACTAGAGATCCTCAGTAACATAGATATACCAACGTCATTAATTGACATTGAACAAGCAGTCAGAGTAGGTGCATATAGAAGTAAAGCCCCTCCTAGACCGATATTGGTTAAATTCAGAGATCAAGACTTACAAGATACGATTATGACACGAAGATACTTGATCAAGAAAAACCCTGCCTGCACAAACCTATGGCTAAATGATGACCTAACTGAGAATGATAAAAAAAATCAGAGCAGACATGCAACCCTGGCAAATCTGGCAACATCCCTTGGCCACACTGTTATATTAAAAGGTCTAACAATATCAATCGATGGCACAACATATGACGAGAACACACTAGATCAACTACCTGACCATCTTACTCTCGAACGAGCATTCATTAGAGAAACACCGCACGGAATAGCCTTCTACTCAAGACATGCCTTCATGTCAAGCTTCTATCCTTGCGACCTTTTCTTTGAGAAAAAGAAATTCATTTGTCTTGAGCAAGCTCTACAATACATTAAAGCTGTACATCACAAACAGGTATCTATTGCCAAAAAAATCCTGATGGAAACGGATCCTTTAAAAATAAAAAGGCTTGGCGATCAGATTCAACCATCAGCAGAATGGTTGAAACTACAAAACGACTATATGGTTAGACTGGTTGATCTGAAATATGATCAAAACAATCCACTGGCAGCTACGAAAAAAGCGCGGCTACTCGAGGCTACACAAAGTTCCCATTGGGGAATTGGGGTAGCGATCACACACCCGGATTTACACAAACCAAAATTCAAACCAAAAGGAAAGAACACATTGGGAGAAATACTTGAGAAAAAGAGGGAGAACATACAGCGCAGTATAGCAGTGTGCAAAACAAAGCCTGGTGCCGGCAGCAATGCCCAGAGTGAGCCTATAATTAGACCACCAGAAGCGGGACAACCACCGCCCGATACAGACCGAATACCGCCAGTCAGCCCACGACGAGCCGATATACCACAGGAAAATATCCGAGAAGCACACCAGGACATAACAAAACCTGATCCAGAAGCAATCAAACCACTAGATTTCCAGATAACTCTACCAGCTGGCACCCTGTTGGAAACCTAGACGGAATATACCCTCAAATAAGCTAAGTAAACTAACTCTATAACTCCTGTGAACTTCCGTCACTATGCCCAGGGACTCTGTCATTTTAACTGACTCGAGAGGAAACGGGTTGCAGGAATTTATTCAACCAGCGAACGTAAATAAGATAAAGGAAGGAATAATCGTCCATTATTTTAAGGGTGCCGGCCTTCGGAGGCTAGCCGGCATTGCAATGGATTTCTTACAAGATTTTCCTAAACACACCGTATACATTGCGGGGGGGATTTGTGACTTAACACAGCGTGACCAAACAACAAAAGAAATATCATTTATTCACAAAAGTGAACATGACCTCACTGCACATATATGTGAAATATTAGATGAAATTGATCTGAACCTTCATGGTTACTTCCCCAGTACAACGTTTGTCATTTGTCCAATAATTGGAGTAGAGGTGGGAAAGTATATTCCCCATATAGCAAAAGATTTCGATAACCTGCAGGGTATTTTTGATGAGGCAATAATCAATATAAATACTCACATTCTTGATATTAACCAACGTCGCAGATGCAGGATGCCATACCTAACATCGAAAGTACATGTATGGAAGCACGGAGCTTTCAGACACCACTACGACAAATTGGCACCTGATGGTATTCATCTCAGCGACCTCATCAAGGAAGTATGGGCTACAGAACTCATCAAGGCGATCGAAAAGAACGATTAATCGCAGCAAGTAACCTTGAGATCAACAAACTATAACATCATAATAACATTACGTAATTCATAAGGTTGATGGAACTCCCTCGGTTTGTGGTCAAAAGCCCTATCCCTTGGCAGTCCACCAGATAAACCTATTAACTTTAAAATTAAATTTACCATAACATATTAAGATTAACCTGGTACCGAGGGTGTGGTCAAAAGACCTATCCCATAGAAACGGTATTACTACTGTCTATAATATAGTAAAAATGTATTATATATGTCAAAGATGGGAAGGAGCACCCCTATCTACCTATATGTATAGATCATATATACCCACTTGTCATAAATGCCTGATCTATATAATATAGGACATCAAGCATTTTTTCACCTCCCATACACATATCATTATGTTCACCGTCATTCACCCAAAAGTGCAGAAAATAAATTAAAACATGGTGCGATATGAGTGATACCATGAAATATATCCTAGAGAGTAAAGGCTTGAAAATCATCTTTTGGAATATCCAGAGTCAAATTAATAAAATGTTGCATATTAATGATCTACTCTTTCATATGAATGCCGATGTACTTGTGATACTGGAATCCTGGCTGTGGCCAGAAGTTACGGACAACTTTGTGTCGGTTGAGAACTATAGTCAGATAAGGGTAGATCGTAGAGAACGTAACATGTACAATATTACCAAAAGAGGCAGAGGAATCTGCTGTTATATTAAAAATACAATTCCGTTTGATCATTTTGACACTGAAATATACACAACAAGTAATAGTGATTTGGAAATGACTACTATTAAACTAAACATAACAAATTTACGACAGATTTTTGTAACCGCAATATATAGACCACCGAATGGATCCCTACCCAATTTTAAACTAGCTATTACACCCTTATTGGAAGCCTTAGCATTACTAAAAAAAGTAGATATCTACATAGGTGGGGACTTCAATATAAACTACAATTAACCAAATCCCGCTCGTAAAATTCTTAAAGATATAGAACATCGATTTGGATTACATCAATTAATAATAACAAACACTCGCCGTCTTTTTAGCGATTATACAGTAGATCTTATTTTTACTAACAATATTGATGTTTCACACCCAGGTACTTTAACTCTTAACATAAGTGATCATATACCTATTTTCATAATCAGAAAAAAAATTAAAAATAAACCCACAAAAGCTGAATTTACTGGAAGAACATATAAATACTTCAACGCGGATACCCTGTCTAAGACTCTGCGAGAACAAGACTGGACTGCTATTTATCAAAATGATGATCCCAACAAATGTTGGGAAATATTATGTAACATTATATTACCAATTCTTGACCGAATGTGTCCGGTTGTAAAATCAAAGTATAATAAATCCCGACCAGAATGGTTGACCCATGAACTTATAGAGCTTGCTAGAGACCGGGACCATGCTCTAACGATTGCAAGGAAATTACCAACTACAGACAATATTAGCAATGCAAAACTGCTCAGGAACACTGCGAAAACTGCCTTCAACAAGGCAAAAAATGAGTTTATCAAGGATAAATTGGAGGCATACAAAGACAACCCAAAAACGTTTTGGCAGACAATACAAGGTATTATCCCCAATACCGCAACCTCTTCTGATTATGTACTGTATAACGATGAAGGTGACGCAGTGTCAAAAGACATAACGTCTAACTTTATAAATAAATACTTTAGTACGATTGGACAGAATTTATCAGATCGGATACCTACACCACCAAAAGGGTTATCTGATGGATTGATGAACATGATTACAGACGACTTTAATAACCTTCCATTGTTAGAATTAGAAGCTTTTACATTAGAAGATTTAATCAGAGAAATAGAAAAAATTGATATATACAAATCATCAGGTATCACTAGTATACCTAGTCGACTTTGTAAAATAATTTTCCAAACAAAGCCAGATATTTTACTAGACATCTTAAATAAGTCACTTAGATTAGGTATTTTTCCAAACGATTGGAAAATTGGTACCGTTATACCAATTCCAAAGGTTACAAACCCTATACTAGTAGAGTATCCAATCTGAGACCAATTACATTACTGCCTTTGCCGGGTAAGTTAATGGAAAGACTTATTCACAACAAATTATACCCTTATCTAGAAGATCACAAATTTTTTTTGCCAAACCAGAATGGCTTTAGGAAACACCATAGGACGCATGATACAATTTTTAAATTATTAAGTGCAGTCACCGATTCCCTAAATACTAAACAAACTTCTATTGCAATATTTATAGATTTTAAAAAAGCTTTCGATACGTTAAATTTTGAGATTCTACTTAAAAAAGTAAACCATTTAAACTTATCTTTGACTTTAAAAAATTGGATTGATAACTATTTTAGAAATAGGAAGCAAAGAACCTTTGCAAATGGTATACAATCTGAGCTGCAACCTATCACCCATGGTGTTCCACAGGGCTCCATTCTTGGTCCTTTGTTTTTTAATTTATATATAAATGAATTACCAAAAATTGTTAAAACAAATTTGTTATTATTCGCAGACGATTCTGTTATATTCGATTCAGGTTTGAACAATGATATATTATATCAGAATATACAATGTGATCTAAATAATATTAAGCTATGGTGTGATATACACAAGCTTACTATTAATGTCTCAAAGACTAAAGCCATGGCTTTCTCACTGCGGAAAACAACTGCACCTATACCTATCGCGCTAAAAGTAGGGCATGAAATGGTTGAAATGGTTCATACATTTAAATACCTAGGAATAAATCTAGATACACAACTAAATTTTAATACCCAGCTTGCGGATACTTATAAGTTGGCATCTTACAAATTATTAATGTTGAAACGATTAAGATCCTCAAAGACCGAATTTATAGCTTTGACAATAGTTAAAACCATGATTTTGCCCTACCTTGATATGGGAAATATGTATTTCACCGGAAAAACTTTTGAGGATAAAAATAAGCTTGATGTTATCCTAAACACTGCATTGCGTGTAGCCTTCTCAGTGAGAAACCCACAAGATGTACATCGATTAGACCTATACACACGAGCAAACCTTTTTCCATTACAGTGCTAGTATGCTCGTTCGTGTTGGAATAATCTACCTGCATCTACTAGACTTCTGAGTGATCATAATGCTTTCAAAAAGGTTATACGGGATGAAATAATGAAAGAGTATGTTGACTCAGAATTACAAAGACTAATGGTTTGACAAGCACTCTCTAAACAATCATATGTATTATTCTATATATGACACTCATCTCATCTACATATCTCATTAATCATCTAAATGTGATTTCACCTATGTATGTATACTCTAAATATTTCTATGAATATTGATAGAATACATTGATCACATTAAAACTCGTGTACAATCTAGGCCTATTTGGAAAGCAAAGGAACCATCTCGATGTAGTTAGTTAAGTTATGGCTGGGGGCGAATGAATACTGGAGAAATCCAATTCGCCCCCAGGGTAAATAAAATGTTTAAAAAAAACAAAAAAAAAACATATTCTTTCATTGAACTAAGATTCTATGAATCTATATTTCAACATTACCTGCTAAGTAAGTAAATCTAGTGACCCTGATTAACACAATTATTTGATATTTTCAAGAACACACAAAAATATAATATGATGTGCAAGAACAGAGATCAATAGAATCCCATTCATATTTGGAGTGTAATATGGTGTTATAATATGGCTGCCAACTGGGCAAAAAAAGGTGGTTTTCAGAACTTTTATTCATTGCATTCAAAATTAAATAACTTTTTATTGGTACTCACTATAGTTATAAGTAACTTATCAAAATAATCCTCATGAAATGCCCTTTTGAGAAATATAGGTTTTACAAGCAATTGGAATGATTTAGAAATATATTTATAATTCTTAGCATTGAAAGTCCAACATTTTCAGCAACTTTTTATATAATTTTAGGTTCCATTTAGTTCTATAGAAGTAAAACATTCCATTTGGGCTTATCACCTGCTACACCCCTAAAACAGGTGAATTCATAGCTTTAAATTGATGTCTCATTCAATATTCTAGCCACATTATAGGGAAAGTTATTCCAAAGTAAGTAAAGATGGTCTAGAAAAACTAGTTTTGAGTCCGCTATTTGCCCACCTGGCCTAATAAAGAAAGAAATGGCAGCAATGGGTCACTTAAAAATATTCTACAGTATTAAAGCTTGTTAATGGCTATTTGGATGCGTGTTATTTATGGCTGAGGGAAATAAAAAGTTGTTTTTTGTGAAAATTCTTCACACACATGGACCAGCTTGTTTGGACAAAAGAAATCAAGTCACGTTTCAAACTAGTTTACCTCATATTTCCATCGCTATAGGCTTTCCAGAAGTGGGGCAATATAAGTGAACTTTAAAACTCAAGTCTATCATTAAATATCTGTCTATATGTTCATGTGTGTGTGTGTGTGTGTGTGTGTGTGTGTGTGTGTGCGTGAGTGTGGGTGAGTGTGTATGTGTGTGCCTATATAGCTATCTTTCATGACTAGAATACAATGCATTTAAGGGGGAAACAACCAATACTCATCATTCATATTTTGCCAGACACTGAAGCTAGGCATATGGTATATATTCCTTATACTATTGGAGTTGACATGATTTTGCCAATGATGATCAGCATTGATTTGGGTTGCTTAACATGGTTTCATAAACAACATTAAGGTTTATGCTTTAGCTATATGTCCATCCTTATCCTCTTGTTGCATTAGCCCATTTTGGTATCTATATGTATATACATATATTATATATATATATATTTATCAAAAGTAGGAGGGCCATGGTATAGTGGATAGAGTCTTCGCTTCACATGTGGGAGGGTTTGTGGGAGGGTTTGTTTGAGGGTTTGAGTCTGGGCCATAGATTTGACCATTGAAGTGTTAAGTCAAAAACTGAAGTTCGTCTCAACATAGCCGAAAAATTGTTGAGTAGACCTTAAACTCAAACACATCATCATCATCTATTAAAAGTTTTAAATCTATACAATTCTATAACTAGACTTGGTTAATTGGCAAATCATCTAATTTCAGCTTGTAGCCACCTTCATCTGTATAATTACGATTTAGAACCACATCCACACAATAATTGACACTGTGGATTTAACCAATTTTTTACATGGTCAAAATTCAAAAGGTGAAAAAAAGTTGAAACATAGATTAACAATGAAGAAATTTAAGTTGAGTTTGAAGTGACTAACATAGTTTTTGTTAGAAATAAAAATATGGATCTAGAATGAATAAATTGTAAAGAGTTATCAGGGTTGATTTGGAAAAAGACCAATTCACCAGTGGTTAATAGTCTTCTGTGCATGTACTAGGCAAGGCAGGTTAACCAGACAAACTGTCCATGAAGTATAAATCAAGATTGGATACCTTCTCTTGGTGGGATCATTTCCAAGTTTTTGTATTGATCAAGGTTCAGTAAAGCATGACTATAGGTTTGATCATAGTCATATGAATAGAAATGTGAGTGAAAACCGCCTGCATATGTCACCGTGATTATCTAATTGATTTATGAATTTTAGACAGTATTATTTTATCTATAAATTGTTATTTCTATAAGAACCCTTTTGTCATTGAAAATTATAGAAGTGGTTGCTATAATTCATAATCATTTTTAGTTTTAAGTCATGCAATTTCATGTAGGACATTTTCTGTTGTCTTACTATGTTTAAATATGTGTATTTTTCTTACAGAGAAAACTCAAGACAGCTATGAGAATAATGTCCCACCACAGCAGGGATATGGTCCATACCCAGGGCAACAGGCACAGCAGTTTCCTCATGCAGTGCCCCAACAGCCATATGGATCTCCCACACCTGCTACAACCTTCGACCAAACAGGCAGAGTAGTCACAAGCCAGCCTGTAGTCCAGCAAGTAGTTGTTGTTCAGCCTCCACCACTGGAAAATCCTCCTCCTGATTATTTGGGCTTAAACATTTTTGCCACTTTGTGTTGTTGCTTGATTATCGGAATTTGCGGTATAATAAAGTCAGTGGCAGCTCGTGAAGCCATTCGGCGTGGGGATGAAGAAGGTGCCAAAAGCAATTCAGCCTCTGCAAAGGCTCTGGCTATTACATCCATCCTCATGGGGGCTGTTATCATTGTGATTTATGTACTCCTTAAAGTTTATGTTTTTACTGCTGACAAAGAAGACACATATAATAAAAATTACTATGGCTAATACAAAGGAGTGAGACTCTTCATTGATAAGAGAGTCAAATGAGAAAAGCAAGATCAAGATGCATATTGAGAATTTGTTAAAATTGAATATTACATTCCTTTTTCTATGAAGAAAGAAGACCAACAAAATTTCATTGATTCCCAAGATTATGATTTCACCAAACATTTGCATCACTTTTTAGTGAACAGATACTGTCTAAAATTTAGAGAAATATATCACCAAGAGTGACATAAATTTTAAACTAACTAAGGACAATGAAAAGACACAAATGACATGTTGGCCTATGAAGTTGGACTATGGCATCCCTATTAATTAACTGGATAATTCATCTAATCAAACAGAACAAATAAACTAAACTAAACTAACCAAGGCCTGCTGTTAACCAGTGCTGGTGGCTGTATGGCAGGTAGAATATAATCCCTAACCTTTGACACTTGTAACCCAGTATAAACACAAGGTGGCCACAGAGATTACTGTACATTTATATTATGGGCCTTCAAACCTAACACTATCAGTATTTCAGAACATGAGGAAAAGCTTCAATTTCTTGTATTCATTGAGATTTTAGATGAATTATCATTAATCATGATAATTGTGAGAAAATATTCTAAAAGACTTTCATTTATTATTTTTGAACCAGAAATGATAAATCTTTTCTGTTTTAAGTGTGCACACATGTAATCAATATAATAATGGAAAAACCTAAGGCATGGGATTGGCTATTTCATAACATGCAATTAACATCATAAGTACATAAGTGATTTCAAAATAATTTGCAAACTCAATTTTTTGTTTACTCAGATGTTGGGACATTTTGAGGCCAATTTCAGCATCATCTGAAATGTTTCATCTGTTCATGAGGTAGCATTGATATGTTTCTGTTTGTTTACATCAGATGTTATGAAATTACTACTATTTCTTATATTTCTTACAACCCCAGTCATAAAAACGCCACGAAGACTTTCCACTGTATAACAATGATACATAGTATAATAAAAAGCTACAGTTATCATGTCTATTCAACAACTTATCTTTAATCAAGAGCAATACTTAACCATTGTTAACCCGCTTAAGTACTGTGGCTCATTTCATGAAAACCTCAGTAGCTATAGACATATAGGCATATATGGAAACTTTATGAACATTTAAAAAAGGCAAACAATCTTCTGAATGTTGCAATAAGGAAATAAGTCATTGTAAGCATGTGAAATGCAAACTTCTATGTTTCTAAAGATAAATTTCATGGTAATCCTCATGAAACGGTCACTGGTCTATGAATGTTGGTAAAGTCATATAATATTACGTTGACCCAAAATTATCAAAGGAAGAGAGCAATGAAATTTGAAATGTGTTGCAATGTCCAAGTATCCAAGTATCGGACACACATGACATTATATATCTAATTTTCCAAAAGCCTTATAATCCATCTGTTTATGTTGAAAACAAATTATTCTTGATGCACCTGTATCACGTATCCTGGAAATAAAATACTTACAGAAAACAAGGTATTCAAAAAGTTGTTTGATAAAGAAAGTTATTTAATGGTAATAAACAAATGCTAGAATGAATTAGAAATTGATAATGCATTGGCACAGTCAAATGTTGTCCATTTATAATCTTTTGCCACAATGAATCATTGATTTGCAAGGTAATGTATCCTAAAAAAGCAACAATCTTTCCAACATTGAAACCAAGTATTGATAGTCTTTTTGTTTTCATATAGCTCTGAATTCATAACTCGAAAATATCATTATAATACACCTCAGAGATGTCAGAGTATTTTGGTGTATTATAGGAACTGTGTTCACATGGTCAAAGGTATAGAAATGTGCATTCTTGTTGGTATGATATTTTTTCTTTTTTTGAATTATTTGATTATTATTCCAACCGTCTAGTGTTCATTGGAAAACTGTTTTGGTTGTAAATCATATAGAGTAAAACACACAAAAATATCCTATGACATAATGAAAATAAGCATACAAATGCACTTTATGTTATATATTTGAATTAAAATATTTATTCAAATATAAATAATGACATCATCGAAATTCTGCCAGCCTAAATATGAATAGCATGTATGTGATTTGCAACTATGTCATACATAAAAGATGTTTTAGTTTTGTACTCTTATTCTTTTATTAAAATATCTTATTTCTTGCACACACCTTTTCTTTTCTATATATCAAAAAGCATATGGAAAGAGAAAATAATACACTTATTTCTTGCATAAACCCCAACATCAGGACTGGAATCATTCACATGTATATCGGTTGTACTTTATTTTATACATGCTTTTTAAAATAAATAGATAACACAATTAAGAAGTCAACAATATGTAGTCAGGAAAGTGGAAACTTATCTTTATGTAATAAAATGTATATAATGATAACCCTATCAACATGTCTACGTTATTGCTCACTGACTCTCGGGGCAGGGGGCTGCAGACTCTATTTGACCAAAGAGCCCCAGACATAGTGGTGGTAGACATAAACAAGGGTGCAGGCTTAGCTAGGTTGTTTAGGAAGGCACGTAGGACCTTGTGTGAACAATCATATAGGGTGGTAATAATAGCAGCAGGTATCTGTGACATCACCCAGCTTGATAGTAACCGTGCGGCTCACCTGAGAACAAAATCACTTAGGAAGTTCGCAAAAAAGATGGAAAAAATTGTCCTAAAAGGAAAGAGTAGGCTGAACCAAGAATTTCCGAATGTCAAAGTTGTAGTGGCTCCGACAAACGGATTATGTTTAGCACGATTCAATAAGAAACCAGCTGTGAGGAGGGACCAAACCAAGCTGAACAAAATGCTGACAGAACTAAACAAGATACTAGTGAATTGTAACGACAGGGATGTTACAATCCCATGGCTCTCCAAAAAAATTCACTGTTGCAAAGGGAATGGTAGATACTCCCATAAGTATAAATTACTTCATGATGGTGTACATTACGCTTGGAAGGTTCGAATCCACTGTGTGGAGGAAATCTGCAAGTGCCTTAATAATATGTGAGGTAAGGTACTGCAAGTCGGTGAGTTCTACGAGCCACAGACTAGGAGCCGCTAGTAAGAAGGTCGGTGAGTTCTACGAGCCACAGACTAAAAAGAAATCGTGTAATGATAAAAGTGAATCAATGAGTTCGACGAGCCATTGAGGAACGAAATAAAACGGGACCAGGAACAATAACTTGATGTATGGCGAGTTCTACGAGCCCCATACATATTCCGAATGTTAACTGCTACTTAAGAAGGACTTGAAGATATGGAGAGTTCGACGAGCCTCCATTATATGATCTATTTCTACCTACTTACATGAATACATATTCCTAATGTTAACTGCTACTTAAGAAGGACTTGAAGATATGGAGAGTTCGACGAGCCTCCATTATATGATCTATTTCTACCTACTTACATGAATACAATATTAATGAACACTCATTTGATTTTTATTAACAATATGCTTAGACTTATAACTAGAATTAATAGTAATACATTAAATGAAATTTATTTAAGATTAATAACAAGGGATGAGACTGGTGATAGAACACATACAACATGGGTCCACCTGTTCGATGAGCATGGGGATATTACTGAGGTCTAAGCCAAAAAACAGTAACTATGTTGTATCCCATTTCTGTCATCATCGTCATGCCTTTATGCTTTTTGCCATTTGTCTCAATATCTTAATCAACTTCATCCCTGTTCATACTATCACTCACCACCAATGTAGGTTGCAATGTGTTCAATGGAAATTACCTACTAGATCAGTTATATTCTTAATATTATGACAGACTATGAGTTTGAATTTCTATATGAAGCTAAAGGATTTAAAGTCGTACATTTAAATATTCGAAGCCTCTTTAATAAACTTGATCAAATATATAATGATTTTCACAGTATCGATGTCCTTATGTTGAGTGAAACCTGGTTACATGATGCAATTACAGACTCTCAAATTGGCATGCGTGGGTTTAACTTGGTGAGGAAAGATAGAAAGTTAAATGGCAAGAAAGGAGGTGGTTTGAGTATATTTATAAAAGATCATATTGAATATACGGTGATAGAAAACCAAATAGACTATGAGATAAAAGATCTTGAGTATATAAATGTTATCATCAAACCACCACATCAAAAGGCAATTTCAGTGGTATTGGTATATAGGCCCCCGAATGGATCGCAGAATAATTGTATGAGAACCCTCGGAAATATTGTAGGAGAAATAGACAGATCAAAGCAGGATCTAGTGGTGTGTGGAGACTTTAATATGGATTATTTAGATCCCAAAGGCACTACACGAAAGAAGCTTGCTGCATTTGGGAAAAAATTTAATCTGAGTCAAATTATATCTACACCAACTAGAATTACCCCTACAACTTCTACTATTATAGATGTCTGTTTTACTGATTTACAATACATATCGTATGCTGGAACGTTAAATCTAAATTTAAGTGATCATTTACCAATATTTTTTGTTAAAAAGAAATCTAGAAACATTATTAAGAAACATACTGTCCGGGGAAGATCATACATACGTTATAATGTGGAAAAATTCAGACAGCTATTAAATGATAAACCATGGTTTTTGTTTGACAATACCACGGATGTAAACAAACAATGGGATATCTTTCTATACAATATCACGAAGTCTCTTGACAAATTGTGTCCAATAAAAACTATAACAGTAGTGGATAAAAGACCTAATTGGTTAACTAATGAGTTACTTAGGGACATGAGGTCAAGGGATAAATTATTTAAAAAAGCTAGATCAAGTAGGAAGGCTGAAGACTGGGAACTAGCGAGAGAGTCAAGGAATAGGATTAATTTGGCAGTTAAGAATGCGAAGGCAAATCATATTAAGGCAGAATTAGATAGGAACAGAGATAACCCAAAAAAATTCTGGTCTTGTCTAAATGAAGTATTGGTAGGGAAATCGGAAAACATACTAAACCTACTGTTAGATGAAGATTCAGGACAGGAATATTCTGGAATTGCCTTGAATGAACATATTAATGGTTATTTTGCTGGAATTGGAGAAAAACTTGCATCTATATGTAAACGTCAAGGAAACTACCAGATGCAAATGGTAGATGATCCTGTTATACATGATGCTGGGAACGACAATAATTTAACCAATCCCATGATAGAATTAGGTGAGGTGAGAAAACTTGTACATGAGATTGATGTTTCCAAGTCAGCAGCAATAGATAATATTAAATGTAACATTTTAAAGGATGCACTGGAAACCCAGCTTCAAAGATTTTGCTCTTTATTGAATAATTCGTTAGTTCAGCATACATTCCCGGACGCGTGGAAAATTAGTGCTATTGTTCCACTACCAAAAACAAAAAAACCCACGATGGCTACTGAACTGAGGCCTGTAGCTCTGACCCCATTGCCAGGTAAAATATTAGAAAAAATTATTTGTAAACGACTACAATTGTATCTAGATGTTAACAATGTACTGGTTGACTGTCAACATGGATTTAGAAAGAACCACTCAACGATATCTGCTATTGTAGAATTATTAAATGACTTATATACTTTCATAAATACTGGTAGAGACCCTTATATAATTTATTTAGATTTAAAAAAGGCTTTTGACACTGTTTCCCATGTAAATTTATTATCAAAATTACGGAAGATTGGATTGCATGAAGATACTGTTGAATGGTTCAAAAGCTACTTGTTAAATAGACAGCAATGTGTAAAGTTGAATAACAAAGTCTCAAATATGTTACCTATAACCTATGGAGTACCACAGGGAAGCATCCTAGGTCCAATATTATTTTCAATTTACATTAATGATATTCCTAAAATTGTTAACTGCGGAATCCAGTTGTATGCAGATGATACGGTCTTATATCATGGAGATGAGTTTGTACTTCAAAACAATCTAACTAAAGTAGCATCATGGTGTAACAAGAATTTACTTACAATCAATATTAAAAAGTCGCAGTGGATGCAAACTAATTTACTGAAGGATAATAGTGGGACAAACCAGTTTTTGATAAATAACATACAGTTGGAGAGAGTAACTAAATATAGATATTTAGGTTTACTAGTGGACACCGGCCTATCTTTCAAAGAGCATCAGAGTCTACTAAGAGGAATGGTTCAATTGAAGTTAAATTACTTTAAACTAATTCGAAGCAGGCTCAATTTGAAAGCAGCTATCTCGGTGTATAAGAACACTATCCTGCCTATGATTGAATATGCTGATTTTATTTATGACCAAAATATCCAGTATTTAAATTATAAATTACAAAAATTACAAAACCAAGGACTACTTATAGTATTTGGTCAACATAACAGTCCATATGTAAATAGGGACTCGACTGAGGTACTCCATAGGAATTGTAAACTTTTTAGATTAGAGTTTAGAAGGAAATTGCACTTGTTGCAATATTCTTATTTGCTATCCTTAGATGACTCATTATTGGATAGAAGAGATATTGGTACCAGACGACACAATGGTAAACTTTTCTTGTTGCCTAAAGTAAACCATCCTAAATTTATAAGAAATCCTAAATATAGGATAATGTCAAGTTGGAACGATCAAGCAGTTGAGCATCGGAACATCGTTGATCGAATAAGATTTAAGAATATAATGAGAAATAGCATTGTGAATCCATTTAAGAATACACAATAAGATATTGGGAAAATTCGCCATTGACGAGTTATACCTGATATCTTAGATGTAGTATTATATACATACATTGTACTCACCTCATTTCATCTCATCTCATTATTTGTCATTTGTGCCGTTTTTATGGCATAAACATATTTACATGGAAATGATTTTGGAATATGTAGTACCCGCATCCCCACCAAGACATTGTATAACAAAGGGGTGCGGGTGGAAGATCAGCATGGCTGAACCCAATTTTGCCCAAATAAAAACAATCAAAAAAAAAAAAAAAAAAAACATATCTAAAATATTTTGCAAAGGTTATCAATTTGCCCTTTTCACATATTATGGGCTTATCTAATTGCATATAAAACTTTAGGATATCATTGTCAATAAAGCCTATATTGGCCAAAATCATCGAATTCGCATATTATTCAAAATTGTCTACCTTCAGATTTTAATTTAACATAAGTACATCACATCAATAATTATAAAAACAGGAATCAGATGGAAGGCGTGTTTATGAAACACAGGATTTCCTTAAATGATGTTGAGTTCTATCCTACTTTTCAGATAAATATTCAAATGAACAACTTATACAACCAACTCATAGTATCTCAAATAAAGACAGAATTATTATGGTCCAAATTAATTTGCCATGTCCCAAGACAATTTAGTTGATTGTTCTATTATATTGACGTGACGTCAGACCTAGTTCAAAAGATCACACATATAAAGACTATTTCTAGGGTATAGGCAGTTTATTTCCATGCCTAGGCCTGTGCTGCTGGGGGAGCTAAGTCTGTCACAGTGGCAGTGATTAAGCGGGACCTGAGTACCTGGAGTTTAGAGTTGTTCAAACCATCGGCTAGTGAGGACCTCGTAACAGGCCAGGAGGCTGGGTATTAGAAGAAAACTCTGCAGATAGGCTTGACTTTGTCTAAGGGCCTTTGGTTGTGAGAGCTGTGTGGACTTGCCTAACAACTGGTGAAATGTTAACGGAAAGTCAGTGATAAGTATTACATGTGTTGGACAACAATAAAGAAACATCCTTTCTATCGAGTTTTCTTGATTATTAAACTACATCTAGAGCTGACTTGTAGTGTGGTGACAGAGGACTGTGACTTGGACCAGCAAAATTAATGTAATAATGAGTTTAAGGAATGAGACCTAACACTCCCAATAAAATCTCAAAGGTAATACCTCATAGTCCAGTATTTAGGATGGAAAACTGGACTAAAATCTAAAAGATACCTTACTCAGCCATCTAGATAACCTGAAAAGTCAAAATTCAAGACCAACTGGAGGCTGTATAATACATCTCTAGTAAACTACACTAAAAGGAGCAGGTTCATGGGAAACAAGAGGTTGGTATTTAGAACAGAAAGCTAAAAAGATTCAATGTTTTTTATTTAGAGTTGAATTATAGAAAGACTGTACCCCAGTAATTGTCCCTTTTATTTTATTTTATTTTATTTTATTCACAGCATTCAAACTACTTTATATTTTTCTAAAAATAATTATTGATTAAAAACAATATCAGAAATCATCGGAAAAATTCACATTGTTTTTTCTTTTTGACCCCCTTGGATTGGCCCCTGTACTGTTAAAGTGTATTGGTAGGAAAAGAAATGATCATGTTTCAATGATACTGTCATATCTAAATTCAGGCATGGCATATCATCAATCTAACAACTGCAAATATTTTCATATCTATTATAAGGTCAAAATTCAATACCAACTTGTCTGTGCAATAAATAACTAAACTACACTAAAAGTAGCAGGTTCATGGGCAATGTGAGGTTGGTATTAAGAACAGAAAGCTAACAAGATTCAATGTGGCTCATTTAAGGACAGATCAGTGGTCTCAGAGTGGTGTGCAGCATTCAGGCACATACTTTTCTGAAAGGGATACTTATGATGACATATTATACACCACAGGAAAGGAATAATTTTTCTCTACATGATGATATATTCATCAAAATAATTGGTAGGGAATTTAAGAAATTATGAATTTTTATCATTTTTTTTAACTTTGTTGTTTTGAACATTCATTTCTCTTTACCTATTCAAGCTATTGAACTGAAATTTTGGATATGTGGTTATAAAAATCATCCCAAATGAAGCATGTCTCAAACTGTGAATCAATGTCTTAGTTTTCATTTTACGACAAAAAACTGTAACTTTTTTGTGAATTATCAATCAATATTTTCTACATATCATAAAATAAAAACTAGGAACTATATCAAAATTCTGAGACACTGTTCCCTTGGAAAGAACCTTAAGAAAATGCAGGGACGGATTTAGAGGGGGGCGCCTGAGGCGTGCCCCTAATTTTGGCCAAATTTAGATTTTTTTAATGCAAAATTCTCGGACCTGGGGGTCCAGCAGAAATTTTCACAAAAGGGCGCCCCCCCTTTTGAAAATGTCTGGATCCGTCCCTGAAATGTATTGAAAATCTCAAGGCTTAATCTCTGATAGTTATTGAAATATCAATGTTAAAAATTTTATGACAAAAAATGTAATTTTCGTTTTTACCAACCTCTATTTCATTGAATTTTCATCCCCTTCATATTTGCTGAATATCCTCAGAAAACACTCAAACTCTATTTTTGAATTCCATACAATGTTCATTTGAACCTGAATTTTTAGACTGTTAATTAGTGCGGTCAGAATGAATCATGCACTATCCTCCCTTATCTATCCTTAAAGTTGAACTATTTTGAATTGAATTATTGGAAGACTGTACCCCAGTAATTGTCTCTTTTAGTTCCTTTTAGTTTCTTTTATTCACAGTAATTCAAACTACTTTATATTTTTTAAAAATACTCATTGATAAAAAAAAATATCGATCAAGTATAAAATATTAGCCAGTTCAACTTACTAAAACAGCTTTTTAAAGCAAACTAACAAAATATTTAGAGTTGAAAAACCAATGACAATGAGTAAACCGACCACAAGGTTCTAGAATGCTATGGACTTTGATGATAGAGTGATGCCCTTATATTAATAATATAATTTGCACTGCTCATTTTTAGACATGCCTCTCTCACCTGTCCCTGTTGCTTATATATCCTAATGTCACGTGTTGAATTTAAGAAACTGCAGTGTCACACTTTCAAATTTAAGGGTCTGGACCCATATTATGGGAGAGCAATGCTTGGCAAGGCAGATGAGATGAGGTTTTCCTGACCTATAGGTTGCTGTTCAAACCATTGTTTACTTTACGGCATGTATGAACTGTCTGATGACAGGTAGTGCTGATTTGGTTGATTTTCCCACGCTCTCATAATCAGCAAAGACCCTCCCCCCCCTCACCGCCCCCCGCCCCCCCCCCCAATTATAGAGTATATAATTGGAGTGTGTTCAATAGCCCTTCTGGCAGTAGGTACTTCCCCACACACACATAGAAAAGACTTAAAACCATTCTTCAGATCTCTTGATAATCTTTTATTCATTATCAGTTTACTATTATGTTAAAGGCTGTTTAAGGTCTTTTTTCATGCAGAGTTTTATTCATACAGTCAATGGTAGGTACAGACACTGGTATATATCAAACTACATTTGATACGTCAACAAGATCATGTTGATAAGATTTTTAGATCTTTAATGTTCCACAGAAAGGAATGAAAATGCTGGGGGCCTTAGAAAAGGGAGAAAAAGAGATTTATTGTGTTAAGTGTGCTATCATTCAGTAAAGTATCAAGAAATTATTGTAAAATTATTTTCATTCCTGTTTACGGAAAACTGAGGATTGTTTTTCCCAATTCTGGTTGGAAAGAAAAAAATTACGTTCGGCTGCATTGGATCTTAGATTCATCTACAAAGTAAGAAATTCCCACAAATCTCATATTTATAAGAGATCCAAACCAGGTCATGGAGTTTTTATCTTACACTAATAAATATCCTATACTCTGCATGATAAGAAATTTAATAGTCCTGTAGACATAAAGATTGTCAAAAGATCTGAGGCGAGTTTTATATTTTTTATGTGCACAGGGAAGTACTTAATAAATGATGGCATTCCTATTGGTGGACCGAATTCCATTTATCGGAGCGGGGGCCAGAAAATGCCAACTCCCAGCACCAATATTCACAAAAATCAATCCTATTCAAAATATCAAATAGATTAAGAATAAATTTTACACGGATATTTTTCTGCTATCATGAATCATATCTGCACCATTATAATGTAGATGTTTTAGGAAAGTTACAGAAGGAAGGATGAAGTGTTTGCTTTGGGAAATGGTTCTCAGCCAAGAGGTGACATAACAGTAATGTTCTGCTACATTCTTTTACATTGAAGCTTGTACCGGTATTACATTATGTGTTGGGTCTAGGTTCCCCTTGGGTAACAATGGCCAATTTGACTGATTCACATTATTTTACAGACATGTTTGTAAAAATCCAACATAAACTGGGCTCCCATCGAGACCCATTACAACCCAATGCAACCAACTGCGACCCAATGTAAATGCTAATGCAAACCTTTTTCTGTTATCAGTTTGAGGCAAATTGGCCCTAATGCAAGCCAGCCAACGCATAATGTAATATTGCCTTAAGAGAATGACAGGTGATGTCACATTCTTGGATGGGTTAAGCCTCATACCCACTAGGCAATTCTGACAGAGTCAGCTGACTGATCGCCGCTAAAGTCAGCCGATTCTACCTGCAGAATCGGCTGCCTTTAGCAGCGATTCATATCAAACCTGCACATTTCAATACACTATACTAACAGGGGATCATAGGAATTGGCTGATTATGCCGTTTCCCATTGCCGGTCACCATCAAAACCGTCTAGTGGGTATGGGGCTTTAGGCAACTAAAATATATAGTGCAACTAAAATATAGTGTCTACCTAATGTTTTCTTATAAAGGATGAAAACATAACTCAAATGAGATATTTTCGATTGTACTTATAACTAGAGGTTTTATTCAATAGCAAAATTAAATGTTAAGTAATAAATGTTTTTACTCAAGAAGGAGAGAAATGTTAGTTAGGTTCACAGTTAACATATGAGCACCGAGGTTTGCATTTTCAGCGCACATCCACATTACCCACATAAACACCTTTCTGTGATTTGCTGACTCATCGGTATTAAAGCTGTCAGCATCTTCTCTTTCATATCAAATACACATCTTACAACTATCTTTGATATTTAAACAAGAAATGGGGTTGTGACCATGGAAAAACGGTTTTCCCGTGTGTGTGTCACCCGTCAGATATACGCAACATAGTTCTAAAAAAACGCAGAGAAAGGGTCCACTTTCACATGTACTTAGCCTTTTACCTACAACGGTAGGAAGTAGGGGCGTGGCGGAGAGTTCCCCACGAGGCAAGTACTTCCAACTAATCGTCAACGACAATGGTGCAACTAGTCGCCCTGTGGGGATGCGGCATGAGCTGGCCGCTGCGCAACGGGGCTGTAACGACGCTCGTTACCGTGGCGACGATTAGTGCGTAACGTCACGAAATGCTGCGCCTATGGCTGGCGAGTGAAGCAAAGATCCGCCAGAAGATTGTATTACGTCACGATTCAAGATGTCAGCGCCCAGTCACAAAGTGGAAACTAAGTAGGTTTTCGCTATCGGCGCTGCGCGCCTCCAGCCGCCTCTGTCAGGGGAAAACCTAAAAAAAACTACATCCTGCTTCTTTGTTTCCATTTTTTGCTTGAATCTAGATCTAAATCTAACTGCTACTAAGCTTCCATTGACCAATGAAAATGCTCAGAATGTAATTCATATATAAATTTATGCAAACTCAGTCTAGGCAATCATAGGGAAGCCAGTTTTAGTGCTGCATTGTCACAGTCACTTTGTCATTTTGAGAGAGAAGACTCTTCAAACATTGCTCCTTGCAACAATGGAAAACATGCATAATCTAGAGTACAAGGGGTGTGAGGAAACGGAAAATGAGACAGTAAATATGGAAAATGATAATATTACATCAATCCATGCTGATCCTCTGCTCCACATAGCAGCAGATCCTGGTAAGCAGAATTTACTTAAAACTAAACAATAATTGACTTTTATGTAGATACCAGTTTTTGTGTAATGGTTATTCTACAGTAATAGTTATCTTATTTTCATAATAAATGCAATCCATATAGGATCAAATCAAAATTGTATTGAACAGTTACCTTATATCAAGTGAGATATACATTTTGAAAAAAACAAGGGAAAAGGAAATATCATTTGAAAGTATTTCTTAATTCAATGTAAATATTGGTGCAGTGATTTGATGTAATGTATTGCAAGGTTAAAGTTCTTAAGATATCAAAATGATAAATAAAGCGGTTACAATTTTTAGCCATAATTAATCTCAGGTACCCCAACATTTAGCCTAGGGAAAAAAATTACAGAATCGTCTATGAAATGTTATATATAGCATCATACAAATCGATGTTGCTATCAAATCAAAAGTGTTAATTTAACAGAAATAGCAAAGTGAAATATTGTTCTGATTATCATCATAACATAAATTCCATGGTTTTGGAGATCTTTGACTGCATGGAAAAAGTTGGGACAAAAACCCTTTCCAGTACCATTGTTATAACACTATAGATATGTTATAACACTATCAGAGAAATTTGTTATTCTTAAATATATGCATAAGAAACCCATTTACAATTTTCAAGTCAGTCACTTTTATACCATATTCTACATCTTTCAGTTATTTCTTAGGAGCAGATAACAAATGTTTTATTATCTGCATTTGTAATAGTATTTTATTTTTGTCGCAACACCATGTGACTTAAATCTGAAGTACATATATATTCATATGATACGGCATGTAATTGTGACTTTACCACTTCATCTATTTTTCTTTGTTCAAAATTATTAATTAATGATTTTGGGAATAACTGATATATCTCTTTTTCTCATTTTCCTATTTCCTAATGGGAAGTAGTTGACACTAAAGACTATCCTTGTTGATTTCTCTGTTTCAACTGAATGAACATTAAAGAAATGGCAACTGGTTTTTTTCAGTCAATCCACAGCCATTTCCCAATCCTCCTTCTGATTATTTGGGATTAAACATCTTCGCCTGTCTGTGCTGTTGCTGGATTATTGGCATCGTTGGTATCATTAAGTCTGTGGCAACTCGTGAAGCCATTGAGCGTGGGGATGAAGATGCTGCCAGGCAGAATTCTTCAGCAGCTAAAAGTCTGGCTGTTACATCCATCATCCTAGGGACTATTCTCACTGTAATTTTTATATTCTATGAAACTGTTGTTTTGAATAGTCTACAGGAAGAAAAGAAGTCTGCTTATTAATTAAATGGTGAATAGAGAGTCAAAGTATAAATCACCAGAGGAAATAAATTCAATGTACATTTCAACCTCTTTCTTATTCAAATAAAGAAGGACCAACTGATTTTTATTGATTGAATTTGAAATGAAGTGGAAGAAATTGCTTTACTTTAGTTTTTAAAGGTCCAAAAGGTATAACATTTGTAATTGATTTTAACATGTTGTAGGTTGTCAGAGGTGTAAAATTATCCATAAACATAATATACGCAAGAGCCATGTATGTTTAAATGGTTGCTTAATTAACCTCTTGATGCTATGAAACAAACCATTGTTATAGTCGTATTTCAGTAGCCTAATCTTAAATTGAGTCAAATTAGAACTTTACCCTATATAGTGATCCCCCTTGGATCCCATAGAGCAAGAAACAAGGCTGTTCTGCAGAATTAACTTTTTACGCATAATTGATTGTGCCTCATAAAAATTAGAAACATGTTTCCTTCTTTCCTTTGTTGTAACTAGGTGGTATAATAACTTTTCCCCCAATGTTTTGGTATAATCTGAACTAAATCTTGTATTTATTTTTTAATCAAGAATTTCTATGAAGCAGTTCCATTCATGTGAAAATTGAAAAAATATTATGATATTATTATTTGAGAGTTTTGATTGCCAAGGCTTGCATGTATTTTAGAAATATACCAATTGAACTACATCAGCAGCTTTTGGTCTAAAGAAACATTCAACTCATAATAAATAGTTTAACAGATAGAGATGAAAAGATGCAAAGTACCTAATTGTATAAGTGTTTCAGCATGATCAGAGCAAGGACTTCAAGGACCACAGCCAGAACCTTTTATGGGGTGGTAGCATATCGTCAGTCTGGTGATAGAAGTAGCAGTCCCAGGGTCTTGAGCTGGAGTAAACAGGTCTTGGGTGTTGGGGAAGAAGGAAGCAGTCCCTGGGTCTTGGGGTAGGATGTATCGGTCCCTGAGGTAAGATGTAGCAATCCCTGGGTTTGAGGGTAGGAGGTAGTAGTCCCTTGGTAGAGGGGTAGAAAGGAGCAGTACCTTAGTTTGGGGGTAAGATGCACCGGCTCTGGGTTTGGGGATAGGATGAAGCAGTCCCTGAGTCTTAGGGTTGGATACAGCAGTCCCTGGGTCTTGTGATAGGAGGCAGCAGTCTGTGGGTCTTGGGGTAGGATACAGCAGTCCCTGGGTCTTAGGGTAGGATACAGCAGTCCCTGAGTCTTAGGGTAGGATACAGCAGTCCCTGGGTCTGAGGGTAGGAGGCAGCAGTCCCTGGGTCTTGGGGTAGGATACAGGAGTCCCTGGGTCTTAGGGTAGGATACAGCAGTCCCTGAGTCTTAGGGTAGGATACAGCAGTCCCTGGGTCTGAGGGTAGGAGGCAGCAGTCCGTGGGTCTTGGGGTAGGATACAGCAGTCCCTGGGTCTTAGGGTAGGATGCAGCAGTCCCTGATTCTTAGGGTAGTATACAGCAGTCCCTGAGTCTTAGGGTAGGATACAGCAGTCCCTGGGTCCTAGGGTAGGATGCAGCAGTCCCTGAGTCTTAGGGTAGGATACAGCAGTCCCTGGGTCTTAGGGTAGGATGCAGCAGTCCCTGAGTCTTAGGGTAGGATGCAGCAGTCCCTGAGTCTTAGGGTAGGATGGAAGAGTCCCTGGGTCTTGGGGTAGGATCCAGCAGTCCCTGAGTCTTAGGGTAGGATACAGCAGTCCCTGGGTCTGAGGGTAGGATGCAGCAGTCCCTGAGTCTTAGGGTAGGATACAGCAGTCCCTGGGTCTTAGGGTAGGATGCAGCAGTCCCTGAGTCTTAGGGTAGGATGCAGCAGTCCCTGAGTCTTAGGGTAGGATGGAAGAGTCCCTGGGTCTTGGGGTAGGATCCAGCAGTCCCTGAGTCTTGGGGTAGGATACAGCAGTTCCTGGGTCTTCGGGTAGGATGCAGCAGTCCCTGATTCTTAGGGTAGGATGCAGCAGTCCCTGATTCTTAGGGTAGGATGGAAGAGTCCCTGGGTCTTGGGGTAGGATCCAGCAGTCCCTGAGTCTTGGGGTAGGATACAGCAGTCCCTGATTCTTAGGGTAGGATGCAGCAGTCCCTGAGTCTTCGGGTAGGATGCAGCAGTCCCTGAGTCTTAGGGTAGGATGCAGCAGTCCCTGAGTCTTAGGGTAGGATGCAGCAGTCCCTGAGTCTTAGGGTAGGATGGAAGAGTCCCTGAATTTGGGGGTAGTGTGGAGCAGTCCCTGGGTTTGAGGTAGGATGAAGCAGTCACTGGGTTTGAGGAAGCAGGTAGCAGTCCCTGGATTTGGGGGTAGTGTGGAGCAGTCCCTGGGTTTGAGGTAGGATGAAGCAGTCACTGAGTTTGAGGTAGAAGGTAGCAGTCCCTGGATTTGGGGATAGGATGAAGCATTCCCTGGGTCCTGGGTAGTATGCAGCAGTCCCTGGGTCAGGGTCTGGGGGAGGCTAGGGTGTGGTCCCAAGGCCTGGGGCTACATGTAGCAATCACTGGGTCTGGAGGTGGAAGCGTAGCAGCTGCAAGGTCTGGGGAAAGAATGTAGAAGATGTACATCTTTCTTACTAAGCTTGCTGCCATCTATCGGCAATGCAAGTGGCAGGAAAGTCAGTCTGGACACCCCTTTTGAGCCCCTATAATATGTATATTATACAGGTGTTAATTGTCTACAATTGGCAATCACTGAATGGGCCTGGACACTCAGTGGGGCACTGAAGGGATTCTCATAATGTGTTAAAGCTAAAGATTTCACTTCTAATGCAGTTTTTCTCTGAAAATATTCAATAATTTAGATCACAACAACTTGAATTATGGGGTTTACTTTATGCATGAAAGATTAGTCAACATTCCGCTAAGTTTCCATGTAAGAATTTCCAATAAAGCCGTTGCCAATCACAGTCTTCCATCTTCTTACAATCAGTTATCATTCTAGAACCTAGTTCCTAATTCAGGGATGACAGAGAACACTCGCGTGAAAGGTAAATGTTTATTAAGTCCAAATGCAATGATATGCGCCACTGAGCTTCCTTTGACCAATGCCAGTCTGAGAGATAGCCCACTCTACTCCTCACAAACCAGTACTGCTATTCCAAGTCACCTATCCATCTCTCTGCTCACATACCCAAGTGTTATCCTGGCTCTCACTTAGCCCACACATTTTGGAGGTGCCTTCAGAGGCCACTTGATCACTCTAACGAGTACCCATACCAACATACACATTTATTTGCCTCACTGCCTGACATCATCTATCTACTCTCCAAGTGCACCACAGCTGTGCATAAATCAGAGAGTCTATCTTAGTACGGTTCTAGTTACTGACAAACAACTAGCTAAGATAACTACTGCGCATCAGGACTGACACCCGCATCAGTACTAACCTCTCTACGCTTTTCACGAGTATTCATGATTATACACCCTATACCAAAAGTCCAGGCTAGTAGTTTACCCTGAAGATACCTAAAAGTAAGGGTAAATCCTTAACTTTCAGCCCATTCTCTCTAAATTCCTATATAAGCTCTCTTGGCACCTTGGACTGGACACCTCTGCGCAGGGTCAAAAGAAGGGTGTATAACAGTCCCTTGGTCTGGCCATAGAAAGTAGCAGTTCCTGTGTCTGGGGTAGGTGGTAGGCTGCCCAAAATCTGGGGGTAGGAGATATGATTCTCTTGCTCTGGACATAGAAGTAGTCTTTAGGGTAGTGAGGTTGAGGTAGCAGTCCCTCAATCTGGTGGTAGAAGAAAGCAGCAGAGGTCTGGTGCTAGGGGAGGTATTTTTACTTACAATTCACAAAAGAAGTTGACAAGACAGTTGAAATGAAATAGATATTTCAATACAGATAAAACTGAGCACCCCATTAGATTAGATTTCCTTTAATTTCCAAATCTCTGTTGCTATAAAAAGCTCTTCCAATAGTATATCAATTAAGCAAAATACAATTAATTATCAGTGAACATGTGATGATGAGTGCACAAGAAAAGACAAAGTCCTGGCCTGTGTGATGGACTACACCCAAAATGGTTAGCCAGAGGACATGAGATATGATGAACTGCTAGTGTACAAAGTTGGTTGTTATGGGGAATGAGAGTAGTAATCCAAGCAAAACTACAGCAAAGAATGTTTGAAGAATTGAGTGCCTGGGAGGTGTCTGCATGAAGGCACTTTCCAGGAGTTACTTTTGGTATACAGGGATCGATAATGCCATTGAAGTGCTTGTGAAAAGTTGTAAAACTTATCTCAGCCAAAAAAATGACCCACCACCATCACCTCTATATCCGACGAAGTATTCAGAGAAAGTGTGGGACCATGTACATGTTGATTTTGCTGAGTACAAATCTGAGATGTTTCTAGTACTAGTAGATGCGTAATCAAAATGGATGGTATTAGTAGTTATGAAGTCCACCATAGCCATACATACAATATTTGAGCTGAGGAAGATCTTATCAGCATTATGGTGCTCCAAAGGAGATAGTGAGTGACAATGGTAGAGAACTTTCAGCGTTTCCTAATAATGAATGCTATTAAGCAGACCTTGACAGCACCCTACAACCTGGTGCAAATGGAGCTGCCGAGCACGTTGTACAAACACTGAAAAATGCTTTGAAGAAGCACTCACTTGAAGCCGAGAAAGGTAAAACCACAGAGCAAAAACTGTGTAGCTTTTTGTTGTCGTATAGTATGAAGCCACATACAGTGTGGGTGTGTCCCCAGCTCAGTCATTTCTGAAGCGTTCAGCTTTACACACCTCACCCTTGTGAAACCTAGTCTGCGTGATCATGTACAGGACAAACAGGAGAAAATGAAGGAATACCATGATCAGCATGTGCCCAAATTGAGGGAATTTGTTAAAAACGAGCATGTGCATGTGAAAAACCGTTAAGGATCAGACATCAAGTATCTGCCTGGAACCATTGTGCACAGAGTCGGACCGATTCAATACCTAGTGAGAATTGGCTGCTCTATCTGAAATGTGCATGTCAACCATAATTATATTGAAATTGGGTGAAGCAGCCGAGGATGTGCTTCCTCCCAATTCATCGGAGAGAGTTCTGCAGGATACCCCAGCAGTGCCATCCCCTGTGCCACCTGGTATTCTGCTTGTGCCACCTAGTGCTGGCCCCCCGAGTGAGGTGCTAGCATCCCCGAGACCGACCGCAGATCGGGGTCCCTGTACCAAGTGTTCAGAGCCCCACCCTGTAGTTGAGCCCCACTTTGTAGTTGGTACCAAGTGAGAAGGTAAAACAAAGACTGTTGAGTGCAATGCATAACAATCTTTGGAAATTATTATGCTCAGTATAAGGTAAAATACTTAATACCAAAGATTTTCACATGGAGAAGAAAAGAAGAGAAGGCAGTAACATTTACAAAAAGACATTTATCAAGTAAGGAAAAAGACATTTATCAAGAAACATTTATTAAGTTACTATCATGATACATCTGTAAATAATGAGTAAAATTTAAGATTTATTAAATATTTATAACAGCTACAAGAAACATATTTGGTGTAGAGGAGTGTAGTATATCGATGAACTGCTAGGCGGCGCAACCTCACAGTGTGTTTACCATAAACTTGTCTATCGCCTGTACATCCCCCACGCCATCTTCAGTATTTTGTAGTTATAAAGACAGTCAGAAACATAGCAGATCTAATCTAGTTATCTCCCTCGTGATGATCCTTTGAAGTTCAGCCTCTGAAATAATAAAAAAAAGCCCTGGTTTATATGTCAGATTTAAACTCAAGAATCTGTCAAAGGTTTCTACATTGACCAATATACGGTTTCAAGACCATTAAGCTGCATTTTGATACTATTGCAGCACATACAAAATGTGACCTACACTTCTTGTGTGAAGAAATTGGATGTCTCTGAAGTTTAGTATATTTTAATGCACTTCTGAAAAGACGAGGTTTCGGTAAAATGCACTCTCTGTCATGGCTTGTAAAACTGAATCACCCAGGACTAAGGTTTAGTTTTCATATTGTAGACATTCATGTTCCCTACCTGAATATATACTATGAACCCCAATCCATCACTGTGTGGAACTCAATTTTGTGCGGAAAACAAATATCATCTGATGTATAAACCACTCAAAAAAGGCAATTTGGCCCTTTTCCTCTGGGGCCTATAAGTCACCCTATTAGTGCATTTCACTATCCTTTTCACGTTCATACATATATTGTGCGGTATATGGGGATATCCAACCATAATTTGACCTAGGAATGGGAAATATTGTGGCCTGTTCTTTTGTGTGAAATACACAGATGTTTTGGTCATGCCGGCCACTGACATGAACAAAATCTGAGAAAAAAACACTTCACACAGGCCCATTTTATGTAGTTTTTTGAGTAAATTTCTTTCCCTCCAGACCTTCCCAGAAGATATGAGTTTGGTTCAACCCCCAAGTGGCTTCCCTATGCTCGAGAATAAGAAAATTAAAAGGGGAATAATGGAGCAGGTAAACGCTGCATTGTGCCATTCATTAACAGTCTGTGGTTCTCTAGGGGCAGATCTAGATACAGGATTTTGTAAAGGGAAGGGACTGCATAGTTATAGGCTAAGTACAAAACGTCATGCCTTGGTGTTTTTTCTTTTTGACCCCGCCCCCCACAATTGGATTGGCCCCTGTACTGTTATAGTGTATTGGTAGGGAAAGAAATAATTATGTCTCAGGGATACTGTCATATCTAAAATCAGGCATGGCATATCCTCCGTCTAATAACTACATATATTTACTATTTCTATTACATGGAATACATTAATATCATGATTTCCTTTATTATCAACCTTTTTTATCAATAATAATAATGAAAGATGTATATAAAATTCATTACGTCAAAAAGTTCATGGTAATTAGACAATCAGTGGCCCCCTTCACACATAGTCAACCAGCCAATTGTTAAATAGTATAGAAGGGGGGCACAAAGCAATTGTTTATGCCTTGGTTTGTATCAAATAAAATGGCTCTACATTCACAGACAGACATTATTGCCCTACATGGCAATAAGAGATATTTTATTCACCAATTTCTGAGTGGGTAGGACAATGGTGAAGGCATGGGGACTGGAACCCTGATATAGAATGAATGTAATTAGGTCACTGACCAAAGATCAATTAAGGAGGTTCATGTATGCCGTAGGGACACTCTGGGTCCAGCAGTTGAAGCATAAAGACAAGGAATAATTGAGAAGCAACAAGCCTCATGGCCTAGTCCTGGGACTCAAGGGAAAATACAATACAACATCAACTCGTGTCTTCAAATCTTTATTTAGACAGACAACAGAACCTCATAGTACCGCTTGTCAATCTCTCCCACACATCTCTGGTTATAGGATGAGTCAGATTGGAAATACTGTGGTGGAGAGTGTTCGTAGGCCAACACTTTCCTAAATAAAGTAAATTGAATAAATAGTAGGGGTGTAGATGGGGGCCCCATGTTGGATGTTAAATTTAAGAAATGTCTCTTCAACTGTCTACCCCCATAATAGTCAGAGGAGCGGATACAGGATTTCCAAATGGGGGGGCTGACAAAAAGGTTAAGTTCTAAAAGGGTGTGCATAGGTTTTGTGCAGACATATTCATGTGACAATTATATGGTTATCACCATGTGCTAATCACAATGTGACTATTAGATTATTCTATATTTTATTAATTCTAGGTAATGAAAATGGGTAATTATGACTTATGAAATTCCAAGGTATATCTAAAATTCTGTCATAGATGCTTTTTAATATTATATAGTAATGATTTCAAATTGGTCACCAATGTAGCATTTGGCCCACTTCTCAGGTTCTCACCAAGGGAGAGGAAAAAAACACATCAGCAAATATGGAGCATAAGAAGTTAAATATGCCCACAGACTTTAAGTTAATAAACACAGATTGAATGCTTCTTCTTTGGACCTATGAGATCAGTCTCCTTTGGCACTATAATGAACACACCCATGCTTGTAGTCAGAACTTTTCACAGGGGGGACCTTCAGCTTTTTACCGCCATGCAAAATCTGAAAATTGACATCTAAGAATTATAGTTCATATCAAGACTTTTATGATACATTTATTGCAAGTTATAATGATTTGGTAAATGAAATAAAGAAATCTGCCTAGGATAATGGTATGTATAATCGGCACCTCGGGGCAAACTGTACTACCTATTGCAAAAAACTATTTTCCTAAAACTTTATCCGTGTAGTATCCCATGAAATGATATCAAATACCCTAACTATATATTGTGCAGCATTTTAAGAAATTCCTATGGAAAATATACGCTCTTTTATCTTTCTTAGGTGGACTTATTGGCCCTAGCCAAGCTTGGAGGGGTGGCAGGTGCCCAAGGTATCCCCCCTGGTCATGAACGTGACACCAGCAGGGGCACAAATAGGATTTGGAAAGGGGGGATCTGCATAATATGTATATGCTAAGTATTAAAATAACATGCATTTGTACACACGCATCATACTTTTTCTCTTTGGCAAGTCTAAGTTCACACCAAAAAAGAGGTGGGGGGGTTTCAGAACCCCCTGGACTACCCCTCTGGATCTGCTCCTTCACCAGTCAGACCTTGGACAGGTCTTTAATTTGTATGTATTTTAAAATCTAATCCCCTCGTGCAGTTGACTGTAACTGGTGTCTGAATAGACAATCACTAGTGTTTCATACCACCAGCAAGGTGGCACAACAGTAAGGCAATTGAAAAACCCTTAAAATCAACAGGGGACATGGCCATTTCCTAAATTTGAAATGTGATATGGAACTTCAGGGGTGAATCCAGAAGGGGAGTCCAGGGATCCTGAAAAGTGTTCAATCTGTATTCATAACTCTATAGTCTGTATTCATGACTCTATAGTCTGTGGTGGATATGTGTAGGCAGCCAGGTCCCACTCTTTGCACAAGGTAGACATTCTGCGCAGTTTCCTAATCTGGCCAGACCTCCAGGCAGTGCTATACATGCAATAAGCTAGAACTTAGCCTGAAACCTATACCAACAAGCATGTCAAACTTCAAGTATAAGAGGTATGAGAATGAGGAGGATACTGATCAGGAGACCAGACCTGGGGAGGCACCCCCTTCCTATATGGTACCTCAAGATTCGGGTAAGTTAAGCCTTTAAATCTGAAGCCAGCAGGTTTTCGGAAAGGGGCCACAGAGGTGGATACAAGGTTTTGAAATGTGGGGTGGGGTCAGCAAAAAGGTTAAGTACTAAAACATCACGCATGCATACATACATAAGCAACACTCTTTTCTCTTTATAAAGTGTCCACCAAAGGGGGGGGGGGGGGGGGGGGGTCAGGACCCCCTTGGCCAATCAAATGGCCTTACTATCAGCAGATTTGCTGGAACAGTCAGCTGATTTTAGGGCCGATTCATATCAAACATTTATGTGTTTCTATTGTTTGCTGAAGTCAATGAATCAGTGCCAAAATCAGCCATAGCATTGAAAAAAATGTGCCTCACCTTGGTTCCTAGTGCAGGGGCAGATTCAGAGGTTTTCAAAAAAAAGGGAAAGGGGAGGAGGCACCATATTGTAAAAGATTCGGCTAGACGCTCTGGTTGCGAGATTTGTTTACATTAAGAAGTTAATATGTGGAGGGGGGCAGGGGGATCGTGCCCCCCCCCCCTCTAAACACAGCCCTGTACTGGATATGGGGCCATCCATAAATAATGTCACATTTTTTCAAGATATTTTTCTGACCATCCCACCTTACTGTCACACGGGATTTCACTCCTGTTTTCAGGCAGTGTCACACTTTTCAACCTACCTACCCACCCCCTTGTGTTCGATATCATTTAGGGACAGCCCCAAAGGCTATATTCCACATTGTGGTGTTTTACTTCTAATTGCAGTGTTTCAAATCAAATAAGTGGTGTTACAAACTCCGCAAGATGGAATATAGGAAATAGCTTGCATTGGTACTTACATTGGATTGACGTAAATGCCAATGCAAAATTTAATGGTTTTCTATGGAATGCTTGCGGTGGGGGATACCCGGATGTTGGTAACTGAAACTCAAATTATTTGCAGTAGCGAAAAAGACCACCTCAAACATTACCATCCACAATAGTGGAACATGGCCCAGAAATACCCTGTTGGTTCAAAGGGTATAAGTAAATACAGAATAACTCTACACACCCTTTAAGTCTTCACTCAAGGGCAGTGACTATAAAAGATTCATGAATCTCAAATGCAATTAAGGTCACAATTCCAAATTTTGGATTACTCAAAGATTTGTAATCACAAATCTGGTGATTTCATTTTTTCCCCTATTTCTTCCATTTTTTTCATTTCAAAACTGTTTCATTATATCATGATATTCTTCCAATTGACGTATGAATGTATTAGGCACTTGATAAAAATATTTTTCAGTGTTTAAGATTGTTTGTGGATGCTCACAAAGGTTCATGAATGTTCCAAGATAAACTCTAGGTTTGTGACATATAAAACCTTTTCCACAAATATTCATGATTTTTCCCTTTTACATCAATTTACAGAATTCAATTTCATTCATTAGAACCAGAGATTTTACTATGTTTGTAAAATCGTAACAAAGATATCTTTGTTTGATCCTAACAACGAAACCCTATTGTGCAAAGGGCCACTGTGGCCCGTTGCACAATAGAATTTCGTTACTAAGATAAAACAACGAAAGCATAACGAACATTTACTTAGTAACGAAAAGTTTCTTTGTTACGAAAATATTTCAATTTTACTTAAATAGTAAAAATCTCGGCTTCTAATGGATGGAATTGAATTCTGTAAATTGATATAAAAAGGCAAGACATTGGAGAAAACGCATTAAAAGTTACAACTTATTGAGGGCGTTTTAACTATAGAAAAAAAATTGTTAAAAAAAACTTTCGTTGTTACGAAAATACATGCAAATAATTTATTAAGCAACAACGAACACTTTCGTTGTTTACAATATTTTCGTTGTTACGAAACCCATTGTGCAATGGGGCACAGGTGACTGCTAGACAGGCCACAGGCAACACCTTCAGTGATCTCCACAAAACATAAAAAAATATGTCACATATATCCGTGCTTTATTGTAGTTATGCCTAATTGCACATGTTGTTTGTCTCATTATACAGGGGATAACTGCAGCAGTTCCGCCGGGGGTTCTCCAGGTAACAGAAGTTCTAATAGTACACCGGAGAAGCTGTATATGTGCAGCCAGTCCACCAAAATGGATGCTACGTTGTTCCCCAAGTGCATGGAGGTGCCGGTACGTGGAACACCTGCTTACATGTGTTTCCTGGAGGAACACCTTAAGTCTCAAAGGGAACATCTCAACCAGATAAAAGAAGAGAATCAAATGATGCGCATGGAGGGCCAACTAAGTGAAATTAATCGGCAACTGTCTTGTGAGGACAAGTCGTCCAGTTCTCCTAGAGGCTCCTCTACCCCTGCTCTTCTTTTACATGGTAATATGGAGGCAGAACAGAAGAATTGTACTGAGGAGGAAGAAACTGCACTTTGTAAGTTACGTCCTTTGTCTTACCTCAATGAAAATAAGGGCCCTGAACGCGCGTCTCACACAAACTTTATCAGCAGAATGACTCAGGTAATGGCACATATCATTAATTGTGGTCTCGACCCAAAAGGTTAAGTACTCCTCTTGTGCAGTTTATGCAGTTTATTGCCAGCATAGTGGCAACAAATGTTTACCAGACGGAGGCTTTGATTCGTTATAATTTGGCAGTTACTGACAAGGTTTTTGTGTAGCTCCTAGAAGATTGGGTGCCTGCGGATCCCGACTCGGTGGCACAATTTCTAGGAGTAGGTGCCACATACGCTGTTCGAGGCAAAACTTGTTGGGGGACCACATTGTTTTTTAACAAAAATATAGATCTTAAATGAATGAATTATAAAGAGTTATTATAGTCGATTTGGAAAGAGTCCAATTGACCAGTGGTTAATAGTCTTCCGTACATGTACTAAATAAGGCAAGTTAACTGAATAAACTGTCCATAAAGTATTAATCAAAATTGGAAACCTTTCCTTTGGGGCTGTGGGATCATTTCCTATTTTTCTGTATTGGTCAGGGTTTGGTAATGCATGACTATAAGTTGATCATAGGATGGCACCATATGAATAGAAACATGTGAAAATACATGCTGCACATGTTGTGATATCTAATTAATTTAAACACCGATGTGTATTTTAATTACAAACTATCTTTATAAGAACCCATTTTGTCATTGAAAATTATGGAAGTTGTTATTGTGTAGCTAGTTTTAGTTCCTAGTTATGGAATTTGATATAAAGCAACTTCTGTAAACCTTCATTATAGAAATAAAAGCCATCAATAATCCATTTTCTTTTTTCAAAAACCTATGATTATGTAATACTGATTATAATGAGTTCAAATCTAATTAAACCTCTTTTGAAAATACTTGACAGATAAAATGGTCAACCATTCTGGACAACCATGTATATATATATATATATATATATATATATATATATATATGTTTGTTTTTGTCATTGAAAATTATAGAAGTGGTTGGTATAATTTATAATTATTTTTAGTCTTAATTCATGCAATTTCATGTAAGACAACTTCTGTTGTCTAACTATGTTTAAATATGTGTTTTTTTCTTACAGGGAAAACTCAAGATGGCTCTGAGAATAGTGTCACACCACAGCAGGGATATGGTCCATACCCAGGGCAACAGGCACAGCAGTTTCCCTATGCAATGCCCCAACAGCCGTATGGATTTCTGATACCTGCTACAACCTTCGACCAAACAGGTAGAGCAGTTACAAGCCAGCCTGTAGTCCAGCAAGTAGTTGTTCAACCGCAATGGATGAAAAACCCTCCTCCTGATTATTTAGTCTTGAACATTTTTGCCTGTTTGTGCTGTTGCTGGATCATTGGCATCTTTGGTATAATGAAATCAGTGGCAGCCCGGGATGCCGTGCGGGATGGGGATGAAGAAGCTGCTAAGCGCAATTCAGCCTCTGCAAAGTTTCTGGCTATCATAACCATCATCATAGGGGCTGTTCTCATTGTGATTTTTGTAGTCGTCAAAGTTGTTGTTTTTACTGGTAAGTCAATTGACACTGACTCATATAATAACAAATACTATGGCTAATACAAAGGAGTGAGACTTTTCATTGATAAGAGAGTCAAATGAGAAAAGCAAGACCAAGCTGTAAATTGATAATCTATTAAAACTGAATATTACATTCCTTTTTCAATGAAGAAAGAAGAACAACATAATTTCATTGATTCCCAAGATTATGATTTCGTTAAACATTTGCATCAACTTTTTAGTTTAAAGAAACTGTCCAAAATGTAGACAAATATATCACCAAGAGTGACATAAATTTTAAAGTAAATTAGCACAATGTGTAACACATGAAAAGATACAAAATGACATGTTGGCCTATGAAGTTGGACTATGGCATCCCTATCAATTAATTGGATAATTTATCAAATGAAACAGAACAAATGAACAAAACAAAATAAACCAAGGTCTGCTGTCAACCAGTGCTGGTGACCGGATGGCAGGGAGAATATAATCCTCAACCTTTGACACAATCATGTAACCCAGTATAAACACCAGCGGGCCGCAGAGATTATTAGACTTCACATTTATATATATAGGCCCTCAAACCTTACACTATCAGTATACGAGAAAATGAGGAAAAGCTTGAATTTCTTGTATTTCTTGAGGTTTTGCCTAAATTATCATAAATTATGATAATTTAAGAAAATATTCAAAAACACAATTGCATTTATTATTTTTGAACCAGAACTGATAAATCTTATCTGTTTTGAATGTGGAGACCTGATTATGATTTTCATAGCGGACATGCACACATGTAATCAACATGATAATGGAAAAACCTAAGGCATCGAATTGGTTATTTCATAACATGCAATTAACTTTATTAGTACAAAAAAGTGATTTCAAATTCGCAAACACAATTTTCTGTTTACTTGGATTTTTGGGCATTTGGTGGCCAATTCCAGCGTCATCTGCAATATTTCATCTGTTCATGATGTAACATTGATATGTTTCTGTTTGTTTACATCAGATGTTATGAAATTACTACTTTTTCTTATATTTCTTACAAACCCAGTCATAAAACAAAATACAAAGACTTTCCACTGTATGACAATGATACATAGAATAATAAGCTATAGATATGATGTCTATTCAACAACTTATATTTAATCAAGAGCTTTACTAAACCGTTGTTAACCCACTGAAGAACCGTGGCTCATTTTATGAGAACCTCAATAGCTATAGACATATATATGGAAACTTTATGAACATTTACAAAAGGCAAAGGATCTTCTGAATGTTGCAATAAGTCATTGTAAGCATGTGAAATGCAAACTTCTATGTTTAAAGATAGAATGTTGGTAAAGTCATATAATATTATGTTAACCCAAAATAACCAAAGGGAGAGAGCAATGAAATTTAAAATGTGTTGCAATGTCATCTAATACTTAGGATATGATCTATAAAAGAAGCCTTTTATATGAGCATTTTCTCTTTACAACATATAAAACATACTGCTGTCAGTGCCAAGTATCGGACACACATGACATTATATATCTAATTTTCCAAAAGCCTCATAGTCCATCTGTTTATGGTGAAAACAAAAATTCTTGATGCATCTGTCTTATTTATCCCGGAAATAAAATACTTACCAAAAACAAGGTTTTCAAAAAGTTGTTTGATATAGAATGTTATCTAATGGTAATATACAAATGCTAGAATGAATTAGAAATTCATAATGCATTGGCACAGTCAAATGTTGACCATTTATAATCTTTTGCCACAATGAATCATTGATTTGCAAGGTAATGTATCCTAGAAGAGCAACAATCTTTCCAACATCAAAACCAAATATTGATAGTCTTTCTGTTTTCATAGCCCTGAATTCAAAACTCAAAAATATCATTATAATACACCTCAGAGATGTCAGAGTATATTGGTGTATTCTAGGAACTGTGTTGACATGGTCAAAGGTATAGAAATTTGCATTTCTGTTGGTATGATATTTTTTCTCTTTTGAATTAATTTGATTACTCTTCCAACCGTCTATTGTTCATTGGGAAACTGTTTGGGTTATAAATCAAATAGAGTAAAAAACAAAAAATATCCTATGATATAATTAAAAGAAACATACAAATGGTCGTAAAGTAATTCAATAATTGGTTAATTAGCCCATATGAGATGATAAGGGTATTAGTCCAAGAGATGCGGCACTTTTATTCATGTGACTAAGGCCGGAAGGTTTGAAGATGGTTTCCTAACCTATGGAATTCAAAAATTCATTTCTTAGTTACCAAAGCCTCCAGGTTTTGGGTGAAAAATGACGTTTTCCAATAGAAAATAGCATTTTCTGAGAAAAAAGATAATCCCAGTATTTCCTTTCCAGCTACCCTTAAAACAATGTTGGAAACTTGTGTATGCAATCAAATTGAAGGGTAGGACCTAGTGAACAAGGGGAATGAGCAAAACTAAAAGAATTAGTTAGTTACCATGGTAACAAGTAGCAATGTTGGTTGAAAATAGTCAAAAAATGATTAAATCATTTTTTTCGTTACCTATTGTGACCATCAAATGCAAGTTTTCACTCCAAATTAATCTTCTTTAGCACATTCAATAGCACCCAAATCCAAATGAATGTGGAGAAATGATGAACTATAGTGAATAAATCGGGTCTAAATTGATGTCATCTGCCGATAAGTACCAATTTCATGAAAATTACAACATTGGTATTTATTGAGAAAATGATGGTTTAAGACCATAAAATAGCACCTCAGGTGCTTAATTATTAATTCTGTAAAAGGAATTACATAGACAAATCAGTAGAAGCCAGGCAGGTATCAAAAACAACATGGCAGCCTCTTGATGGAAATTGGCTTGTATCTGATCTTCTAGAATGGATAGAAAGACATGGTTGGTGTCTATATTAGGAGATTCAAGGTCCAGGAATCAAAATTTTAATGTTTAGAGTCTGTGGCAGAAGCCAAAATCCAAGATGGCCGACCAGTTTTGAATATTACCACCAACTTCATTTAATTACATAATGTATGTACCTGAATAGGGCGCCGAAGAAACTCACGTCCGTTTTGAATATTCTTTGCGAGACCCCCGACTTGTTTTCCTTGCAGAATCATCCATGGCGAAACGACGGACGCTACATACGGGAAATGAAGTTTTCAAGCTATATATATTGAATTCATCATTATAAAGTTGGTCAAATATATGATTTAAATAACATCTATCGCAAATTTATTTTGCATATCAGTTCAGTTTTTGTTTTTTTCACTTATGGAAACCACTCACAAACTGAAGCGCAGCGATGTCGCACATATGCCTTTCAATTTCCCCTGATCTTTTAAGGTTTTGAAAGTTACAATGAACTTAATTCTATGCATATATAATCTTGCATTTTATAGCAAAAGTAATTTTGTAGAAATATGGTTTCATTGCAAAGATATTATGACTTGATAATAGCCCCCCATAGGGTTTGCATTGAGCAGTGTAAAGGGATGTCTCCAACGAGACACAAGCGATGTTCTTTACTACCTCCAAATGCTATAGAGTTTTCAAGAATCGGTAGACTTTGGCGGCCTATGGGAGTGATTTTAGTACCTGTGGTTATCTGTATGAATATGATCCCAAGTAGTGAGACCTTGATACTGTGTTATTCTACTGAGTCTAAGATGGCCTATTCATGTGGAATTAGATATTGCAAGGTGGCGGTCATAATGTAAAGATTTTTATTCTTCAGCATTTCTACAATAAATTAAGTTTTGTAGAATTCATGAGATGAATATAATAAAATCAGTTTTGTGGAATTCATAATAAGAATATGATAATGTTTACACAACCACTTCTCAATTATAGTTGTTATGCATGGCTCTGCATAAATCATAGAGATAGTAACGTACCCAAGTTGAAGTAACAAATACCTCTTTCTTTGTTGAATTCACAGGTTATTTCCTAGATAGATCAATCATTATGGGCAGCAGTTGGGTATTGGTTGGCTTGAAGACCTAATTGTATATAATCTGGAGGTCTTGAAAAATAATTACTGCCTGTCCCTGAATCTATGTAAATGGCTAGAGAGTACCTTCCCCCTATGATCCAAAGAAACGATAGGGAGAGGGGGAGAGCATTCCCATTTCAGCTACTGATTTAGGTGTATATCTATTGTGCACACACTTGTATTGTGTATGAATTGTGTGTTATGCTTGGTAAAGCCATTATTGACCCCTGTTTTGATTCTGCTACCTGGTTCTTATAAATGTGAGTTTATTTTTCATCTGAACCAGCCTATTCTGAGAGTCGACATAACTATCTTGGTTGACCTAAAGTGACCCATCAAGTCCAATTGCATTGTCGATACACTTTCACTCTATTAAATTTTGAGATATGAACTAAAGGTATCTCAAAAAAATCTCTTGATTAGTGGGGCACATATTCTCATGAAAAACATTAGAAAGTACTTCATAACTGTGCTGCAGCAAGATTGTATGCCCATGTGCTTTGGCAACTTATGTTAGTGTGATGAATGTCTATTCATCAAATAGGTAAAGACCGAAATATGAAAAGTAAGATAATACGACAAAGTAAAGTATGTTTTGTAACAGGCCCGAAAAGGCCCGAAATTGGAAAACCCGAAAGGCCCGAAAAGGCCCGAAAATGTAAAAGCCCGAAACCCGAAAGTCCCGAGAAATATGTAAACCGGAAGTGATAAAGTAAACCGGAAGTGACGTCATTTGTAACCACGTGATCAAAGACAGCCAATCAGGGCTGACCACTAGACTATAAAAGGGGTGGTGAGGCCCGAGAATAAATGAGTTCCTTTACAGTTCTCCTTGTGTCAACATGTGTCTTCTTCCTTTGGTAGCCGATAAGATGATCCAATACGAGCTAATTAACTAGAAGTTTGAGTAAAATAGTAGAAGTTCGAAGAAACTAGGCGAAAACTTAGGACGGGGGCCTGAAGGCCCGAAGGACCGAAACAGGGCACGAAGGCCCGGAACTGGCCCGGATGGAGTCCCGGAAACGCAGGCCCGGAATGGCACGAGGGCCCGAAATGGGGGACCGAAACCCAGGATCCGGGGAAACGACGGCGCGACCGGCTCGGCCCCACGCTGCCAAACAATAGGCGACCGTCGGCCCGACATCCCCGCGGACCGAAACCAAGGGTGAACCGTCCGCAGGAGACCTCGAAGAGAGTACCGGCACTAGAGAGATAGAAACGACTTCCCCCTGCCCCTACCACTTTTCCTTCCCCGCAGTCCTCCGCCCGTCAATGGAAGTGCCTGCACCCCGCCCGGTGGCTGGGGCCCCTCGTTCCAGCCCGGCTGATGCACCCCTTCCCCGTCAACGAATACGGATTTCCCGATCGACCCGCTCAAACCCCCCTCGTGCGCGAGGCACGACTCTAAATATCACATCTCGGTTTCTTGCCCGGATTCCCCGTCCGTCTGAGATCCGAAACAATCTCCATGTCCCTCTGTTGTAGAAATCGGAAACCCCGAACTACCGAGGAACGTCACATTAGTAAGGAGACTATAGCCCAAAGACAGATGTGTACGGAGAATTAAGTTCACAGTCCATCAGTTAAAGGATAATGTGTAAATGATAGCAATTACCTATACCTTTATAGAGGTACAAGATGTCAAATGACTGGTAGAGACCTGACAAGTGATCAAGATGAGAGTGGATTTATAATTCATATTTTGTTGCAGAAACAAGGCACTGCAACAAATACTTTCAACTTTAGAGTATGATTGTCTTTTACTCATGGAAATCATTAGAAGTGTGTTTTACATGACTGCTGTCCTAACATGATTATTTTTGTAGTATTGAAACTTCCTGAATCAACCTTTTATACTTTATGAGGAGACAACAGTTGTCTTTGATAAGCTGCTATATTTCCCATCCTCTAGCTATTGATTATCTGCAAGAGTGACGGATTGTTGGTCTACACTGCCCAGCACTACCACATCAAGTGACAGTTGTCACTTAGAAGTTGCCAATGGTAACCTGCGTAACAACCAGGGTTTGTCTAGCGACCAGGGTTGTGACATCATCATTATCTGATGTGATTCAGGTAAGCTTGTGCTCAGTGTGATAGTGTATTTTAGAGTATCCACAGTGATCCATTTAAGTGGAGTCACCAACTGAGTCTATACTATTTGTTGGTATCTTGGTGGTTTCGCCTTAAGTGGCTCTTCAGGTGCGAATTTTTTGACAAATATATAAAGAAAAAATTGGTGATATTTGTCAGACAATGAAAAACTGAAAGTTACTCATTTTTAGTAATATATTGGCAGGTCCCTTCCAGTTTCCAACAGTGGTACTGGTAAAATCCACTCATGAGATGTATTTTGTAGTAAAAGAGACAACTTTGAGGGAAAGGGTGTTGGTCAAAGGGGTGGTAGGACTATGTCCATACGTTAAAAAATTAACGTGTAATGTCACGGGTTAGCACAATATGGTGAGTTCAGGTTGGAATTATTTAGACGGTGGGATACCATACGGTGCAACCATAGGATTAATCCATAAGGTTTAAACCCTGAGGTACGATGGAAGATAATCTTTGCATCCACCGTTTTTCCTCTTTATCCCGTTCTAATTGTGCCAGGCTGGATCCAGGGGGTGATCGTATGAAAGATAAGACCGAAATTTGAAATCCCTCTGTCAGTCCTGGATTTTCGGTGGGGCAAACATTGAAGTGTCTAGCTACCGTTGTGTCATGATTATGTTGAATGTCATGAAAATGACCTTGGAACCGTGTTAGTAGGCGGTTTTTAGTTTGGCCCACATAGTGTATTTTGCAATGATTACAAGTGATCAAGTAGATAAGATTGCTGCTCTGGCAATTAATGTTATACAGTGGTGTGAACCAACGGTCATCATGAAGTGATTTCACTTTATGTTTAGTGTTCATTAAGGGACAGTATCGGCAGGTTGTCGGTCTGTTGCAAGGGTGACCTGACAAACCTGGTTTTCTGACTCCGGTTTTAGTCGAGGCCCGTACCAAGGAATCACTTAAGTTTTTGTTTCGTCTTAGACCAAATATAATCTTGGAATCAATTAAAGGTCTCGTCGTTTTAGACCGGCCAAGTAAAGGCCAATGATCTCGGACGATTTCTGTAATTGGTGGATTTTTAGGGTTATGTGTGGTAATACAATAAAATGTATTTTCTGAGTTTATGGGTTTTGGTGTAAATGAGAGATCGGACAATAAGTTTTTATTCAATAGTGTGTCACGATCCATTTTGTGGGCTCGATCCAGAGAAGATTGGACGAGTCGTTTCGGGTAACCGCGTCTGATGAAGTGAGAGCTTAGCATCAGAGCATTTTGAATAAAGTCGGTATCCAGGGTGCATATCCGTCTGAGTCGTAGAAATTGGGAATAAGGAATACCCTTTAAAATGTGTCTGGGACGCTCAGATGAGTATAGCAAATAGTTGTGGCTGTCAGTTGGTTTGCAATAAAGAGTGGTGTAAATCAGGCCACTGGGGGAACGCTTGATAGTTAAGTCAAGGAAGTTAATTTCAAACGGAGAAGTTTCTACCGTGAATTTTATAGTCCGGTGCTGTGAGTTTAAATATTTAACAAAATCAGCTAAAGACTCCGGACCATAGGTCCAAATGAAGAAAATGTCATCAATGAACCGTTTCCAGATTAGGGGTTTCAGTTTGTACGAATAAACGTATTTATCTTCAAAAGCGCCCATGAAAAGGTTTGCGAAGGAAGGGGCCAATTTGGTGCCCATCGCTGTGCCTCCTATCTGGAGAAAATGTTTGTTGTCAAAGTCAAAATTGTTTAAAGTAAGTACCAGTTCAAGCAGTTTGCAAATCGAGGAGTTTGTGGGATTTAGGGATGGATCCCGTGAATTAAAAAGATATTTGGCAACAGCTTCTATACCCTCATTATTTGGGATGTTAGTATAAAGACTGGTCACATCCAGGGTTGCCAAAATGGAACCGTCCGGTAAAGACAGGTCTTTTAAGATGTTTATTAAGTGTCCACTGTCCCTAACATAAGAGGGCAGTTTTGGTACTAAAGGTTGTATAAAATGGTCTACAAATTGAGAGATGCGTTCTGTGGGAGAGTCATTAGCTGAAACAATGGGTCTACCAGGAGGTGGTATTTTGTTCTTATGGATCTTAGGGAGTAAATAAAGTTTAGGAGTTCTCGGTTGTTCTAAGATAAGGTATCTACAGGTTCGTTCTGAAATTTCTTTCCGAGTCTCCATCATTTTTACAGCATCAGAAACTAGAGAGTAGTGAGAGGCGGTGAGGTCTGTAGGGACCTGTTTATAGAAGGTCTGGTCAGATAACTGTTTGAGGCCTTCTTCGATGTAATCTTGACGATTTTGGATAACCACGGCTGAACCTTTGTCTGCCTTTTTGATTACTAAAGATTGATTTTTGCTTAAGGCAGCTTTAGCCTCAAATTCAGCCTTAGTCATATTTTGTCTAAATGGTTTCTTAGGGACCTTGTGGTTTTGTAAAGTGGCCTCATTAAGAAGGCTCATATGTTCTAGAATGGGTGGAGCGGGAGGGTTCCACCGTGAAGGGTTTAGAAATTTCTGGTGATCAAATGGAGTTGTCAAAGGAGGCTCCAAAGGGCCAGTAGAGGGGGATGTAGCTTTTAATACATCTGTGGTAAATTTAGAAGCCGCTAAATGGCGTTTTATGCTCAAATGGAATTTGGCGATATCTTCTGAAAGAATGCCTTTATCCGGGGCAGGCGGGGTGTCTACAAAAGTGAGACCTTTCGAAAGTAGGCTAAATTCAGCATCTGAAAGAGGGTGATCTGAAAGATTGACAACACCTTGAAAACTTTTTGTATGTTTGCTGTTGGTACTATTATTATTCAAATTGGAAGTTTGATACAATAAAGGTAAATATTCGAAATGATAGTCAAAAAGGACAGATCTAAAGTCCTCATCTAAGAGCCAACAGTCTGAAATAGTCGACGATGCAAGATGTGGTGCATGTCCGTTTACTGCTCCCGATCTAGGAGGCGTTGCAGCAAATTGCGCTCCCTGTTTGAGAGCGTCATAGCTGTGCCCGTGTTCGGCTCGCGATCGCGACGATTCGGGCGACGATCCTCTCGCCTCTGTGTCTGGCGTGAAGTTGGGGCAGACGGTTGGCGATTTGGAGACTCTCCATAGGGGCCGCGACGGCTCTGATTCGGACGTCGCTGGGCCGGGCGTCGCTTGTTCCCTGTGCCCCAGGTTGAGCTGTAGATCTCGTTTCTGGGAGGAATCGCGCTCACTTGATTGAAACTCTGTGGGTCGCGGCGGGGAGGTTGATTGTCCTCGGAAAATACGGCTGAGTGAAAAACCTCAACACTTGTAGAGATTTGATTATTGGTCAGTTGCTGGCGTGGCTGTGTCTGTGGGTTTGAAACCCCTGCGACATTGGGCGGTATCAGGTTGAGTGGGATGCCCCTCCAGAGGGCTGCCTGCGGGCCGTTCCTCAGGTTCGCTGACTCTTGGTTTAATTTGGAGTTCAGCGTGACAGTGTCACGTTCCACAAGTCTGCGTGCAAGGTCCACAGCCACCTGAAAAGTGTACTGTATGGTACCTGGAGTGTTCCGGTAACGTGCATATAGTTTTTTGAGCCCTTCCGCGTTTGTCTCCACGGCGATGTGGTGAGATGCAGAGCGATTTTCCAGCAGTGAGGCGACTAGGTTGAGGGTGCCACGTGCCTGTTCTCTGCGGAGTGTAACAACCTGAATGGCTGCTTGGGGAGTGGTGATCAAGCCGACAGGAGGCAGGGTGCCGGCGCACCAGTCTGGGAAGCGGCCAATCCTTGAAAGGTACCTGGTGTAAGAGGCCCTTAAGCTGGCATTATGTTCACGTTGGAGGGCGGCTCTATAGGAACGCCAAGTGTCAATAGCCTCTGGAAGGATATCGGCATAATAAGCTTGGCGTTGCATAGGCTGTTGTGAGATGGTGCTTGTGCTATGGTACTGTGCGACTGTCTCACTAGTCGGGTCAGTGACTGGAGACTCTCGGTTGTCACCACGGGTAGTGCTCGGAATAGGGCCAGCAGTGGGATTGGCAGCCGTGGTAAGCAGGGAGTTGTCATCATTTTGAGGTTCCTGTAAAGAAACAAGACGTTTGAAGTTATCTGAGTGGATGTCCACATCAGTTGGAAAGCTCACAGTGAGCAGCCCTGAAGGGGCTTTGTTGGGTACAGTATTCTGGGGTTTAAGAAGCCCTGTGGCTACTGTTGTGATAGGTGATACAGGCCTTAAAGATGAGATAAAGTTGGACAGCAGTGGGTCTGTAATCACTGGGTCAGTACTAGAGGTGACAGAAATTTCCAAAGGAATTTTTAACGACGGTCTGACCGACTCAAGTGGAGGAAATTCATTATCAGTCAGGCTGAGTCTCTGTTCAGGGTCTACAGACTCAAAAGTAGTAGAGTGCTCACTTAAATTTACAGTCGTGTTATGTGGGTCAGTGGGTGGGATGACCCACCCATCGCTGACCCATTCAGATGATGGATGGAACGAGGTGCGGGAGCTGTTCCAGAAATTAAAAGATTCATTCACATCTTGGGGGCCAAAACCCAGCGGAAAGTCATCAGGTTCCCTCGTAACTCCAATGGGAGTTGAACTCAAGTTTAGGTTTAAATCCATGGTGGATTCAAGAGCTATTGATTATCTGCCTTGAGGGTTCCAGTGTTAACAACATTAGTAAGGGTGACATGGGGGGGATATTATTATCTCTTCTAATTTAAAGTCTTTGCTTAGTTTCAATTGCTACAATAGTTGCCTATTAATACTAGATACACTGACACATGTAGTGTGGTTTTGAACTCATTCACTTGTCACATCATTAAAGGCAATGGCGCCATTATACACATGGTCAAAAACACAAAGTCCTTCAATTCTTAAGAAAATTGGCTAGAATGTACATTAGTATATGGGCAATTCATAAATGTAAATGAAAAATGTAGTACTATTTTACTTTGAGACCTACATGTGTTCAAATATGGATAATTTCATGAACATGCACCATTTTGAAATTGCTGAAAACAACTTAAGATGAAAATGAAAAAAATTTTGCTTATATTTTTTTCTAGATATTTTGCATTTAAGAAGTAAATATATATGGTTTCATATCAATTTCAGGGATAGACAACACTTGTTGCCATCATTATGGCAAAATTTTAAAATGGATTTAAACCAAAAAATTCATAGGTACCCACATAAAACCATTTTTCCATATCAGAGCAGATATGTAGCTTTCCTGACCAAGTAAGCATGGTGACCCCCAATTTTTTTTTCCAGAAAATGATAGATAACACCTTTATCTACATCATGTTTAATTTTAGAGAATTTCTTAAGGTTGAATTTTTGGGAGGAACATTTCTATCAGAAATTTTATATTTCATTCAATTAATTCAATAATTTATTAAAAATAAAAGATATATTCTATTCCAATAAAAGCCATATTATTTAACTGGTGCATGGATTAATTATGTGTATATGTGTCTTAAGTTTAGATTTCAATGATTTTATAATTGATTTGAGGATTATTATGAAATGTATAATGAAAACTCTATTTGAACATATTTTTTTCATTTTTTTTTATTTTGAAGGAAATATGCTCATATTCTAATATCTCTAGCACAAAAGTTTCTATGGTAACCCCCTATTTTCTTTACATTTTTAGGATGCATATATGTTAAACTCTTATTTCCTAAAGTTTCATAAAATTCTTAAGGTTAAATCTATAATGGCGCCATTGTCTTAAATTGTAATACCTGGAATATCACTCTTCATGAACTATGTGTCACTTGTAATAGGAAAACTAGATATATGGCAAATGATCCATTACAGATTCCTGTGATTGACTGAACCCCACATGTCCCTTAAGTCAAAAGGATCAATACAGCAAATATAGCAATAGGGTTCTATTTTTTCTTCTTAAATGGATGTTTATGGTTCTTATTAAAAAGGCCAAAAGAATAAGCTGAACTGCCTCGGATCAATGTACAATCAAAGATAAGACTGCTTTTAGTTGTCATTTCAGGTGCTGTCCTACTGGTCTACATAGTCCTGATGGTCCAAAATGAATTCAAGAACTGACTCCCCTGAAGTTTTCATTCAATAAATGGAGGTGTTTCTCTTTTCACATTTGGATACAACAGGGTCCATAACTATGACAAAATTAATCGATAAACCTTCTTTGTAATTATCATTATTATTCATAAATCATGAATCCATTATTAATTCGATACTGAAACCATTCCCACTGTTGGTGTCAATATTCAAAACTGTCACATAAATAAAAGTGCCACATCTCTTGGACTAAGAGTCAGTCATCTAGGGGGCAAATAAAAAAAAGTGAAAATAAATAACCCCAGATTTACATGAATCAACAAACGTAGGTTATTCAAACAAAATCCCACTTGGTCTATAAGGTCTGCTGACCAAGAAAGGACTGAAAAACTTAGAACTTAAAATGTGTCATGTCCTGTAATAAAAGCTGATTGCAATGTCATAATATGTTTCTGTGACTGTCTATAACCTATATGTGATAATTTTCAAACAGATTTTCCTCATGACATTTTGTCCTGGTGGTATATTTAAGCACTCATAGTTTTATAATCAGATCCCTTTGGTTATTTATCAAATAACGTCACATGAACAAAATCAGGCTTTCTTAACCAGCGGACCTATTTTTATAGGTGGGGGGCAACTGCCCCTTTTGTCCCCCCCCCCCTGGATCCACCACTGGGGACTGCAATCCTGGTATAGAATAAAATGTTATTAGGTCACTGACTAAAGGTAAATTAAGAAAGTTCATGTATGCAGTGGGGACATTCTGGGCCAAGCAGTTGAAGCAAAAAGACAAGTAACAATTGAGAAGCAAAAAACTTCATGGCCTAGTCCTTAGACTCAAGGAAAATAGACTAAAACATCAACTCGTGTCTTCTACTTTTTATATTTGCACAGACAACAAAACCTCATAGTACCACTTGTCAATTTCTCCCACACATCTCTGGTTATAGGATGAGTCGGAATGGAAATACTGTGGTGGAGAGTGCTAGCATGCCAACGCTTTCCTAAATAAAGGAAATTAGAAAAATAATAGGGGATAGATTGTGGGGGGCCTCATGTTGGATGTCAAATTTAAGAAATGTCTCTGTCGCATGTCACTTTGTCTTTTTAATCCTGTCAATTTTATGGCACAAGTCAAATTTAAGGAATACCCCATGTTGTGTTGTTTATTTTTTTCATGGTCATGTCACCTCTTGATATTAAAGCTCACACGCAAAGAAAATGTTTGAAATTCGGATTATCTGTTTTTTTGTTCTGTGGCCATATATCTCAAAGTCTGACGAAGTCATAATTGACCTGGGCACTCAAACAATAGGCTTAAGGTCTATTGTTCTAAGTGCGAAGCCAGTCTAACACTTTGAGTGCAAATTTCGCAGAGGCAAGCTTGATGACGTCACTGGAGGCATTTACTCACCATTTGTCTTAAGGGACAAAATGTTACTGCTTGGTATTAGAAATATATAAATCAGAGATGCACGAAAATTTCAGAATTTGCAGTTCAGAATGTAATTTACCCACGGGAATTTTTACTTAATTTTCTAAGCAATAGTTTTATTGTTATTAATTTTCAAAGTTGACTCACAGTGATAAGCCATGTAGGCCTTATGCCTCCCCTTACGTCACTTGCATTTGTTTACATTGACAGGCATGTAGCATAAACCTGCGCGACTGACCAGAGTGGCCCACTTTAATTCGTTGTATTTCATTAATTATTCTTAATAGCATTTGTTTTTTCTTTAAAATAGTATTAATTATATAAAAGTAACACAATATGATGGATAAAAGTGTCTTTTCGCGTCTTCTTTAAAGGTGTAACCCAATAATAGTCACAGGGGAGCATACAGGATTTCCAAAAGGGGGGCTCAGCATAAGGATCAAGTACTAAAAGGGTGTGCATAGACTTTGTGCAGATGTGGTCACATGACCATTTTCTGGTGATCACCATCACAACCTGATTATTAGATGATTCTAGATTTTTTTAATTCTAGGTAATGAAAATGGGTAATTATGAGAAAATCCAAGGTATATATGAGGTGTGTTCTTTTTTTTTAAACGTTTGGCAAGTGCAGGGACTCACCAAGGGAGATGAAAAAACATGTCAGCAAATACAGAGCATAACAGGTAAAATATTCTCACAGACTTTACGTTTATGAACACAGATTGGATGCTTCTTTGAGCCTATTAGATCAATCTCCTTAGGCCCTGTAATGAACACACTCAGGCTTGTAGCCAGAACTTTTCATAGGGGGAGGGGGTGATCATCACCAAAAAGTGGACCTTTTTACTGCTGACACTCAAAGTATGAAAATTGACATTTAAGAATCATAGTACATATCAAGATCAAGTACATGATACATTTCTTGCATGTTATATTTATTTTGTAAATGAAATAGAGAATAAAGAAATCTGCAGGTATAATATTGATAGGATTGAACAAAATGTGTTTATTGGCCCATTTTCGTGCTTAGACGAAGTAGACTAGGTTAATGGTATGTATAATTACCAAATGCAAATAATCATTTCCTAAAACTTTACCCATGTAGTATCCCATGAAATGATATCAAAAACCCTAACTATATATATATATACTTTTGACTGTAACTGGTGTCTGAATGGACAATCACCCATGTTTCATACCACCATTAAGGTGGCACAATGATAAAGCAATTGATGGAGACCCTTAAAGGTACACAATGCTGTTCAGGGCACCACCTGGATGAAAAATTGTAAACTAAGGAAAAAATATTTTCCGGCTGGGGTTATACACGCGGACGAAGTCTGCACAAATCGATCTGCCTATATATGCGGACATCGTGGCCGCGTATACAAGTAGGGTTATACATGCGGACTTACCTCCCCTGTCCATCAATAAAGTATTAGTAAATAGGGGGCTAAGCCCCGAACCCCTTTTTTCTTTTTTATTTCTATGTTATATCTAATTTCTTCAATTATAATATTTCTGATATACAATACACGCCACATTATCTTATGTCCGCGTATGTTACTATTATCTGTATAGGCGGACTTTGTGTCTGCGTGTATAAGGAATTCTATATACGCTACGTCCGCGTGCACGACTATCGCGCGTATAGTCACTCCCATATTTTCCTACATTATTTTAAGATTAATCCGAATTACCAGGGCAATACAAGAAGACTATTAATCATATTTTCCCTTAAATTGAATGATCCTTCTTCAAGTAATTAAGTGTTATATAAGCAAAATCACCCTCTTTTTTAGTTATCTTGTGATAACTTTTTCAGAAACGGTGAATATTATTTTTTTAGTGTTTAATATTTTGTGTTCATAGCATAAGAACATCATGTCCAGGTTTCAAGAAAAACACATTGATAGTTATTTCACTATAATTATGAATTTTAGTCGTTTTTCCTATTGAAACCAATGGTTAAGCATAAATATTTTAAAGGGCAATATCTCTTGTCACAAATGGTGAATGTGGATTTTTCTTTTTTATATGAACTCCTTTAGGTATAAGATATGAATAGTAAAGATATCTAAGATATCCTATTGTTCATTCTAAATCATGTTGAACAGCATCATGTACCTTTAAAATCAACATGGCTGTCTCCTAAATTTAAAATGTGACATGGAACTTCCGGGGTGTATCCAGAAGGGGAAGACCCCCCCATTGATGGACCCCAAGCTACAAAAACAAAAAGAGGGGAAAAAGTCATGTGTGTTCATGCAAATGCACACCATTTTAGAAATTAGCCTATATACTGACTACCAATTCTGTAATAGGCCCTGAGCTTAGTAACATGAAGAAAAGAATAAACAATAAGACATAGGGCTTCGCGTAACTTTGACATACAATGCAAAATTGTAAAATTGAGAGGAACTTTAAAAATGTAGGGACATGCGACATAGCCTTTTCTTGAATTTTACATTTGACATACCTATATATAGTGACCCCCAACTACACCCCTAAAGCAAAACAAGAAAATCCCAGTATTCAATCTGTATTCATAACTCTAAAGTCTGTGGTTGACATGTGTAGGCTGCCAGGTTCCTCTCTTTGCACAAGGTAGACATTCTGCGCAGTTCCCAAATCTGACCAGGCCTCCAGGCAGTGCTATAAATGCAGTAAGCTAGAACTTAGCCTGAAAACTACTTCAACGAACATGTCCAGCTTCAAGTATGAGAGGTATGAGAATGAGGAGGGTACTGATCAAGATACTAGACAACAGAAGAGACCCGATCCCTATACGTTATCTGACGCTTCAGGTAAGACAGCACAGGTAGTTACAGATTTTTTGAAAGGGGGACCCCACATATCAAGGCTAAGTTGTTAGACCATAAAGTGTTGATCTGTGTAAAATGTAATCCAATGTAAAACGTAACTGGAATCAAGATAAAATGTAATTTCCACATAAAATGTAATTCATATTAACCTAAAATGTATATATGAAAAAACATAAAACTGTAACAGTTCAGTATAATATGTAAATGTAAAAGATTAACCTAAAATGTAATTCCAATGATTTCTAGGACATAGCTAAAATGTGTGTTGAATAGACACCATAATTTTTGGTATGATTACATAGTATCATAAACCATAGATTTGTATTCGTTAATAGGCACGCTATCTTCACTCTCCACTCTGTGTTTTTAATATGTTTTCTATTGATTTTATATATAATGCCTAATAATATAAGCATGGAAAATGGACCATATTAATCTGAAATGTACTTTATGAATTTAAGATGAGGGTCCGATCCCCTGTATCCCCCCCTGGATCCGCCGCTGTATGCTCCACACCCACTAGGCTGTTTTCACATCACTATACAGCCTACTTTTGACCATTTTGACCATCTGAGTTTTGCAACAATTCATATCCAGGGGCAGATCCAGAAATTTTAGAAAGAGGAGGTGCACAAACTTAAAAGGGTCCCAGCGCAATTCATGTAAAGTGGAGCTCTAAGTTTATTTTCACAACTTGTACCTTTAATTTCCTTCTTTTTTTCCCTTTTTTTCTTCTTCATGAAAAACTCCGTTAAAAGGGATTTTCATATGATGTTGTTCTTGGAAATAATTTCCTACAGAGCCCAAAACTTCACAAAAGAAGAAGAAAGAATTGTATTTTGTTGTGAAATAAAATGAGCCGTGCTCTCTTTGAAAAAAAAAATGAAAAAAGGGTCCCAGCACCACCTCAAGGGATGCCAGTTTAATATTTAAAAATGTTTGGGCAAAAAATGGGGGACAAAGGCATCCCCCGATAAGTTCTTCTGGAAAAAGGTGATATAATTTAAGTTGCTTGCATTGGTTGAATTGTGTTGATGTAAGTGCCAATGCAAATGGTTTTCTATACATTTTCTATGGGATACTTATGGTGGAGATACCATCTTGTTGGTATCTGAAATAGAAATAACTTGCGGTGGCAAAAAGGACCACCGCATATGCTATCCACCACAATTGTGGAATATGTGCTTTGAACCTTTATCAAATCCCAGACATATCCGGTTCGTTGAAAGGGAATAAGTAAACACAGAGTGACTTTACACACCCTTTAAGTCATCACTCACGGGTGGTGACTGTAAACGATTCATGAATCCCAAATGCAATATAAATCACAATTCCAATGTTTGAGTTCATGAAAGATTTGTGGTCACGAATACCGTGATTTCTGTTTTCCCCATTTTCTCACTTTTTTTCATTTTCAAACTGTTTCATTATAATTATCATAATATTCTTCCAATAGATTTTAGAATGTATCATGCAATTTATAAAAGTATTCTTCAGTGTTTAAGAATGTTCATGGATGCTCACAAAGGTTCGTAAATGTTCTCAGGACTTACTCAAGGTTTGTGACCCATAAAACAATTTCCATGAATATTAGTGACAGTTTTATAGTCCCCAATCCAGGAATTGGTGACGAATCAATGTATTATAGTATTGTAATGACCTTATATTCATAACATATGCACTAAGACATGCTTTTCATTGACCCTCTTCCCCAAACCTTTTGCATGTAATACCCATTAGAAATATACTAGAACCCCTGACCCCCTTGTATCTGTAAGTAATTCTCCCCACCTGATTTACAGTATTTTATGCACTTGCAGGCTAATTTGGACTGATCTTGTTGTCAAAACCCCTGAAGAAAATTATAGAAAATAAACAAATATTTGTTATATCTATCTAAAATGAGTAAAGTTTAAAATGACTTAAAAAATATTAAATGTATATGGATGCAAATTTTAACAAATGAGATTGCTAATATTTCATCATGTTCAACTCCAAATAATGATAGGATTAATGAAAGTCTCTATGCAGAAGTATTGGGTCTTGTTGAGATATGACCCAGTATGCATGCTCATCTAAGTTAACCTAGAGATAAAACTAAAGAAAGTACCCAGATTTAATAAGATATATAACATGTACTTGTTCAATCAACTGTAGTGTTTAAAATGTACAAAACTGGCTAGAATGTTGAAAAGATATCAAAATATCCAGCAATAGATATAGCATTGACCTTAACAGAACTCCATATGTAAAGCCTAAATCTGTTAGCATAATTAAACCAAATAGACTTTAACTCAGTTGCTTCAAAATATTCTACAATATTACAATTTGTCAAGGGCTATGAGGATGTGTGTTGTTCATGACCAAGGGAAATAAAAAGTTATTTGTTTAGATTCATCACACTCATGAACTGGCTTGTTTGGACAAGATGTCCAAGTCACGTTTTGAACTAGTTTCCCGTATTTTTTCCATCCCTAGGCTTTCCCAGTGGTGGGGGAATATTACTTTAGAACTAAAGTATATCATTATATCTGTCTTCGTATTCATTTATGTGTATGTGTGTTTGTGTTTGTGTGTGTATGTGTATAGCTACCTTTCATGACCAGAATACAATGCATTCAAAGAATTCCTAGCACATAAATTTTCCAAGCTCTAATTTTTGTGAATTCAATTTCATTTTTGTATTACAAAAGTATTTCAAAAGAAAGAAAACAAAAATATTTAGATGGTAGTGAATGATTTAGGAAGGAAAATCAAATCTGGGAATCCCCTTAATTCGGGCATTTTCAGTGCTCCCCTTGCTACATCACAGTTAAGGAGAATCCCCTTGTAAAAAAATCCACATTTGTAGGTTATTGAATGAATTTAAGTGAGTTCAAAATACAGCTACAAATAGCCTATGTTGGGTCTTGTACAAATATTCTATGTGAAAGTTCAATATTTTTTCTATATATATTTTTTAAACTGGAGGATTCCCTTTTATGGATTGATGGGGGTTTCCAATTAGTCATCGTGTGACATCACAAATTTGGGGATTTCCCTTTAAAAATTCATATATTAGACCAAACATTCAAGCATCATAAGTATCTCCACCCTTGGAATAATCTTTAGATATTTCTAAACATCAGGCTCAGCAAATGTCATTGGAAAATATATACCCTGCTATTATGTTCAAGGTTCCCTTTAAGGAGGAAATGACCAAAACTCATCATTCATTTTTTGCCAGATACTGAAGCTAGGTATATGGAATATATTTCTACTGCTATTTGAGTTTGCATGATTTTGTCACACAGATGATCAACATTGCATTTGGGTTACTTAAACGTAGGTTCATATGCAACATTAAGGGCTATGTAGGAGCAATATAGCCATCCTTATCCTCTTGTTGCATGTGCCCAATACTATATCATATATATATATATATATGTGTGTGTGTGTGTGTGTGTGTGTGTGTGTGTGTGTGTAATATATATATATCTATTAAAAGTTTTAGATTTACACCAAACTCTGGGACAGATCAACGTTGACCCTTGTTTATTATGTAGACTAGGTTATTTGACAAATCAACTAATTTCAGCCTGTAACTACTTTCATAGGATAGCATATGATTAGAACCACAAATACACACGGGTTTATCAGTAATTGACACTGTGGATTGAATTAATTGTTTACACAGTGAAAATTAAAACAGGTGTAAATCCACAAGTTGAAACATAGATTATCATTGTACACATTGAAGTTGAGTTTGAAGTGACCAACGTAGTTTTTTTAATAAAGATATAGATCTTGATTGAATAAGTTATAAGAGTTATCAGAGTTGATTTAAACAGTGGTTAATAGTCCATGCATGTACCAAGTTAACTGGTTTGACTGTCCATAAAGTAATTTATTTACAAATTTAATTTTCATATTATAGATCAACCATCAATACCTCATCTTCTTTTTTCAAAAATAGGATTATGCAGTACTGATTACAATGAAATACAATGAAATCTAGTAAAACCTCCAATGCAAATACTGACTGATGAAATGACCAACCATTCTGGACAACCATGTTTATATATATGTGTGTGTTTTTCTGATAGGGAAAACTCCAGATGGCTATATGAATAATGTCACACCACAGCAGGGATATGGTCCTTACCCGGGGCCACAGGCACAGCAGTTTCCTTATGCAGTGCCCCAACAGCCATATGGATTTCTGGGACCTGCTACAACCTTCGACCAAACAGGTAGAGCAGTCACAAGCCAGCCTGTAGTCCAGCAAGTAATTGTTCGATCTCCATTTCTGGAAGACCCTCCTCCTGATTATTTGGGCTTAAACATTTTAGCCTGTTTGTGCTGTTGCTGGATGATCGGGATTTGTGGTATTATAAAGTCTGTGGCAACCCGGGATGCCATTGCGCGTGGGGATGAAGAAGGTGCCAAAAGCAATTCTGCCTGTGCAAGATCTCTGGCTATTGCATCTATGGTTGTTGGGGCTGTTCTCATTGTGATTTTTGTAGTTCTCAAAGTTGTTGTTTTTACTGCTGAGACAAAGGATCTAGACACTGAAACAAATGAAAACAATTACTATCGCTAATAGGCCTACAGAGGAATGAAAGTCAGAAGGGAAAAGCAAGATTAAGATGTATATTGATTATTTGTTAGAATTGAGTCCAACAATCCTTTTTCTATATAGAAAGAACAACAACCAAATGTCATTGATTTCCAAGATTATGATTATATTAAACATTATGGTCACTTTTTCAGTGTAAAGAAACTATCCAAAATTTAGATAAACATATCAACAAGAATGACAATCTTAAACAAACCTTGTACAATGAAAAGAGACAAAAAACATGTTGACGTATGAAGTTTGACTATGGCACCCCTACTGATTAACTGGATAAAACATCAAATGAAAAAGAAACAACTGTCAACCAGTGACTGGATGATAGATAGAATATGATCCCCAACCCTTGACACATGTAACCCGGTATAAATACCAGGCCCCATATCTTCGTAACTAATTTGGCTAATCAGGGAAATTTGGATTAGCATCTCATAATCAGAAATTCTGTCTATCATGAATAAATTTTACACCTAATAATTCCTCTTTGACACTATTTTGCAATAACACTATAAATTCTGGTAAAAGGCAAAATCACTGATCATGGGACCCTGATCAGATTGTGCCTGATCAGCCAAATTAGTTACGAAGATACGGGCCCAGGTGGCAACTAAGGTTATTAGACTTCACAATTATATATATATAGTCATACTTGCAAACATATCAATATGATAATGGAAGGACCTAAGGGATGGGATTGGCTATTTCATAACATGCAATTAACATCATTAACTGGACTAAGGATGAATTAATCCAGTTCTGTAAAAAAAAGTCAGTTATCTCAAATTTTTATAACAAAATTATATTCAATTGATATAAGAAATTGGAGTGATTTCATATTTGCCAAGACAATAATTGTTATTTTTATATATTTCTGTCAGGATTTAGTCAAAAAAGATATGATATATAAACAGGTGTACATAATGTGATCAAACAGAACTTATGAATCATGTCATTAAAGAAACATGTTAACTTTCTGTTGTATGACAATGATACATTACAAAAAGCTATAGAGATGATGTCTATTCAGCACCTCATCTTTAATCAAATATTATTGCTGTACTTCACTGTTGTTTTATTACACCTTAGGTTGATACAAGTTTAGTAGTTAAGAGTTTAACACAGGGTGATACAAACCTGGGTGATAACCAGCCTTCAGAAACTTTTTATTTTTCTAAAATTCATGAAAAAATGAAATCATTAAGAAATAAAAAATCTAACATATGCATCATTTGAACAACGTTCATAGCTACATTTTACTGCTTACTCTTTGTGGATCTGATGGATTTCAAAAGAGTTATATGAAAAAAACATAAAAAATGTGCAGCATCACAGTCCTACCATCACTGATTGCTGTGCATCCTTCCTTGGGAGCTCAGATCTAACAGAAAAGGTATAATAAATCCATAACCAACCTCGAAGGGAGTACTCGGGCAGTTATCACCCCTTGCCGGGACCCCGATATCAGCCCTCGGCTGGCCCTTCGGGCCCTGGCCTCGGGCTGATATCGGGGTCCCGGCTCGGGGTGATAACCACCCTCGTACTCCCTTCTTGGTTGGTTATATGTATAACCCATAAAAGTACTGTAGTACATTTTATCAGTCTCACTAGCTATGGATTTAATGGAAACCTATTTTTCTGGATGTATCTGTTTTTTTAACCTTGAAATAAAGTGCTTACAGAAAAAGAGGCTTTCAAATAGTTGCTTGATACAGAATGTTTATTGCTGGCAACTTACAAATGCTAGAAGGAATTATAAATTGATAATGTATTGGCACATTTGAAAGTTGTCCATTTATAATATTTTTCCACAATTAATTATTGATCTACAGGGTAATGTATCATACAAGAGCAAGAATCTTTCCAACATTGAAACCAAAATATTGAGGGTATTTCTGGTTTTATAACCCTAAATTCAAAAGAATATAATAATACACCTCACATTCATCATATCTTAATGGACCTGCAGAGCAGATTGGTGTATTCTAGGAAATTTGTAGAAATTGTCAGTTTTTCAGAAAGGTATGGAAATTTGCATTTCTGTTGCTATGATATTTTTGTCCCTTTTGAATTGATTTTGTTATAATTCTACAATTCTTACAATTCTTTTTCTCATTGAAACTCTGTTCTTGTTGTTTTATGAAAGATATCATATGGGGTTAAACACTCTGATATAATGAAAAGACACATCCAAATGGCCTACATATTATATACATTTGATTTATTGAAAAAGAAATAATGAAATCATAAAAATTCCTCTCCGCCTTCATATCAACAGCATGTATATGATTTACAACTACATCATAGATTAAAGATGTCTCAGTATTGTATGCTTATTCTTTTGTTAAAATCTACCAGTATTTCATTACATACAATCCATTTTGTCCCATAATCTTTCATTGTTTTTATGTGGTATTTTCAATTTAACTTTATTTCTTACACACATTTTCTTCTTTACTATAATATTAACCCTTTCCCTTTCCCCCAACAGATTTATATGCCAGATGCACTGAAATATCACCAGTATAAACACACCAGATGCATCTTTGTGATAAAGCTCATAATTGTGAATTTAAAGCTAAATATTCAAAGAAATGAAATAGTTCCTGTTTCATGATACTGAAACCACCATGTTATTTCTGATGTTGAACATTTTGAAAGATAGTTCGTTACATTTCATATATGTAGTCTAAGGGCCCTCGCACACGAGAATAAAATATCGCAAAACGGTGAAATCTTTTAATCTATCTTACAAAATGTAAATAGGACAACACACCCACGATAAAAATATCACGTCTGCAAGCATGGTATGCAATTGTAACTAAGATAATTTCATCTTAAGATAATTGTTTTCACGGTTTTATCACGACAAACAACCCGACATATTATCAAGCATGTTTGATATTTTCATCAGGAAGGCCTACGATAAACCTAATACTAGCCCTGACAGAATTGATAACCTTGTTGCTTGGGTATTGAGTGGTGTATAATATAATAAAAAGGAATTGATTTTCAGTTGATTGAACTCAATTAAATCATGTTTAGTAGAACTATTCATTTCGGGAAGACACAACTCAACTGGAAACTTTATCTTTTAAATTCATCTCATGCAATTAAATAATCTTATATCAAACTTCGTTGATAGAAATGTTATTCAAATATGTATGAAGTGATTTAGGTTGAGTAAATGAAATAGCTAAGTATAACTGGAAAATATGTTATTCCTTTAATGGTTCATATACCTTTTACCAACAGATGTACAGACAGATTTAAAAAAAAACTCTATTACTGTCTTACTTTTTATCGTGACATTTTATCACATGATTTCTAGAATTATTGCAAACTCTCATGCCGACCTAAAGTGTACAACAACACAATTGCGTACTAAGATAATAATGTATGCACGATATTTCTGTTGCCGTGTGCAAGGCAATTAACATAAGTCGAAATAGGGGCATGATGCGTTATAATTTATGGTGTTTTTTGGGATTATGTTATATGGTCAATAGGCAGTTTCCAGACCTGAATGGAAGTTTAGGCGGTGTAGACAAAGGGTTAATGATATATGGAAAGGGAAAATGATACACTTATTCCTTGCACATACCCCAACATCAGGACCATCCACATGTATGTCAGTTGTACTATTTTTCTATACACCCTTTTCAACATAAATAGTTTTCTTCTCCAGGATACTAGCTATCCTTTCAATCCAAAATTTCATCTGTTCCTATTCAATCACGTGTACTATAAATATTGTATATTGTGAAGTTTTGCAAAAGTTGCATTTTTGGCGAATTTGGAAATAGCTGATGTCATGTGACTTATTTGTGTCTTCATGTCACTAAGGCTCATGTCACATGTCGAATTTAAAAAAGGCCATGTCTCTGTCGATTTTAGGGGTCTATACCCATACTGCTATGTACCAAGCTACATTTGATACATCAACAAGATCATGTTGATAATGTTCCACAGAAAGAAATGAAAATGCTGGAGCCCTCAAAGATTGGGCCAAAAAATATGAAAAATTGAAGGTTGTTTTTCTAAATTTTGGTTGGACAGAAAAATAAGCTTTCAGCATTGCCCCTGAGTACAAAGCCACATTGGATCTTAGATCCGTCTCCAAAGCAAATAATTTCCACAAACCTTATATCTATAAGAGCTCCAAACCAGGTCATGGAGTATTTTCTTACACCGATAAAGATCCTTTACTCTGCATGATAAGAACTTTAAACATCCTGTAGACATAAAGATTATCAAAAGATCTGAGGCAAGTTTTATATAGGGAAGCACTTAATAAATGATGGCGCTCCTACTGGTGGACCAAATTGCATACACCGGGGCAGTGGCCAGAAAATGCCAACTTCCGGCACCAATATTAACAAATCCTATTCAAAATATCCAACTGATATAGAATAAATTTTACACAGATATTATTTCTACTATATTGAATCATATCTGCACCATCATAATATGTAGTTGGTGAAGTTACAGGAGGAAGGGTGAATGGTTTGTTTGGGGAAATGGTTCTCAGCCAAGAGGTGACATAACAGTAACGTTCTGTTGTATGTTACATTTGCCTGTATTACATGTGGGTTAGCCTTGGAAAATGATGGTTCAGACATTATCTTAATGTGGCTAAATCACATCATTAACTCATTAATTATCAATTGATTAGCCCTAATGAGGTGATTAGTGTATGTAATTTGTACAAACATAAAAGAGAAGTTCCATTCCATCTTTCTCCCCAATAATATATTGATAAAGAATCAGGTCTGGCATCCTAAATGAGATTTAATGGTGTTTTAGAGGCTGCAGTCACTCATTGAGACATAGGGTGTTTAACTGATATTTAACTGCAGTCACAGCCCCTGAGTTTTGATAATTAACTCCTTAAAAAGGGTCCCAAGTTGGCAAAGTTTATAAAAATGTCTCAGGAGCTTTTTGTTCTCGGAAGCAGAAGGACAACTTTGGGGGTCATTTTAACACAGTTAGAACTCACCTTTTATCATAATATTTTGGGAAATGATAGTCCTGATATTCAAGAATTTGAAAATGCAAAAAAGTCATTTTCAATGGCTTGGCTGATTTCCCACTTCAGAGCCCCATATCTCGGTTTGACCTCATGTGACTTGCAACTCACTGTCAGATTGGGTCACAATTGAAAAAAGCAACCATGAGGTTCGAGTATTTAATCAGAAATTTTATGGGAGGGGGTGAAAATAGCTGATTCTATATCATAGAATTCATCCCAATTTAGCACATCAAAGTTAAGAAACGGTTGTCTCGTGTTGTCAAATTGAAGGGTTCAGACCCTTATAATGGGTGAGCGATGCTTTGTTGCAGACATATGAGGTATTTCTTTACACACCTTATTGTCTCCTGCGGGGATGGGGGTTAGTAGTGTATGTGCGGGATAGTCTAGCACCATATGCTACCATTTTGGATACTTTGTGTAAAAATGACTTAGATTCAGAGGAACTTTGGATTGAAATTGTACAACCCCATCGTAAACCATTAATTATATCAGTAATATATAGGCCCCCTTCGGAAAATAGTCGCTGATTCCTAGAGAGATTTAATAACAGTATAGACACACTCAATATTACAAATCAGAATAAAATGCGTGATCTTGTCATAACTGGAGATTTCAATATAAACTTATTAAATACTAGGAGTCCTGACAGTAAGCTGTTACAATGAATCATTCAAGATTATAACTGGAAGAAAGTAATAAAACAGCCTACTAAGGTCACGAATAAGACAAAAAGTCGGATTGACCTGATCATCACTAACATACGGAGGATGTAACTGCATCCTCTGGTGTATATAATTATATCATTTCTGATCATTTACCAATTTACTTAAACAAAAAATGTAAGAGACAAGTTAAAGTAACTAAGGTTATTAGAAGTTGGGCATATGGCCAATATAGTAAGGACGCATTGGGGAACCTTATGCTAGGAGACCAACGAAGGCGGGAATTCTGGTGTGAAGACCACGATCCCAATGCATTATGGGACATTATGCTCAGAATAATAACAGACAGTATGAATAAGCTGTGTCTGTATCGTGAAGTGCGTATTCGCACAAATCAATACCCCTGGGTGGATAAAGAGTTGCGCCTTGCTTTTGAAAGCAAGAAGAGACTATATCACCAGTCGATCCGGCTTGGTGATGAAGCAACTTGGGAAGAATATAGTGTTGCAAAGAGAAGAGCTAGAAATATGGCAACAGTTAAAAAGAAGAGTTATGTTCTGGGGAAACTTGCCCAAACTAGGCAAGATCCGAAACTATTTTGGTGTGAAATGGACAATAACCTGAAAATAGGGAGATGTAAAGGTCAAAAATCAGTTGAAACAATAAGGGATCCATCAGGCCATATTGTAGATGGTCTAGACGCTGCTGCCGTAATCAATAGATACTATGTATCGATTGGTACGACATTAACTGAAACCTTTACAGGACCAAAAATGACTAGAGTAACATGCCCAATAACACCCTATATTAAATCATACTTTAAATTTGTGTCAGAATCCGAAATTGAAAGGTTGACCAAATCTTTGAATAATAATAAATCTTCATGTATTGATCAGATTAACACAACAACACTAAAAGATGCATTTGATTTACTGTCTCTAGAAGTGACTTATTTGATAAATAAATGTCTTGATCTTGGAAGAATCCCTGACTTATGGAAACTGGGGGTAGTTACGCCGGTGCCTAAAGGAAGACCAAGCCTGAACCCAAGCGACTATAGGCCTGTATCTGTATTACCCATGCCTAGCAAGATTATGGAACGGATGGTCTATAATCAGATTATTGCATTTCTAGAAGGAACTTGTTCCCTAGACAGGAGGCAACATGGGTTCCGGAAAGGAACACTATAACTATTTGGGAGTTATAATAGATAAAAAGTTAACTTTTGAAAAGTTTCTAACTGAGAAATTTGGGAAAGCAAATAGTCGTATATACCAGTTAGGTAGATTACGTAAACTAATAAATCCATACATTGCCAATCTTATATACAAACAAATGATTTTACCTTTGTTAAACTATGGAGATCTTATGGTGGATAGTGGTCCAACAGGGAAGATAGATAAATTGCAAAAATTGCACGCGCGTGCCTTGAAAATAATTGACTCACGTATTATGGGTGATAAAGATATAGATGGGCTTAATCGTAAATTTCGATTGACTAGCCTATATCAAAGAAGATCAACACATGTGTGTTGTTTTATGTATGCTCTGAGCAAAAACATTTTTTTTAGACCAAAGTCGCCCAGCCATCCATTTAAGAAGCAGTGGGTCTATGCTCCCACACCCTCATAATCAGCAAATATCCCCCCTCCCCCACCTCAATGATAGTTCACAGCAAGAGTGTGCATTTAATGGCCCTTCTGGTAGTAGGTATTTCCCCATACACACACAAAAGAGATACAACTAATCCTAAGAGCTCTTGACAATCCTTTGCTCCTTATCTCCTTTTCAGTTTACCTCACCTTACAGGATGTTTGAGGTTTTTTCATGCAGTCTGTGTTAGGTACAGACACTGGTATACATCAAACTACATTTGGTACATCAGCAAAATATCTGAGGTGTAGATTTTATTTAGTATGTTGTGGTACTTAGTAAACGATGGAGTTCCTACATGAATGAGTTAGGGCTAAGTTCATCTTGGGTAGTAATGGCCAATGCGACTGATCAAAGTTATTTTACAGACATGGTTTCAAAAATCTGATGAGAACTGGTTGCCCAACGAGACCCAATACAACCAAACGCAACCAACAGCAAACAACCCCAACGCAATGCAAATGCTAATGCAAATCTTTTTCTTCTATATTGCACTATGCATTCGTGTTTGGTATGCCTCAGCGTTGGGCAAATGGGCCCCAATGCAAGCCAGCCAACACATCCATATACAAAGGGGTGGCAGAGGTGGCAGGCAACCCCTCCTCCCATGCAGGAATTATTTTATTCCAAAACTATAAAGTAATAAATATTTTTACTCAAGAAGGAGATTTATTGTATAATGATATTAAATTGTGTAGCGATACCTAAGCAATTTATTTATTTCGGAGTAGGCGTGACGTCATCGCCCTCCGTATCCATCGCTACGGAGATTGTTGTACCTCCACTATATAAATCGCCCGAGCTTGACCGTTGGTCATTCTCGTTCTAACCACCAACGATTTACCACCGCAGCAGAATTTTAAGAGAGATTATTTGAATTTCTCAGCGGTTTTAAGGGGTTTAAACCGTATTATTTCTACACAACATTACAAGAAATATTTAATTGGACTTACCCAAGATGTCCAAAAAGAAGAATTTTTGCAGAAAGTGTCAGACTCGACACATCGCCCCGACGGGGAAGAAATGCAATCGCCTGAAGACGAGCGATGATTCTGCATCGGGCGGGTCGGAGGACCTGTTCGGCGATGGTGGTGGTGGAATTGAGATGGGGAATAGCCCTTTGGGCAATTTCCCGGCGGCGATCCAATCGCCTCCGAAGGCTGCGGAGACTGGAGTCCTCAACAGTAGGATGGGCGTAATGGAGAAGAACATCTCTAAACTCGTTGGCGCTGTCAACCGGTTAGCGGAGAAGCAAGAGGCGGCGATGGCTCCTCCCAGAGACGATTCTGAGGATGACAGCGATGGATGGACAGAAGTATCTCCGAGAAAGTCCAGGCCTAAGACGAAGAAGAGGGGGAAGATGCAATCATCGCCTAAACCCGTCAGCCCCGCCGCCGAGTCGTCGAGCGATGAGTCGAGCCGCTCCAGCGATAGGTCCGCCTCGCCTACAAAAGACAAAGGTAAAACAAAGAAATATGCACAGAAATTGTATTGCAAAAGCGGTGATAAGCCTAAGAATGTAGAGGAGGTTTTACTTGTTGGCCTAAAGACAATTGAAAAGCTAATTTTGGATAAGAAAGATCCACTCCCCGCTGTCAAGCATGTAAAACTATTGACAGAGAAAGCCTCTAAGCGATTGTACACGTTCGACACGTTTAATCAATATGATATCTCAGTAAGGGAAAGGGCTGGGAGGCTGGGACACGAGGAATTTGGCAATTTCGACCAGGAGGAGATAATGTCATTTTTTTCCTTCGACAACACGTTCAAGGCAGGTGTCGGTAGCAAATCTGGAGGGGGTTACAAAGGTAAACAAAGCCAGGGAGGTGGGAGATCCTACTCCGAAAAGATTTGTTTTCGCTTCAACTCAGACAGCGGATGTTATGGCAAATGTAATTTGAACCATGCTTGTATAATCTGCGACAAGAAAGGACACAGCAAAAAAGATTGTGGTCGGGCAGGAAGCGATAAGAAATAGGAATTAGCTTTCAAATCTGAGAGGATTCCAGGCGTTAAAAACTTATCTGACAGTGACGTCACGGATGAAGGGGTTTCTTCTCAGTCGCGGGCGGGCTCGCTAGCTCAAAGTGTTAAATTATACAGTAAATCCAGAGATCCTGGTCGCAATGGTGGTTTCCTCCGTGTCTTAGAGGTAGAAGGTATTAATCCAGTCGAAGCAAACGACGATTCGTGTTGTATTTCAAATATTATCTCCAGTATTGGTACGATCGGTACACGCCGGTACTTTGCATCGCCGGGGTCAAGCCCGGGTCAAAGCACCGATACCGCTGACGTCACGGGTTTCCGTGTCGAAAGTACACAGGCGGTGTCGGAGCAGGAGGACAAAAATGTCAATCGACAAGGTAACTTTGTTCAAAATATAGAATTTCTAGCCGATACTTCTTGTCTAACGGTCGATAGGGATGGAGTTAAGGTCCTTGTCGACAATTACCCCAAGTTTGAAAAAATTCCATCGGGTAGTTCAAGAGATATTAGATATTTTGAAAATAATCTTCTTGTCTCGGCGCGCTCGCCGAGTGGTCAAACTGTCAATGTATTCGAGAAATGCGCTCGTGGGGAATGCACTTGCGAATATTATATTAATGGCGCATTGGCACAACTTAGGCCTTGTAGATTCGAATACTTACTTTCATTGGGGTCCGATGAGTGTAAAAACAGATTCAGACCTATGGTTGATGGTATTATAGATGGATTTAAAATAGTTGATGAGACGGTGCCAAGCGGGGGTCTAAGTTATGACTGCAGAAATTATAATTCCCTATTTGAAGGTGACAATAGGAAAAAGATGGACAAAATAATAGGCAAGGAGTTAGCTGAGGGTTACCTTAAAATAGTAATGGAAAAGCCTGCCTGTATTCACTCTATGGGAGCAGTCCCAAAGCCTGATGGTAACATAAGACCAATAACAGACTGTAGTATGCCTGAAAAAATCTCAGTAAATAATTTCTGTGAAAATATTATTGAGGAGTTCAAATATAAAAGTGTAGACAATGTTGTGGCCCTTTTAAATCCAGGGGATTATATGGCTGTAGTTGATATAAAGTCAGCTTACAGGGCAGTACCTATTTACCCAGACCATCAGAAATACTTGGGAATTAGATGGGAGATTAATGGTAAAACTGAATATTTACAGGACTCCCGCTTGGCATTTGGTCTAAGGCTAGGGCCTATGTATTTTAATGAAATTTCTGAGTTTATATATCATATTTTGTCAGATATTTATGGTATTCAAACAGTAAATTATTTGGATGACTTTATTGTCATTGGGGCTAGTCTAGAAGAGGCAACATGGGCACAACAGGTAGTTATAAGGGTCTTAAGATACATAGGCTTCCATATAAGCTGGGGAAAAGTGACCCCACCATCACAGGTATGTACCTACCTGGGCCTGGAAATTGATTCAATTAAAATGGAAATTCGGTTGCCAAAGGAAAAGTTGGTTAAATTAAAAAATTTGGTAGTAAAATATGGTCAAAAAGCTACCATAGGCAGGAAGGAATTAGAAAGTCTAGGGGGCTTACTGTCCCATTGCGCTCATGTAGTGGATGGTGGCAGAGTGTATTGTCGTAGGGTTTATAACCTTTATAAAGTCCTTTTAAATAATAATTTAAAGGCTATTAAAATTGGCCAAGCCTGTAGGGACGACTTAAATTGGTGGGAAAAATTTTTGGAAAATTTTAATGGTAAAAAACAAATAGAATATAAAGAATTTCCTCTCCCTATGGTATCAGACTCATCTATGAAAGGCTTTGCAGTGTATATGGGTAGTGACTGGAGAGCAGGTAGTTGGGACAATAACATCATTTTTCCAGAATGTAAATGCAAACATATTATAGCAGGTCCATCTGATATTATTTATGACAAAAAAAATATTAATGAATTAGAATTATTCCCTATAGTACGTGGCCTGCAGGAATGGCTGAGCCAACTTGCAGGTCACAGTGTAAATATTTATACAGACAACACTCAAGTATTTCATATGATAAGAAAGGGAATAAGTACTAATCCTACGTGCATGAGTTGGTTAAGGGAAATTTTTTGGATCTGCAAAATATATAAAATAAGGCTTGTGCCTCATTACATTAACACAAAAAATAACCTGGTGGCTGACACTTTGTCACGCCTTTTATATTTTAAAAGTGAGGACGCAGTTAAAAAGTGCATTTTGGGTGCGAATTTGTGTTGCGCTAACGCTATTTTTGAATTTTGCAGAGGAAATGTGCCTGATGAGGCGAGTGATAGCGTTGAAAAAATCCGCCGTAGGGAAATCAACACAAAAGTTAAGGAGGATGCAGTGGAAATGTTATTTGAAGGTATGTAAAAAATTTGACTGGCAGCCTCTTAAATGTAACTCTAAACAAGGCTGTTTATATATATCTTACCTATCTAAATTTATGAAAGCATCCTCCGTTATTAATTATTACCAGGCGGTAATTTATTATCACAATGTAAGGGCCAAGCCAGTAGCAGGCTGGTCCGATGTAAATGTAAAAATGGTTGTGAAGGGAATTAAAAATTCCAATTTTAATGAGGTGGATAGTAAAGAACCACTGGAAGAGAAGCATTTAGAAAAATTATATAGGAAGGTAGATTGGTCCGACCAGTTAGGGGTATTGGTATATATTGTAATTGTTTTCCTATTTAGGACTTTACTCAGAGTAGGACACACTGTGAGGTCGGAACATATGCTTCTGAGAAAAAATGTTATTTTTCATAAGTGGGGTTGTATTGTAAAGGTTACATCCTCAAAAACAAAGAAGCCAGGCCAGGTACATGAGATACCAATAAATAGATTAGAAAATAAAAGGGTCTGCGCTGTGTATTTATTGGAAAAATTATTTAAAATTCATCCAAAGTCCAGGGATGATCCATTGTTCTCTACAGGAAAAATTGGTTATTTATCTTATACAGTGGTTAACAAACAATTTAAACAAATGTTAACAAATTCAGAGATTAAGGGTAATTTTTCAACCCATTCTCTAAGGAGGGGAGGCACCACAGACTTGTATAATAAGGGTGCTTCTTTAACCTATATTAAGGAGAGGGGCCAGTGGTCATCTGATTGTATTTACAAATATATTAGGCCCTCAATCTCCGATAAAATTAATTATGATAAATTTTTATCACTACGTTAGGTAATTGATTTGGAGGTTTTGGATTAAAATAAATGTAATTTATTATATGTCCAAATCAATTTACCTTGTTGTTGTTCTGTATTTATTCTAAGTTGTTCTAGCCGCGACGTAAATGATATTAAATTGTGTAGCGATACCTAAGCAATTTATTTATTTCGGAGTAGGCGTGACGTCATCGCCCTCCGTATCCATCGCTACGGAGATTGTTGTACCTCCACTATATAAATCGCCCGAGCTTGACCGTTGGTCATTCTCGTTCTAACCACCAACGATTTACCACCGCAGCAGAATTTTAAACTTTAGAATTATTGTTACAGGAAAGGATTAAAATAAATGTAATTTATTATATGTCCAAATCAATTTACCTTGTTGTTGTTCTGTATTTATTCTAAGTTGTTCTAGCCGCGACGTAAATATTATAATTTTTCTTGTTGAAAGAGAAACATGTTAGTTTGGTTTCACAGAGTTAATGTTTTCTGAATATGAGCACCGAGGTCTGCATTTTTGGCATACAGCCACGTTACCCACACAAACACCTTTCTGTGATTTGCTGACTCATGATCAGTAGTAAAGCTGTCACTATCTTATCTATCATATCAAAATTAATACACATCTTTGTTTTCATCTTAGGCTTGAGTCTAGTTCTAAGTCTAGTTTAAACTGCCACTAAGCTTCCGTTGACCAATGACAATGCCCAGAATGTAACTTATGTATGTAAATTTATGCAGACTCGGTCTGAGCAATCACAGGGTATGATACTTCTAGTGGTGCCTTATCACAGTTACTTTGTCATTGTGAGAGAGAAGACTCGTCGAGCATTGCTCTTTGCAACAATGAAAAGTATGCATAACCTAGGGTATAAGAGGTGTGAGGAAATGGAAGTTGATACAGTAAATATGCAAAATAATCCATCAACCCACAATCTTCTGCCACACACTGCAGATCCTGGTAAGCAGAACCCACTTAAAACTGGACAATAATTGATTTGTTATTAAGATACTGGTATGTTTTTGTTTAATGATTATTCTACAATAATGGTTGTCTCCTTTTCATATTGAATGCAAATCAGATAGGCCTAGGATTAAATCAAAATTGTATTGAACAGCTTAGCCTATATTCCGCACGCCGATTTTGCTGCCAATCTTAAGAATTGGTGGTAGGAATAAAGCTCAAAAATAGAGGTATTATACATAACTTGAAAGGCTTTACAATTCACTTTCGAATTTTATATAGGATGTAAGGTAACATGCCCTATTCTTGGAGAACAACAAGTACAAAACTGGCAGAACCAAAATACAGGCTTTACTTTATATCATTTTGAAATAAAAGGAAAAGGAAATATTGTCAGAAAGTATTTCTCACTTCAATATTGGCACACCAATTTGATTTAATAATATATTGCAAAATTAGATAAACAGTTCTAGAGGTAGCAAAATTATAAATGAAACAGTTGCAATGGTTAGATATAATTAATCTGAGGAACCTTATAGTTTTGAACTATTATTATGGAATTCTCTATGAGATGTTTTAGATAACATCATACACAAAGATGTTGCTATCAAATCAAAAGTGTTAATCTAACAAAATTAACAAAGTGACATATTTTTCTGATTATCTTCATAATCATAAATGCCATTGTTTTAAAAGTCTTTTAGTGCATGGAGAATAATGAAACTGAGAAACTCTATCTAGTACAACACCTTTCTGACAATGTCATTTTAACAAAAATGACAGAAACATGTCGTGGCAACCAATTCCAAAACCAGACTTTTTATCTCAAACACCTAATATTGCATCTTTATGCATTCTATGCCTCATTTTTGTGCTTTCCTACTATATCAGAGAAATGTATTATTCCCAAATATATGCGTAAGAAACCCTATCTTCAACCTTCAAATTATTCACTTTTATGCAATATTCTACATCTTTCGGTTATTTCTTTGGACCAGATAACAGATATTTTGTTGTCTGTGTATGTAAAGCCTATATTCCATATACCGATTTTCCGGCTGATTTTGGAAATTGGCCTTGCAATTGATTGGAATAAAGGTTAAATATCAGTTTGTTAAATACCACTAGAAATTTAGTTTTAAAATGGTATATAGTATGCAAGGTTTCATGCCATAGAATCGGAAAATGTCAAACAAATATGAAATCAACAGCATCAAAATCAGTATGTGGAATACACTAAAGGCTATCTTGGTCAATTGCTTTGTTCAATTGCATGAACATTTTTTAAAATGTCATTTGTATTTTCGCAGTCAGGCCACAACCATTGCAAAACCCTCCTGCTGATTATTTGGGATTAAACATCTTCACCTGTCTGTGCTGTTGCTGGATCATTGGTATCTTTGGCATCATGAAGTCTGTGAAAACTCGTGAAGCCATTGAGCGTGGGGATGAAGATGCTGCGAGGCAGAATTCTTCAGCTGCTAAAAATCTGGCCATTGCATCCATCATCATAGGAATTATTCTTATTGGCATTGTTATAATCCTCAAAACTGTTGTTTATAGTAGTGGACAGGAAGAAAATAATTATGGATAGGGATCATGTACAACATAAATGAGTCTCTTTGTTTATCAAATGGTGAATAGAGAATCAAAGTTTAAATCACTAGAGGAAAGTAAATTCAATATCAACGTCTTTTTTATTGAAAAAACGAAGGACCAATGGTTTTTTTTATGATTGAAATTGAAAATGAAGTGGATGAAAATTGCTGTACTTGAATAAAGGTATAAAAGGTGTTACAGTTGTAATTGATAAATATTGTTGAAGATAAGATGCGAAAAACAATTGACAAACATGTACCCAAGAGCAATGTATGTATATGTGATTACATTTACTTGATTAACCTCTTGATAATATGAAATAAACCGTTATAATGGTTATAGTTCAGCAGACAAATCCAGTCAAAACAAAACTTTACTCTAAATGGTGAGCCCCCTTGGATTTTCTTGAGCTTTCACTTATATTCTAAGGACATCCTATGGAACAAGATCATTCTGAAGAATTAACTTATCACAAAAATTGTGCTTAATAAAAAATGTAAAACATCTTTCCTACTTACTTTCTTTGTAACCATAATGGTATGATAACATGCTACATGGAAATTTTTCTTCCCACATGTAGGCAAATGTGTAGCTCTTTTAAGATTTGTATTCCAACTTTCTAGGAAGCAATTTCATCCATATAAATTGAAACTCATAGGCATTATAATATTGAACCATGTTGGTATAATTTTACACTTGAAGTTCATAGATGAACCAAGCAGACTGGGGTATCAGAAAGTGAACAGAGCTAGCAGCAGAAGGGCCGTTGTTCCAATAAGACCCTACTGCAAGTAGGGTCTACAAAGCCTACTACAAGTAGGGTCTGTATGACAGCCAATCAGAATGCTGAAAGCCTACTTGCAGTAGAGTTTTGGACCCAAAGCTTTACGGTTTAAAAAACCCTACTTCTATTAGGGTTTGGTACCTGTAGCATACTCGTAGTAGGTTGGGAACTTAGGATAAAGTTATGAAAGTCCATATTAGATATCACAAGGAGATCTAACTACATGGGCTGTACTAATAGCTTAGCACTTTTAATATATCATCATGTTGTATAATCTAACAAGGATCAGGCTTAGCAAGTCTACGTCTAGTCTACTTCTAGAAAGAAAAATCTTACGCTCCCAGCGCCACCTGTTAACCAGTATAAAAGGCGTTGCAAAGTGAGGAGCGAGGAGTTTTAGTGAGAATGTCAGCTGAGTAAGTTTAGCAAAGGAGCTACTGGGAGTAAGTACATCGGCTCCCGCGTAGCAGACTGGAGTTTTATACTATACCAACTACCTCGGACATAGGATTGTGATAGAGCTAAGCACTAGAGCGGTCTAGAATGTGTTGGAACAACTTGCATTCTAAATGTGGTTGATTGCTGATAGGAGATGGGAGGTGGACTGATGGAGACTTATACATAGTGGCTTTGACTCGGGATGAGATGTTTATTGAATAAAACCCTTTCATATTAAGAGCTCCCTCATCGTTCATTTCTTTTGAACTATTGGGAAGTGAATGAGCTAACTTTAAACGCAGTCTGATTGACTCAGACATTCTGGACAAACAACTCATGGATACTTAGTTATATACTCATCACGCAGTATTAAAACAAACATTAACAATAGTTCATTTGGTGGAGATTACCCGAAACATGACTTGTGCCGTTTTGCTCATCCTTGATGTCAGCCACCGGTGACTTTGAGGCTTCCTCTAACCCCAAGCCTCAATCTTTGCGGCCCGCAGGACACGATGTGTCAACATCATATACAGGGAATGTGGAAAACCGCCACCTGGTAGGTAATCCCTTAGACGGGGAAGCACAGAGACAGGAGGTCGCAGCCAGACCCAAGCAGCTCTGCCCCGAAGGTGCACAGAATTACCAAACCCGTGGCAGAGGTAAACCATTTCCCTGGCACCTAGGGTCCAAAGATAGGCCGGTTCTTGACGAAGGACTTGAAACCCTAACATACTCGGGACGAGTTGAAGGGAAGAACCGTCTCAAACAATATCAGCAATATTGGAATCCAGGGTACGTACCACCTACGGACCACAAACCTGGTGCTAGCTCTCACTCTACTTATGGACCCGATGCGAACAATCCGTGGTGTAGTCAAGGAGTTCCCTATCGTTTACTACCTGCAACAGGAGGACAAAGTGAACAGGAAACTTTCGATGAGGATTACTTATTTCCCATAAAGGACAAGAAAAATCGACAAAACACCGCAGATAACTCCAGCCCATCAGGGGGGAGACGCCCCGCAAATCTGGTAATTCAACCTGATGGGAATTCTCTCACCTATCCACATCCCCAACGACTTGAGTCTATCAGTCACCCGCTGGTAACACCGACTCACCCCAACCCGGGGGCGTCCATTCCTTATTCCACTGTAGTTAAAAGGAAAACAGTAGGTAGGGACAGGGGAGTGGAAAGGGAAACAGAGGGAGACAGCGACAAAGTAGGCAACTTACAACCCTATCGGTTAACCTATGATATTGGGGAGAACTTGGACGACGCTAATAAAGGAGCAAAAGCTCGAGTTCCAGATCTGGGGTGGGGAGGGTATGAACCTGACCCGGCAGAAATAATAAGGAAGTTAGCAGAAACAGGCCCCGAAGAGCATGAGGAGTTAGAAAGGTTAAGCGATCAGGATAAAGCAGAAAGGGAAGCGCTAGAGACCCAGAGTGATAGAGATGAGGAAGGTAGTACGGTAAAGAAAGCCTATCACGTAGGAGAAGGGGACGTTGCAGCCCTTGAGCCGTATGATAAATACGAAAACGAAGACGAGGAAGAAAATAGCGAGACAGAACAAGCTGTCGCAAAAATTAGAGAAGGTAATCCTAAAAGAAAACTATCTAGAGAAGAGAGATCACGCTCGTCATCCTTTGAGCAGATTACCGAGGATGATTTGGACACAGGAAAGAAAGATAAACCAGTAAGCGAGGATGAGATTAGTGTAGAGGAAATACCTGTGAGGGAACAGTGGGACGATCACGATATACAAAACCTCCACGAAGATAATATGGCGGAGGGAGGCGTACCTTTGGTGGATCTAGTAGGAGAAAGGGGTGACCAAAATCAGCTCCAACAACCCGGTGAAGGGGGAGCTGGGGGTGTAAATCCGGGGGCATGGCAGCCTAATCGTGGGATGAACCTTGGGCCTATACAACAAAATATGTGGCATCCTTTCCTAGCGCAAGCAATGGGAGACCCTTTGCAGGCAGGTCAAGGAAGAGGGGGTAATCAACAGGCTCAAGGAGGCCAGAACGATCAGGCCAATCCTCAAGGGCTTAACCCTCCCCTTAACCTACAGGCTCAGGGAGGCCAGAACGATCAGGCCAATCCTCAAGGGCTTAACCCTCTCCTTGACCAACAGGCTCAAGGAGGCCAGAACGATCAGGCCAATCCTCAGGGGCTTATCCCTCCACTTAACCAACCGGCTCAGGGAGGCCAGGATAATCAGGCCAACCCACAAGGGCCTATTCCTCCTCAAAACCTTCTTGATAATCCCCCTCCGAATCGGCCCAATCTTGGGATAAATCCTGGGGAACTTCAGCAACCTGGTGAAGGGGGAGATGGTGGTGTGAATCCAGGAATGCAACAGCCTAATCTTGGGGTAAACCCTGGGGGACTGCAGCAAAATGATGGGGGTGGCCAACCAGGCCAACAGCCTGGCCGAGCCGTGCCAGCAGGAGGTGGGGTCGAGCAAAATATGTTCCCTTACCTATTGCAGGCGATGGCGATCGCAGCCAATCTTAACGCAGGCCGAGGAAGAGCGGGTAACCAACAGGGTCAGCAAGCTCCGGCAGGCCAGAATAACCAGACGAACCCACCAGGGCCTGGTAACCCTCCTCCAAACCAACCCAACAATCCTTTTCTAAACCAACTTAATAACCTTCCTCCGAACCAACCCAACAACCCTCTTCTAAACCAACCTAATCAACCCAACCCGCCAGGACCGCCAGGTCCGCCCAACCCTCCAAATCCTCCAGGTCCACCGGGCCCACCAGGACAGAACAACCCTCCAAATCCTCCAGGTCCACCGGGCCCACCAGGACAGAACAATCCTCCAAACCCGCCAAATCAACCAAATATTTGGGAAATTCTACCCCAGCTAGGTTTGGCACTGGGTCAAGTACCAGCGCCAGGGCGTGAAACGACCCACCATGGCCACCAAAGGGGACCGAACATTAGGTTACCATGGTTTAGTGGAAAGGAAGATGAGCAGATAGAAAAGTATTTCAGGGAATTGAAACGACTGAAAGCTATCTATGACTGGTCGAACGCCCATCTCCTGAATATGGCGCTGTTAGGCCTAAAGGGAAGGGCAGACGACTGGGCAGGAGCGTTAGCTGAGAGTGAAAAAGACACGTTTGAGAAACTAGAAGCTCAAATGACAAAGATCTTCGGTGATCGAAGAGCTAAGTGGCAGAAACACGCAGAGTTCTGTGCCCTCAAACAAGGAAAGGACCAGAGTGTGATTGAATTTGCAGGTGTCTTGAAACAAAAGCAAGTTAAGGCGGAAGCGAGTGAAAGCATGATGTTAGCTGTGTTTTTAGAGGGATTAAAACAGGGCGTGGCCAGACAAGTAGCTATATTGGACCCTAAGTCGTTCACCGAAGCGGTGGATTGTGCGACGAGACTAGAATCGTTGGACAAAGGCAAAGGGGGAACTAAAATATCCAACGCAGTGAGCGAACTGGCTGGAAGCCAAGAATCCGAGGAGACCGCGGCCCTAAACTCCATCTCTGAACGGTTTGGAGTGGTGCTGGCCCGACTAGAGGCCGCTCCATGGTTTCAGAAACCAAAACCAGGGCAAAGCGGAGCTCCCCAGAGCAGTGGTAACTATAAACAGCAAGGTTATGAAAGAAAAGATCGATATGAAAATCAGAAAGGTGAAAGGAATCCAGATCAGAAGGCTAAATCTAATAACGCCCCGAACAGAGAGGCAGACAAAGGAAAGAATCCGCCAACTCAGCAGAAAGTGGAGAGACCCAGGTTACCTTTTGATGAAAGTAAGTTTTGTATCATTCACCAACAACATGGTCACTCTACAGAAGCGTGCTTGTGGTTAAAGAATAGGTTGAAGGAGAAACCACCGCGAATTTACAAAGATAGCAAAGCCAGTAGCACCGAGCAAAAGAGTCGGGGAAACTAGAGGAAGGGTCCGTTCATTCCACGATAGAATTAGGCGCAGTGGACGGACCGGCTAGGAGAGAGATAGGAGACGAAGCATTTTTCTTAACGTTGAGATTTAATGATCAGAAAGAGGTTAAATCTTTGGTAGACACCGGGGCGAGTGATTGTTTCATGTCTACCCTTTGTAAGCAGCAGATCCCTAAACGATGCATTCTAGATGAGTGGAAAGTGTCGAAAGGAAACATCAGTTTGGCAGACAATTCGTCTCAAGTAATACTAGAACAAATTAGGTGTAAGTTTTCAATCCAGGGATCAGTGGTTTGCTATGATTTCAACATAGTGGACGATCTATGCCACTCCATAGTAATCGGTAGAAACCTATTGACAGTGCTTCGTTCAGATTTATCTCTACCAGGCGCAAAGATAGAAGTGTTTTGTGGGAACCCTATAGTTAGCAAAGAAACAGTGAAAATTCCACCGGGAAATGAATGCATCATACCGGTTACTACCCGAGAGCCGCTGCGATTAGATTCACCAGTAGCTTACTGCACACCGGCAGTCACCGCACCTGTCCTAGTGGAGGGGTGCGTGAATACGGTGGGAAGTCAGTGGTGGATCAAAGTCATGAATCCGCTAGATGAAATGCAAGAAATCACTCCACAGGAAGTGTTAGCTTTTGCAGAAGAATGCGCAGTGCCTGAGGTAAATCAAGACCAGATAGAAGAGTTCCTAGACTTGTGTTATCTAACTAAAACAGAGACCCCAATGTCCATCTGTAGGATTTCTGTAGAAGTAATGAAAGACGCAGTGCAAATGGAAAGCCAAACCTCTGAGGAGAAATCCCAAGGTGAAATGGATGAAAATGTAAGTAAAATAGATCTAACCGAGTCGTGCTTAGATGAGGAACAAAAGGTAAGGTTTAGACAAATGCTTAATAACAACAGAGATGCGCTAGCGTTCTCAATGGAAGAGTTAGGTCACTGTGAAATAGCGCCGATGAGAATCATTGTGGATGAGTCGCAGGGAGTAATAAGTTCTAGGCCGTACCGATACTCTCCACAGAAAATGGATATCATCGATGAACAGGTTAGGCAACTCATAGATATAGGTGTCATAGAACCCAGCGAATCGGCTTGGCGAAGCCCGCTGGTAGTAGTGCAGAAGAAAGACGGCAAACCTAGGCTCTGTACAGACTTTCGCATGCTTAATCAGGTCACTTTCAAAGATAAATTCCCAATGCCTACAGCGCGATCACTTTTCTTATATATGGCTTACAAGAAGCCCACTATGTGGACAGCTTTAGATCTGTTGAGCGGCTATCATCAATGTGTAATCGAAGAAGACAGTAGAAAATATACTGCCTTTGAAACCCCAATGGGTGTATATCAGTATAAGCGTGTACCTTTCGGCTTAGTGGGCGCGCCTTGGCAGTTGATGGCCATTGCGTTAAAAGGCTTGATTCCTAGAACATGCTTAGCATATTTAGACGACGTAATCGTCTACGACACTACCTTTGACGAACATCTGGCGAGTGTTGAGGTGGTTCTCCAAGCTTTAGCGAGAGCCAACCTAAAACTAAAACCGTCTAAGTGTGAGTGGTGCCGCAGTGAGATTAATTTCCTCGGCCACGTAGTAAACGCAGAAGGGGTGGCTACACAAAAGGTTACCACAGAAAAGATCACAGCCTTTAACCGCCCGCATAATGTAAAGACTATCAAGTCCTTTCTGGGGCTATGTAACTACTACCGACCGTTTGTCCCTAATTTCGCTGATCTAGCAAAGCCTTTAAACCGGCTGCTAAAGAAAGAAGTCTCTTTTGAATGGACAGAGGCCTGCGAGGAGGCGTTTCAACAGTTAAAGAAACTGCTGACCTCGCCGCCCTTGCTAATTCATCCAGATATAGGAGGGCATTTCTATCTACTAACTGATGCATCAGACGCCGCGTGCGGTGCAGCGGTTTGTCACAAACTAGATGAAATCTACCGTCCGGTTGCTTTCTGGGGGTGTACCCTCCGTGACGCCGAATTAAATTATTCGGTAACAGAGAAAGAGGCTCTGGCAGTAATTAAAGGTATTAAGAACTATGAGGACATGTTGCAGGGAGCTAAAATCACAATAGTGACCGATCACAAACCGTTGATCCCCCTGCTGCAAAGTGCCTACAAAGCCCCGTCAGCCCGGCTGAGACGGTGGGCTTTAGCGCTATCAGATTTTGATTTTGAAATCATATATGAGCCAGGAGCGACTCATTTTCTGCCGGACTATTTGTCTAGAGTCTATAATGAACATGTCCCAGGTGAAGAATATGAGCCCGCTGTGGGATGTGAATTATTTGAGGCCGAAATTCAGGATGAAGAGCTTTCTGTGGCTACAGTAATAAACGCGCAACTCCAAGATGCTGAGTGCGCGCAATTAATAGACTACCTTCAGGACGGAGACCTACCGCCAGATCCCCTTGAAGCTAGGCGAATAATGGACCAAGCTGATTTTGTGGGAATGGTAGCACCGGGAGTACTCTGTAGGTTCAACGTCGAAAGGTATAACAAACACCAAGACCAACTGGTAAGGCTAAAACCACGAATGATAGTTCCAGGAAAGCTAATTCCCAAAGTCCTGAGGCTGTTACATAATGATATCCTAGCTGGGGGACATGTGGGGATCAGTAACCTTACTACCAAAATCTCTGAGAGATTCTACTGGCGAAACATGAACGCCGACATCGTAGATTATGTGAAAGCCTGTGAAACCTGCTCTCTAAGGAGACGGGCCCCACACTTCAAGGCTTTAGCCAAGTCTTGGGAAAGGCCGACTCGGCCCTTTGAGGTGGTACAGTGTGATTTTATTGGACCGCTAAAAAGGGCTAGGGACGGGTCAAAATATATCATGACCTTCATAGACTTACTAACAGGTTGGCCGGAGGCTTTCACCACTAAAGACTCCACCGCGCAAACCGCTGCCAACTGTTTCCTAACCGGGATAGTGTGTCGGTATGGGCGGGTAAACCGCCTGCACACAGACCGGGGGGCGGCCTTCCTATCAGGGCTGTTCCGGGAGATTACTACCCGACTAGCGTGCAAACAAACGTTCACTACCGGGCGAATGCCGACCGGCAACGCTCGGGTAGAAAGACTACACAAGACCATTGAAAACCTGATCGCATATTATATTCCTGATGACCACTGTAACTGGACCGATCTGCTCCCCATAGCGTTGTGGACGGTTCGGTCCACGATCAGTGTACGATCGGGCTACAGCCCTCACACCCTACTGTTTGGCAGAGATCCAATCAGTATGGGGATGCCTGAACAGGGGACAATCCCTGAGACTCTAAATGACTGTGAATTCTTCATGCAAACAAAGGACAACATAGCCATGTTTAAGAATATGGCGGAACGAGTTGTTCAAAACTATGAAAAAGATTTGAGGTTGCGAATTGATGAGCGGGCGCGGCCCACTCAGATGTACGAAGGTGATATGGTATACATGTACGACCCTTTAGCTAGTGAAAATAAAGCGTCTAAGTTCTCAAACAGGTATACTGGGCCATACAGGGTAATTGAAACTAAGGGGGACCATCTCGTTAGGCTGGTGTCGCTGAAAACTGGGAAACAAATACCACATTTAGTGAACATTTCAAAGCTCAAACCTGCACATGGGCCGTGGTCTCCCACCATCCCTCATGTTATTGCCAAACTGGTGAGAGAAGCAAAAATCACTAACTCAAAAGGGGCAGATCCTGACCGAAACCCTGAATTGCATCACACTCCGACGGGTGAAATTGCTGAAAAGGATGGCAAAATGAGGGGTGCTGAGACTGAAAACTCAACGGGAACGACCGGTCCCCGTGAGCATGATGCAATTCCTATGGCCAGGAAGGTACCTACACAAAAACCTGGTCCAAGTCCCACCGATTTAGCAGAATCGGACGGGCAAATCACTGATGGTCAGGACGCCAGTGCGGACACCGTGCTGTTACCAAACTTATCCTTTGTTCCTAACAAAGCCGCCTGTGAACGGGGAACAGCTGGCGCTAATGGACAGAGGAAACGCAAACGAGCTAAACGAAGGGGCAAAAGCCAGCCGCTGGTGGGGAGATCCCCTCCAGGCAATAACAAGCCCATAAAACTGCCCTGCGGTGATGTACTGATCTCGGATACATCGGGACAGAGCCCAGAAAAAACAGAAGAGGACCATGTCCCGACGAAAGGTGGCTATAACCTGCGTCGGAACCGTCGGCCTAACTACGCCGCTCTGTTCAACGGCGGGGAAAGCGACGACATGGATGATTAATGCAGGAAACCATGCCGCCCTGTGAAAATAAAAGCTCGGCGGAGCGGCACCGTTAGCATCAACGCTAATGGAACAGGTGGCCTACCTCACGGCCACCCCGCCGCGCCCAGGGGCGTGGCAGAAAGGGAGGGTGCGCACACCAAGGGAGATGCCAGTGGTTGGCGTCATCTCCTGGGGCCGGATGCAAGCGTTCCCCACCTGAAACAAGATACAGCTCCAAATATGGAGACGGCATGGGCAAGCGGATCAGTTATAATTTCGTGGGATCCGCGCCGATCCACCAGTCGGTCCGCAACTCTGCTCCTAGACGGTCACCTCTGCTGCAGGTGATTGCACGCATAACCCAGCCCGGGAGGAAACGGAGATAGACATTGATTCTATCTCTAAACGAAAGTTGGAAATAGAAAATTTTCAACTTTCGACTTCTCCTGGAAGGGGCGGAAAGAGAACTTAGCTGGAACACTGATCCACCGACTCATGGGGAACTGCCTAGCCCTCCGGCCTCATAGCAATCCAAAGGGAACTACTACTTTCCCTGCGGACACGGAGGGAAGGATCATCGTCCCCCTGAGAAGGAAACGGATTAGCCGCCCCCACCAGAGGGCGCTACCCACCAAGGGAATGTTCGTTGGGCCATTCTTTTAGGATTTTACCAAATGAAAGAAAAGGCAGCCGAGAAGGAGAGTACTAAGAAACGACCAGCTCAGACCCTTAGGCGGTGGAGTTGGCCGGGCCGGGGCGGTGTCCGTCCGGACTCAACCGACACCGGGATTGCCCGAAAGAAACCAAGAACACCAGCCCGGCGGCCCACCAGAACAACCGCAGGCGGAGCCAAGAAGTCCGCTAAATCAATTCCAGCCAAAAGGAAAGCAGCGAATAAAGACTTTTACAATTTATCTGAGGTGAGTGACTCGGAGCCCGAGCCAAGGCTAACTGCGTTGGCCAAGCCAGCTCAGAAAGGGGAAGCGGCCACCAGACCTGTGCAGATTCAGGCCGGATGGTTCTGGGACCTTACGCAACCACTGTTCCAACTATTTGAGACTGTTGACGAAATTAGAAGGACAGTGGGACTGGATGTGCCAAAATCGAACAAACAGTTAGCTGGAGTTAAAACTCAGGTTGCTCCTCTCATTCAGAGGGCCACCCAAAACTCTAAATGCGTCGGGGAAGGTACCAGACAGCGAACAACGCGAGGCGGTCGACCTCTGCCCACTCTGGAAAGGCGAACGGGAGGGGAACAGCTAACCGTCGCCGCTCCAGGATTAAAAGTGGAGGTAGCACCCGACCAACACGCGCCAACCCCACCGGTGGGGAACGGGCCAGGGGGAGCTCCCCTCCTCCACCACTTGCAGCCCACGGACCCCGCTTGTTTAGACTTGAGCAGCTTGACGACGAGCTGCAACGCCAATCCCTCACCACTGCTATGGAACCAGCAGCAGTGGACGCCAACCAGCCAGCCGGGGGGTCCACTGTGGCCGAGCCCACTTCCAACGACAAACCCACCGCAGGTGCCACACCCGTACCCCTCGAGCCAACCGTCGTACGACCCAACGGGGGCCGTTTCGGACTGGAGCCTACTAGGCCAAGACCCCTCAGAGCAATGCGCCCCTCGTCCTGCGAACGTATGAGAGGCTTGAGAATTACGGTCACCAAAGACGAGAGCGGGATCATCAGACGAGTGGTGAATGACAGTGGGGAAAACCTCTACGAGCATGTCCCAAACTAAACGGACCAAGGGGCCCGAGAGGAGGGCATACTTCGGCGCATGGATGATAGTGGTGCGCAGAAGGATGAAGGTAACTTCGTTGTGAAAATGTTTTTAGACAAACTATAAACTTGACTCTCTCGGACTAGTGCTAAAACCAATGACAATGAAGTGGTCAGCGCTTTTCATTTTAGCCATAATAGGAGGCATTGAGGGGCTACGAAATGACTCCAGCCCAAGTGAAGGGCTAGCCCCTAATGCTGAAGTTATAGCCTTGGAACAATATGGGGTGGTACTGAAACCAGGGAAGTTAATGTCCACCGCAGATATTACCCACGTCCGGCAAGGTTTTCTGATCACTATTCCCCAAAGGCGCTCCTTCATCAAGGCTACCTTTGGCCAGGTCTGTCATCGGTATCTAAAAGGAGGAGACGCTCTTGACCGAGCCTGTTACCATGTCAGGTCGCTGGTGAACTGGATGGATCAGACATCGCAGGCGCTCAAAGGTCGGTATAGGGAAATTCTCAATGAAACCTTAAGCTCGCTAATTAAAAACAACCAACAGCGACCTCAAAATCAAGGGTCAGAATCAGATTCAGGCGGAAGGGTCAAAAGAATGAAGAAACTACCCATCATGCTGGACGACCCAGGATGGCCGACATTTCCTATTCCAACCTCATGGAATAAGGGGCTTTCAGCTGATGTCAAGTATAACAGGGAACTGATTAAAGTGTTACAAGAATCCTCCGACCAGATGATCGAAGACCTGGCATTGATGAACGAGAAACACGACGAGGCCGTAGAAAGGGTTAACCACGTCGTAATAGGTCTACTGGATAATCTAAGGTCACTAAATAAGGCGCATAATACCACTCGCCGAAGAATGAAACTCGTCCAACATAAGGTGGACTGGATGGAACTGTACCTGAACATGATACCTGTAGCTCTGGAAGACAAACTAGGAGAAATGGTGTATCTCCAATTGGTAGTCGAGCAAACGCGCGTGTTCAGGAAAGGTGTGCAACACCTGACACGGGGCCAACTGACCATGGATTTGGTACCGCGCCAATATATGGTCGGAGCGGTCCTGGAAGTCAACAGGTATCTGAAGGGAATCCATCCCAGGTTCCATGTGGCGTTTACAGACCCCTCCTTCTACTATGAGAACAGTCAACCCTCATTTAAATTTGATGAAACCACCCAAGAATTGATCGTGTATGTAAGGGTACCGGTTGTGGCCGATGAACATTTGTTTAGAGTCTACGAGGTACTAACCTTCCCTGTACCAGTACCAGTTAGAGGACGACAAAAGAAGGACGCTCTCCAAATTGTTAATCTACCTAAAAGTGTGGCTATGTCCATGTCCCGCCAGTACTACGTACCACTGGCTAGCGGCAGCTGGTCAGGCTGTTATGGGCAGACCATCACGCTTTGTAAGGACCTGCCCTACATGAAAAAGATCACGGATAACACCTGCACCGCCGCCCTGTTGAGACGCGATGACACGACCATACAAGAAAAATGTGAACTGGACTATCTTTTGGAAGCAGACTTTGGAGAAATGGCAGTGTATCTGGACGACGGAGATATGCTTGTGGTCAGCGCTGACACCCGGGGCCAGATGATTTGCAGAAATCAACCCGTGGTGGAGGTGAACATAGAAAACTATGCGCGAGTTCAGGTGGAATGCGAATGTGCATTCCAAACACAGGGATCATGGATACCGTATAGTTTACGGAACTGTGACCGACACACCAGGATCACCACGGTCGTGTATCCACATAACGACCTGTTGGAAGCAGCGAGTCGTGTGAAAGGATGGAACACTAATTTCACGAGGCCCGAGAATGAACCCACTATGTTAGAATCAGATCCTATCCCTGAAACGATTAGGAAAGAGCTACTGGAAATCGAGGAAAGCCTAAAGGTCAGAATACCTGTAACCTCTCTGGCCAAGCGGATCCAAAAACACCGGAAAGACTTGGCTAAAGGCATCAAGAAAGCGACTGACCGCTACGAAGTAGACAAACACGCCCCATGGTTTTCTATAGGTAACTTTGGGGGCGGCTTCGGCCTCCTCACAATCTTCTGCATAGTGGTAGCAGTAACCATTATTGGGTGTATTCTCTGGAAATGCTGGCGAAGACACCAGGGCAAAGCTGCCCTAACCGGACTGACTATGACTCTACCACGGGCCATGGCCTTGGAGACGGCGGACCCGGAGGAGCTGCTACGCCGTGAAAAGGAACTGAGCAGATGCCCGGACACGACCGCCAACCCCACTGCGGTAGCCGTACTTGCTATATTATTGGCGGTACTGGTCATCGCCATAGTGGTCCTCATGTGGCGAAAATGGAGGTACATTAGAAGGAAAACTGTGGATGGACTGTATGTACAGTTTGCCAACCCACATATGATAGAGACAATCTTTCTGGGAGAACTGGCCATGCCTTCTGACCACACCTACACGGAAGGTTATGTGCTTATTAAGGATCTACTGGTGACCCAACTGTGCCTGAAGTACACCCTGACAGTTACCTGGGGGGCACAGCTGATGGGAGCGGCGACAAGACCTGGACAACACCCATCTAAGGTGCCACTACCGGATACCCTGAGGGTGTCTAAAAAACTGGCTCGCCTTATGATGAGTAATTTAAAGTACAATACCAGGGCCAGACTCCTGAGATACTCCTCGGGGCTAGCCACTCCTGTACCCATGGGAGTGCCCCGCCTCATCGACGCTGGCTGGTCCGATGTCGGAGCGGACTGGCCTCAACCAGTGATGGGACATAGAACGATGCCTAACGCCCCTCCTAGAACGACCCCACCTACATCCACAGCGACCGGACCGGGGCCTGCCCAAAGGACAGTAAGACCAGGGACGTCCGTAAAGGACCCAGGAACGGTTTATGAAGTTATTATATGACAATGTAACGAGTGTTAAGACCTGACCTAATGCGGTACAGGTAAAATTGGTGAATTAATAATTTAATAGTACAAGTACCAAACTGAAATGTAACAGGGAATTCGCTAGGCTCTGCCTGTTTGGGACGGTAAGGTTCTGTTGACTAACCTGTTCAATAATAATTCACCAACCAGGGAAACCTGGGTCGGGTAGGCTGGTCCAACCGTCTCTCTATGGACCCATGGGTTACCTAAATTTCTTTCAAGTTGAGTGTCCCATGCCCGGTAGCCTAGCTCAACACTCTTATTATCATGAATTCGGCGATTCTTTTAAAGTAGGGATTCATTCGGAACCGATCCTAGTGTCGCAAGATTTTAGCATTTAAAAGATACTCAAAATTCTATACAAAACCTATGTGCGCTCAACGGGACCAATGCTCCCAACGAGCGAAGTGAACTTCCCAAAGCAAGTACCATCTATACCTGACCCCTGTGCTGTTGTTACCGCTAGGATCGGGCTGCAGTACAGGAGTCACTTGGGGAACGCCACTGCCTATTCTTTAGCATGCCTACATATATATCCTTCTCAAAGATGGAGAGGCTGCACAAGCAGCAGGAGCCTGCCCACATGCCTGGTGTCAGTGGTGCCTGACAGGAGGCAGGACGTTGGGGTTACGCGTCACTGACGCTGCGAAGGGCACTGGGGTGGACGCCCGACCATGGCAGTCATTATGCCCCGGGTGGGTTGGCTCCTGACAGCGGTCCCTTCATCACAAAAAAATCGACGAATAAAAAGGAAATTACCTCAAAAACTTAATATATAAAGCAAACCAATATTTATTTAACTAAGGGCCCTTCCTCAGGGAATCCTGGGCAAGTTGTAGTCAGAACATAAGAACGCAGAATATTTAGTAACATTCAAAGGGGGAACGCTCCGTGACAGCGCACGAGAGTACCTTATACGTGGCTCGTTTGCTTCTGGTACAGGCACGCTACGACGGGCGAGGACGTGTACAACTCCTGCCAAGGCGTGTTACATTCAGAAAGTATAACGGAGGTCACAAGGAAAAAGAAGTTACGGGACGAATGCGGTGAACTGGCGACATTCACAGGGTGCTAACTCCCTTCTTCATAAAGGCGATCTCTCCCTGTGAAAAGGCGCCTTAAGCTTCTCCCTGTGGGGGGGACTTGTAGCTAAAACCCACAGGATGATGAGACGAGGCGCTGTACAAAATGTGTAGTCTCATCATCTTGGCTATGTGTAATGATCGCCGAGTCACATCATATCCTAGTCGTTGGGTCCTTTGATTTTACTGAAAATCAGGATCCAGCGAAATGCGAGGAATGACAAACAACTGCCCAAAGGTACAAGACTAAGTTATTTAGGCCATGTTTAGACCAGTTTAACCGGGACAGGGGCAAAACGACAAGAAGTCAAGTTTCGACCTGGGTAAATTAGAAATAATCAAAATTAATAAAGAAGACGTGCGGCTTCAGAGCTGACCGCCGTCGAGAGAAAAAAAAAAAAAAGAAAACAAATGGAAAACTAGTCTTGACCGCCGTCGAGGCGCTAAAAGTAACCGGGTCTCCGCTCAACAGTTGAGCTGAAGAGGGGGGACACGGACTACTAATTCCCTAACGAACGGCTGCAGAAACTTAGTTAAAAAAACCTTAGCTAATAGTCTACCCATTCTATTAGGAAAGAATCAAATTTCTAAAACTGTCTATAACACTAATATATATTCCTGCCCCGCGTGCGCATAGTTAGGATAGGCTGGGGGCGGAGTCTTTTCAGGAGTAGTCTTGACTCTCCACAAGAAAAACGGGCATAGACCTGAACAAAAGACGGGTTTAACCTTGTACTATACTTCGGTAAAAGCCCGGACTAGGTGCTGTCTGGAAGTGATTGATCTGAAAGAGATGCATTTACACATCTCTATAATTTAAAGGGGGGGTAGGCTGCATATTAAAAAAAAAAAAAAAAAAATATGCAGTCTGCTCCCGATTATAACAATGGGAAACTCGGTGCTGCCCATTCTGGTTCTACGGATGGGGGGTACCGACAACCCACGTGTAACTAATGAGGACCGGTAGTCAGATCAGAAATGGACCTGAATCTGAGACCCGATCCTCTAGTGATAACTAACAAGTAACGAATAATCTCAACTTCCTTTGTACAGTTAATACTTAATGTCTTTCATGACACTTATACTTTTACGGAATGAAAACTACCCCACAATTTTCCATGTCTGTTTTCCCCATGTAGTGTGTTGGACAAAATAAGACGGTGAATTATTACTGTTAAAATATGTATAATATCTATTCATGGAACTGTTTGGTGTTAGGGGCGCACCTGCCTGTGGCGATAGGAGGGCGCCAACTACCCAGTATAACAGTGGAACTCGGTATTCAAACCCAGATTGAATATAGGGGTTGGACGCCGAGCTACCACCCGTAACTAACAAAAGGAGGGAAGGGGTTTTATCTTAATATTAACCATTGAAGTGTGTTGGTAAATTATTCTAACACAATGGACATAAATATGAGGTAGTCAGAATGACAATGGGATATACCATTCAGGTATTGGCTCTTAGAAAACCAAAGTAGTCTCTTAATTAAAACACAATAGACCCAGCTCCTATCATCATTCTTATCTCCCCATCTGGACGACCCTGCACAATAACATTAACTATCAAACTTATTCTAACACCATGGCACTGACGAAGTCTTCTGGGACGCATCAGTCCATTGTGTGAAACTAGATCCTAACTGGAGTCTGTAGCCTTTGCTACAGACCCAGAACTTACCACGGGGTCCTCACAGGAGACTAAATAACTTCACCTGGAGGGATCCCCATGAAGCGCTCACACCATGTGGCATCGCCTTCAAGGTTTCCATTGCCTTATAAAAGTAACAACTCATCAAAGAATTCTGCCACAGCCAATCTAAAGCTGCGCAGTCTGGACCAAAGTACTTGGTCACCTGCAGTTACTCAAACTTACCAGGGTGAAACCCCATGAAGCGCCTACACCTTATGGCGCCGCCATGTGAATTGTTTCCAATGTAGACATGTACACTACTGTCTTGTACGGGGAACGTCAAAACAAAGAATCCTGTTACGGCAAATCTAGTGCTGTACAGTCCAGACCGGAATCCCTGGTCATCCACACAACCCCATTGGTGCAGTGTCAGTCAACTAGTAGTTAATAGTAATAAAATAACACTCTAAGGCCAACGCGGCACAATCTACCCACACATTGAGAGCCTGCTTGAATCGGTAATGTCAACAAACCACTAGTCAGAAAAAACCCCTATTATCGCCCAACCACGCGCGAGATAAAGTGCTTGATCATGTTCGCCTAAACAATTCCTCCCACTAAAAACATATAGCCTGACGTCTCTCAGTGCCCAACACTACCACCTTATGCCGTTCATATTATCATCAATAACCATAGGACCTGGAAAAGATAATAAGTTTAGTACACAAGGTCCTAGTTTTCGGCCCGCGTCCACCATCTTGGAACCAAAAGTAAACACCAGGTGGCCGCCCACGCTACCCGTTACAAAAATCACCAGCGAAATACAGTCTCTGGTTCCGGGAGTGACGTCAACTTCCGGAATACAACCACATGAAGGCGAGCCGAAAACCACTAAGAAGAATTCTGACCAACAATCTCCTTAAAACCTACGGGTTAGTAGCCTACCTAACGTGCGAATAACAATGGAAGGAAGAAGGCTGAACTTACCCGGTCTCGGAGCGGTCGGGGCTTGGACCAACTCAACGAAGAGGGGCGCCGCCCGGCACCGGACGAGGAGGAGGAAAGGAAACAGTCTGTAATCTGTCGATCCCATGAGAACAGTCCTGAATCGTCTGGTGGATCTTCACCAACAAAACTGGCCGAAGCCTCTTGAGTAAATAAGTGTTCCAAGCGTTGGCCGGGAATTAGATCAAAAAAATCACTACGAAATCACTATTTACAGGGGAGTGCCGACGGTCTATTGCCGGACTAAAGGCAAACAGACCACTACGTGGCCTATGGCTCGTGCCCACCGGCGTGAAACCCGGGCGGACGGCATATAGCCGTCCACAAGTCCACGGAAATCATTGATGTTCATAGTACCATCGGCGACGGGTCGGACGACATGGAGGGCCTGCCCGGTGGTGACGGTGGGAACGTTATACCAATCGTTCGCCCTCCTTACTTCCTTGCTGATCTTCGGCACTAGCTTGTTCACCCACTTTTGTAGCGACCCGTCGCTGTCTGTCAGCGACCACCTCCGAGCATCGAAGCCCGAGGGGGTCGCCAACATAAAGGTGGTCGGGATAGGATGAGATTGAATGTTCAGGAACGAGCGGTTGAATAGTTCCGCGTAAAACTTGGTGGCCGACTCAGAGTTGATGAATAAAGGAAGAAACAGGCTTAGTTCCTGATCCCAGGTTAATACGTCCAACAGATTCACTATGACGATCAGGATGTCCTCCGGGTGGAGCAGGTGGTGCGCGAAAGCATGACCGGCCAGCTCCGCGGTCGTCGCTTCGGCACATGGAAAGGTGATAAAAGAATTGTCCGAGTCCCTAATAATAAGGTCCGGGTACTTCTGGATATCTGCCTCCCTATCTGAACTAAAAATGGCCACGCGCACCATGTTGGCAAGAAGATAATAAAGTTGAAAAACGACGAGGTAAAAAGAGACGCGTCTGAATTCTATAAAATGACCGTCGGCACTGATTAAAATGACGTCAAAACGAGGCTAATTTGGGAAACCCCTTTTTGATCCAAAAGATCCAAATTTTGATATCGGCTAACATGATCAAATCATCATTTAATTTTTCTAAAACTTCGTGCTAGATTAAGGCTTAGGTCCCCAACTAACATAATCAGGCGATAAAATTAATTTATCTCGGCCCAAAATGTCAGGTCGGGCCTGCAAACTCGCCAAATTTGTTCGAAGCAGAAATTTGCCATCCGGGCGCTTCACGCCTGGAGGAATCAAATCGAGGTCAAACCCTGGAGGGGAACTCCAGTCAAGCGTCCCGCTAAGTACACGTGTACTAAGCATGACTGGTGGGCGCACGACGTGGATGGTAATATTTTCTGGATCAAACTGCTTAATGTTGCCAGGTCATATGCATGGACCTTGTAATCATTGTAAATAATGTTGTGTTAGTTAAGAATGGTTCGAAATTCATCGGATTTTGCCCTCCGTAGCTCGGTCACTCAAGATGTCCGAATTCTCCGTATTGACTTTTATTGTGTTAACTCGTTCTGAAATTGGATTTGTTGTGTATTTGTTACTCTTAGAAGGTTAAGACAACTTTATACTGTATAAATGTTGAGTTTTGTTGAATTGTGTTCCAAATCGTATAAATCAAAAAACTGTACATGTATGTACTAAGTCAAAACTGACCTGTTTCATCTGTGCTACCCGAACTGTAAAAGTAACGGACCTGACGCTTAGAATAATGAGTATTGCCATAATAGACAGAATCATTTCCTTCACCTCGAGGATCATTTCACAATCCTCTGGACTTTCTTTGTCACCTTATGCACGGGTGTCGCTATCCTTGGGCCTTAATCTGGGCTGATAACACATTGAATTTATCTTGTCACCTTATGCACGGGTGCCGCAATCCTTAAGCCTTGATATGGGCTGATAATGCTATGAACTTACCTTGAAACTTTATGAATGATTTCACTGATCTTGAGTCTCAACATGGGACTACCGGTAAAATGTACTTATGTACTAAGCAAAACCGATCATATGAATGTATCTTTGTTTATACTTCTGAATAAGCAAAAATGAACTTCTGATTATATTGACACTGTGTTGAATGTACCACGAGAGTCAAAGCCACCCCACATTGGTTTCTCTATATTAGAAAATAATAATAACAAATATATCCAATCATCAAAATTGGGAACTTATCGCATTTGATTGAAAATCTTCATTTGGTTTGAGCTATGTCGTCCACCTCCTTAAACTCAAACACCTGACCGCCGTCGAATGTACTAATAGCTTAGCACTTTTAATATATCATCATGTTGTATAATCTAACAAGGATCAGGCTTAGCAAGTCTACGTCTAGTCTACTTCTAGAAAGAAAAATCTTACGCTCCCAGTGCCACCTGTTAACCAGTATAAAAGGCGTTGCAAAGTGAGGAGCGAGGAGTTTTAGTGAGAATGTCAGCTGAGTAAGTTTAGCAAAGGAGCTACTGGGAGTAAGTACATCGGCTCCCGCGTAGCAGACTGGAGTTTTATACTATACCAACTACCTCGGACATAGGATTGTGATAGAGCTAAGCACTAGAGCGGTCTAGAATGTGTTGGAACAACTTGCATTCTAAATGTGGTTGATTGCTGATAGGAGATGGGAGGTGGACTGATGGAGACTTATACATAGTGGCTTTGACTCGGGATGAGATGTTTATTGAATAAAACCCTTTCATATTAAGAGCTCCCTCATCGTTCATTTCTTTTGAACTATTGGGAAGTGAATGAGCTAACTTTAAACGCAGTCTGATTGACTCAGACATTCTGGACAAACGACTCATGGATACTTAGTTATATACTCATCACGCAGTATTAAAACAAACATTAACAATAGTTCAGGGCCTGCATGTAGAAACTATTTCAGAGATCTTAATTGCAGTAGTCTTTGAATGCACCCCCTTACTTCTAGTAGACTGCCAGGCAAATATCCAACTTCTAATATTATGCAGAAAGTAGTTAAAAGATATTTTGCTGGCTGAGTGTAAGACCTACTTGAAGTAGGCTTTGAAACCCCATGGAAGTAGGGTCTTATTGGACCAATGCCCTGCTTGGAGCTGCCAAGGGTCCCAGAGGGTAATCCCAAACATCACAGTTTGGATTGGTTTGTGTGGGGGGAGGGGCAAGAACCTGTAAAATGTGAGTAATATGTAATTAGAATGGATAGCACAGCAAAAGTGGGGAGGGATCGGGAGAGTGCCTCTCCCACATAAGCATAAAGGGGCTTCCCCAAGGATGTGGTGAACTATAGGTTTTTTTTTACTGTTAATCATTAGGTTACCAGTTATTGTTTTTCCGTCTTCATGATTCCAGTATGCTAGCCATGTATCACAGTCTTCCTTCCTGTCTTGACCGCAAGTCATCTAAGAACATAGTTCGGTATTCACGCATGACAAAGAACACTCCGTGAAAGGATAGTATTTATTAATCCAAATGTATATAATACGTGTTGCTGTGCTCCCGTTGACAATGTCAAAACAGAGAGGTAGTCCACTCAACCACTAACAACCAACACTCCTAAGTACTTCCACCAGCCTGGCTCTGCTCACCCGCCCAGTCAGTAACCTGAGTTCGCAATGCCACTCACCACAAGGACATGCATACTCGGCTAATTCTCACACTCTAAAGCTGCCGGTACACTACGTATCTATTTAATCTTACCTATGACATCACCTCTACAATCTCCGCCTAGGATACTTGCGAGAGTCAATCTTAGCCCTGGTCCTTGCTTTACCAAACCCTAGCTAAGATTCTATGCAATGGACTAACACAGGCGTCAGTACAGTGGGTTCAAATCCTGGCAGAGACACACCAAAAAATGGTAGTGGCTGCTGCTAGCCTGGCATTTGCTATGAAGTTAGAACCACGAAAAATGACTGGCTGGCCTAGTGTGAGTATAATGTGACTGGTTCAGATATCATGTGGGTCTATGACATGATGTTTCAGAGAAGCAGTACTATACTTATATAGAGTCCCACTGATACAAATAGGCACATCATCTCGTAGATTTTATCACCATCACCACCCTTGATATGATCCTGGAAGTTGATGAAGGCTGCCAGAAACCAATGACCAACCAGCAACCAACCAGGGACAACTTTGAGACAGAAAAATAACACTTTAAAGGCATTCATAACTTTAATTTCCCCTATATATCTATTAATTTTTATAGATTTGTTTACAGAATTAAAATCAGTCCGGCAGAAGAGCAAAACCCCATGTATCTGATTCAGCTTAGCATTATAATTATTTACTCTTCAGATTGATTATGATTGAAGATGAATTTGAAAATCATCAAACACGTTTCTTCATCACTCTATATACTTCTGGTAGCTTTTATTTGTCATAAATGACCGTAACCTTGTCTTTAGAGTTATAAAGTTTATTGTAAATTATAAAATGATAATAATTTCTTTGAAAGAAACTACACATATTTGATACATATGTAATTATTCTGCAGGGACCTTGTGTGCCTAGCTTTCACAAATAATCTTAATGCTTTGACATTTAATGCACTAAATATACACATAAACATTGTCCCCACATATCTTATGCAGTCCCTGTGGCCCGTTGCACAATTCATTTTCGTTGTGAGGATCAAACAACGAAAGCACAACGAACTTTTGCTTAACAACGAAATGTATCGATGTAATGAAAATGCAATATCTCTGGTTCTAATGAATGTAATTGAAATCTGTAAATTGTTATAAAAAGGGAAAAAATTAGAAAAAATCAGTAAAAGTTACAGCTCTTTGAGGGCATTCTAAATAAAGAAAAAAAAAGTATCAAAACGTTCGCTATTACAATAAAAGTAACAACGAAATGTTTCGTAGTTTTTTTATTTTCCTTGTTACGAAAATCATTGTGCAATAGGCCACTGGCCTATGGATCTGATATTTGTCAAAGTATATACATGAGGTGCTGTCTCAAGTATACTTGAATTTCCTAATGTTAAATATTTACATAAACTATTAATTGAATCTTTGTAATATTTGCTAGTTAAATCTGTCAAAGACATTCCACAAAAATGTCCCCACATATCTGATGCCAAAATCTTTAGGATAATTCATGCACATCTTCGTAAATATTAAATGTACATGCCATTATAAATCATTCATCCTTTGCAAGCAGGTTACCATCTTATTTCTATTTGATTTCCTCATGATTTCAACAGATGTTCCCATGTATGTAATGCAGTCCCCGCGTATGTGATGCAGTTATTTTACTATACTGATGTGGCGCCAGTCCTAGCTAAAGAAGCTATACACATAAAGTAGTGCTAGGGCCGAAACAAAAAGCCCTTTATGACTGTGCTTGAAGAGTGAGAACTAGTCGGGGATAGAGCAAGTGTTAAATAGGCAGGAGCATCATTGGGAATTTTCAGTGTGTCTAGATCATTGGTCAATTAAACACCTCATACGAGTAACAGGACAACTCTAGATGAAGAACTACATCTCGAGATCATTTGCGATTTAATAGTGAGAAGACTGCAACTTGGACTAGCTGACGAGTTGAAGAATAATGCCTAATTACTCCCCATAATTAACAACAAAGATAATCTCCATAGTTCATTACCACTAATGACAAAATGGGATATAAGAAAACTCACTTTAAATCAGATGCACACTGTTAAAGACAATCGCTCCATTATAGTTCTAACGTTGACATTTACTTAAAATTTTGGGTAATAGAAGATAAGGGTCTGTAATTACCAAAAATGATGAAAAAATAGGGGGTCCCCGTGCTAACTTTTGAATAAAATGCACCACAAAATGTGTTGAAACACACAAAATTCAGTTTTCACATGAACATAAACTATATTTAGACATTTTCTAAAAACAATCACAAAACCTACTAAATATACTTCAAACCTTCTTGAATATAGAGCCAATACATCAATCTTCATAATGTATCCATAATTTAAAAAAAATAAGTAAATAAAGGAATTTTATAACATTTTGATTATTGAAATTTAAAATTTTTTGAAATGAATTTTTCACAAAACTAGTAATTATAAAAATGTCAACGTTGACAATTTCTTGAAAAGTCTATATTTTATTGAGTTAAGTGTCAGCTATCATTTGCTGAAAAAAAAATAGGGGCCCGGGGTCACCAACTTAACTTTTTCAGGAAACTCAGTTACACATTTCAAGATTTAGACCTTTTTTTTCTGAAATTTTGAAAAAAGTATAAGTTACACTGTATCAACACAACATCCCAATTGCACAAGGCACCCACCCTGACTATTGAACATGCTGTTATCATCATATATACCAATTTTTGTCAAGATCCATCGGGCAGAGCCACTTCTACAACCCTCCAAAAAGGGGCCATAATTATTGCTAAAATACTAGGCTGGAGTCGAAAATAATACTTTTATTAAAAATAAATTCATAATCAATTAATAAAAGATGACATATTAAATCTGAGGAAATATATGAATTTTTGAGATTCTGGACTACATCTTTGTCGCTTATTGTATTACATTTGCATTTACAGCAACAGAGATATGAGCAAAAACGCATTTTCCCTCCATAGACTCCTATAGTTAAGCATTTTAACATGGTCATGGTCCACTGCACACCCATACAGCCAAGCTGCGCAGTGTGCATGCACTTAAACAAATGGCGCGATTGCCCTTAAAACAAGTGTTAAGAATCGAAACACTTTCCTAAACACTTTGTTGCATCCAGTTTTGGAGCACTTTATATCCTAAACATATTTAGAGCTCTTGGTGTTTATGGTTTAGTGTTTAGAAATATGTGATGTTTAGGTGTTTACCCTTGAAGTGTTTTGGTTTTCAATGTGTTTATAGTCCAAATGCTTAGGATTTATTTGATGTTTAGCAACTAATCTTTAGCTTCAAAGTATCTAGACTATATGACATTTAAGTCAATAAAAACAATTTTCAGTAATATTGTTCTGGAATCCTATGCACCTGCAATTCAGAGAGGGAAACCTCTTTAAATATCATGCATGGAGAAATGCAGAATTGACCTCTGAACTGAGGTAAGGTTTAGCTTCCTCTTGTGAGTCCTAGAACCCTTGGACCCATACCCTACTCCCTATGTCTGTCTGCATATGAAAAGGGTGTCTAAATAAAGTTAATCTTCAAAACCTCAAACAAGATCATTTTCCTTACACTCAAAATAATTCCAATGTGTTCCATATAATTGATTTATAAGATGTATATGAATTTATATCAACATTTAGAAGAAATCTCTAATAACTACGGAGCACTGGCATACAGTGTCACCTGGTGGAGAACAGTTAAACTACACACTTGATAAAAGAAAGTGCATCTGATGCCGTAGTCATTAGGATAGTTCATGCGCATCTTGGTAAAAATTAAAGTATGTGTAATCAGAAATCATCCATTTTTTGCATGCAGGTTTTCATCTTATTTTTATGTTGTTTCAGGACGCGATTTCTTAATGAATCCTTTCAAATATTTAGAAAACAGATGTCCCAACATACTTAATGCAATACCCATGTATCGTATGCATTTATTCTTTACTGAATTAGGTCAGGTTATATTGCCAGTCACATGTGGAGTCCCTCAGAGCTCCATATTATGGCCAATTTTCTTCGTCATTTATGTGAATGACCTGAAACTTTTTAATGTAAATAGCGATCATATACATATAACCCTTTTTGCGGTGATACTCTAATATATGTCACACATAAACATTATGATGTTGCCTGCTCCATGCTTGAAGATGGTCTACAAACACTGTAAAACTGGTGCTATAAAAATCAGTTAACAATAAATGTTTATAAATAAAAACTGATGGTGTTCAACAATAGAGTAAAAAAAGAAGTTCATAAACAAAAAGTTTACTTGAACGGTTTTCCCTTGGATGAAGTTTTAACTTATAATTACCTTGGTGTTACTATTGATAATTGTCTGTCTTTTGAAAAAATTGTCAATGATAAGTATTAATAAAATGAACATTAGGCTGTATCAGCTCAGTAGATTGCGTAAGATTCTGTGATTATGCGGATTTTATGATTGATTGTGGCCCTATAACAAAAATATCCCAACTTCAGTCATTACATAAACGCACTCTAAAAATCATTGACAATTGAGAACATTCAAATTAGGAACTTTGTGAAATAGAAAAGGAAGACAATATTAAATCTTTTCCACTGAGACGGGTAGAACACACATGTTGCTTAATGTACAGACTTAGTGCAAAAGAACAACTCCTGGATTATAGGAGGCCAAAAGTTCATCTTCGTAGTAGGAATAATGTGAAGTTCAAGACAGGTAAGAGGAATTTTGAAAAGTTCCTGAAAAGCCCTTTGGCCAGAGGTATCTCAATGTGGGACAGAATACCTTATGAAATTCAGAAGTCGACCACAAAAGTAAACTTTAAAAAAGAAATTTGTGAAATTGTTGATAGAGGGTTGTTGTAGGCAACTCTCTATCGCCAATAATATACCGTGGAACAGTGTACTGACCCTAGGCATATACAAATGTTGCTGTACCAGAAATTTACCAAATACATCATCATCTCATCTCATTTATACAATCACTTGACCAATTGGAAGACCATGTACTTATTTATGTGATATTGGCAATAAAACCTTTACAAAAAAATAGACTGAATAATGGCATATGATTACTGTTCATTAATCAAGTTAATCAAGTGCACGTACCCTAAAGAGCGGTCCCAATGTATCTGATGGCCCCTATGTGTATGATGTTTCACTGTTTAAAAGATATTATGAAGGCAAATGGTTCTAGATCTTTTAGATAATTCATGTATGGCATAACATAAGGTAGTCGCAAGTGCACGAAGATATTTTTACTTATCTGGATTATTAGAAATTTGGTAAGAGATTATTGCCTCCGCGTATCCGATGAAAAGAACGTCCCCAAACCTAAATTGTTTCATCTTATGGTTTACTGTTAATACACACAGAGCCTGATATCTTCAATTTTTATTTTCTCCTGGGGGCAATCATGTTGATGATTGAGCATGCTTAACACAAGTATATGGTTTTTAAGACTGATCATTCAGGCATGAATGAACCCCCACATATCCCACATAACCGCACATATCTGATGCCAAACACTTCCCAAAGGTTTTTGGGTATCAGTGAGAGGTATTCAACCTATTGGCTTAAAATGAGATATGATCTCCTTGTCATTACAAATATACAGAGCATTATGCATCCTGTCAACTATCTGTTGATCTTTTCGACTTATGGTTTAAACAGGACAAGTTTTGGTTTTGTGTCAAAAAGAGACCAAAAATGCCATATTTTGAGTAGCTATGATTTTGAAGTTAGATATGCTAAAGTTGGGGTCCCGAAAAAGCTGTTGATGGGGCGGTCTCATATAAACCCAAAACTTCTAATTAGAACTGGATAATGTCGTTTTTATATTTATATTGAAAACCCCTGTCCTTGACATTTATGAGAATCCACCATATAAACCTGTGATGCTACTGCACGGCAGGGGTCTAAACCGTGGGATCTTTAAAATGGTGCACCCACAAATTTCCTCAAACTAATACAATGTATCTCAAAATCATTACAGTACACAGTGTCAAAAGATTGGAACACTTGGAACCATTTAAGATTTCCTTGGAACTGTCCCAGATATTTGTGTTTCTCTGTTTAGCATGTGCATACCTAGTAGGTACTTTGGCAAGATGACAGTGTGAATGATCTCAAATGGTAATCTGGGGGCGTTCCTATGTGATACTAGGATTCACCGTTAGATCTTTAGGTATATTTGTTCCAAGATGGCCATCCTAGTGATAGTGTCTTTAGATGGGATAAGATTGCTATCTTAGGATCAAACATTAAATTTAATATAGGGGACTTCTTATCTTAGTAAATTCCCAAGTAAGTTCAAAAACAGAATTTGTTTCGAATATTTGAGAAAAAGAGAACACACAAGTAAGAAACATCTACGTAAAGTGTCCAACATCTAGGAAGTCAGAATAATGTGGGTCAGTATTCAGAATGGGAAAAAAACATGGCGGTGACCATGCTGCAAGGTATTGGCATCATGAAGATACGGGGTACAGATAAAAGGATGAAGACCGCAAACATTAAGTGTCTGTATTCAGAACAATACACACTTTAAGAGATAGCCACATTCTATTCTACGGCAACTCCAAAATAGAGTAGTGTAAATGATACTGTGACGGCAACTGTGTACGTAGTAGCAAAATAAAGTTTGTGAACCAATAGAAAGAACGTCAGGTAAGTGATTCCAAGTTTTATTACGATCCGCCCAATCATTACTCATGGCATTGCAGAAATATTTAATCTAATTTCTAAGGGTCGTGGTCTGATGACTTTTCCAGTGGCCCGTTGCACATTACCAGTGGCCCATTGCACAATGGATTCGTAACAACGAAAATAATTTTTTCGAAAAAAAATAATTTTTTCGTAACAAGGATGGTTTATTCACATTGTTTTTCTATATTCAGAATGCAGCCAGAGAGCTGTAACTTTCACTGATTTGTCCTTAATTTTTCTCCTTTTTACATCAATTTACAGAATTCAATTTCATTCATTAGAACCAGAGATTTTACTATGTTTGTAAAATCGTAACAAAGATATCTTTAACAAAGATATCTTTGTTTGATCCTAACAACAAAATTTTATTGTGCAACGGGCCACAGGTAACAAATGGTTGGTTAACAATACATGTGTTTGTTGTCAAAATTGACCTTGTTGAGCCATTTCTTACAATCTTAAAACCCTAATCGCGTCGCATAATGGGTCTCACTATTGCGAGGACTGGCACAAAATAAAAGACATGTCCTTGTTCAAATTCGAGTGATTTTGATGATCAAGGGGGACATTTTGGGGTTTGAATTTTAAGATTCTCTTTTCATCAAATGATAGAAGTTACCCTCATTTTATAAAATATATAAGAGGTAAGTGGCGGTCCCTGTTTTTTATCCTTGTTTCCCTAATGTGCCAATCGTCCCTGTTGCGATGGTTTTGCACACACATTGAATTGAGTTGGATTGACTGATAAATATATTTCCGCCACTCACCTCCTATATATTTTATAAAGATGAGGGGCACTACTATCATATCCAGAATATTAAAATATACACCCCAGAGTGTCATCCCGGCACATCAAAAAAATGGGTGTGCCAACCCTCGCTGTTGTTAGGAAAAGTGGATTCACTCGCTGTTGAACAGGGACGGGTCTCGCTGTTAAATTGCTGTTGAATTGTGGCTGTTCTAGTGGGCTGATTTTCATTCGTTAAAAGGCACAGTGCCACGTTGCATAACCAAATGCTCGGAACAGTGGGAGATTAAAAATGGTTTAGTTTTTTTCTCTGTGTTTTGAACACATTTTGAACACATTTAATTGACATATAAACACATTTCCGCCCCTCACCTCCTACATGTCATAAGCTGAAGGACACTGCTATCATTTGCTGAAAACAGAATATTAGAATTCACACCCCAAAATGTTCCCCCAGTACATCAAAAACACTCGATTTTAAACAGGGACAGGTCTTTTAAAATGTGCCAATCCTTGCAACAGCAAGACCCGTTATGCGACGCGGCACAGCTGTGAAAAATATATATACTTAAATCTGAAATTTCTGAAATTTTCAAACAGGGGAAGCCATTATAAGCTGGTGAAAATTGATGCAAGATTTGACTTAAAATCATTCATTTTTACGAGACCAATTAGTGCCTTGCATAATAGGTATTGCAACAGCGACCGATGGTTTGGTCAAACCACCCACTGTTATGCAAAAATCCAGCATCAATTTGTATCCACTTCTAATAATTTTCCCCGAGTTGAAAATTTCAGGAACTTTAGATCTAAATCTCTTCTTTTTCAGATTATTTTTTTTCAGAATTAGAATTGGCCCGAGTAGAACAACCACTATTCACCAAGCATCCTGTGTTTACCTTAATAGTAATATCCTAACAATGATGTAATACTGTAGTATCTGTGAAACTGTATTGCCAGACAAATCAAATTTGGAGCATATGGCATGGATGATGAATGAAGAAATGTCAAACTTTCTATCAAAAGGTTGACATAATTGATATTCCAGGTTATACTGGGCTACTCCCACTCTAATCCGTTCCTGGGGTCACACTAGGCAAAATCCGTAAAAGATACATTGCAAATGGGATTAAGAAATGAAAGAGTTAAATACAGACTAAAAATAATCTGAATAATTTATGTTTGGATAAAATAGTATCGTATTGCAGCAAATTATATGATATTATCTTAATTAAGATAGCTACAAACTGTTGTTTGCTAAACGTTTCTTTTAGGTTAGTCTCTATTATTCATCTCATTCTAGAATATTTGTGCCATGACCTAGTTTTCAAGGAAATCTAATATTACCTTACTTCACATTTACAACATTTTACGTTTAGAGTTTTATCAACGTTATAGTTATCATAGCAACAGCTTGCAAAAGTTTGTCATTTTAGTGTGAAAATATATATAGCCTATACTGCTCAATTGGGCAATTTTTCCTTGAGATTTGCTTGCAGCTTACTAGCAAAATTGGCATTATACAACCTACCTAACCACTGTTTAACATGTATGGCTCATACTGTGTAAGAACCATTAGCGTTTACAACTATGTGCAATAATGAACCTGGTATAAACTACAAAATTAACTGCATAAATTTGGAGGTACATTCGCCTGTGATTTACAATCAAACATGTTTGATTTTAGCGACCAAAATACCTGGTATTTTAGCATTCATCAGCCTCCACGAATTAATTTCACTTTTACTGAAGTTGCAATCATGGCTAGACTGGTATAGAATGTAGATGTAATGTATTCTTTTTTACATTACAATATAACCCAGGGGTGGGGTTTCCAGGGAGCCTCCCCCCCTTTTGGTGGACCTCTAAACTATAAAAAGTGGAAAATCGCGTGCACATGGCTGTAAATGTGCACGATTGAATATTCACGGTTTTTTCTTGAACTTGACTTGCAACATGGAGCCTTAGCAACATGGGAGCTTTGAATCCTTAGTGATATGGACCTTTCATAAATGCAGCATGCAACATTGAAAAACAATAAGCGACAGAGACATACAACATTGTCGTTTTTTTAAATTCAACATGCTACATCAGCCATACAGAGTCCCATATTTAATTCACACACACACCCGCCTTTATTTCTCTTTTTTTTAGGGAAATCCTATATCCGCCCCTGAGGCCATATTATCTTGCCAAGTGCTTATCTTGTAGGAAACATGGATGGAGAACAACTACGACCCAATGCCCCTCTCTTGACACCAGGGATACGGGGCACTCTCCAGCAACGAACAGTCTGCACACAATTCCCAACAGCAGAGGGGGGTGATTGTAGAGCAGAATCAGTGCTGTCCGCTCGCTCGCATCGCTCCTTGCTTCACGTGCTTTGTCATCTACACCCTTGGTATCATGGCACTGTTTCAATTTGTGGCAGGGGAAGAGGAGAAGAGGAACGGGGAACATACAACTGCTGACCAACATTTCCGTGCTGCCAAGGTTCTGGGAACTTTGACATGTGTCGCTGTACTTATCACCATAGTGGTCTTTGTTATCCTCAAACTAGTTAGGAGAGAACAACAGTGATGACAACAACAGCAACAACAACAACAATCTGAAATGGTTGCAGAGATTTTAATGAGAGACAAGACCTAGCAAATGGTTGGGGAAGCTGCAACAGCCACAGACAAATATTTAGGCAAAATCCTGAAAACTCAGCAAAGCCCTTAAAGGAGCAGTCTCGTCCAGTGGCCCGTTCACAATGGGTTTCCTAGCAACAAAAATAATATTATTAACGAAAATAATATTTTCGTAACAACAATCGTTTTGCAACAAATTTTTTCCATATTTAGAATGCCCCCAGAGAGCTGAACTGTTACAGAATTTTCTCTATTTTTTCCTTTTTTACATCAATTAACAGAATTCAATTACATTCATTAGAACCAGAGATTTGACTATTTTTGTAAAATCTTAACGACGAAACTTTTTTCTAATATATCTTAACTTCATCCTCACAACGAAATCCTATTGTGCAACGGGCCACAGTTGATTCAAAGAGATACATCCGCCAACGTTAGCTTAGCAACAAGAGAGTGGGGACACATTGCGAATGTAATCCTGCGACGTCATTGGTTACGTCACGAATTTGGCGCCACGTTTATACAGTTACAATGTATCAATTTGTGTCCGTCGCATGACGAGATCGCTCCTTTAAATTGAAAGATCTCTGAGGTGCCCACCAAGAAACACACACAAAATCTCGTGGCGGTGATTTTAGGCCTGCGATAAAAAAATTCCACACACAAAACATCCATGAGATTTGGTGGACATGAAAGTTTTTTGAAAAATCAAGCTAAATTCATTCCCATAATATACTCATTCACTTATAGGCCTAATACTTTTTAAAGTGTGTAAGAAGGACATTGGAACAGTTAAATAGTTTAAAAAAAATTGAGAACAATTTAAACAAAAATCCACGAAATTGCGTGGACACTTATATACCCATGATAGCATTGATTTTGCTATAGTGGGTATTTTAACTTCTTGTGGGTAATCTACGAAAAATAACATCCCACAAAAAGCGTAAACACCCACAATAGCTAAATTTCCTATCGTGGAATTATGGAAACAAAGAAATTTTGTGGGTTTTTTTTCCATTTTTTTTTCAAAACTATACCTTCTCAAATTGTCCCAAAGTATTTCAAACACACATTAGAACACATTTTAGGTGAAAATATCTATTGGGAATGACTTGAGCATGATTTTTTACTGAACTTTAATGTCCAAGAAATTTTCGTACATTTTTTCTGGGGGAGGGATTTCTATCATGGCCACAAAAAAAATGAAAAAAAAAACCAAAAAAATTACGAAAAATGACGTCCCACGACATGTTTAAAACCCGCGACAGGTCCCCTGATCTATCGTGACATTTTAGCAACTAAACTATTTTGTGGATTTCTTTTTTTCAATTTTTTTTTCTCAAAATTATACAATCTCAAAATGTCCGAATGTATTTCATACACACATTAGATCGTGTTTTAGGTGAAAAAAATATTTTAAATGACTTTAGTATGATTTTTCACTGAATTTTAATGTCCACGAAATTTTCGTACATTTTTTCTGGGGGAGAATTTCTATCGTGGCCACGAAAATTGGTAAAAACGCCTCTACGAAATTTCGTAACTTTTTCTTGGGCATCCCCACTGATATCATTGCAATCTAACCCATGAGAGATTATAAAATAGATATCAATAGATATTATTTGTTTAAGACAGAACTGCTCATAATTCAATGCTCAAAATTAGCCAAATTAGTTAAGAAAATAGGACTTCTGAATGTTCATTAGCAGTGTTGCAGGATACCTAACATGCTAGATATCCTTTGAAGAGAATTTGAAGTTAGATACAAAATTTAGTAATAATCCTATTTCTTACTGATGCTTCCCGAAATCATGAGTAAAAGGGATAGTGAAATAATTTAAAGTGTGTTTAATCAAGATGTTATTAAAAGCATTTTGGTCATATCTGATATAAATGTAAAGAGAACTTTATAGGTTATTAGTAAAATAAATTTCAACTCAATAGATATATTCGCGAGATATCTTACTAATAAAATCCTCCCTGATAGTGATATCAAGGTATAGCTAATGGTAAACAGAAATAAAAACATTTATTCAAGATTCTAGTATCCAGTAGGGCATTCCAATGTAATCTTAAGACAATCATCATATATTAAATTTTGTCACCAAATGTTCCTAAGATATTTTGGTTCCAATGTCACCCTTCGTTTGTCCTAAGATAAGAAACTCAGTTACTAAGGTAGGAAGTCCTGTAAATCTAGTTTACTTTTTCGCTCCTAAGTTAGCCCTCTTATCACATCTTATTATTATGTATTTGAAGAAGGTACAAATGCTTATATGACGCTCTTGCCGATTCAGGAAATTAAGTAACGTTCGCCAAAAACGCATGGAAGTAAAATAACACAGGAATAAATAAAGAACATCCTTTCATGCGAGTGTTATGTCTTACATAATACGGAACTATTATTATGTATTGGATTTTTCCTTATTTTTTACATGGCATTCTGGGAACACATTGAGGGAATGCATTCTCCAAAATATTTTATAGGGATGGGCCCTGTAAAAAATTATTATTATGTATTGGACCACAGCAGTCGAATGAGGCGGAGACTGCAATAGGAGCTAGCTATTATCCATAAGGCAAAACAACTAATAAAGTACACCTAACATTAACGGATAATTAACCTACTATAGTTCAGTACTATCCCACCAACTCTTGTATGGTTTCAGGTTTTGTATTACTCTCTCTGTGTTCTCATCTTAACCATTACTTGTGAATCATTCTTTCATTGATTTTATACCTATCTCCAGCTAGTATATGCTGGCAGGTGGTACCGTCGCTCACATTCTCCCGAGCTGGATTCATGATGACAGTCTCTGCTGCTGCAGTCTACATATATTAAACTTTACCGTTATTGTTTTTATCAATTATTATTGTGCTGGTAACACAGGCTGGTGACCACCATTCTCTTTCAGCCCAACTCTACTCCTGACTATCTTTTTAATTCTCCAAGTGATGACTACGATTATAATAAATCGTATGCATTTTTACTGTGAAGCTAACTAATTCTACAACTACAACGAGTATTGCTCTGTCCTCTGCTGAAAAACAGCATAACTATTACTAGCATACCATTTATGCACGAGGTAGCTAACCTCAATTCATTATCAACATATAACGTAAAATAATCTGGGCCATAAACAAAAATGCAACTTAATAAAATATGAAGCCATTTCATTTCTAATTGAGATAATTCGAATCTGTTTTTTGTAGAACATAGCCAAGGAACCCCTTAATTTAGAGTTTGTATTTCGGGAACTTTAGTTATGTGCCATTGTTACCATCCCTTATTTGCAGGTTCTATGGCAGGTTTGGGTGTTATATGAACATTCTGGTCACCATGGCAGCAGCATGCAAAAATAATAGATTTTTCACCATTAATGAAAACTATGGAAAATTTCATCAATAGCATAGAGGGTTCTCGGGTGTATGCAACAGGTCCAATCCCTAAATTAAACAATGCGACATGGCCATTTCTTATAATTGACACGCCACATATTGCCATTTTTTAGGGATAACGACAGGCATCAAGCCATTTTTTTTATTTTTTCATTGAGACAGCCATTACTTAAAATCAACACAGTACTTTGACTTTAAAACCCCCAAACCCCCATGTTGCTTAGGATTCCTACATAAGTATGATTACATGGTAGAGTAGCAGGCCTCTGAATGGGGGGGTGGTCCCAGTGTTGCATGTCAAACTTAAAACACGGCCCTGTTACTCGTCTCGGTGGTTAAGCCCCATACCCACTAGGCGATTTTACCGGCGACTTGCGATGGGCAACTGGAAGAATTGCTGGTAAAATCGTTACCAATTCAGATCACCTGTTACAATGTAGCATTCAATATTACATACTAACATGTGATCTGAATTGGTAACGATTTTACCAGCAATTCTGCCAGTTGCCTGTCCCCGGTTGCCGGTAATTTGCCTAGTGGATATGGGGCTTTATTTATTCCAATGTCGCGTCCAATTTAAGAGGTAGTCCTGTATCATTTCACCAATGGAAAAATGGTGATGTTGGCTGTCCCTAAATTGCCATGTCACATGTCAAATTTAAGAAATGGCCCTGTCGCCATGTCAAATTAATGAAGCGGCCGTGTTGCCGTGTCAAATTTAGTGGTCCAGACCCATAGTAGTGTAAGTATATGGCTGAGATGAGACAGTGTGGCCTGGGGTTCATCCCGTCAGGTGTATCGTGAAAAACGGTCCCCCAGTGAAAACGGTCCCCCCTCCCATGAGTATGCCCAGATAGTGGGGGGGGACTGTTTCTCAACACCATGAAAATTTCTCCTCTTTTTGCATTTTTATTTAAACTTTTTAAGTGTTTTTTTTTGATAAAATGTATTTCATATCAATACTAATCAATTAATTTGATATCTATAAGTACAATTTGATGGTTGTTTTATATGAGCATGCCCAGATAGTAGGGGGACTGTTTCTCAACACCATGAAAATGTGTTCTCTTCTTGCATTTTTATTTAACTTTTTAAGTTGTTTTCTTTAATACAATGTAATTTATATCAATACTAATTAATTAATTTGATATCTTTAAGTACAATTTGATAGTTATTTTATCCACTATCTAGGAATAGGGACAAGTTAGGGTTAGTATTGAATTCTAGAGATGGTTTAGAAAAGAGGGACGGTTTATTTAGCTTTTATTTTTTCTATAAAAACAATTTTCATCCTAAAATATCAACATCTATTAAATGTAATAGAATTTATTGTTTAAAACTGTTCATATAACAAACCTTGTAGGAGGGATTGTTTTTCATGACCTCACCTACGATGAAAAAAGGTCTGGGGGACCGTTTTTCATGGGAGTACCACTCAAAAGTGTGGGTCTAGATGGGGGTGAGGGTTTACTATTTTTAATAAATAGCCCTGTTACTTGCCCTTGTTGCTTATTTAACTTCCTGTAGCATGTCAAATTTTAAGAAATTTTCATTTCACATGTCACTAAGGTTTTAACCATGTCTGTCATATTGTTAAAGCTCCAAGTCGCATGTCAAATTTAAGAAAAGCCTATGTTGCCATGTCAATTTTAGGGGTCAACCCCCTTGAAAGTCTTTTTAACTCAACATCTCCAAGCAGAACATTGCTTCTACACAGCTTGCTATACTGTAGCTGGTTATGCTTGAAGAGCATGGATTGACATAGAAAACCAGTGGCCCGTTACACTTCCAGCCAAACTTTGCTCCTGAAATGCTATCAAAAAAATATAAAAAAAAAGTCTGTCTCATCTCCCAAGCTCAAGTATGGAAAACTACTGACGGTGACCTTATATATTACAGCCTAGAGGTAATTGGTGTGTGGCAAAGTCAGTTCTCTGACAGCGTAATGGGAGTAAAAAGTGTTCTTAACGTTAACCTATATAAACGCGTAATGTTGCTGAAGGAGGAAGTACGGGTATAAGAGTGTAGTCTAAAACCTCTTGTAACGAGAATGTCGGAACCCAAGGAATTGAACATCGAAGTCAAGAATCCCAATGACCACCAAAATCTTGCAACTAATGCAATACAGGCAGGTAAGAGAAACATCCAGAGACTCTTTTAGTAATATGTAACTTTTATATAAAGTATGTAAGGTTACTGTAGGAGAGCAAAGATAATATATTATGGGGATGGATCGCTACAATCAATATGGCAACAGGGGTATTTCTTAAATTCAACATGTGACATGGGGGCTTAAGGACATGAAAGGAAGGGTAAAAAACATAGTGACATGTGACAAGGTATTTCTTAAATTTGACATGCCACATTGGGATAAATAAGCAACAAAGACAATCAACATTGTTTTTTTAAATTGACTTGCAACAGCGGGAAACCCCCCCCCCCCTCCCATCCAGTCCCCCTATTTTGAACAATGTGGGGTTAATTTGTCTTTGTTAAGTCATTTTGTTAAGTTGATTATCAGATGGACCATATGAAAGGGTTGCCTCCAAAGTCATCATCTAATCATCACCTACTCTCTTTATCTAAAAAAATCCAACTGTATAGGTTTGTCTTCCTTGCTTGGCACATGGGTGTAGTAAGTAGAAATTAAAGGTGTGATGTAATATCAAACTCGACGAGATAAATTGTGGACGACAGATTGATGATTTATTGATTAAAATAGGACATAAAATAGCCTCGGCGTGATCAACATGTTTCGACGAGTAACCGTCTTCATCAGGATGTATATACATCCTGATGACGACGGTTACCCGTCGAAACATGTTGATCACGCCGAGACATCTATAAATATATGTATAGATTTAGTAAGTGTATGCCTCAAAAATTCAGTTTATGTGTCCTGGGCCCCCAAGTTCATTCTCTCTACCACCAGTAGGCTCAGTGTTTATATTATGCTTACTCAAACCTAATCATCTTGGGAGCAGATTTAGGATTTCTGAAAGGCGGGGGTCATCATTCAGGTTGTGTACTAAAACAAAGCACATTTTTGCGTATTTGTGCAAAAATCGTCCTTGTAGTTCGGGTATCCACTGAAAGGTTGTGGGCCCGGACCCCTTTGATCCCCCCTTGTATCCACCCCTGGGCGCTGTTCCACAAAAACTCTTCTTAAGTGTGAGGAATTTGTGCACAAATAGTGTTCATAAGAAAAAGTGTACGCAATGTCAAAAATAGCATGCTACGTACACTCTACACATGAAAATCTTCACAAATCACAAAAAATGGGATTTTAAATATTTTTCAGTTTTTCCTTGATAATTCCATAAGTTCTCATCCAATTCTAAATTGGGTTTCACCAACGGATTCCTTATAAAATAAGCTTTTCATTGATACATCATATGTTATTGAAGCTTTATAATTTTATGATGAAAGAAATATCTGAAAATTAAAAATGAGTTACGAACACTGCATTGCAGCTTTCAGAGGGGTACGCACACTTTTACATACCTGCATACAGTAAGCAGACATGATATTTTTGTTCATATCTTGTTTCTGGAATGAAAAATAGATCTTAAAAGTTTGTAACTTACAATTTACAATTTCGTTGCAGAAACAAGATACAAACACAAATGTCAAATCTGCGTACTGTTCGCAGGTGTACACCAGTGTACTTACACCTCTTAGACCTGCGACAGGTATTACAGTGTTCGTAACCCATTTTTAGTATTAAAATATCATTTTCAACAAGAAGTTTTAAGGCCAAAATTATGTATGGGCTATCATTAAAAAGCTTATTTTATAAGGAATTCATTAATGAAAACCAAATGAAAATCGAGTGAAAACTCACGCAGCTATCAAAGAAAAGAGAGAAAATAAATTAAAATCCATTTTTTTGTCATATGTTCACATTTGTGTACGTAAGTGTATATAAGTGTACGTAAGTGACGTTACGAACACTTTTCCTTACTTACACTATTTGCGCACATTTCAAAGATAAAACGCACTACCTACGAACACTTTTTGTGGAACAGCGCCCTGGACTTCAGCAGTTTTCAGTGTTTCACAAATAGATTGTTCGCCAATATCAAAAGTACAGAGTGCCAAAGTATGTCATGTAATGTAGTTTTATCAGGAAAACCAAAGGTAACCTAAATCCTCCATAAAAGAAGGAAAGATTCTGGCTAATTGGTAGTCTTAACTGTAATGCAAAGGTAATTGTGTTGTTACTACAACCTCACCTACATGGAAGATCATTTTGTACTAAATGAGCGTGGCTTGATGAAAAAAATTAAAAACGTTTTTGAGATTACTGGTTTGGTAAAGTTAAGAAAAATAAAAGTAAAATATTTGTTTCATTCTAAAGTAGATTTTTTTATTTCTAGTTTTAATGACCTTTTGATTTCATCCAAACCAACTAATTAGTTTTCAATATTACCTTCAAATAATTGATGTTATGTTTGTGCAGCTATTTGAAGTTTTATATTGGACCTAGTGTGACTTTCCGTTGTCAAAGATTTCACTCTTCAATCATCAATCTGTTGCAGAAAATCTACAGCAGGAATGTGCCTACCCCTGCTATTCCCTTGAACCACCTCCTCCGTATAGCCCATACCCAGGACCAGGTAAAGCCTTAATTCCTCATGCTGATTTAGCTACTGATTGTAAAGGCCGTATTCCACGTACCGAAAGTGCGTTGCCGATTTGACGCAGATGCAATTTCGCTACTACTGATAGAAAATCGGCGGTACTACCGATAAAATTTACGAACATGTTGGTAAATTTTTCCTGCCAATTTTGAACTGCTTACCGATTTTCCGATTTCGGCCGCCAATTTTCCGATTTCGGCCGCCGATTTTCCAATTTTGGCCGCCGAAAGTGCACCGAAAGTATGGGGTACCGGTATAGAACGTTACCATGGTTAGGGTCATTATCGGCGCCGTTCACTTTCGGTACGTGGAATACGGCCTTAAGTATTGGTAGTGTGAATGAAAGGTTAATATTGACATGTTGTCTATCACTAGAAAATTTGTGTGTTTCTTTTTCCGGTGGTATATAGGATGTATAGTTTTCTGCCATATTCTCAGAGAAAATCAAACAAATACAAAATCGCCAGCATCAATATTAGTATGTGGCCATAATTCAAAGGGTTAATACATAATTATAATTTCACTGATCAGGGATGATATTATAGATTTATTTTGAACTGTTTACAATTGCATTGAGAAAAAATCAATTATACTTTGATTTAGAGAATATAGACATTTGATTTTGGATTATTCAAAATAATTAGAAGTTTTGTAAATATTACCTTCGAGACATAATTTATTTTTCTCACAGCATTCTACTTTTTAATTTGTATTTCATACAAATGTATTTCATTTCTTTTTATGAAATAACGGGTTCCACAAGAACCCTGTGTAAGTAATAAATTTGGGGGTACAGTTGTGATGATAAACTATAATATATCCTTAATATAACATCTTTCATAAAACCAAACATCAACCGTGTGCTGTTTATGCTAAAACAATTTCATAGTGGAATTTGAAACAAAGAATTATGTAAAAGGTTTCCCTTAAGCTGGCACTCACAAGTTCAGAAGTATGGTCACAATTAAGAGGGTATGTCTAGTATGCACAGAAATATTGAGGAACTGACATAAAGTGATGAGAACAAGACTGAAAAAGTTTTTCGTTTGATGAGTAATTATTCCTCTGATGAGCAATCGTATGTGAGGCGCATCAAATGTTATACTACTCCTAGTCCACACTTCTATTGCATTCACAGGAGGTTTTAGGGCATAATCTACAGTATCTAACCACCTTTGAAGGTTAAGCATGCAAGTAGACCTTCGGTGGAGGTTTATTTGGTAAACCTCCAGAGGAGGTTCATTCAGTAAACCTCTGGAGGAAGTTATTTGGGAATTGGCCAGAATTATATTATTTTATGTGCCCATTTTAGACTTTATGAAAAGTTTCACCACCTTTATTTCATGGCCCAGATTTGAACTGTGGTCCTTTGGATTTACAGTCCATGGGCATAGCCACTACCCTATTGAGGCAGCTGTGTATTGTGAGAGAGATGTGTATTGTGAGAGAGTATTGTGTCGTGCTGAAATAAGTTCATGAAAATCTAGAAAATGTTTCACTTGCTTTCTCTTCTTCATACAAAAAAGAAAAAAACACAGCATCAATACAATATCAATTCTCCCTACCAAGGATAGCTGATTTTCAGATATTTAAGCACCTGCAGGTTAATCTGGACTAATCTAAAATTTGTGGTCAAAAACACCGGGAAATATATAGAAAATTAAACAAAATGTTCTCTACATACTTATATAATGAATGAATATCCAAACTAACGAGAATGATAAACATACATGAATACAAGATAATAAAACAGCTGATATTGATCTGTATCGTGTTTAACTACAAATAATTCCATGAATATTGAAAATCTCTATACATAAGCCTTGTGGTTTGTCAACAAATAACCCATGATGCACCTTGACCTAGGTTAGCCTGCAGGTAAACCACAGGGAACATGCTGTTCGTGGTCTCTGTTTCTGTATTTTCGTGTTGAGGTCTCATCTGTGGGTATGTGGGTATGTGGATTTCTTTGAACATAAAAATGAGTGTGTTTTCAGAGGGGATTCGAGCCCTAAACCTCATGCATGAAAGGCAATAGCCCTAACCACTATACTATTACAGAAACCCTGTTCCTAAGCACACCCACATACACGATATATCTTACAATTATATTCTTTTTGATATATGTGTATATATATATACATATATATCTATGTATTATATACAATCTATTATTCCTGCCACCAACGCTTCATTCCTGATTAATATATGTATTTTATGCTTATGAGACTTAGTATAAGCTTGTAAATCGCCTACGCGGCAGTTTACCTTCACCTAAACTTAATTTTGCTATTGTCTTATAGGATATCTTCAGCAGGGTTATGGGAACCCATCCGATGTTTACACTCTCCCTGATGGACTTGCACCTTACCCCACACCCCAAGGTCATGTGGGGCCCACTTTACCATCCACGAGCAGTATGGGTGTTCAGACTTCACAGGTGATTCGTATTGTTAACCAACCTTTGCCGTTTCCTCCAGACGATTACCTATGCCTTAACATTTTTGCATGTTTATGCTGCTGTTGCTGCATTGGAATGCTGGGCATCATGCAGTCGAATGAGACGCGTCAGGCGATTAAACGTGGAGACGCAGAGGAAGCAAAACGCCATTCAAAGTGGGCTAGGATTTGTGCCAGTGCTGCCATATTCATTGGTATCTGTTTGATAACTGTTTATATTGTGGCACTAACTCTTTGATCAATTTTTACCATAATGTGGGAAAGCTTCAGTCCAATAGATTATGACACTGAACTCTTTCAAAATAAGCTAAGGGAAAACTGGGATGATTGAAAATAATGATCCTAATCTTCTTTGGCAAATAATATTGAGAAACATCACAGAAATTATTGATGAAATATGTCCTGAAAAAGTGTTTAGAATAAACCCTGGATCAATTTGGATTTATTAGAGTTGATTAAAATTTAGGACCATAGCCTCAAACTTAAAAAAAAAAAATCCCTGGGAGATAAAGCTAAAAGACTCAGAAATCACTATCTGGCTACAATTTGCAGTGCTAAGAGTGATTTATTCAAAATGAACTAGACATCAATGGATTTGATTCAAAGATATTTGGAAAAATATTCAGGAAATTATCCTTGACAATAAAAAGAGAGAACTAATATTCACAATAAATAGTAACTTACGACTTGGAAATATGCAATATTATAGAGAACTGTAACTGTTTCATATAACACACTGTTACAGGCAAAAATGTAGTATATTAACACATTTACTGCAGTTTAATTCAATTTATGAAATCTTCTGATTTTTAAATAGGGAGTATTCTATGTGACACAGCACAGACACAGACTGCATTATAAAAATCTAAAACAATGCAAAATAGAATCCTGAGAACATGTGTTAATTTAAAAGTACAATTGCCTGTTGTAAATTTGTAAAGATGTCACATTTAAAGAAATCAAAGATTTATGGAGCTTCGACTTTTCTTGTCATTGGCTGAATGAATTTAGATAAAATCTTTTTTTTTTTAGATGCAACCTTATGTTATTCAGCCAATCATGCATAAACAACAAACAAATTAGGAAATAGTTAACAATAGGAATATCGGAACTAGAGTACATCATCCGCTTTTGTTTACAATGTGAGAAAATATAAGAAAAATGTATTTTATGGAGGTGCTTTAGCCTGGAATATACTTTGCCAATAATTAAATGCAACATCCCAACATTTGAGACGATTAAAGCTTTACATAAATGGATGTTAGTACAGAAAATTGTACCAACGAGGTAGAAATCTTGTACATTAGTGTGATCTGCTTGTGATTATATCATGCATTTTTCTTTTAAAAGAAAGAACAATCAAATTATGCCTGTACATGTTGTAATAATTACCAAGAAGTCAATCGCACTCATTTACTGCATTTACATTGCTTTTTGTTCTTATGTTTCATTCATTTTTATAAACTCAATAATCATTATTGTATGACTAAGCTTGTAAAGCAATGTATAATCTATGTATGTATGTATGTATGTATGTATGTATGTATGTATGTATGTATGTATGTATGAATATGCAATTCTAATTCTATTTTCTCTTTTATTGTGCAATTCACCCTACCACGGATAGCCAATTTCTTGACTGATACCTGCAGGTTAGCCTTTATCAGGGTGCATGCTGGGTAATATGTCGACAAATCACAAGGCTTTTGTACAGGAATTTTCATTAATAATGTCACTATGTCTAATTTGACATGAAGAAAACCTAGAGAACATTATTTTTGAAATGTGTATCCATATACATTACATATTTTCTAAGTTGTTTAAACATTTATACATTATAGGTGGAAATATCACAATTTTTCACTAATTTTCTATAGATTTTCCAGTGGATTTGTCGACAAAATTGGTCAAAATTAGCCTGCAGGTGATTAAAATACTATAAACGAGCTATCCGTGGTAGGGAGAATTGATGACGAAGATCCTAAACTTGTAACACCATGGCTGGATGTATAGTGAAAAATAGCAAACTGCTAATCCATTTGTAATCATGGATGAATAATCGGAAATTTGAAAGAAAAAAATGTGTCTCACTTTTAGTGCTGAGGGGCATATATATATATATATATATATATATATATATATTGCTAGATATAATGTAATTGCTAGATATAATGCAATTGCTAGATATAATGTAATAAGCTAGTTAACATATAGCTAATATCTTGCATACTGGGAAAAGGAAAGGAAAAGTAAACAATCATAAAAAAGTATTTAGATGTCAGATAAATTGTGGTATTTTTTTCTGTGCTAAGTAACTCAAGATTTGGGTTCAGATACACCTTTGCCATGTACATTTATATATTCTGATGTTTTTACCATAAAATTGATGCACTTGGATACATCTGGGGTGTTTAAGTTTTAGGACAAACATTTCTAAATTAGGTATTACAAAACTGGTACTACTAAATTTCATCTAACATCTATAATTTATTAAAAGGTCTGGCCATATTTTCATTTGCCATGGGCACCTGGTCTCAAACCAATATAACAGCCTGATAGGGTAATGCTGGAACTTGGTTATATTGTATTTTCCTCATGTATCATCTATATGGTAATTCTAGAACTTAATAATTTTGTCTCTTACTCATGTATTATATATATAGTACAGGTAGAATGTGTTTTGGTTTACTTTTTAATTATATATTATCTGTATGGTAATGCTCACTGTTACCTGTACTAGCTAAGTATTAAAATGATTTTGCCTGTTTCAGACGAAAATGTGCTTCACCTCTTATTACTTCAGTATAGTGAGGTGGGGACCCATTGATAGATTAGAACTTTGGTCAATTAAAGGTCACAAGTGTAAACTATTAGCCTGCTGTTCAGACTTGCTTGATAAATGGGGTTGGATGGGATATTTTTAGGTCTCGAGGGATGTTGTGGGGCATCAGGGTCTTTGTGTTTTGGAGGTCAAGGAGGGTTTACTTGAAAAAAATGCAAAAGGGGTGATGGAAATCAACCTGAGACCTATTATCTAATGTTACATATTTGTGGTTGGATTCTGAGGACTAGGTCTACCTTGGATTTTTAATTCAATTTTCTTATCAACATAATTTATAACGCAGAATTGTGCCCAAATGCTCCAATGGGAGACCAGACACACTGTTTGAATTGTATCTTGTATAAATAAAAAAAAAAAAAAAAAAAAATCTTTACCATAGACAGATATGCAAAATACAACTTGATAAAATATGATGCCATTTTATTTCTATTTGAGATAATCAGAATATGCTTTTTGTAGAACATGGCCAAGGAACCCCTTAATATAGAATTCTTATTTTGGGATTTTAGTTATATTATATGGCTACCATGGAAACCCTTATTTGTAGGTTATATGGCAGGTTTGGGTGTTATATCAACATTCTGGTCACCATGGCAGCAAGATGCACAAATACTGGACATTTTCACCGTTAATGAAAGCTATGGAAAATTTCATTAATAGTATAGAAGCACCAGTGGCCCATTGCACAATGGATTTTCGTTGTCCTCAATGTCAGGTTGGGGAGCTCACTCCGGGGATCAGGCAATAGGCGGTAGATGGTCGGAGTCAGAGGCAGAGTCCCATATAAATGTACTCGAGTTGAAAGCGATCCTGTTCGGGGTGAAAGCCCTTTGCAGGGATCAGGGAGTACATGTCAAGGTGTTGACGGACAATACCACGGCAATGGCTTACGTCAGGAATGGTGGGGGTGTGAGGTCCTTAGAGTATAACGCAGTGGCAAAGGACATTTGGGACTGGTGCGAGAGCAGGGGTCTCTGGATCACGATAGCACACATACCCGGTGTAGATAACATCGTAGCAGATTTCCGGTCGAGGCATTTTCGAGATGACTTAGAGTGGGAACTGAATGACAAATTGTTTGCAAGAGCATGTAAAGTCTTTGGGAATCCAGAAGTAGACTTGTTTGCGTCTAGGCTCACTACAAAACTAGCTAAATTTGTGTCGTGGGGGCCAGATCCAGATGCTTGGAAAGTTGAGGCTTTCACCTTGTCATGGACAGATAACTTTGTGTATGCCTTTCCACCTTTCAGTGTGATCGGTCGAGTCCTACAGAAGATAAGGGCCGACGGGGCAAGGGCCATCGTGGTGACACCGTGGTGGCCAACACAGCCATGGTTCGCGACCCTAAAGGCGATGACCAGGAGGAGGATCTACCTCAGAGGAAAAAAGGGGAACCTAAGCAACAGGGGCAGCCCGTCAAACGCGGCATTCATGGAAAGCTGCCCCCTGGTAATCTCCCTCTGCTAGGGAGGAAACTTCGAGAAAAGGGCTATGACAAACAGACCATTAGTTTGATCTTAGATGCCTGGAGGCCGAGTACATCGAAGGTCTATTCAAACTATCTTCATAAATGGACAGTTTTCTGCGTTGAGAAAGATGTAGATATTTTTGAGCCAAGGTTGCCTCAAGTGTGTTGTTTTTTGAAGAATTTGGCCTTACAAGGCCTTGGTTATGGGGCCATTAATGCCGCTCGCTCGGCATTGGCTACTGTTTTGCCCAGGTTTGACGGATTTACATTTGGTAAGCACCCGTTGGTGTGTGCGATAGTTAAAGGGGTTTAGAGAGGAACCCTCCTCAGCCAAAATACAAAAGGTTTTGGGATGTTCAGAAGGTGTTCAGCATGTTTAAGACATGGGGCAAAAGCTCGGGGCTGTCACTTAAAATGTTGACTCTGAAATTGACAGTTTTGCTGTTGTTAGTAACGTCGCATAGAGGCCAGACTATTCTGGCTCTAGACATTGCCGGTTTAGAGATAACTGAGGTTGCAGTGTTCCGGATGAAAAAGTTATTGAAACACAATCGCGTAGGTGATGTGTTAGACTCACTAATCTTAAAGCCATTTGATGCATGCTATAGGTTATGTATAGTGAGGACACTTAAGGAGTATCTTAAGAGGACTGCAGAATTGCGCAAGGAGGAAACGCAATTGTTAGTAAGCTTTGTGGCGCCACATAAAGCTGTGTCAAGGGACACGATAGCCCGGTGGACTCTCAAAGTTTTGGGATTGGCCGGAATAGATACAGACAAATATCAAGGGCACTCGTCTAGAGGGGCCTCTACCTCAGCGGCAAGGAAGCTGGGGGTCTCCATTAATCTGATCATGCGACAAGCCGGGTGGTGTAATGCAGGCTCGTTTGTGAAGTACTATAATAAAGACATTGACCAGGACCCCACCACGGTAGGGGAAGTCCTGCTTCAGGAAGCAGTAGCGAAGCTCTGATTTGTTGATGGGTCACCATTGTATTTCTCTGATGTTTCTAGGAGAATAAAGTTTACACTCACAGACTTTGGTCGTTTCATGTATTAGCTGACGGTTGTCTGGTTAAATCGAGGGTGGAAGAATAGACGCGTTTTACGTGCTATCAAATCTCATCGATTACCGTACTGTTTTCCGAGGTAAAATATGGTAATTATACGAAACTTACCTTGGTAAAAGTTGAAGTAGAATTGGGATTTTACCGAGGACAACACGTTGTGTTGTAGGGAATAGATGCCCGTCCCTCCCTCCCAAAAGGTTTTTATATTTACATTTACACATTAACAGTGGTTAATATTTGGTGTATATAGGAATAGACTAGGTCTATTCTTCCACCCCTCGTTGGGGTTCAAGTCTGCTGACGTCACACCGAAAGCACAACGAACTTTTGCTTAACAATGAACTGTTTCGTTGTAACGAAAATGCAATATCTCTGGTTCTAATGAATGAAATTGAAATCTGTAAATTGTTATAAAAAGGGAAATTTTTTTTTTTAAATCCGGAAAAGTTACAGCTTTTTTTCCTTGTTACGAAAATCATTGTGCAACGGGTCACTGGTTCAAACCCTATGGGGGGCCCCATGATGCATGTCAAATTTCAAAAATGCTGACGTCGCATGTCTTTGTTGCTTATTTTTCTCAATGTCGCATGTTGAATTTCAGAAATACCTATGTTGCATGTCACTATATTTTAATCCTCCCTGTCATGTCGTTAAGTAGCAATACCACAACCCACGGGCACGAACCCTCCAGATGGCACCGGGGTTCCTGATTAGAACTATAAGAATAGAAAGGGTAGCACACTCGCCATTTTGTTTTTAGCTGGTGCCTGTCAAAACCTATAAGCTGATGACCAGCAGACTGATAGGATTCACACAAGACCACAGTAAATGACCTTGTTTTATTTCTAATTTAAATAGGAAAAACATATCTAACTTATCATATTTGTCTGATTTGTATTACAATGAATCATAATTATTACAGTTTGTTTTGTATTATTGTGTGACCTATTTTACAGATAAATGTAGCTGTATGTATAGTTTCCCCCTTCAGTGCCCCTTTAAAGGTACTTGGGGGTGTCTGGCTTGATTTTTAATGAACAACAATAAATCTTAGATATTTGTTGTCAGCATAGGTCATGTCCTAAGCAGATCACAGAGATTAAAATTTTCACTTTTCACTGTTTGTGAAAAGAATTATTGCATAATGAAGATAATCACCCTTTACCATTGGTTTCGATGGGAAAAATCACACTTTTCCCTCTACTGAAAAAACTAACAACAATATTCTAATGAAACTCAGTTGTTATTTACTGTAGGTAACAATGTACATTTAGCTTAAATTATATAAATATTCACCGTTTCTAGGAAAAGTTACAACAGAATGGGCTGAAAAATAGAGGTGAGCAGTGACTTCAGAATATGCAAATTTGATCTGATATCACTTAAATTGAAAGGAGAATTGTTACTCATGTTCATCTTATTACTATATTCACTTTAATTTGATGTACAAACTCCCTAACTGCACATAAATACAATCAGTTGCTAGTTTTCTGATAATCCACTAGGTGGCGTCGAGGTGAACGGCATCTAGTATCTTTAATGGTCAGAATGCAACTCATTGACTGGGTTGGTTGGTTATTTATAGTGCTAAAAGGGTTTCCCAAAAGTTGTTCAAACATTCTGTCAAGTGATCACAGGTAACAAGTTAAAAGCTATATGCTCATACCATTTATGAACACCCTCCTTTACTATGAGACAAACTAGCCTAGTGCTTAGAGCTTAGAGCTTCAAATCTGAAAGTTGGTGGTTCAAGTCCCACCCATGCTAGTCAAGCACTTTTTCTTTTTCAAATAAACCCATTTTAGGAATTGTTGCAAAATATAAAACAGAACTTTGAAATCATATAGATCTATGCAAGTGGCAAGTATTTATCCACAAGTTATATTGTATTTATCACACAAATGTCATTTTCAGTTTACAGTATAGTAAAATATAAAAAGGTTTCATCCTGATTTGAACTCTTAACCTTTATATTTGCAGCTGATCTCTCTAACCATTAGGCCATATGTATCTACTTCCTACCTTCTTTAGAGTAACATTTATTTATACATATTTAATGAATTATGTCAAAGTGCAAGTAGTAGTATTTCATGGTATTTATATAATGGTACCCTTCTTACAAAATAAAGCTATAATTTATATGTGTAAGTATCCCAGGGTAATTCATATATGTATGTTTCTCAGGGTATGAATACATGTAATATAAATGGTTAAAATGATTGAAATTGAAAAATAGCTAAGAAGATGAACATCTGGGATTTGAACCTCCAACCTCCTGATTTGAAGTCATGCACCTTAGCCACCAGGTCACCAGTCACTGTGATGTCAGAGGCACAAATGCCTGGGCTGTATGAGAGTACAGTTTTATGTAAACTAGGAAGTCTTTTGTTCAGAACCCCCATATGGGGGCCTCTTGTATAACTAACATTGTGATGTCACAAGGGATTCCCCTACCCTACCATGTCCTAATTAACCTGTTTGAAGGAAATAGCAATGCAAATTATATAAAAACTAGAAAACTATGGTCAAATAAAATTTTTAACATGCATAGGAGTTATAATTACAATTGTCCATTGCCTATAATTACCAATTGGCATATATGCACATTGCCCTATGTGGTTGGTCATGTGACCTCCATTCATAAAGTTCTTTGCAAATAAGGGCATTGCCATATATGGTATGCTGCTATGCTGGGTGAGGTTGCATTTTTTTCAATAAATTTGTCAATTGCCATTTATTGAGCATAAATATCAATAAAACACGACAGCCAATTGTTTTTATCATTTGTCTGGAATACACACTATTGTTTTTTTCACAAAAAAAACATAATAGTTTAGGCATAAATCCAAAATATATGCCTGTGCAAACTGCAGGGTATAGTTTTAGGTTCTTACCCTGTTAGTATTATAAGTAACTGTGAGACAGGGGTAGCGCCATCTAGAGAGTTCATGCCCGTGCCACAACCCTTGAAAAATACAGGGACAAACCATAAAAAAATCGCGATTTATAGAGTTGGTTACAGTAATTCTACTGTAACTTTTTTAATTTTAACAGTAGACAGAAATCAATACTACCAAAAGAAAGATGAGGTTCTGGAGTATGGAAAAACTTATGTTTTACTGAAATAAGACTTCATTTGATAATTCTATGCATGATTTTCTTAGAGGATAACACAATAATTTTCATTCATTGAGAATCACTAAATATGGGCCGCTTTTTGCAGTATTTTTATTCTTAGCTTTAAAAAATATTTTCAAGATTTTACACAAAAATTCTGATCTAAACAAATAGGGCAAAAATGGTGAGATCCGCGGAAAAAGGTGTTCTTTCCAATGATATATGGCATAAATGTATGCAAATAGGGAGAGATCTGCGGAAATAGGGATGAAATTGATAATATAGGGATCAAATTAAGTGAAAATGAGCTAAATAAGGGGTCCATGTCTCCCTTCAGATTTTAATGTAAATGTGATCCGAAAAAACACAATTTTTATCCTCATATTTTTTGAAATATCTAATGAATGCCTGGTCCGATTTTAATTCTGTTTGAATATTCAAAAAGCACTTAAACAGGCAGATCACATAGGCATATTCGAATAATTGAAAATCAAAATAAATATCTTGTCTCCCTTCAGATTTTAATGTAAATGTGATCCGAAAAAACACAATTTTTATCCTCATATTTTTTGAAATATCTAATGAATGCCTGGTCCGATTTTAATTCTGTATGAATATTCAAAAAGCACTTAAACAGGTGGATCACATAGGCATATTCGAATAATAATAGTCTCCCTTCAGATTTTAATGTAAATGTGATCCGAAAAAACACAATTTTTATCCTCATATTTTTTGAAATATCTAATGAATGCCTGGTCCGATTTTAATTCTGTTTGAATATTCAAAAAGCACTTAAACAGGCGGATCACATAGGCATATTCGAATAATTGAAAATCAAAATAATATTTTTAGTTTGGTATTGCTACGTTAAGCCACCATGTTGCATGTTGAATTTGAGAATTGCTCATGTCATCGTGTCAATTTAAGTATGGGTATACAACCCTAAATTTGATGGGGTGACATGGCCGTTTTTGGGCTTAATGACATGCAACAGGGGCTATTCTTAAATTCGACATGGTGACATGGCCTACTTTTAAAATCGACATGTGACATAGCCTTAATGACAATCAACGGGGCTTTTACAAATAAAATCACATGCGACATGGCCATTTCTTAAATTCGACATGCGACATGGATCTGCCCCTACCATACCCCCTCTACTACTCCACACCCATGACAAGGCCCTTTCTGATATTTGACATGCCACATTGCCATTTCTTTAACAACAGGCGTCAAGGGCATTATTTAAATTTGACATTGTGATACAGCCACTTCTTGAATTCAACACAGTTTTTTAAACATCATGACCTGTAGTCATTTCTAGAAATTCTGCAATAAAATTTGAACCCCCATCCAAAGCCCTTGAGTAGGGCTACAGTGATTAGGGGATGTAGAATTCTAATAGAGGGTTTGAAAAACAAACGGCTAACCGCTTTGATGTTTATGTGGTAGATAATGCACGAGTGAGGTGGGTTACGCGAAATAACCCACTCGGCTGACGCCTCGTGGGTATTTCAAGTAAAGCCGGGTTTCCACTGAACGACTTAAATGGAAAGTTCCTAACGACCATGAAAGACTTTAAAGAAAGAAAATCTTTGCTAATTTTGGTCGTTCACAAATGAACAAATTGTTGTTTCCACTGAACGACAATATTTGAACAATTCTGGGCATTGTGGACGATCTTTTCCAACGACAAGAATCAGGAAACACAGGGAACAATGGATTTAATTGCTTTTAATTGCCCTGGAAAGAAATCGTGAGCTACAGTCGTCCAAAAATATTAAACAGGTTGGATATTTGGTCGTTGGTGAATCGTTCAGTTTAGTCGTTCAGTTTAGTCGTTTGCAGTCGTTCAGAAATGTCTTTACCAACGATTTTGTGTTTCCACTGAACGATTTTACTAACGATTACAAAAGATTTGTGAATCGTTCATGGTCGTTCATGGTCGTTAGCATAATGTCGTTCGGTGGAAACAGGCCTTAACCCACCTCACGAGGGCATTATCTTACATAAACCACGGGAATTCTTTGGAATTTTACCTAATAACTCGTTAAATACTCATTAGATTTCAAAATAGTACGCATGTAAATGTAGCTTAGAACCTTGTGAAGCTATTCATGTATCAAATATTTGATTTCTCAAAGTATCTAGATTTTTTATGATTTAATGAAAAATAAAAGTGAATCTTTAACATTACTTTTATTATTGATTAAATCATTAAAAATAGACAACTTTTAGAAATGACATATTCGACATGTTCTTTGCATTCACAAGATTACTGGCTACATTTTACTTCTTTCTGTTTATAGTTATGGTGAATAATCAAAAAGTTAAATGCAAAAGTGTAAAAATAAAGACCACAGCCCCTGTGGCAGCAAGGTGTACGCTGTGAGATTATACCGTTCCGCTTCATTACATGTGCCAATACGTGATATATTCACGGCCTAGTTTCTTTGTTCTCCCCGTCTACCGTAGTTTATAAACAAATAATGATATAAAAAGACCAGAGGGGGCCATCCCAGGGTGGTGGGACGGACTGCCAGGTGACGGGATGGCCCAAGGTGGAAGTGCGGGGACAAGTGGATAGCATTCTGGTTTTCCGCTGACCTAGTTAACACCAGCGCAAAGTCTTTTTTTATCTTTTAACTCAAAGTCTCCAAGCAGAACATTGCTTCTACAAAGCTTGCTATACTGCAGCTGGTTATGCTTGAAGAGCTTGAGTTGCCATGGAAAACCAGTGGCCCGTCGCACTTTCAGCTGATCCTTGCTCCTGAAATGCTATAGACCATTGCAGCAAATAGCAATCAATTGACAATAGATAATGTTTATCAGAGCGTTTAAACTGTAATAAAAACAAGTATCACGAACCAGGGGCGGATACAGGATTTCGAAAAGGGGGGGGGGGGTCCATATAAAGGGTAAGGGTCAGGACCCTCTGGACACCCCCCCCCCTGGATCTGCCCCTGATGAACTATTGCCATACATTATAATAGGGAAATGTACTATGGAACTTTCTTATGAGCTTTAAATATATTGAAGCTTTTTCTGCCCTTTGATATAAAAAGAAGACACTATTCTGGAGGTCGGATATATCTATTTGCAGGTCAATCGGCCCACGCTGTTAGAGCAAGGGCCAAAATCGACCTAAAGGTAAATATAGTTATCTGACTGCGATTTCGACATAAATGTGTCATCTTTATTTTATGTCATGGATTAAAACCTCAGAAAAAATTGATTAACAAATAATATTTTATATGAAACAAGGGATAGTGCCATTGCTACGGAACTAATACAAAACAATAGTGCCATTATGGGCATCATTTTCGTGAAATTTGTTTCCCCCAGTTCAGAATGAAAATAGTGTATACAACAAATTTATGGGAAAAACGGCAAGATTGTAGGATTGACTGCAATGTCATTGTCAATGTTGATTTGTATTCATGTGACATCTTTTGAAATTTGAATTCTGCAGGGGTACATAGTTTGCAGCAGTACTTATTTCATTCCAAATGCCCTTACATAAATTGACAAATTATCTATGGAGTACATACAAAACCAGGCTAATCGTGCACCTAATACGTTTAAAAAAAATTTAAACTGATAATATTATTTTCTATTTCAACCACAGTTTAATGAAACTATAGCCTAATACTGTTGAGTGTTTTATAGAATGAAGATGATTGTATCATCGGACCTTTATATCTAACTAAATACGAAGCTGATAACTCTATTAAACATGAAAAACTGCTGAAAATATCTACATTTGATCGCTGAAAACAACTCAAATGTGGCAATTATGCTGTCTTTGGTAAGATATATATGTGACGTTCTCTGGTAAGTCGGGGTTGCCGATTCTTACAACAGAGGAACGTGGGGGTTGTTCGGGTCTCGGGGCGGACGGGGAATCCGGGCCAAGAACCGAGATGTGTTTCTAGAGTCGTGCCTCGCGCACGAGGGGGGGCTGAGCGAATCGATCGGGAATCGGCACTCGATGTCGACGGAGGACTGCGGGGGAGGGAAATTATGGTAGGGGTACGGGTCGGCCGGGGGGCGGTCCACCCCTGAGTTCCGGTCCGCGGGGGCGACGGGCCGACGGTCGCCTATTGTTTGGTAGCGTGGGGCCGAGCATGCCGCGCCCTCGTCCCCGCGGACTTCGCTCCCTCGTTCCGCTCCCCATGTCTTCGTACCATACTACGCCTCGGTTTCCGGTACTACTTCGGGCCTTCGTGCCCTACTCCGTTCCCTCGTTCCTCGTTCTTCGGGCCATCGGGCCCCTTACCCTATGTTTCTACTACCTATCTCGAACTTCGTTCACAAATGAACAAATGAACTGGTCGTTCACAAATGAACAAATTGTTGTTTCCACTGAACGACAATATTTGAACAATTCTGGGCATTGTGGACGATCTTTTCCAACGACAAGAATCAGGAAACACAGGGAACAATGGATTTAATTGCTTTTAATTGCCCTGGAAAGAAATCGTGAGCTACAGTCGTCCAAAAATATTAAACAGGTTGGATATTTGGTCGTTGGTGAATCGTTCAGTTTAGTCGTTCAGTTTAGTCGTTTGCAGTCGTTCAGAAATGTCTTTACCAACGATTTTGTGTTTCCACTGAACGATTTTACTAACGATTACAAAAGATTTGTGAATCGTTCATGGTCGTTCATGGTCGTTAGCATAATGTCGTTCGGTGGAAACAGGCCTTAACCCACCTCACGAGGGCATTATCTTACATAAACCACGGGAATTCTTTGGAATTTTACCTAATAACTCGTTAAATACTCATTAGATTTCAAAATAGTACGCATGTAAATGTAGCTTAGAACCTTGTGAAGCTATTCATGTATCAAATATTTGATTTCTCAAAGTATCTAGATTTTTTATGATTTAATGAAAAATAAAAGTGAATCTTTAACATTACTTTTATTATTGATTAAATCATTAAAAATAGACAACTTTTAGAAATGACATATTCGACATGTTCTTTGCATTCACAAGATTACTGGCTACATTTTACTTCTTTCTGTTTATAGTTATGGTGAATAATCAAAAAGTTAAATGCAAAAGTGTAAAAATAAAGACCACAGCCCCTGTGGCAGCAAGGTGTACGCTGTGAGATTATACCGTTCCGCTTCATTACATGTGCCAATACGTGATATATTCACGGCCTAGTTTCTTTGTTCTCCCCGTCTACCGTAGTTTATAAACAAATAATGATATAAAAAGACCAGAGGGGGCCATCCCAGGGTGGTGGGACGGACTGCCAGGTGACGGGATGGCCCAAGGTGGAAGTGCGGGGACAAGTGGATAGCATTCTGGTTTTCCGCTGACCTAGTTAACACCAGCGCAAAGTCTTTTTTTATCTTTTAACTCAAAGTCTCCAAGCAGAACATTGCTTCTACAAAGCTTGCTATACTGCAGCTGGTTATGCTTGAAGAGCTTGAGTTGCCATGGAAAACCAGTGGCCCGTCGCACTTTCAGCTGATCCTTGCTCCTGAAATGCTATAGACCATTGCAGCAAATAGCAATCAATTGACAATAGATAATGTTTATCAGAGCGTTTAAACTGTAATAAAAACAAGTATCACGAACCAGGGGCGGATACAGGATTTCGACAAGGGGGGGGGGGGGGTCCATATAAAGGGTAAGGGTCAGGACCCTCTGGACACCCCCCCCCCTGGATCTGCCCCTGATGAACTATTGCCATACATTATAATAGGGAAATGTACTATGGAACTTTCTTATGAGCTTTAAATATATTGAAGCTTTTTCTGCCCTTTGATATAAAAAGAAGACACTATTCTGGAGGTCGGATATATCTATTTGCAGGTCAATCGGCCCACGCTGTTAGAGCAAGGGCCAAAATCGACCTAAAGGTAAATATAGTTATCTGACTGCGATTACGACATAAATGTGTCATCTTTATTTTATGTCATGGATTAAAACCTCAGAAAAAATTGATTAACAAATAATATTTTATATGAAACAAGGGATAGTGCCATTGCTACGGAACTAATACAAAACAATAGTGCCATCATGGGCATCATTTTCGTGAAATTTGTTTCCCCCAGTTCAGAATGAAAATAGTGTATACAACAAATTTATGGGAAAAACGGCAAGATTGTAGGATTGACTGCAATGTCATTGTCAATGTTGATTTGTATTCATGTGACATCTTTTGAAATTTGAATTCTGCAGGGGTACATAGTTTGCAGCAGTACTTATTTCATTCCAAATGCCCTTACATAAATTGACAAATTATCTATGGAGTACATACAAAACCAGGCTAATCGTGCACCTAATACGTTTAAAAAAAATTTAAACTGATAATATTATTTTCTATTTCAACCACAGTTTAATGAAACTATAGCCTAATACTGTTGAGTGTTTTATAGAATGAAGATGATTGTATCATCGGACCTTTATATCTAACTAAATACGAAGCTGATAACTCTATTAAACATGAAAAACTGCTGAAAATATCTACATTTGATCGCTGAAAACAACTCAAATGTGGCAATTATGCTGTCTTTGGTAAGATATATATGTGACGTTCTCTGGTAAGTCGGGGTTGCCGATTCTTACAACAGAGGAACGTGGGGGTTGTTCGGGTCTCGGGGCGGACGGGGAATCCGGGCCAAGAACCGAGATGTGTTTCTAGAGTCGTGCCTCGCGCACGAGGGGGGGCTGAGCGAATCGATCGGGAATCGGCACTCGATGTCGACGGAGGACTGCGGGGGAGGGAAATTATGGTAGGGGTACGGGTCGGCCGGGGGGCGGTCCACCCCTGAGTTCCGGTCCGCGGGGGCGACGGGCCGACGGTCGCCTATTGTTTGGTAGCGTGGGGCCGAGCATGCCGCGCCCTCGTCCCCGCGGACTTCGCTCCCTCGTTCCGCTCCCCATGTCTTCGTACCATACTACGCCTCGGTTTCCGGTACTACTTCGGGCCTTCGTGCCCTACTCCGTTCCCTCGTTCCTCGTTCTTCGGGCCATCGGGCCCCTTACCCTATGTTTCTACTACCTATCTCGAACTTCGACTGTTTTGTCCTAACTTCGGCTTAATTACTCTGTTCGGCTCATCTTTAGCGGTTGTTTCAGGAAAGAGGACACGTCTGGACACCAGGAGAACTGTTAAAGAACTCTGTTTATTCGGGCCTCACCGCCCCTTTATATACTAGAGAGGTCAGCCCTGATTGGCTGCCTTCGGTCACGTGACCTACAACTGACGTCACTTCCGGTTTATATATTCCGTTTCCGGTTTACATTTCACTTCCGGTTTACATATTTCCGGGTTTCGTTCCATTACGTTTTCGTTATTCGTTCTTTACATATTCGTTATTCGTTCTTTACATATTCGTTATTCGTTCTTTACATATTCGTTCTTTACATCTATTTCGTTCTTCGTTCTTTACATATTCGTTCTTTACATCTATTTCTATTATTACCTTATTTCTATTATTTTAACCTCTATGTATTTTGGCTGAATAGCCGTTCATCACATATACAAGCTCACGCCTGGACATTGTGGTCCTGTATATAAGTACATGTAACCCTCACAAACTGTTAAGTTGGGAATAATTTTTACACTTTAGAAAACCTGATAGATTATAATCAGGGATAATTGTATATAGAGATATATCAAGAATAGGCCAGAAATTAACAAATATTCTATAATAGAACTGCATTGACTGGTCTGCATTGAGATGGCATGCATGTATTTGAAATCTGCCCAAATTGGTAATAGTTCATAATTTCACCTTGACCTTCTGATTGCGCACATTTCCTGAATACTAAATGCATATGGGTAAAAGACACATAATTAGATTCTTAATTTAATTCTCGGAAATACCCATTTGTTAGAATTGAAATAAAATATAAATTGAAAATTATATGTAGAAATAGGTTGGTGGAAGTCAGGAAAAAATACAAAATTCCAGGAAATTTTGGAAGACATTCCAAACAGTCCTTATTGTTTGGAATGTTCAGTTGGAACAAATTTCATCCAGATTCATATTCTACATATTCCTAACTTTAGAACAGAATAAAAACGATTGAAATAGACCACCAATTGTAGAAATGATGAGGATTTCTTTGAAAAAGGCAACTTAATGTTTTTGATTGCAATTTGCTCCAATGATCTAGACTGTAAAGGCCTGTCTTGTCTCCCAAGCTTGAGTATGGAAAACTCCTGACGTTGACATTATGTATTACAACCTAGAGGTAATTGGTGCGTGACAGTTTTCTGATAGGTCAAACGTATTGAGAGTTACAAAGTTATTTACCTTAACCTATATAGAACCTTAGCGCTGCTGAAGGAGGAAGTACGGGTATAAGAGTGTAGTTTAAAACCTCTTGTAACAAGAATGTCAGAACCCAAGGAATTGAACATCGAAGTCAAGAATCCCAATGACAACCAAAATCTTGCATCTAATGCAATACAGTCAGGTAAGAGAAACATCCAAAGACTATTTTAGTAATATGTAACTCTTGTATAAAGTATGTAAGGTTACTGTAGGAAGCAAAGATAACAATATATATATTGAACAACGTAGGGGTAAATTTTCTGTGGTAAGTCATTCGGTTAAGTTGATTATCAGATGCACCATATAAAAGGATTGCCTTCTGAGTCATCATCTCATCGTCACCTACTTCAGAGATCTTTTTATTTAAAAGATGGAAAGCTACAGGTTTTTTTTAATCTGTTTATTTCAAATGGTAATAAGATTAGCTACTGAAAGCTAGTTTACATCAAACTCCAGCGTTATAAGTTGTTTTGGTCACCAGTTAATTCCAAATTCATAAGATATAACAATATAGAAACAAAGAAATATGTACTATTTACTTACTATTAAAGTACCTTACCAATAGGATGGTTTTCTGAGTCTGATGAAATACAAAACTTAATTTCACATGGGGTATGTAGAAAATATTGTATATAATATATAGTGCATGTGAAGAGTACATTCTATTATTCTATAATGTGTGCAAGTAATCGGTTTTGCATCTTCTTAAATTTGTCAAAAGAATTAATATTTCTTATTTCAACATCAACAGAGTTTACTTCCAGAGCTCCTTTATAAAAATTATTTTTATACAATTTACTATTAGGTTTCTTAGTATTAAATAAAGGAGCATTGTGAGCTCTTGTTTTAACCTTTCTAGGATTTAAGGTTTCCACATTGTTCAACTGTGTGTACATATACAATTTCAGCAATTTCAACCCAATGAATCCCAATCTTTCCATGAAAGGGAACCCCCCCCCCCACCCTCTAGAAAATGTATATAAAAAGAACTAGGGACCCGGTACAGGCTATTATGAATTAAATTGTTTCTTGCTTAAAATTATTAAACAACCTGTAAATGTCAAATTATTTATGAGGGGATTCCTCATAGTTGCGACATAGCAAGGGGAGTACTGAAAAGCTCAGAAATTAAGGTATTCCCAAAATGTATATCCTTTTCTGAATTATTCACTTGGACTGTGCAGATTGCCAAGATGGGCGGATAATACCTAACTATAGGTGCCCGTGGGACAATTGATTAAAATTCCTGATTTTCAAAAATGTGTGCCTACATCTATAAATGGATATGTGGATTTTCTGAAAAAGTTAGATCAGTGACTCCATAATTTTTTTTCACTTAATGATAGCCAACACTTACTCCAATCAAATGTATGGAGTAATGTATGGATTAATTTTCAACTTTGATCTTTTTTTATTACTATATTGATAAGGATTTCTTCCTTTTTATCACAAAATCAAATCCCTCCTCAATTCCTTATTTTTTTTGTATTTTGGGGAAATAATGCATTATCTATGAAAATTGATACACTTACTTCATATCCAAGTAAGTTAGAAACATAATTGGTGATTTTTGTTATTGTGATAAATGAATCTCTTCAAATCATATAATTTTCTTTTTTTTTCTATATTTTGTGATGTTTTTGTTTCAAAGGTTTTCACGGGGACCCCCTTTTTTTCTTTGTTTCTGAAATGTAATCACCCTAAGCTTGCATTTCCCTAATTTTAAAGAAAATGTCAATATGAGAATTATAATGGATCGATTATCTTTAAATACACAAAAATTAGCAACGTAGATTGTTTGTGGGATTAGTTTAACGTCCGGCCAACCCTTCAGGGTTCTTTTACCACACTGTAGCAACTTAGAAATTTATATGCAAGGAACCCTTTAATATTCAACAGGAGGGCATTAAACCCTATAAGGTTTTGCAGCATTTTTCAAAGAAAATCCAATACAAACAGTTGATGAAGCAAATGACGAGACCTCGTTCACTTGCTAATTTTTGCATGATGCAGGTATCAAATTTTGAATGTGAAAGAATGGCTACTGAATTAGATTTTATTGATTTTAGTTTAAATGGTACTTCTTCAGGAGACAAAGATTGGGATTATTATTTATAATAGAATGATATACATTTTGGATAAACTATGTCCTATACGTGACTTTAAGTTTGCTAGAGAAAAACCTGGTAGGCTGTCGGAGGAACTTAAGCCCCATACACGCTATTTTACTCTCACCGGGCGACCACATTAACATCAAATTGCCAGGCAGCTGGAATTGCTGGGCGATTATCCTGGGCAAATTTGTGTGGGTATAATATGCATTCTGGGCGATGGGCTTGGGGATCGGCAGTTAAATAAGCAATAAAATTTCAAACTGCTTGATATTAAAGTCGGCCAGCAACGACGACGGCTATTCTTGCAGTCACCCATTGCCTGTCCATGGTAAAATTGCCTAGTGGGTATGACCCTTAATATCTTTAATGAAAGAATGTAACAGATCGCTTAGACAATTGCTAAAAACTAAATCTCTTGACAACATTGAAATGCAGAAAATTCGAAATCTAACTAACATGAGTATCAAAAATGCCATATCTGACTAATGAAGAGCGAGTTGGAACACCACAGGTCTGACCCAAAGAAATTTTGAAAAATATTATCCAATTTATCAAGTAACAAAAAACAGACTTCAATTTCCTTAAATACTAAAGATCCTATTGTACAAATGACTAGAAGTAAGATCCTGAAAAATAAGACTAAAGTAGGTACCAACAGGAAACAGGGAAATAGAAGGGGTACTAGACTAGATCAGGGAAATATGGCTACCAAAAACCACATTCATTCAAAAAAAGGATAGACTCAACCGGGGATTAAAACTCACACCATCTCACCCCACATCAACATTACTCTCTGGAATAACAGGCCATGAAGGCTCTGCATCCTTCTCCTATGCGACAGAAAGTACGTGCATACACCTCACATCACACCATAATTATGCACACATCCATGCACCAGCACCACCATCCTCTTTCCTATCCTAAAGACCACCCACGCCACGACAAGCTAGTATACCAGTGACCTGCCCGTCCCCTTACACACCACGACCAGTCCACCCTCATGCACATGAGGCACCACTCTCCACAGTACCTCACCATCCAGTCATGTCACTATTCCAGGGACACAGCTGGACCTGTGTGTAAAAGGGGAAAATCCCCAAAGTGGAGAAGCATGACGATCGACCCATATCTTTCATCCGTACTTTCCACCAAAAATAATATAGCTACACAAAGATGTACAAGTGGGGCCGTCCCCTACAGGAATTTTGTGACGTGGTTGTCAGTGGCGCCATCTAGGAGAGTCCGTGCAACCCGTTACGATGCGGCCGCTATTATTACCGTTTTCGTGACGTCATAGCCCGTTGTTTATGTTACTAACCATCGATGACATCACAAAAATGGTAATAACAGCAGCCGCGTCATAACGGGTTGCACGGACTCTCTTAGACAGCGCCACCATTGGGAATATCATGCCAAAACGTTGTTTCCGCCACATAATCAATGAGCTTTGGAAATCACCTTCAAATAGTGAATATCACGAGTGTCCAGTCATTGCAATTTCTATTTCAGACCACGTGTGACTTTCCTTTGTCAAATGTTTCACTTTGTGTCAATCTCTTGCAGGGAATCTACAACAGGGAATTGCACATCCTTGCCACCCCCTTGAATCGCCCCCTCCATATAGCCTAAACCCCAGAGCCCAAGGAACAGGTAAGAAACTAACTGACTATATAGATCTTGGACACAAGTAACAGCTCAAAAACCTGAACATTTTCTGTCACCTCTTGTTAGTCCATTTCCTTTGTTCCTATAAATTCTCCGAAATGCAACTACAATGGCATATTCAATGTGTAATGACAATATGTGTGTTGCTGCTGTGCAACACTTCATATAAAATAACTACATGTATTATGATATCTAGCCAGAACTCTTAACTATCACTCTGTCACAATAAAAGGAACACAAAATGATCTGTTTGTTGCTGATCAGATCTATAGGCACAATGTAAACTGTAATTTAGAGTTCAGTTATTAAGATTGGTGGTTTAGTAAGGTTAAAAGTGATCTGAAATGAAATGATACTTGTGGATATGGGTAGACTTTTTCATCTAAGTTTGCATTTTAAACAATAGTTTAGGTTCAAAACTGAAATACCTAAATGTATACATTATACAAAACCTTTAACCCAGCAACAAATTTTGTAATATTCTGAAGTAGATTTATTTACATTTTTAAGGACATTTTCACTCCATCCAAACTAATCAATGAGCTTTCAAAATCACCTTCAAAATTAATAGTGAATATTGTGGTTGTTCAGTCACTGGAATTTTGATTTTAGACCTAGTGTAACTTTCCTTTGTCAAAGGTTTCACTTGTGTCAATCTCCTGCAGGGGATCTACAAGAAGGACGTACACTTTCCTTTGTCAAAGGTTCCACTACGTGTCAATCTCCTGCAAGCGATCTACAAGAGGGATATGCCCATCCTTGCCACCCCCTTGAACCAATCCCTCAATATAACCCAAACCTGGGAGCCCCAGGACCGGGTAAGGCTAGAACTTAAAGCGTTCCTTGCTTATAATTCATGACAACTGTTTAGGCCTAGGGTTAATATAGATTTCTTTTCACCTATCTAACATGTATTAGTGAAATGCAATGTGAAAAAATAAATAATGCTTTGATCTAGAGAAGATAATTATAGGAATTTGGATGTTATGTGAAATAAATAGAAATGTTTAAATATTCCCACTGATTAAAGGGAACCAAAACCAATATAATTGACACAATTTTCAAAACTGAGATAAGTATAGAAATATGTTAGATGAGTCCGGTTAAGATCAGTGGTAAAGTATTAGCTGCGAAAACTATGTCAAACTGAAGTAGAATGCCACAAGAATATTTGCATTTGTTCATAAACAAACCCTATTTTCGCGGATCGACATTAATTGATTTGAGTTTCATGGTTTAGATTTTAACATAGGCCAGGAATAGGCTCAAGGAATGAATTTCCGTGATTAATTGAGTTTGGAAAATTTCATTGAATTTATTGGTTTTGGCTCCCTCTAAGTGATTAAGTTTATTTAGGATTATATTGGCATGGTTAATACCAATGTTACTCAGACATTCAATGTAAACAAGTTGTATGACTTCTTTTCTCTCTGAATAAAAAACGAATTAAAAGAAAAGGAATCCCTTTCATGAAATCAAGGGATTCCCCAAGAACCCCTGTGTAATGTCATAGATTTGGGGATGACTCTTAATCAGTCACAGAGGTAAGAGCAAAACAAACTGTGAGTATGATAGTATACTATAACATATCCTTAACAAAACATCTTTCATTGAACCAAATGGCAATTTAGAGTACTGGTGATGCTAGATTACTTTCATAGTAAAATTTTAAATAAAGAATGATGTAAAAGGTTTCCCTGGGCACATACAAGTTCAGAAGTATAGTCACAATTAAAAGGGTCAGGCTAGGGTGCACAGAAAATTTGATATTGAGGAACCAAGCTAAGAATCCTTTGATGAGCAGCCTTATGTAAAGTTCATCAAATGCTAAACGTAGTTTTGCTGTCGTCTTATAGGGTATCTGCAGCAGGGTTATGGGAACCCGTCCTCCGCTTACACACTTCCACATGGACTTGCGCCTTACACCACAACCCAAGGACATGTGGGACCCACCTCACAATCCAGGAGCAGTATGGGTACTCAGACTTCAAACCAACATCCACAGATAGTAATTGCTAACCCACCTTTGCAGAATCCTCCAGAAGATTACTTATGCCTTAACATTTTTGCTTGTTTATGCTGCTGTTTCTGCATCGGTATATACGGAATCATACAGTCGAACGAGACACACGCCGCAATTAAACGTGGAGACATGGAGGATGCTAAATGTCATTCAAAGTGGGCTAGGAATTTTGGCATTGCAGCCATAGTAATTGGTCTCTTTTTGGGAATTACATTTGGTGTCCTGAGGGCTGTTTTGTTATAATCTTGAGTACAAACTTCCGATCAATTTTCACCATACTGTGAGAAGGCTTCTGTCCAATAGACTGGTAAGTGATAAAGAGGCTGGACAAGTGGAAAAAGTCTTCTACAGCAAATTTCTGCCTCTCACTGGAACTTAACTTGTGACACACTGAGGTTTCTCTCACAATATGCAATTATTCTGACTATAGGTCTGCAGGGCAAGAAAGGACTGAAAATCTTTCTACCATTCAATATCAAAATTGTTTGTCAGGCACAAGTATTTTAATAGAGAAATGGGAGTAGAATCTGACAAAGACGGCACAAGTTTTCAAAATATGAGCATCCTCACATGTGACATTGCTAATGAATATATAATAATTAATGGGAACAAAGGGGAAAAAATATAAAATATGTTCAGATGATAAATGGCCACAAATGACATGCAAAATATGTTTAGAAAATTAAAAAAGTCATCAATCATGTACTCCCCCACCAGTAAACTTATGGAACAATTTTTTGGAACAATTTGTATTTATCCTGGACGTGAATTGGATTTCTCCAGTATTCCTTCACGTCCAGCTTAATCTTATTCTATTACATCAAAGATTTGCAATTTATAATTTAGATATATACATCCGTTTGTAAAATCCCAGTTGTTTTTGATGGGACCATTCAAGTTTTAATATACTCTTATGTGATCGATATAAACAAACTTACTACAAATCTTTGGAAAGTAGAACTCGAAATAGAACTGAAAACCAAAACCAGCCCTTTCTTGCCCTGCAGACCTATAGTTGGGTGTCATGGAGCATGTGGCAGCCTTAGTGATCCTGAAGAACACTGTAATGTAAAAAAACTTCTATTTTGGTGAATAATGTGAGACTTTGTTAATTTTTGGGATCTGGAGGATGAAAAGACCAAGCTTAATGTACTTGATAAATCTGTACAATTTATTGAGGGCTTTGTCTGCCACTTAATTCAGGAAAGAAAACATTTGACAGCCTAGGTGACAAAAATAGCATGGATAGTACAGAATCTCAAGACAAAAAGAAGCATTCAGGAACAGGGTCTGACGAGGAACATATGGGCAAACACACAGAGACCCTGGTTATTGTAGCAGAATCTTCCCTTGTTGATCTTCTACAGGAGATAAAGGCAATCAGAGAAGAATTTCAAAATGTATGGTGACACTTTTTACACTTTGATGTGATTGGCAAAAGTTATTACCAAATTAGATTTTTCTGTTTGAAGCAATATAGTTGTTTAAGGTTGCTTGAATAATTGATAATTTAGAATAGAAATGAACAAAACATATTTCATTATGTTTATTGCAATGTTATTATCTTTGTCAAATGTCAATTTTTTTGTCAACTGTTTGGTATAATTTCAATGAAACTGATTAGTTATATCTATCCCTAATATTCTTAACATTGCTATATAGGTTTAGGTATAAATAAATTAATGTAGGAGCATTTGAAATGTCAAGTCTCCTTCCATGTATAGTATCATATGTCTCATTTTTAGTGCCGATAATCACATATGGATAGACGATAGATATGATGTGAAAAGCTAGCTGTTATAGTTAATATCTTGTATTATGGGGAAAGAAAAGGAAAAACAAGCAATTATAATAGAATGCATAATTGTTTAAGATTGCTTGCATAATTGATAATTTAGAATAAAAATGAATAAAACATATTTCATTATATTCATTGTAATGTTATCACTTTTGTTAAAAATGTTAATCGTTTGGCATAATTTCGATGAAACTGATTAGGTATATCTATCCCCAATACTCTTAACACTGCTATATGGGTTTAGATATTAATGAATTAATGTAGGAGCATTTGAAATGTTAAGTCTCCTTTTGTGTATAGTATCATATGTCTCATTTCTAGTGCTGATAATCACATTATGGCTAGATGATAGATATGATGTGAAAAGCTAGTTAGTATAGCTAATATCTTGTATCCTGGGAAAATGAAAGGAAAAACAAGCAATTATAAAGGAATACATAAATGTAAGATGTTTTCCCTGGAGCAAATCTTCACCTGAACCATTTCTAAAGTAGGTATTATGAAACTGGTATTACTAAATTTCATATAATTCTTTGTAAATATTTATTGTGAATTCATTAAAAGCTTGCTTGTATGAAACATTATTTAATGGTTGGTTCTTCTCCTACCCATGTATTATCTATGAAGAAGGCTACAAAATTTGTATTTTTTCTTACTGGCCCAGGGATATATATATACTATATAGTACTGACCGAGGTTTGTTATCAAAATTGTATTCCCCGGGTCTTTCCAGGGTAGAGGGCCAGAGCATAGCGTAGGCCCGAGACCCTGGAGACCCAGGGAATAACAATTTTGATATCAATCCGAGGTCTGTACTGGATTTATTTCACCTCCCCATAGTCTATAAATTTGAAAAAATTAGATGTGTTAATTACTATGCAATACATGTGAAAATTGATGTAATATCAAGGAGATATCAACAGCTATGACAAAATGTAAACAAACAGCAGAATTTTATGATGTAGCAACACGACGTAGCAGCCCAAGTAGCAACGCAACCTATATTCCAATGCTTAGCCTTGATTGGCTGAGTTTTAGGGGGTGTGACCTATAAAAAGGTTATTCCCCTGGCTCCCTGCAATCCTATTGGTCTAGCCTTACAAAAGGGGGGGTGTACGTCTTTGGTTACCATGGTTTTCCAGGTGAATATCTTTTGTTATTCCCCTAGTTTACAGGTTAAATCAGGGGAATCTTATTTTCTTTATTCCCCCGGTCAGGGAATACGACATTTGAAAAGGAAATGTATAGACACTATCCAGTTTGGGAGGAAATAAATTGCTGCATAACACTATAATTATCTTAACCAGCACTTTATGAAATTGCTACTGGCCTGGCCACATTTTCATTTGCAATTATGGTTGAAATGCTAAAATATAAGACAACTAAGAATGGAGCTCAAGACTGCTGGCTTCTCTCTTGTGCCAGCATATTAAGGGTCTCCTCAATTCTTGGTATTTGGTATGCATCGGCCTTTGCGGCCTGGTTAAGCTTCTAACCCAGTTCCAATGTAGCATTTCAATATTACATCTAACAGGTCTTCTCAACTGGTGATGATTTTACCAGTGATTCTGCTGTTGCCTGTCCCCAGTTGCCGGTAAAATCGCCTAGTGGGTATAGGGCTTTAGTCTTCCAGGGTCCATCTTTTTTGCCTTTCCAGTCCTACCATCTCTTGAAGGGCATTAGACATATCCTTTTCGAGGCCGTATCTCCTGCACAGAGCCTCCACTCAATTGGTAAATGACATGCCATGCCATGCATGCCTGAAAACAGCAATGATTGTAAACAAACCAATTTTGGTGGGTCACCAAAATTGACCTGGCATGAGTTTCACTGTATTTTAATGTAGTTCTGTAGTTTATGTAGTTTCACAGTTTATATTTTACCAGAGTCCTAGGCTATGGCCATAGAATGTATTTCAATAGCTAACAGAATTTGCAAAATTTTGACCATACATTGCTTTTGGCTCTCTTTAAATGAGACTTGGGGTCCTTGAGCTGGCTTGTAGCTCAGGGATTTTATGGACCTCATGGTTTAGGGCACATGTAAAAATGGGAGAGAAAAAGGGTAGGTTGAAGGTCTGCATGGGTTTGCCTATCGAGTTGTTTGTGGTCTGGGTATCAAGTATCAGATCTAACTTACAAGTCTTGCTGGAACGCCCACTCTAACAAAGTTTTTGGGGCTTCTTTAGGAGTGCTGGTAGTAGAATGATCAGGACCCCCAGTCTCATGTCTGGGCCCATTCTTGGGTATTGATGACCATCATGATGTTATTTCCCCAAGCGTAAATATACAACAAATAGGTGGTAATGGTTGAGTGCCACTAATGACACTTGTTTATTCACATAAAACAAATTGCCTCTGATAGGCATCAAAGAGATGTGTAGCAGTTGATTGGTCCATCTTGATCAGTAACTGGTACACTAAAACTGTTGGGCAACCAAGAGTTATATCTACTTTCTTGTCATGTTTGCTTTTCTGTCATGTTTCGAGTCATAACCTTTTTTTGTGTCATATTGACTTTTGTGTTCTTTTTTTTGGTACAAAAATTCAATTGTTTATCTAATTGTTACACATTCATAGCAGAATGTAACAACTAAGATCTCTCATGTACTTTCCTGGCCGCATTCTTTTATATACTAGCCTTATTAGTTCTTGTACTACAGTCTTGCTGAAAATAATCATTGTGTGAATGGCATCGACAACTAGTTCATTCGTTGATATATCCATTGATATGTACATGCATATTCAACTAATGATATAGAAATCATTACAAATATGTTCATATTTTACCTACAGGCACTCAAAATACCTTTTTAACCGCTATTCAGTTAACAATCAAAATTGAAATACCACATTATTCTTGTTCTAATAAATTGTCATCTCAAACTGAAACACACAGTTTTCACACTAGCTTAAAATTTAGACCCCAATCCGGCCATGGCCGCCTGAGGGTGTACTCCCCGATCCGGCCGTAGCCGCCCGGAAAAATGGCAATTTTCCCATAATTTTCCATGTTTTTCCAAAAGAGAATAGCTTAAATAGTATTAATCCTACAGTATTCGATATTTTTCCAAAAGAGAATAGCTTTTAAAAACAGTATTAAGCCTTGCTTCAAACCAGATTTCTATAATTCTAATATTTAAGCGCGGGTATACCCTTGAACTTTATCAATTTAAACAAATTTAAGGGATTTCTGAGGGAAATCCTGGGAAATCCTGGGGAAATCCAGCAATTCAGTCTCGTAATGGGCGGGTTCTAAGGGGTTAACACAAGAAGTTCAAATATCAGTCGATTATGGAAAAATTCTACTGTCATGGTGATTGTTCATTTAAAGATTGATCTAAGGATTTCTAGTAGTCCTTGATAATTAATTGTTCGAATATGCGAGCTTTATTTTTGATAGTGCCAGTAAATGAAATATCCAAATTAGACGAACTGCAAGATAAGGCACTTAAACTGATACATTATAACAGTGGAATTTTACAGAATTCAGAGCTTTGTTAGATCAAGAATCAGAGACCTTATAGAAAAAGTTTAAAAAGAATTTACATTGTTGACTTTCATTGAAAGAAACTTGTTATCATAGAGGTGTTCAATTATGGAATATGCTACCACACTGGGAACAGTTGATTGAGGATAGGATGACCTTCAACAGTGCAATGAGGCCATTAATATAGGGCTGATATACTTGTCTAGACTGATGTCAAATACTAGTTTTGGATAACTATCCAGAATAGTGATACTATGTTCTCATACATGGTATTATCTTAAGTAAGATATCCTCAACTTTTGTATTTCATTACTCAAAATATAGATCTTGCACATACAGCAATGCTTTCAGTTTGCTCAGGTGATTTTCCCTAAAATGTTCTCATCTCCCATTAGATATAGCTTTAGCACTGTTGGTAAGGGCAGACGCTCGATGTCCTTTTCTAATCGAACTCTTCCTTGAACACGAATCGTTCTTCTGCAGAACCAACTTAATGTTGGAGCCTTTGTAACATGTGCATACAGGGACTGAATGCAGAGGATCTTGTTGTTCAGAAGACCATGTGGAAAACAGCCTTGTTGTTCATGTGCATTATGGATTAGCAGGTAGTTGTTCCATGACACAGTAGCCCCAAATTTCACCAATAGTTGTGCAACATTGAAATACTCTGCTGAAAGATAATATGTCAAAAGGGACACTGACTCTGATGCTGAACTTGACCCAGTATAACTAAGCCATGTATGCTCTGTCTTGATCGACATGTCCACATCAAGACCGTAACGTAAAAAAAGGTCCATTATTCTTGTATCTGTTGCAGTGGCACACAAGAATGCTGGTGGAATTGATCCAAGTGGGTAGTCATTCACATTGGCTCCAGCATCCAATAACATTTTCAGGATTGTTAAGCTTGTCTGACTTTGGTGTTTTCCACAAAGATGGAACAGTCTGTGGGATAGTGGCCATTGTTGTAGCCCATATTTCCCACAGCCAGTGAAAGAGGTGAGCAGTTGATGTCAAAGCCTCTTGCATTGACATCAATGGGTGATGTCATAGATGATGTTAGTAGTAAATGCACAGCAGCTGGGTTGTTGGTGTAAACAGCCAGATGAAGACATGAAATTTGCCCACAAGGATCCACATAGTTGACATCAGCGCCAAATTGTATCAGGACACGAGCACATGACAGGTGTCTGGTCTGTATGGCAGCTATTAGAGGAGTGATTATATGTGACATGTCCATCCAAACCAACAACCAATCTGTCAAAAATGGAGGGAAAAAGATATTCATAGTATAATATCTAGATCATTTGAAACATGAGAAACATGAACTTTGACAAACTAGTAGAAGCCATCTTGTCAATCTGTTTATTCTTTACTCCAGCACAGAAGAGTTCCAATTACTAGGTCTCACTATACAAAATATTATATCATGACACATAGGATCAAAGGGGTTTTTTAAGTTCAACATTGAAAATACTTGGAGTTTGTTATCTTTATTCCATTGCACTATACCACATTTTTTTCTTAATATATCAATTTAGACTGACATGCTATAAGTAGCAAAATATGGTACAGCACAAGACAAATGAATAATGTTTAAACAAGAACAAAAGCAACAGGTACCACTTACTATTTCTGTTCTGCTGTTGACATCTGCACCTGCACAGATAAGATATTGGACTCCTTCTGGCCAGTCTTTCTCAACAGCCATACAAAGGGCACTGCAAGTTTCTCTGTCCTTGGTAAAAATCTCGTTTGGGTCAAAGCCCACCAGATCTGTTATTTCCTTAAAAAGAAGAAAGTTACTTTGTAGGGATGTAATTGATAAGAACAGGAGAGTTGGACCCCATGAAAAAACCTTAGGAATAAAAACCTAAACTATCAATCATATTTCACTTACAAGGCATCATCAATTACCAAAATCTCTGTAGAAATAGATCAATGGTCTCAGGGAAAGGATGATGACCAAACATACAAGGTGCAAAACTTATGAAATCTGAAAATGATTACTATTAGGACCTCCAACCCAGTAAAACATACAATATTTGTCATGGAAAATTGAAATAACAAATCACATCTTCCAAATAAAAATTGAACTCAACAGGCACATTTGCTGTGATAAGTACACCATGATCCTGAGAGTCTTTTATCACCAAAACAATGTTGCCGTTTTTCAATGACATATATTTTTCCCTACTTTTAGCTGCTTCCCATCTCTGGCCTTTATGCATGCATGAATGACAGCCTCCCAAATACACCGATCGTGAAAACTTGAGCCTGGAAAAGAGAGAATGAAATAAAAATTTAAGCTTTTGTCAAAACCTTAGATCAATAAACCTAGTACCCTGAAGGCAAATACATTCTTGCAAATGATACGTTTTACTGTTAACTATTCCCCTAGTACACAGTGACTAGAGTCTGCTGGTGGCTCAAATCACCTATGTTCGGGAAGGGTTAACGCTGGTCAGCTGATGTAAGGCAATACCCTGCCAGCTTGTGACATAACAGAAACGTTCTGCGACCATACTATTTTTAGTCAATTTGCTACTTCCTAAGATAGCGCGTAATGATTACGTTATTGATGATGAGGTTGAAACCTCACCAAACTTAGGATTAAACATATTGGCATTCATCTGCTGCTGCTGGCCCATTGCAATATTTGGAATCATTAAATCAGTTAAAAGCATTAAAGCAGTCAATCGTGGTGACATGTCAGAAGCTTATCACCATGCTGAATGTGCCAAATGGTCAGCCATTACAGCTATGATTTTGGGCAGTGCAGTCATCATAGCTACTATTACCCTAAGTTTAGAATCCTTCTAAAAAGTAAGAGTCATGTTAAAAAAGCCAAACTCTCATCTGTGAGTTCACTGAAATAGTCATCCATCACATAAGCCTAGGAAAGCAACACCTGGCAATGTGTTTTTTTTTTTTTAATTTAAATGTAATTTGGTGACGTTATTGGTCCCGTTATGAATTTGGTGCCAGATTTAGGCAGTTACAACTTAGCAATTTCCAACTCAGAGATGAGAGCACGGCTTTAAGACAATATGATTAACCTGAATTTTGATACTTTGATGTTGAGATGTATTAACTTTTCTTGGCTGTACAATGTAAAAGATTTGAAATTGAAAGAGGAGAATAAGGACAATTGAATATGATGTGAAATATTCATAGCAATGCTTATGAAATTATACTTTTATGAATTCTTCACAGACAGAGTTTTTCAATTGGTAATAAATAACTGATAGGCATTGCCAAAAGAAATATCAGTATGATAGTAAATTGGCAACTGGAAACTAAAATGTGCATGGCAGTAGCACCCACTTTGATGAACATTAAAAAAACATTCGAGGCACATGAAGCCTGAGAAAGTGTATAAATAACAGTTTGAATACTGCAAAATTTAATTTCCATCATCCCACCTATTTTTCTCAGTATAAAATGCTATTTTCAATGATTTTGTCATGAATAGGTAGGTTCATTAGTCCACTTTTGGTTGTATTATCCATTTTGTCAATGTTGTTTGGGGTCAAAGTTCCTGAAGTCAAAATCACACACATCTGATTGGTCCAAAAACAAGGTCAGAATACTTTTCCTTATGCCTAGAGTATGGTAATATGAAATCAAAATATCACCACAGTTGAGGTTTTCACTATGATATGCTTATTTAGCAATGATTCTGGAAAAGTATAATCCTTAAAAGTTGATGTAATTAATAAACAAATATGAATTCATTGGCAAGCTTAAAAAGCATGGTTCATCCCCCTTTGGCACTAAATTATTGGCAAATTCCTAAATTGCTTTAATTTTGCACTGGTCCAACATGTATAATACATGCTTGGGCAAATATAACTAATTGGAGTCAGAATTTTCCCAACTACAGACAGCTTATTTCCTGACGTATACCTACAGACTAGACTAAATCAAGATGCATGCTGGGGAAATATATAGATAAGCCACAAGGATTAAGCCTAGAAATTACTATTTTTCAGTTTGCACATATATATATATATATATTCAATATTATTTCCAGTGAAAATATATTCAGTGCTGATAAGTATATAGCAATCATTTGTATAATGAATGTGGTAATGCTAGTACTGACTGTGATCTGTATTTTATATATGAAGTATAAAAACACTTTTGCCTGCGCTGATCTTGTTTCAGCCCAAACATGCTTCACTTTTGATTACTTCAAGAGGGTACATTGGTTTTGGTCTGTAGCATGATAGATTATACCAAACATGAAAGATCAAACCATTTTTGTTCAATGTCTCAAAACAAATTATAAAAAAACATGTGTTGGATAAATATCCCTATGATGTGTGTTAATTTCAATAAAGCTCTCTGTCAGCTGTGACTATCACCTTTGGCCTCAGTCATGTCATTTATTTTAAATATGGGGGTCAACCACCATAGATATTAGGTTCAGACTCAACTGCAAGCACTTTTAGAAAGGTAGTAAACATGTTTTCCTTGAATATTTGTCATTAGGATTTTCATAATTGATTAATTTGATTTGATTTACATTTAAAGCACCTCATCCACATGTGTGTTCTCTTCTTCTCTAACAAGAAATTCTCTAAACCTCTCTTCTTAATCGTCAAGAAATTCTCACTCTCTGTAAAGAAAGACTGAGAATTCTTTCTTCCCTGGGAACAGAAAATGAATTCTCTTTCTCCATGAAAATAGAGAATTCAAGCCTCCTTCAGATAAAAGAATTCTCATTCTCTAAACTGCCAGAGAACAAGATGAATTTGCTGGCATTGCTCTTCAAGAAGAAAACACTCAGAGATTTCTTCTAAGAGAAGAAGAGAATGTGTGGATTAGGTGCTTAAAGAGTTCCTTGCACATAAAAATTGCCCAAAAAAGCAACAGAGGGACAAGGCTGTTTCTTAATTTCAATATTGGGCTTCGTGACAGGCAACAGGGTGGCAAACTGAGAGTTCAACCAAATTTGTTAGTACTAAAGCCGAAAATGTTGGCTCAATACTAATACTAGTAGACTATATCATATCCAAGATACACAAGAGAAAACTAGTGCAGTTCCATACAAAGGTATTAACTAATTGTACAAATTTGAAATACAAGAAAATCGAACCATACTTACCCTTCTCTATAAGCTTTCTAAGTGAATGCTATATCAGAATATCTTATTTAAATATGATATTAGTATTATAATAGTATAGTATAGACGTTGTGCATATGACATCACACCTCCCAAATTGGGATGGCCGCCATGTTGGTGATCAGTTTAATTCTCTTATTATCCACAATCCAAACCCATCTATGATGTAGACCTTTGTCTATTACATCAAAAGATAACTCAATGAATCATAATAAACAATCATTATGCATCAATTATTGATATATTTGATGGCCACATGGGTGTGTTGACCATGTGATGATCACCAAAATCTGGTCACGTGACCCTGTGTGCACAAGGTCTATATTATATAGTTGTTTACAAAGAAGAAGGACTCACATGTGTCCCAGCCCATCCCTCCTGCCCTACAAACTGGCATAAAGCCAACTGCTATTTACGTTCCATGTGACACTTGAGCAGTGTTCACCTAATTCAGAACATATTTGAGCATTCTATAGGGTCTAAAGCATTAATTAATTCCAACTCATTTAGCCACAGAGAATGATTGATTTAGATAATGACCACATATCCTATAGGAACCACATATCCTATTGTTCAAGATTAAATTTGCTTTTTGTTACTATGGAATTATTATATTTTGAAGTTTAAGCCAGGTGACCATCTTGAGGCTGGGTGGTAAGATTTTTTTTTCATTTTTCAAAAAAAAATGTTTTTCCAAAAATTCTACGTTATATTCCTACTAACCCCCTAAAAAATATTAAAAACAAAAATAAATTCCGGCCGCCTGGGTCACCTTTTAAATACCCAACCTGCTGGACCAGAAACAGTATCTTTTTTCAGGCTTGCCTCAGTGAAGTTCCTGTCCTACTGAATGGCAGAATTGGAATGCATATACTGTTTTTCATACTATATTAAGACCACACAGAAGGTAGGCCAAATGCACAGTTGTGTGAAACTCAAAGTTCCTTGTCCAAAAATATGGACAAAGGGAGAGTTTCTGTTTCAGGCCAAAAATACACCACGTTGATCGGTCTTGACCACTAAATTCAACAATGCAACCTTACTAAGTTTTCATGTAATAATTCCGTTCTGTCACGTAAGGTTGGGACTCATTAAAACAGAAAAAACTTTATGATAACATTATATTTTAGTAGAATTAAGACCTTGCCAATACAGAATGTAATAATACTGTAAGTGAAAGAACATAAGCGGAATGTTACAACAAAGTCACAAAGTAAAATTGCAAAAGTAGGTTCCAGAGACATTACTGGTTAACGTGAAAATAATTAACAAGAACCAAAACAAAACCATGCAAAACAATGTTTGCAACGTTATAATTTTTCATAATTATTTTTGGCTGGTCATTTCACTTTCCCCCTAGCCTCTAAAAGATCATTTCTGTTGGGGACAGCATCCAACAAGATATTGTATGCTGCTAAATTTGTGAGCATCTGGCATTATTTCCTCTTTTTATATATTAATATACTCCTACTTTTGTTGATATCATGAATCTATTATGAAAATATCATTTTAGTAATCAAAGTTCATTTTACATGCATATATACTCATGTGTGAAAGGCACAAAAGTGTCTACAACTTGAAATTAAATACCTTCGCTGATAAAAACAGGATGGTCTCTTAGAGGATAGAGGTATGACTGATTTACTTGACACTGTGACATGAACCTTAGTGACAGTGACAAAGGTCTGAATATTCTTTTAAAGTGACATGTGACATTGGGCTTTCTTATACTCTTATAATCGTCTTTATGAACTTTTATGAGTAGATCAAGTTTTTGTATGACTCTCTTTGATGTTTATTTCAGTCATCACTCCAGAAATGATATTATGATGATTTGCTCATATGACTATGTGTAACATTTTGAGCTAGGGCCCCAGAAATTATCAAAAGCTGAACTTCCCAAAGAAAACCTCCACTACTCACATAATAATGTGACTGGCCGTGTCGCAGCCTAGCACGAGTAGGTTGAAGAGCGGGTGGGTGACGTCTCCGGGGCAGTTAGCCTGGATGTCGAGGTAGGCGCGCAGACCGCACTGCAGGCCCACCTCAGTGATGAGTTTCCACAGCCGGGGCAGGAGGATATCTCCGCAACACAGATCTGTGGGCACCAAAAAGGGGCGTGTAATTAACTTATACAATACTTAATATGAATTTAGTAGGCAGAGTTCAGGTTACAGGGGTATATAGGCAGCAACATGCGAAAGGATATCATTTTAGAAGAAGTAGGCTAAACATCATGTACAACGTGCAAATACTGTCTTACACATACGTAGCTGTTTGAACAAGACATGGTGAGACAAGGTTAATATAGATTGTACTAATAATTACAATAACCAGATAACAAGGATGCAATAATTGTATATCGCTTTCAGGCGCTTAGAGGATGACTTTTTTCTAGTATATCTTAACTCGATCCTCACAACGAAATTCTATTGTGCAACGGGCCACAGTTGATTCAAAGAGATACATCCGCCAAAGTTAGCTTAGCAACAAGAGAGTGGGGACACATTGCAAATGTAATCCTGCGACGGACATTGGAACAGTTAAATAGTTTAAAAAATTGAGAACAATTTAAACAAAAATCCACGAAATTGCATGGACACTTATATACCCATGATAGCATTGATTTTGCTATCGTGGGTATTTTAACTTCTTGTGGGCAATCTACGAAAAATAACATCCCACAAAAAGCGTAAACACCCACAATAGCTAAATTTTCTATCGTGGGATTTTAGAAACAAAGAAATTTCGTGGGTTTTTTTTCCATTTTTTTTTTCAAAACTATACCTTCTCAAATTGTCCCAAAGTATTTCAAACACACATTAGAACACATTTTAGGTGAAATGACTTTAGTATGATTTTTCACTGAATTTTAATGTCCACGAAATTTTTGTACATTTTTCTGGGGGAGAATTTCTATCGTGGCCATGAAAATTGGTAAAAACGCCTCTACGAAATTTCGTAACTTTTTCTTGGGCACCCCCATTGATATCATTGCAATCTAACCCATGAGAGGGATTATAAAATAGATATCAATAGATATTATTTGTTTAAGACAGAACTGCTCATAATTCAATGCTCAAAATTAGCCAAATTAGTTAAGAAAATAGGACTTCTGAATGTTCATTAGCAATGTTGCAGGATACCTAACATGCTAGATATCCTTTGAAGAGAATTTGAAGTTAGATACAACATTTAGTAATAATCCTATTTCTTACTGATGCTTCCCTAAATCATGAGTAAAAGGGATAGTGAAATAATTTAAAGTGTGTTTAATCAAGATGTTATTAAAAGCATTTTGGTCATATCTGATATAAATGTAAAGAGAACTTTATAGGTTATTAGTAAAATAAATTTTAACTCAATAGATATATTCGCGAGATATCTTACTAATAAAATCCTCCCTGATAGTGATATCAAGGTATAGCTAATGGTAAACAGAAATAAAAACATTTATTCAAGATTCTAGTATCCAGTAGGGCATTCCAATGTAATCTTAAGACAATCATCATATATTAAATTTTGTCACCAAATGTTCCTAAGATATTTTGGTTCCAATGTCACCCTTCGTTTGTACTAAGATAAGAAACTCAGTTACTAAGGTAGGAGTCCTGTGGCCCGTTGCACAATGGGTTCGTAACAACGAAAATAATTTTTTTGAAAAGAATTAATATTTTCGTAACAAGGATGGTTTATACACATTGTTTTTCTATATTTAGAATGCAGCCAGAGAGCTGTAACTTTAACTGATTTGTCCTTAATTTATTTCCTTTTTACATCAATTTACAGAATTTAATTTCATTCATTAGAACCAGAGATTTTACTATGTTTGTAAAATCGTAACAAAGATATCTTTAACAAAGATATCTTTGTTTGATCCTAACAACGAAATTCTATTGTGCAACGGGCCACTGTAAATCTAGTTTACTTTTTCGCTCCTAAGTTAGCCCTCTTATTACATCTTATTATTATGTATTTGAAGAAGGTACAAATGCTGATATGACGCTCTTGCCGATTCAGGAAATTAAGTAACGTTGGCCAAAACGTCATGGAAGTAAAATAACACAGGAATAAATAAAGAACATCCTTTCATGCGAGTGTTATGTCTTACATAATACGGAACTATTATTATGTATTGGACCACAGCAGTCGAACGAGGCGGAGACTGCAATAGGAGCTACCTATTATCCATAAGTCAAAACAACTAATAAAGTACACCTAACATTAACGGATAATTAACCTACTATAGTTCAGTACTATCCCACAAGCTCTTGTATGGTTTCAGGTTTTGTATTACTCTCTCTGTGTTCTCATCTTAACCATTACTTGTGAATCATTCTTTCATTGATTTTATACCTATCCCCAGCTAGTATATGCTGGCAGGTGGTACCGTCGCTCACATTCTCTCGAGCTGGATTCATGATGACAGTCTCTGCTGCTGCAGTCTACATAATCATATTAAACTTTACCGTTATTGTTTTTATCAATTATTATTGTGCTGGTAACACAGGCTGGTGACCACCTTTCTCTTTCAGCCCAACTCTACTCCTGACTATCTTTTTAATTCTCCAAGCGATGACTACGATTATAATAAATCGTATGCATTTTAACTGTGAAGCTAACTAATTCTACAACTACAACGAGTATTGCTCTGTCCTCTGCTGAAAAACAGCATAACTATCACTAGCATACCATTTATGCATGAGGTAGCTAACCTCAATTCATTATCAACATATAACGTAATATAATCTGGGCCATAAACAAAAATGCAACTTAATAAAATATGAAACCATTCCATTTCTCATTGAGATAATTGGAATCTGTTTTTGTAGAACATAGCCAAGGAACCCCTTAATTTAGAATTTGTATTTCGGGAACTTTAGTAGCATTTCCCTAATGGAAAAATGGTGATGTCGCATGTCCTTAAATTGCCATGTCACATGTCGAATCATTCAATTTAAGAAATGGCCCTGTGGCTGTATATAATTTAAGAAGCGGTTGTGTCGCCATGTCAAATTTAGTGGTCCAGACCCATAGTAGTGTAAGTATATGGCTGAGATGAGACAGGGTGGCCTGGAGTTCATCCCGTCACCTACACTAGTACCTCGCGCTATTCCGCCTGGCTACATAAGCACTAGAACAGCCTGGGCCGCCATATTGAATTTTTCGTAACTTTTGAAAGTTTGTTTACATTCTGAGTTATGATACTTCTAACGCCCCAATTCCTTAAAGATTTTACGAGGTGAATGCTGTATATATGAATATGGAATGATTCATAATGCAGAATTATTATTTTCACAGTTATTGTTTTATTTGGTTAGCAAGTTTATTTTGAAGACCGGAAGTGCAAACCCAATGTCAAGGTCACAAAGGTAACTACAGTTACAGCATTCTGCAACAAGATCCACCTGCGTCTGAGTCTGTGCGGAGAGGGGCCTGTTGCAGAGTGGTCGCGCGGAAGAGGCTATAAATATTCTTCCAAGTTTTCTTTGATTTCTTTTTGTATACTAGCTGTCTAACGTCATCATTCCACCAAAACAGTTTATCAAATAATATTTTATTATTCTAACAGTCATGAGATGTACTCAATTCCTTGTGTACATGACATGATCTCGACAAATTGTTCGAGGGCCGCACGACCGCCATTACGGGATTAGCCTGTTCTAGTGCTTATGTAGCCAGGCGGAATAGCGCGAGGTACTAGTGTACCCGTCACCCGACAGGTGTATTGTGAAAAAACGGTCCCCCAGTGAAAACGGTCCCCCCTCCAATGAGCATGCCCAGATAGTGGGGGGACTGTTTCTCAACACCATGAAAATTTCTCCTCTTTTTGCATTCTTATCTAACTTTTTAAGTTGTTTTTTTAATAAAATGTATTTCATATCAATACTAATTAATTAATTTGATATCTATAAGTACAATTTGATGGTTCTTTTATTCACTATCTAGGAATAGGGACAAGTTAGGGTTAATGTTGAATTCTAGAGATGGTTAGGAAAAGAGGGACGGTTTATTTAGCTTTTATTTTTACTATAAATTTTTTTTTTTCATCTTAAATATCAACATCTATTAAATGTAATACAATCTATTGTTTAGAACTGTTCATATAACAAACCTTATAGGCGGGATCGTTTTTCATGACCTCACCTACAATGAAAAATGGTCTGGGGGACCGTTTTTAATGGGAGTACCACTCCAAAGTGTGGGTATAGATGGGGGTGAGGGGTTGCCATTTTTAAGGAAAAGCCCTGTTACTTGTCCTTGTTGCTTATTTAACTTCCTGTAGCATGTCAAATTTTAAGAAAATTTAATGTTCATTTCACATGTCACTAAGGTTTTAACCATGTCTGTCATATATTGTTAAAGCTCCAAGTCGCATGTCAAATTTAAGAAAAGCCTATGTTGCCATGTCAATTTTAGGGGTCAACCCCCATGAAAGTCTTTTTAACTCAACATCTCCAAGCAGAACATTGCTTCTACAAAGCTTGCTATACTGCAGCTGGTTATGCTTGAAGAGCATGGATTGACATAGAAAACCAGTGGCCTGTTACACTTCCAGCCAAACTTTGCTCCTGAAATGCTATCAAAAAAAATAAATAAAAAAGTCTGTCTCATCTCCCAAGCTCAAGTATGGAAAACTACTGACGGTGACCTTATATATTACAGCCTAGAGGTAATTGGTGTGTGGCAAAGTCAGTTCTCTGACAGCGTAATGGGAGTAAAAAGTGTTCTTAACGTTAACCTATATAAACGCTTAATGTTGCTGAAGGAGGAAGTACGGGTATAAGAGTGTAGTTTAAAACCTCTTGTCACAAGAATGTCGGAACCTAAGGAATTGAAAGTCGAAGTCAAGAATCCCGATGACTACCAAAATCTTGCATCTAATGCAATACAGTCAGGTAAGAGAAACATCCAGAGACTATGTTAGTAATATGTAACTTTTATATAAAGTATGTAAGGTTACTGTAGGAGAGCAAAGATAATATATTATGGGGATGGATCACTACAATCAATATGGCAACAGGGGTATTTCTTAAATTCAACATGTGACATGGGGGCTTAAGGACACGAAAGGACACGAAAGGAAGGGTCAAAACATAGTGACATGCGACATAGGTATTTCTTAAATTTGACATGCCACATTGGGATAAATAAGCAGCAAAGACATTCAACATTGTTTTTTTTTAATTTGACTTGCAACAGTGGGACCCCCCAATCCAGTCCCCCTATTTTGAACAATGTAGGGTTAATTTTTCTTTGTTAAGTTATTTTGTTAAGTTGATTATCAGATGGACCATATGAAAGGGTTGCCTCCCGAGTCATCATCTAATCATCACCTACTCTCTTTATCTAAAAAAAATCCAACTGTATAGGCTTGTCTTCCTTGCTTGGCACATGGGTGTAGTAAGTAGAAATTAAAGGTGTGACGTCATATCAAACTCGACGAGATAAATTGTGGACGACAGATTGATGATTTATTGATTAAAATAGGACATAAAATAGTCTCGGCTTGATCAACATGTTTTGGCGAGTAACCGTCTTCATCAGGATCCTATAGTATAGTAAGTGTATGCCTCAAAAATTCAGTTTATGTGTCCTGGGCCCCCAAGTTCATTCTCTCTACCACCAGTAGGCTCAGTGTTTATATTATGCTTACTCAAACCTAATCATCTTGGGGGCAGATTTAGGATTTCTGAAAGGCGGGGGTCATCATTCAGGTTGTTTACTAAAACAAAACACATTTTTGCGTATTTGTGCAAAAGTTGTCTTTGTAGTTCGGGTATCCACTGAAAGGTTGTGAGCCCGGACCCCTTTGATCCCCACTTGTATCCACCCCTGGGCGCTGTTCTACAAAAACTCTTCTTAAGTGTGAGGAATTTGTGCACAAATAGTGTTCATAAGAAAAAGTGTATGCAATGTCAAAAATAGATAGCTACGTACACTCTACACACGGAAATTTTCACAAATCACAAAAAATGGGATTTTAAATATTTTTCAGTTTTTTCCTCAATAACTCCATAATGTCTCAACCGATTCTCAATTGGTTTTCACCAACGGATTCCTTATAAAATAAGCTTTTCATTGATACATCATGTGTTATTGAAGCTTTATAATTTTATGATGAAAGAAATATCTGAAAATTAAAAATGAGTTACGAACACTGCAATACCTGTTGCAGCTTTTAGTGGGGTACGCACACTTTTATATACCTGCATACAGTAAGCAGACATGATATTTTTGTTCATATCTTGTTTCTGGAACGAAAAATAGATCTTAAAAGTTCGTAACTTTTTATGGAATGGCCCCCTGGACTTCAGCAGTTTTCAGTGTTTCACAAATAGATTGTTCACCAATATCAAAAGTACAGAGTGCCAAAGTATGTCATGTAATGTAGTTTTATCAGGAAAACCAAAGGTAACCTAAATCCTCCATAAAAGAAGGAAAGATTCTGGTTGTAGCTAAAAATGCAAAGGTAATTGTGTTATTACTACAACTTCACCTACATGGAAGATCATCGTGTACTGAATGAGCGTGGCTTGATGAAAAAAAATGAAATTTTGATATTATTGGTTTGGTAAAGTTAAGAGTGATCTGAAATAAAAGTAAAATATTTGTTTCATTCTAAAGTAGATTTTTTTATTTCTAGTTTTAATGACCTTTTGATTTCATCCAAAACAACTAATTAGTTTTCAAAATTGCCTTCAAATAATTGATGTTATGTTTGTGCAGCTATTTGAAGTTTTATATTGGACCTAGTGTGACTTTCCTTTGTCAAAGATTCCACTCTCCAATCATCAATCTGTTGCAGAAAATCTACAGCAGGAATGTGCCTACCCCTGCTATTCCCTTGAACCACCTCCTCCGTATAGCCCATACCCAGGACCAGGTAAAGCATTAATTCCTCATGCTGATTTAGCTGCTTATTTTAAGTATTGGTAGTATGAATGAAAGGTTAATATTGACATGTTGTCTATCACTAGAAAATTTGTGTGTTTCTTTTTCCGGTGGTATATAGGATGTATAGTTTTCTGCCATATTCTCAGAGAAAATCAACCAAATACAAAATCGCCAGCATCAATATTAGCATGTTGCTATGACTTAAAGGGTTAATGCATATAATTTCACTGATCAGGGATGATAATTATAGATTTATTTTGAACTATTTACAAGTATCAATGAAATGCATTGAGAGAAAAACATTATACTTTGATTTAGAGGACCTCATGCATGAAAGGCAATAACCCCAACCACTATACTAACAGAATCCCTGTTCCTAAGCACACCCACATACACAATATATCTTACAATTATATTCTTTTTGATATATGTGTATATATACATATATCTATGTATATATACAATCTATTATTCCTGCCACCAACGCTTCATTCCTGATTAATATAAGTATTTTATGCTTATGAGACTTAGTATAAGCTTGTAAATCGCCTACGCGGCAGTTTACCTTCACCTAAACTTAATTTTACTATTGTCTCATAGGATATCTTCAGCAGGGTTATGGGAACCCATCCCATGTTTACACTCTCCCTGATGGACTTGCACCTTACCCCACACCCCAAGGTCATGTGGGGCCCACTTTACCATCCAGGAGCAGTATGGGTCCTCAGACTTCAAACCAACATCCACAGATAGTAATTGCTAACCCACCTTTGCAGAATCCTCCAGACGATTACCTATGCCTTAACATTTTTGCATGTTTATGCTGCTGTTGCTGCATTGGGATACTGGGCATCATGCAGTCGAATGAGACACATGCCGCAATTAAACGTGGAGACATGGAGGATGCTAAATGTCATTCAAAGTGGGCTAGGAATTTTGCCATTGCAGCCATAGTAATTGGTCTCTTTTTGGGAATTACATTTGGTGTCCTGAGGGCTGTTTTGTTATAATCTTGAGTACAAACTTCCGATCAATTTTCACCATACTGTGAGAAGGCTTCTGTCTAATAGACTGGTAAGTGATAAAGAGGCTGGACAATTGGAAAAAGTCTTCTACATCAAATTTAAAACTAGTAGTTATAAATACCTAGGTGTAGATATTGGTGAATGTTTGACGTTTGAGAAACATCTGAAAACACTCATGAGGAATTTCTCAGCTAAAATCTACACATTAGGAAAGATCAGAAAGTACCTAAGTAGGTATGAACGTACTGTAATTTACAAACAAATGGCACTACCCATGCTGACATAATATTACATTTTAGTAAAAAATCTGATCTTAATAAGCTCCAAAGACTGCAGAACAGAGCTCTCCAACTCTGTTTTGACATACATACCTGCACTGATTCCACTGCTGAAGAATTGCATAACCTGACAGGTCTTGATTTGTTATACATGAGGAGAAACACACACACTCTAAATCTAATGTATAAATTATAGTCCGCATATGGGAGACCTCCAGTCTTACACGCTACAAATGTAGTTACTCGTGCAAAAACCAACTTAAGCTTTCCATTGTTAATTCAAAAATCATAGGTTATAGGAAAGCTTTGTCTGCCACTTAATTCAGGAAAGAAAACATTTGAAAGCCTAGGTGAAAAAAATAGCATGGATTTCACCTAATCTCAAGACAAAAGGAAGCATTCAGGAACAGGGTATTGTAAGGAACATATGGTCACAAAGAGACCCTGGTTACTGTAGCAGAATCTTCCCTTGTTGATTGAGGAGATAAAGGCAATCAGAGAAGAATTTCAAGATGTATGGTGACACTTTTTACGCTATGATGTGTTTGGCACAAGAAAACCCTAGTGTTATTACCAAATTGGATTTTTCTATTTGAAGCAATTTAGTTGTTTAAGGTTGCTTGAATGATTGATAAATTAGAATGGAAATGAACAAAAAATATGTCATTATGTTCATTGTAATGTTATTACTTTTGTCAAATGTCAATTGTTTTGTCAACTGTTTGGTATAATTTCAATGAAACTGATTAGCTACATCTATCCCTGACACTCCTGACATTGCTATATAGATTTAGATATATTAATGTAGGAGCATTTGAAATGGCAAGTCTCCTTTCGTGTATAGTATCATATGTCTCATTTTTAGTGCCGATAACCACATACGGCTAGATGATAGATATGATGTGAAAAGCTAGCTGTTATAGCTAATATCTTGTATTCTGGGGGAAGAAAAGTAAAAATAAGCAATTATAAGGGAATGCATAATTGTTTAAGATTGCTTGCATAATTGATAATTTAGAATAAAAATGAATAAAACATATTTCATTATATTCATTGTAATGTTATTACTTTTGTCAAAAATGTTAATTGTTTGGTATAATTTCGATGAAGCTGATAAGCTATATCTATCCCCAATACTATATATAAATAAAATGCTGTTCTTGAAGATTGGTACTAGTGCACTACCACCCAGGCTAGTGCAAACCTTGAACCACTAGCCTGGGGGACTAGTGCAAAAAAAAGTTAAGGTCTATCCCTGGTATCCTATGTCTCGTTTTTAGTGCTGATAATCACATAATTATGGCTAGATGATAGATATGATGTGAAAAGCTAGTTGTTATAGTTAATATCTTGTTTTTTTGGGAAAATAAAAGGAAAAACAAGCAATTATAAAGGAATACATAAATGTAATATGGTATTCCCTGGAGCACATCTTCACCTGAACCATTTCTAAAGTAAGTATTATGACACTGGTTTTACTAAATTTCATATAATTCTTTGTAAAATTTATGGTGACTTCATTAAAAGCTTGCTGGTATAAAACATATTTGATGGTTATTTCTTCTCCTACCCATCTATTATCTATGAAGAAGGCTACAAAATTTGCATTTTCTTTACTGGCCCAAGGATATATATATATAATGCTGACCAAGGTTTGATATCAAAATTGTATTCCCTGGATCTTCCCAGGGTAGAGGGCCATAGCATAGAGTGGGCCCAAGACCCTGTAGACTCAGGGAATAACAATTTTGATATCAATCCGAGGTCTGTACTACATTTATTTCAACTCCCCATGATCTATAAATTTGAAGAAATATTAGATGTGTTAATTACTATTTAATATATGTGACATTCCATGCGAATTCCAAGCTTATTGACATACACTTTGATAGGTCTATAGTCTATATCTACATAGAAAATGACCAAAAATAGTAAAATAAGCTAGAATTAGTCTAAAAATGAAATTTTGTGTAGTTTTATTTGATAGGTAACATTTTCACAAATTTTGGATTTTGTTGCCATGGTTACCGGAATGTTAAAATAATGTCAAAACGTACAAATGGTGCTAAGATGATGTAATTGGTTGCCATGGAAACTAGACCATGTGACAAAAATTGTGAAATTAGGAAAACAGAAAAGAAGGATTTTCAAGCTACATTGCGCAAAAATCAGCTAAAAGATATCTTAATTAGAAAAGAAAATATAGTGTTTTGTTATAATTTTGGTTTATACTAATTGCATTTTGCTCTTATATTGAACCCTTTGTATCTCGCTTGGTACTCTTTGTTATCTATTTTTGATGGATTTATGGTGACCGACCCAATCATATTCAGAAACCAATATCTCAGCTTCTACTTGGAATATTAAAAAGCTGTTTTCAATGATAGAAAGTTTGAGACTTCTTCTACATTCATCATCTGTGTCATTAAGCCCCAAAATCCCATGGAATGTCACATATTTCTTTAAATGTGAAAATTGATGTAATATCAACGGAGATATCAACAGTTACGACAAAATGTAAACGAACGACAGAATTGGCTCAACGCAACATAGCAATGCAACATAGCAATGCGACCTAGATTCCAATGCTTAGCCCTGATTGGCTGAAAGTTTTAGGGGGTGTGGCCTAATGAAAAAGTTATTGCCCTGGATCCCTGCATTCCTATTGGTCTAGCCTTACAAAAAGGGGGGGTGTCTTTTGTTATCTTGGTTTTCCAGGGGAATATCTTTTTGTTATTCCCCTAGTCACTGTAGTTTACAGTTTAAATCAGGGGCATCTCATTTTGTTATTCCCCTAGTAGGGGAATACGACATTTAAATAGGAAATGTATAGACACTCTCCAGATAGGGGGGAAATAAATTCCTGCATAACACTATCTTCACCAGCACTTTATGAAATTTCCCTTGGCCAGCAACATTTTCATTTGCAATTATTGTTGAAATGCCATAATATAAGTCAAAACTGAGGGTAAAAGGGCACGTTGAAGGTCTGCAGGGGTTTGCCTATCGAGTTGTTATAATTATGTTTGTTGTCTGGGTATCAAGTATCAGATCTAACTTACAAGTCTTGCTGGTACACCCACTCGAAAAGAGTTTTGGGGGTTCATCTTTGGGTGTGCTGGTAGTAGAATGATCAGGACCCCAATGCTCATGTCTGGGCCAATTCATGTGTATTGATGACCATCATGATGTTATTTCCCCAAGTGTAAATATACAACAAATAGGTGTTAATGGTTGAGTGCCACTGATGACACTGATTTATTCTCATACATCCAAGAGGAACATAGCAGTTGATTGGTCCATCTTGGTCATTTGACAATTTGAGGGTTCCAAATTGATATATTTTTGTGTCATATTTGGAGTAATATCTATTTTCTTGTCATGTTTACTTTTGTGTTATATTTCGAGTCATATCTTTATTATGTCATATTGACTAATGTGTCAAAGTTTGAGTAATGTCAAACTGTTTATCTGATAATTATTGTTAGGCATTCATAGCAGAATATAACAACTAAGATATCTCATGTACTTCCCTGGTCGCATTCTTTTATCTACTAGGCTTATTAGTTTTTGTACTACATGCTCGCTGAAAATAATCTTTGTGTTAACTGGATCACTTTTTTTAATCAATTGATGTACAAATACATGTTGCAATTCATCTTCTATCTTTATTTACAGGAGAATATCAGTGGTACATGGTGAAATAACAGTTAATTATAAAGATTCTACTGTCGTGGTTATTGTTCATTTCAACCTATTAATTTAAACATTTCTGGCAGTCCATGGCTGACATATCAGGACCATCCTATCACAGAATCTAAACACATAGAGTATTAGCACATAGTGAGAGGATCGGACATTGGGCAAGTTTCACACTATTAGAATCATAAATGCATTTTTCACATCTTATATTCTTAGATAAGATGTTCGCCAGATTCAATAATCTCAACTTTAGATAATATGTAGCTAACAGCAGGAATATGATATATGAAACAGACCAATATGAGAAAGTAAAAAGAATACAATATTAAAATTACGACTGGTGCGAGTTACTATCCCTGGGATTTGTAAGTATTCCGTTACTGCCTAGTTAATGGATGATATTATTGACTATGGTATTTTTTTTTAAATATTTTTTCCTTACGATTGTTTACCAGGGACTTAAGGATAGACAACACCTCTCAGCGCCCCATTTACATCTAATTCACATTGCGCTGTATCTGATGTAGCTACAGTTATAAAATGCATATCAAATTATAGAATATATTTTTCTCTATCTTTTGATATAATATGTATTGTTATAATGTTGAAATTAGTCAATTTAGAGGTGAAAAACTTATTTTTTCACTTTTATTTTTTGAACATGGATATCTCTGCTACTGCTAAATGGATCATCACAAAATTTGGGGAGCTTGTTGAAAACATTTGTATGCAGGGAAGCGTGTCTCAGATTTTCTTTTTAGGTCCTGGTTTACATTTTATGACAAAAAACGGGAAACTTTTTATATATTTTTTCAATATTATTTTCTAGATTTTATAAAACATAAACTAAGACCTAAATGAAAAATCGGAGACATGCTTCCCTCCATATAAATGTTTTCTATATGCTGTAAAAATATCAAGCCTTTACATGAAATATTAAGTGAGATATTCATGTTCAAAAAATAAAAGTGAAAAATGCGTTTTTTATGTTCCCGGCATTATCATACAGGCAAATATCTACACATATATATATGAGTTACATGAATAGGTAGGGTTAACAAAAGGCTATTTAATGACATAACACTCATATTAATGTCATATATATTGAAAAATATATGCATATCTAAAGAGAGTCCCACGGATTGGCCGCTGAGAGGTGTTATGTTGTCTATCCTTAATATTGATCTCATTAAACTGGTCTTTGTATAGTCTCACTGTAGTATAGTACGAGCTTTATGATATGAATTTACATTAGAACCTCCTTAAAGAGAGGGGCCAGTGAAATTCTATTTTTGTCCAATGTATTATATTTTAAAACTAATGGTAACATTGGCAAACACTCAATGTGTATTACTATAGCCTGCTTTATTCAATACGTAATGGGGTTTTATCATCAGTATACATCTTGAAGTCCCTGCATGCTAAAAATGGACGTCTGTGTGTGATGTCAGGCGTTATTTTGAAATGTTAAAATTCTAAAATTGCTTAAATACCTAAATTCTGTACATTCTTGCTTTCAACTAAAAAAGTATGCAAATTTAAACAATAGAGGACTCATTTAAACAACTTTGATGGACAGTATTCTATTATTTTTACACTTTAACCTTTTTTCATATTCTGTTTGTGACGTCAAACACAGATAAATGCACTGTGCAAGTTGCACGAGCTGCACACAGGAAGACAATACAATTTAGAAATCTAAACTAAAATCTAAACCATTTGACATTTCCTGGCTCCTCCATTTAAGGGACTGCTGACATTCCACAAAGATCTGGGAATTCCTCAGGATTTCATGGGAATAACACGGGATTCCCAGCTTTAATTTCTATGTTCACAGGGGCATCCCCGTTGGGTCTTCTAAAAATGAAAGGGTTCATCAACGAGGATCTAATGGATCTTATGAGGCCCCTTCTGGTAGCTTCATGTACCATTTCAGACCAGTGCAGTTTGGTTTTTGTGCCCCTTCCTGATTCAGCAGCACTAACATAAATTCAATAAAATTATTGTTTTTTAGACACACTTTCAGCTGTAAGATCTCCCATTAGATAGAGCTTTAGCACTGTTGGTAAGGGCAGACACTGGATGTCCTTTTCTAATCGAACTCTTCCTTGAATGCGAATTGTTCTTCTGCAGAACCAACTTAACGTTGGAGCCTTCGTAACATGTGCATGCAGGGACTGAATGCATAGGATCTTGTTGTTCAGAAGACAATGTTGTTCATGTGCATTATGGATTAGCAGGTAGTCGTTGGATGACACGGTAGCACCAAATTTCACCAATACTTCTGCAACATTGAAATACTCTGCTGAAAGATAATACGTCAAAAGGGACAGATACTCTGATGCTGAACTTGACCCAATATAGCTCAGCCATGCATGCTCTTTCTTCAGGGTAGAGACCCTGATCGATATGTCCACATCCAGACCATAACGTAAGAAAAGGTCCATTATCCTTGTGTCGGTGGCAGTGGCACACAAGAATGCTGGTGGAATTTGTCCAAATGGGAAATCATTCACATTGGCTCCAGCATCCAATAACATTTTCAGGATTGTTAAGCACTTATTTTGCCTGACTTTGGTGTTCTCCACAAAGATGGAACAGTGTGTGGGATAGTGGCCATTGTTGTAGCCCATATTTCCTACAGCGAGTGAAAGAGGTGAGCAGTTGATGTCAGAACCTCTTGCATTGACATCAATGGATGATGTCAAAGATGATGTCAGTAGTAAATGCACAGCAGCTGGGTTGTTGGTGTAAACAGCCAGATGAAGACATGAAATTTGCCCACAAGGATCCACATAGTTGACATCAGCACCAAATTGTATAAGGACGCGAGCGCATGACAGATGTCTGGTCTGTATGGCAGCTATTAGAGGACAGATCATGTGGCATGTCCATCCGAACCAACACTCAATCTGTCAAAAATAGAGGGGAAAAGATATTCATAGGATCAATTCTTTTTTTTATTCAACATTGAAAACAGTTAGAGTTTTTATAATCATTTATTCCATTGTGCTATATCACATTTTTTCTTAGTTATGTCAATTTACACTAATATGTTATGATTAGCAAAATGTGGTATAACACAAGACAATAAGCCCATCCCAGTAAACATCAACATCACATTTTACCATTAAATTACATTGCAATTTCTTTCTGATTTAATGCACATAGATAGAAGTGTAAAACAAAATGAACCGTGGTGGTTTAGTTGGCAAATTGCTCCTACAATTTGTAAAATGCAGCTTTATATATTGACATTTTTCCCATAGGAACCAATGTTAAAGCCTGTCAGCCCAACCTATAATGTCCAACCCTATTTTCCCTAAAATTCAACATATTGATTGGCTGGCAAACCTGCACATCTGTCAAATGGTAAAATTTAAGACATCATAACATTTTATCAGTACATGGGGATATAGAAAAACATAATTATTAGTCATTCAAGTCATCCCAATTCTAGGCAACAAGGATGGTTTATATGTCTATTTTGTCCAACCCTGGGATATACCCAGTGTGGGATGGGCTTATTAGATAATATTCAAACAATAACAAAACCAATAGGTGTCACTTACTATTTCTGTTCTGCTGTTGACATCTGCGCCTGCACAGATAAGATATTGGACTCCTTCTGGCCAGTCATTCTCAACAGCCATACATAGGGCACTGCAAGTTTCTCTGTCCTTGGTGAAAATCTCACTTGGGTCAAAGCCTACCAGATCTGTTATCTCCTTAAAAAAAGAAAGATACCTTTGTAGAAATGTAATTAGTAAGCATAGGAGAGTTGGACCCCATGAAAAAACCTTAGGAAAAATTCTAGGTAAAACCTGCACTTTCAATCATATTTCACTTACAAGGCATCAACAATAACCAAAATCACTGTAGAAATGGATCAATGGTCTCAGGGAATGGATGATGACCAAACCTACAAGGTTTAAAACTTAAGAAATTTGAAAATAATTACTATTAGGACCTGGTAAAACAGACAATATTTTTCAAGGAAAATTGAAATAACAAATCTTCCAAATAATTATTCTACAGGCACATTTGCTGTGATAAGTGCACTATGATTCTTATCACCAAAACATTTTTGCCGTTTTTCAACCACATATGTTTTTCCTTACTTTAAGGTGCTTCCCATCTCTGGCCTTTATGCATGTATGAATGGCAGCCTCCCGAATACACCGATCATGAAAACTTGAGCCTAGAAAAGAGAGAATGAAATGAAAATTTAAGCTTTTGTCAAAACCTTAGATCAATAAACCTAATACCCTGAAGGCAAATACATCCTAGTAAATGATACATTTAGCTGGTGCTGGTGGCTCAAATTACCATGTTCAGAAAGGGTTAACACTGGTCAGCTGATGTAAAGTATTACCCTGCCAGCTTGCGACATAACAGAAACGTTCTGCAACCATGCTTTTTTAGTCAGTTTGATACTTAAGATGGCATATAACGATTACGTTATTGATGGTGAGGTTGAAACCTCACCAAATCAGAATGTTATTATAACATTATTTTTTGGTGAGGTCAGGACAAAACCAAAACAGAATGCTATAAGAACATTCTGTTTGTGTTGAAGAACATAACTAGAATGTGGTAATAATGTCACAGTGCAACGTCACATCAGTACATTACAGAGACATAATTGGGAGTCATCAATAGAAAGTAACAAAACCAAATACAGAACCAACCAGGACTTTGCTGCAACATTATAATAATGTCGCATCCTTGGCTGGGTATTAAGTTGGGTTCATTTGCCTCCTGAGGATCCAGAAATTAAGAAAAATATTTTGGATAGTAGAGATTAGCATCTGTGGCTACAGAGCCATGTCTTTAAGGAGCAGTATCATCTGGGAGGAGATGGGCATATGATATATTGTAACTCTCACTTTAGAGTGCCAAACCTGTGACTTGACCAATAACGTGGCCAGATAACTTAGTAACAGTGCAAGACATATTGCTTAATGTTTAGTGTGGTGTCATAGTCCTTGACCATTGGCATTGTATTCAATTTGGGATGCTACAACAGTAATACCTATTAAAGTGCCCTAATTTTTTTTTTCATAACATCATGAATCATAGGTTTACGGTCATCATTTGTTGCCAATTCCAACAATATAATAATGTTTCTCTGATTGCTCATTTTGACTGGAGATGCTTTGGACGACAAAGTTCTGTCCTGTTTGTTTGATTGTTCAACAGAATTGCACAGCGTCTGAGGCAGAGGCGGTGGTGTACTTGAATATAAGGGCAACCATCCAAACATAAATTGGTATGGCACCAAAGTAAACTTGGCCAAACGGGCAGGTTGTAGAAAGTCAACCAGGTGATATCCACTGGCATTTAGGCTTCCTGACCACTTGTCATCTCATTTTTTGTCCAATCCATACTCCAATCATTAGATTATATTCAGGCCAGGGATTTTTAACTATCAGGTACTTGTATCCAGTGGTTTAAACTGTATCTCTCAGAGCTCAAACCTGAAACATCCAGCTACTCAGGTGGCGCCACCTTTTTCCAAACCATATTCCATCAGTCAGTACACATGATGAAATTTCCTAACGCAGCCAACAGAGGAGAAGCACCCACCAGCTGGGAAGGTCAAGGTCATGAAACTGAATCAAGTGGTGAACAGTTTGCTTAAAACACAGACTTAATTGGCAAAGTTGGTAAGTTTTTTTCACTTCTACACTGACTCTAGAAGTTCCCCAGTAGTCTGAAGCAAATAGAACTGTCAGTTAACTCTGACTGGTGGTTAGCACTTTGTTTGTGGAGCAGTCAGCAGCGCCATGATAAGACGTCCTGCCACGGTGGTTGCATTCGGAAATTTTGAATTGAGCAACTTTCTTCAGGGAATAAGCATGGAAGCAATTTTGAAAATATTTCATGTTGAACTTTATTGTTGGTATTTATAAACTGGCATAGGCTTATTACAAAGTATATACGTCAAAATTAGGTGAGGTTTACAATATTACCTGAATCAATACTAAATTACATTTATTGAAGGTCACTCAGTATGCAAATTCCAAGCATGGAAGATTCCCCTAGTTTCTATGGGGCGGAGGGAATTCCCAACCGAGCTGTTTTTATCAAGCTTAAGACGTCAGTACATGTATACATTCATGGTCTAGTTAGCATTAGCACTAAGCCCATCCCACTTTGTGTCAAAATCAAATGTTTATAGCATGTAACTGTACTATGAGTCAGGGAATTTTCTTGGTAACACATAACAGCAAACTACCCCAGGATGAACGCGGAACAAATTGACTGACTTTGCACTAGAGAGGGGCATCAAACTTTCTTGGAAAATCTCAACATCATATGAGATAGATATAGGATTCCACTTTTCCCAGTTATTAGACATTCCTTGATTTGCTAAAGAATGGATGCTCTTGCTCCCGGTGCTCCTACATTTTCAACCTTGCCAGGTAAGTCTCAAATATCAATAACATATTTTATAGTATTTGAGAAAGATATCATTCAGCAACTGAATTACATTAAAATCATATTGACATATAAACCCAAACGCTATGGTAGTACTGCATAATAATGATAAACTCCCTGGTCAAGACAAGGGCATCTGTGGGATAAGTGATATAGAACATTTCAATGTAGATCTATAACCTTTTCACTTCAAAAACTGTTCAATATTTGTTGGAAATTAAATGTAACATGGACCAATATAATGAAAAATGCCAATAGCATATTTTTCATCAAACCTTATTTTCATTGCCAATTCATCATAGAGTATCCTCAAATGGGGCATCGGAAGCTGGACGTTCCACAGCCTGGATATGTACCCAATCCACAAATTGCAGAAACACCTTTTATATCCCATGGATCCTCAGGCCCTTCAGTGTATGGTACACCTATCTTACTTCAGGATGGATCAGGTGCACTGGAAAATGGTGCACTCACAATAAATCAAGAGGGATCTGGTGCTGTTGGATATGGTGCACATGCCATACCACAGCAGGAACCAGGTGCACCTTCTTCCCCACTGCATGGGCCGGGTCAACAATTTGTGACAGTTCAGAATTATATTCAACTTCCAAGGGCACTGGTACAAAACATTTCTAGCACTCCACAACAACAACACCCAAACTGTGCTCACCAGTATGCCACAACATCAGATACCTTGTCCCCTAGGACCTTGTCTCGTCGCCGTCATAAAAATAAGGGTCCCCGAAGAAGTGCAGTGAATTACTTGGGATTAAACATATTGGCATTCATCTGCTGCTGCTGGCCCATTGCTATATTTGGAATAATTGAATCAGTTAAAAGCCTTAAAGCAGTCAAGCATGGTGACATGTCAGAAGCTTATGGCCATGCTGAATGTGCCAAATGGTCAGCCATTACAGCTATGATTTTGGGCAGTGCAGTCATCATAGCTATTATTACCCTAAGCTTACTATTAACCTAAGCTTACATGCTATATGTGCTAAATGGGCAGCCATTACAGCTATGATTGCGGGCAGTGCAGTCATCATAGTTACAATTACCATAAGTTTACACTCCATCTTAAAATATGAGTCTGTTTAAAAAATAAGAGTCATGTTTAAATAGCCACACTCTCATCCGTGAGTTCGCTGAGCTACGTCTGCCCACATAAGTTAGTGACAAAACCGCCGGTGACGTCTTTTGCGATGTTAGAATGTAATCTGGTGATGTTATTGGTCTTGTCATGAATTTGGCACCAGATTTAAGCTGTTATAACATAGCAATTTATGTCTGCCTCATGGATGAGAACGCGGTTTTAAGACAATATAATTAATCTTAATTCAGATACTCCGAAATTGAGATGTCTTTTCTTTGTTGTACAATGTAAAAGATGTGGAATGCAGAGAGGGGAATAAGAATAATTGAAAATGATGTAAAATATGTAAGTAACTATAGCAGTGCTTATAATATTATTTTTTTATTAATTATTCATAGACAGAGTTTTTCAAGTGATAATGAGTAACCAATAGGCATTGCCAAAAGAAATATCAATATGATAGTCAATTTTGTTGATAATACTCTCTGATTATGTTTAACGTACTGAGAGAGTATAGCATGTGAAAATATTTTGCTAGACGAAATTTAGTTGCAGTACAGCAATAATATTGGGACACCCTTGGCATCAAGTCTACATTCAAAAGAATACAAAACCTGTGTGTTGAATTCTAGTGCTGTTTGATCTTCTGCTTATGTACTTCTTCAGATACAATTGGCAACTAGGAACTAAAATGTGCATGGCAGTGGCACACACTTTGTTGAACATTAAATAAAAACAAGTGAGGCATGAGAATGTGTATCAATGAGTTTTGAATACTGCACTGTTTTATGTCCATCATCCCAGGCATGTTTGTTGGGATTATATGCAATTTTCACTGATTTTGTCATGTATAGGTAGATCGGTTAGTCTACTTTTGGTCATATTAGGCATTTAGATAATGAAAATTGACCAGAATTTGTCAGTGCTGAGTTAATTAGGTTGTTTTGGGTCAAAGTTCCTGCAGTCGAAATCGGACACATCTGATTCGTCCAAAAACAAAGCCGCAGCATTTTACCTTATGCCTAGAGTATAGTAATATGAAATCAATATCACCACAATTGAGGCTTTCACTGTGATATGCTTATTTAGCAAATCTGGAAAAGTATGATAAAGGCTGAAGAATAATAATGTCTGGGGAAGGTGGAACAAATATTCTATATTCTTATATAGCAGCCAGTATACTACACTAGCTATGGTATATTGAGGTAAGGAGATCCTTAAAAGTTTATGTAATTAGTAAACCAATATGTATTCATTGGCCATCCTACAGAACTTCACACACTTCCTTTTAGCATCCAATGATGGCAAATCCCTAAACTGCTTTGATTTTGCACTGGTCCAACATACTTGGGCAAACATAACTAATTGGAGTCACAATTTTCCCAACTACAGACAGCTTATTTCCTGAAGTATACCTACAGGCTTGACTAAATCAAGATGCATGCTGGGGAAATATGTAGACAAGTCACAATGTTTAAGCCTAGAAATCACTATTTTCAGTTTGCACATATATATTCAATATTTTTTTCCAGTTCGATTGAAAACATATTCAATGCTGATAAGTAAATATAGCAATCATTTGTATTATGGATGTGGTAATGCTAGTACTTCATTTTATCTGCATTGTACATGAAGTATAAAAACACTTTTGCCTGTGCTGATCTTGTTTCAGCCCAAACGTGCTTCACTTGTGTTTACTTAAATAGAGTAAATTGGTTTTGGCCCATGGCATAATGAAAACCACCCCTTATGTGAAAGATTAAAACCATTTTTGTTCAATGTCTCAAGTCAAATCATGAAAAAAGCGTATATAGGATAATATCCCGATGACGCGTGTTGATTTTAATAAAGCTCTCTATTAGCCGTCACTATTGCCTTTGGCCTCATTCATGTTGTAAAATTCAGCACAAATTTAGGGGTCTAGTATCAAAGATTACATTCAGACTCAACAACAAATAATTGGAGAAATGTAGCAGAAAAGATTCTTTAAGATTTGCCATCATAATTTTCATAATAATTATTGATTAATTTAATTAGATTTCCATTCAATAGTTGTATACAATCAACAGTGGCTATTAATTAATTTCGACATAGGGCTTGTTGACAGACAACTGGGTGGTAAACTGAGACATTCAATATTGCAAAATTAATAGCAGTTATTTGGACCCCCTGAAGAAGTAGAATTGTTAAATTACCTAATTTGATCAACCATCTTAAGCCTCATACCACCGAGCCTATTGTCACAAAGTTGACACAAAATTTTGTGACTTTTGTACCAATACATGTGTGGCTACACCTTGTTGACTCGGCCGACTAGAGTCGATCGAGCAGCAATGCATATTAGGGAAGTTTGATAGTTAAGGTTAATCTCTGATGGTCATTGGCTAACCCAGTTGATTGTCTCACCATCATCCTAGTATGTATTAGGTTTTGTGGACTGTGTCATAGACCAAAGTTTAACCAAATTTGTTAGTACTAAAAATTAAAATGTTGGAATGATATATAAGTATATCATATCCAAGATACACAAGAGAAAACTAGTGCAATTGGCTGTAGGGCTGTACCAAGTAGTGAAAATCCACTCTAGTCAGGCCATGAACATGGATGTTTACTGTGCACTTATGCAATAAGGATGTCTGAACCTAGAAGATTAAAGATAGATATCCACCAATATACCACTGAGAAATCCTACTTTACCATGGTATGAATAGTTTTCTGTAGAATAAAAAAAAAACACAAAGCTATCTACCCATTGCAAAATTTGAAATGCAAGAACATTGAACTATACTGACCCTTTTCTATAATCTTTCTAAGTGAATGCTATATCAGAATATCTTATCTAAATATAATTATTGAAATCAACTAAAGGAACATAAAAGGAAGTATAGTATATAGTTGTACACAAAGAGAAATGACTCACATGTGTCCCATCCCATCCCCTCTGGCCCTACAAGCTGGCATAAAGTCAACTGCTATTTACGTTCCATTTAATATTTAAGCAGTGTTCACCCAATTCAGAACATATTTGAAAAGCATTCTATAGGCTCTAAAGAAATAATCAAGTCCAACTCACATTTAGCCACAGAGAGGGATTAATGTAGATAACGACCATGTGGGTTCCAACAATTCCAATATCTTTACCTTTTTTGTTTTTATTTTTTGGGGTTAAAAAAGGTGGGACCCATACTAGGAAACATGCATCCTATCATTCTTGACCAAATTTGGTTTTAGTTATTATGGAAGTATCATATTTTAAAGTGGCTTTGTAACTGGTTCCGGTTATAATCAGGCCATCCTTAAAAAAATTCTGCTTCCGGTGGACTGGCTGGGTGACTATTTTGAGGCCGGGTGGCAAGATCTTTTTCATTTTTCAAAAAAAAAAGTTTTGCCAAAAATGTATGTTATATGCTTACCAACCCCCTAAAAATATTTTTAAAAAAACAAAAAAAAATTCGGCCGCCTGGGTCACCTTTAATTACCCCACCTGCTGGACCCGAAACAGATTTTTTTTCCAGGGTAGTGTGATGAATGTCCATTCATCTCTTGTATCGTATTGATACAAGACTGTAAAACAATGTAATCGAAGAAGCGTATTTGCGAAGGTACGAAAGCCTGAAAGCCCGAAAGCATGAAATAGATTGTAAACCAGATATGATGGCATAATAGTCACAGGATCTGAAGTGGCCAATCAGAGCCGAGCAATAAGATATAAAAGGGGGCGGTGAGGCCCGGAATAAACAGTTCCATCTCGGTACTCCTTGTGTTCACATGTGTCTTCTTCCAATAGCATCGCCCTTGAAGGGGCCTAAGACGACGAAATGATAAGATAGCAGTTAATTACCCTAATGAACTCGAGTAATTTAGGAAAAGTAAGACATAATTAGAGTACAATCAGAACGAAAGTACGGGGACCGAAAGACCGAGAGACCGAGAGACCGAAAGATGGCACGACGGCCCGAAATGGTTCGAAGTCTGACCCGGGACCAGAAGACCGGACAAGTGCGGAAGCCCGAGATAGTAAGTGGCCATCCCGTGAACGCAGGCATGAAGGCGTGACTGGCTTGGCCCCACGCTATCACCCTATAGGCGAGCGTCGGCCCTACTACCCGCGGAAGATCGGATTGGACATCAGGCCCCCGCACGAACAATAAACAAATCCTGTTACCGTCGACGCACCCCCCATCATTCATCCCGCGCTCACATTTGAACCCCCAGTCCACCCGTGTCCGATGTCTGGAACGCCTCAGGCCCGACAGACCGGCACACACCTCCCCCCTCGAAGAACACCCATTCCCCGACTGACCTGCTCATTCTGCCTCGTGCGCGAGGCACGACTCTTGATCTTACACCTCGGCTACTTGCTTGAACTCTTCGTCGGGCTTGAAACCAAAATAACTCCCACCTCCCTTCGTCGTAGAAACCGGAAACCCCGAACTACCGAGGAACGTCACAGTAGCCTCAGTGAAGTTAACGTTCCTGATCTACTGGATGGCAGAATTGGAATGAATAATTATACTGTTTTTTATACTATGTTAACACCACACAGAAGATATAGGCGAAATGCACAATTATGTGACACTCAAAGTTCCTTAATATGAACAAAGGGAGTGTTTCTGTTACACGTACACAACAAACACCATGCAAGCGTGATGAATTCATGAATTTATGCCCGGGTCATCTCAAAATGTAGCTCGTCATTGAGAGGTGACTGAACACTTAAATAAAAGGATAAGGTTTCTTAAATCCAAACATGTGATATAATGCCGCTGTGCTCGCATTGACATTGACAACTATCAGTCCAGAGAGGCTGTTCACTCAACCCATACAACCAATGCCCTTAGCCTTCCACCAGCTTGGCCCTGCTCACTCGCCCAACAGTAACCTGAGTTTAAGGTGCCGCTTATGGAATGATGATTCACCTATCTGCTTTCACATAACACTCTAAAGCCACCGGTGATTACGCCTTTGTTTTATCCATACCTATGATGTAGCTTCTATGCTCTCCACCCCAGCAGAGAGTCACTCTTAGCCCCAAGTCCTACTACTTATAGCTTGCTAAAGATTACACCATGGACTGACACCTGCGTCAGTACAATAGATAGTTTCCTGAGCATACAATCAAACATGTCTGACTTATCATCATTGAAAACTATTGCAAACCATCGCAAGTAATCATAATTGCTCAATTGCAAGTATATAGAGCTTCACAACAGAATGGTATGGTCTTTATGCTGCTTTTAGACATTTTTGACTCTTATGCAAACTAGTGTCAAAATGACATAGTTATTTTAAAAGGTTTTACCTTGTTTTATGTGGATATTTATAGTACAAGATGTACATGATGATATCAACATCATATTAATATATATATTCATAATCATAATATAGGTTGGTATTGGACATGTTACATGTAATGACAGGGGTAGAGTAGTACATAGGTAATTTTGGGCTTAGGGATGTGTATGCATAGATTATGAGGAATTACCTTTAGCCACTAGCTTTTGTGCATGTTTATGACCAGGCCTGCACATGCCTGTCCCCAACAGTGGTAATAAACAGTCATCATTTTGGATTTCAACAGAGCAGACCTGTTTTCAGACTCTTCATTTCATTCTTGAGATCATGGGCCTGCGAGGGCACTAGATATTACATTGGGGTGGGGGAGTCCTGACAGTCAGGGGTGTAGACAGCCTTAAAGTCAAAGGGGGTTCAAGGTAAATTTGAGGGGGTTCCAACCCACAGTTTTGACAAGATTCCTTATATTTTTCTCCCTAATAGAAATAAGGGTTGTCCTGCGAGCACTCTCCGACACAACACCTCTCCCATCTGGAGTCATTCAGCTCACAGAGGTCTAAAACCGGCCAAAACTGCCTCACATGAACACATGACTGAATGAGCCTAACATTGACCCTCCTATCTCTGCCTGTAAAATTATATTGACGTTCAAGTAAATAGTATAATACAACAATAAGCAGTCCCAGGTGTTTCTTTGAATTTATTATTGTCTATTAAGATGATAGAAGTAGAATGGCTATAAGTGATTTTACGAGGTCAGAGTGGCGGGCTGGGGTGGCGGGCCACTCAGCTGGAGACAGAGAGTGACTCAAGCTAAAAATAGCCCCAAAGCGTCGGTGACCACTACCCTCATCCTAGCCAACCAGTCCTACAGCCACTGCCACGCTCAGGAGGTAGCGACGACATGGGCCTTGACTCGAGAAGATGACCCGATGCGTACGGGCCGGGGATGAAGGGGGCAGTGTACACTAGTACCATGGAGAGTAAAATAAGATCTTATTTTACTCTCCATGCTAGTACCCCGTGGACCGCTTGCAGATTATGCAGCTTTGCGCGGTGGCGTGAGGTGCTAGTGTAGGGGGCAGTGGTGACCGGTCAGGGTGGTGACTCCTCCACTGGACACAGAGAGATGTGTGCGGGTGGAGAGAGGTGTCAATACTCGCTCGAGCCATCGGACGCGGAGCAAACTTGTATTTATTCAAGGAAATCTCAGGGGGTTCCAGAAACCCAGGAAACCTCCAGGCTATGCCACTGACAGTACCACAGAGACAATATGACAAACCTTAGCTTGGACACATATCACATTAATGACACTTTACTTTTGAAAGAAAGGAAAAATATTTTTAGAGATCTATAATAACCACTCCTAGAGCTAGTCTTCTCCATACTGTTAAACAGAGGTCAATCCAATACCGCCTCCCCTTTTGTTGGGGACTCGAACTGCACAAAGGGGCATGAGGTTTTACACCAGGTAACCTGTATACTTAGCCTAGAAATGCTTCCCCCTCCCCTTTCCAGAATGTTAGATCTGCCTCTGTTATATCATAAGCCTAAAATGCACTTTCAAAAAAAGATGGTCTTGTGTATTTGTGTGTGTTCACCTATCTGCTTTCATACATATAAATGACAAATATATCATATTAGCCAGAGAAAGAAATGTCTGTCTATTTAATGATTATGGCAATTTTGTGGGATCGGTCTCTCGCTTTTTGAGTCTGATCTGAGATCGGAATAAAATACCTAGAGGGAAGTTGTTCTTTTATTTCACTCTTTCACATAAAATACATGATTAGACAGTTAGACCAAATAGAAGTTGATTCTTGCCAAAAACACAAACACAATCATGATTTCTTTCCATTGCGAGTTAAATATTTATGACTCATGTAGATCATAATTATGCAAAATCTGACACATGTGTGAAAAAGTCGTATGATTTGCAATATACATAAACTGTAACTGGCCCCTCCATTTCAAAAATAGCATCATGTGCCAAAAGATAGAAAGCATGTGATCCAATTGGGGCATGGAAGGGGATTTTCCTGCATCAACTGAGTTCATGTAAGTGTGAATATCTAAGGGTGTAACGCAACTATATATTGTCCTTAGTATAATTTATTATGAACATTTTACAAACAGTACAATGCCTTTAGTATGGAATTAATACAGCATTTGTAAAATTAAAGACAAGGACTTTGTGTCCTGAGATGTTTAATCTATGTGTAAAAAGGCTATGAACTGATGGGAGTAAGGACAAAAGACACAGTGACATGACAGATGGGATACAATTCACACTCAAAAGCTTTGACCACAATGAGTGCTCATTTAACTTTAGGTGTAAAATTTATAATTTGGAATCCCAACCGAGAGTACCTAAACTGGTAAAGGCCTAAATCTTACTACGTACTATGGATGACCTCAGCCCCTTTGCACCTGTCACTGTGTGTCAATTTCCCAGCTGTACATGCCTGTCTCTCGTTCAGTGGTGGGAGGGAGGCCTCTGGCCAGCAAGCCATTACTGAGAGAGGGGGGTGACTGCGAAAGGGAGAGTGGCAAAATTTACCGTAAAAGATCCCTCTTGTAAATTCACCTCTATCCAGCTATCACATTCAATTTGAAACAATGACATGCCTATGTCAAAATTAGATAATTATATTGACATACTAAGAAATGAAAATGGTAGATTTAAGATGTTGAATGTGACCTATATGTTTGATGGTAAGAATTGTACAATTAGGATCTTTGACTTCCGGTTCTTATTTTCCACCATGTGCAGTGAACCATCACATGGATCTAGACGCCTGAAATCACAGTGACAGAACCACTCTTATAGTAACTGATAGTTGTTTGATATAGTGATATGAGCTGTAATATACAGAGATCATTGAAGAATGAAGCATTTTGAGAATTCCCTTGTTCAAATAACTGGGAATAGCCTAATTTCAACCAAAAATAATAAGCATCATGCAACATTGTAGCCTTCTGTTGTGAAGTTGTTTTTTCTCACTATTTATTCTTGAGGGTAGGGGATTCCCTTTTATGGATATGCTGGGTTTCCCAACAACTACCCTTGTGACACCAAATGGAAAATCCCATTGAAAACCACAAATGAAATACAAAAACAAAAGTTCCAAATCTAAAACTAAAACCATTGATTTATCTTGAAATATCTATAGTATTGTAAGAGCATAATATATATGTATATAGCATGTTAAAACAGTTCCCATTAAAAATGATTATATTCAATAATGTTCTCGGTCCCCTTTAAGTGCCACGCCATAATATATGGCTTAACAGCGTGACAGGGCAGACAAAGTTATAGTAAAATGAGTCATGGGAACTTCCTTAATTCACATGGAATATCGAGGTTAAGTAAGCATCTAGGACATGCAATACATACATTTCTTTAATTCAACACACGACACAGTGACCCTTCCATCTAGTGCCTACCCTCAACCGCAGCACGGAGTCAGGACAGAGTCATCCTGATGTTATAATATAACATCAGATCCTTAATACCATTTAGTAGTATATAATTATTTAGTAGTTAGTATCAATATCATTGGGATCATTAAGAGGATAGAGAAGGAATTTATTTTTATCTTGACCTTGCACAGAGAAAACAAAGCGTAAACTGAGTTTGGACATTGAGAACGGTTAAGTTAAAGAGTCCCACACTACCCGTGCAGTTACAAGTATGGCTGACGATAAGGATAATCCTCTTTCATACACTCTAACTAGTGGTAAGTTAACTTATTTAATCAAACATTGTAAAGTAGAAGCTGAACTATCTCGATTATGAGATCAAATATATTAGAATTTCAGAAACTTATGTCTATCATACATCCTAATTTATGCATGATGTAAAGGTACTATAAAGATAATGCGCCAACAAAGCGGATTTACATGTTTCACAAAAGTTTTTATCGATTACAATTATAATATTATGCTTTAATTGTGGTTATGTGTGCTGGAAAAAATGAGCACAAGAATATAGTCCTGGTCAGATAATATCTGTAAAAGAAGAAGGAAGTGATAGTGTAAAATATTATGGATTTTCTCCATGCTCCATTTAGGTCCCAGATGCTTTATGTAAACACTGTTCACAGAAAGGGCTATTATGTATATAGGAATATATACACGTTTCCGATGAATCTGCGCAGTACTCGACTCTGCCTCTCTTTTTGATTTTTAGTAACTGGTTAACTTCCTTCATGTAGGGTAACTTTAGGAAAACATTGCTGTAAATCAAATACACCAGAGCGTCGGCACTTTAATGAGACAATGTGTAGAGAATACGTTGATACACACTCATGTATATACACATGCATGGACAATTTCAGTGCAAGGGAAAAACTGCCCAAAAACGGAAACAGATGCAAGGCTGACCAAGAAACTTTCACGCGTATTGCGTCCACAAATCAAACATTTGGATGCGTTGAACACAAAATTTTAGATTTGTGAATTCTTTTTTTGATTCAAAACCCTTTAATTATGTTGCAATTTACTTCTAATAGATACAATAAAGTTTTCTATATACATGTAAATATCCATATGTGTTAAATGATTTTAACATGTTCACAATTCCATCACACACCTTTGTACATTTTCAAGCATCATTTTTTGGATGCATCAATGTTTTCCTGAGCATCATGGCTAAGAAAAGAGATTCTTGAAAGTTTTTTGGTTGGCCTTCATTGTACCATCTAGTATTATGAATAGTCACTAAAGGGTAAAGATCTGCTATGATAAAACATTTTATTGTCATGAAGTACTAACATTTATTTCAGGGGATTTTATATTTTGTCATATACCAGTGAATGATCTTGGCGGGGTGCAAGGGGGCACCCCCTATTTAGGACAAATATTATTTTTAATGTACAAAATATATCAAATCTCTGTCGCGCAAAATATGCCAGAAAATGTCCCATTAGGGTGACCCCCCCCCCTCCCTTTTTTTTTAATCTCTAGATCTGCCCCTCTTTACATGACTCTGACATTGGAAAATATACATAAATTGAACATTAACTTTACTGGGGGCATACTTTAGATGTCCTGCTGATCACCCAGCATTGGCAGCACCAACAATAATAGGATTTTCTGATCTACCTCCCATAATTATTGTTTTATTTTCTAATATGTTATAGATATGGACCAAGGCTACCCATAGCTACTCATATTTTCTCTGATAATTGAGTTTAAGGTACACAGGGAATAATAAAATAAAATCTTCTATCACTTGGCCTATGACCAGGAATTCTTAGCATCGGTCAGTGTTTCAGGTGATATTCACCAATTGACACTAATGTGCAAGGACTCTAAACTCATTTAATCATCACAGATATTGTCAACACAGGACTCAGAGAATGAAAACATAATTTTTGCCTTGATATGACCCTAGTGTCCAGCTGCAGTTGTTTTCATACAATAACACTGTTACTCAAATATGTTTAAAGGGATTTTGTGGAGATCTTTTAAAGTTTTCTTTGATATGATGTATCTTTCCCTAATGAGCCACATATGTTGCAACCAAAACACCAACTTTCAATATTGCTCTCATGAGTCTATTTTTCTTTCAGGGAGTCTAGATCAGGGGCTTGTTACTTCCTCCTCATCTTGGCAGGAACCGGGGGGACCATTCCCATCGCTTCAGGGATATGGTACACCCCCTCTGCCACAAGAGGGTTTGGGTGCACTTTCCATGCTACATCCAAGATATGGTGAACCCCCTCTCCTCTTACAAAATGGATTATCACAGCAGAAATACAGTGCACCACATTTATGGGAGAATAGCCCTGGTACACATTTTCCAACACAACAGGGATCTAATGCACCCCTTCAACCACAGAAGGGATTGGGTGCACCTTCCATGCTACATCTAAGATGTGGTCAACCCCCTCTCCTGCAGAATGGATTAGCACAGCAGGGTTACAGCACACCACTTTTACAGGAGAACAGCCCTGTTTCACATTTTCCAACACAACAGGGATTTAGTACAACCCTTCGACCAGAGAAGGGATTGGGTGCACCTTCCATGCCACATCGAGCATATGAAAGACCTTCTCTCATGCAGAATGGACTATCACAGCACAGCACACCACTTTTACAGGAGAACTGTCCTGGTTCACATTTTTCAAAACAATAAAGATCTAGTGCACCCCTTCCACCAGAGAAGAGATCGAGTGCACCTTGAACCCTATGTCCAGGATATTGTGAACCCCCTCTACTGTAAAAGTTCTGAAAAATAGAGATTTAGATCTAAATTTCCTAAAATTCTCAACCCAGGGAAATCATTATAAACAGGTGAAAATTGATACTGGATTTTTGCACAACAGTTCCTGATTTGACAAAACCATCATTCGCTGTTGCAAGACCCATTTCCAATTGCAAATCCTATCCACAAAAATATATTGTTAGATCAGGTGACTATTTGAAGGTTTTTTACAGAAATGAAACTAAAACGAATTATTCATACATACATATATGTATAGATAGATAGATAGATAATTTTCTGTACTGCCCAGAACCTCCCATATCACTCATGTATATTGAAGAGGGAGAGGTCAGTAGGTCACCTTGTCTGAAATCATAATATCAGAATACTGAAAAAGAGGAGTGGATCCTTCCTAAGAGAATGCATATTCCGCTTCCTATGTTATGTACCATATCATATTGTCTTCCCAATGAGAAGAAATATGTTTTCTTTATTTTTGTCTATAATTTATTCATTACTTTGAAGATACTGTATGTTTTTTTTATACATTATTGAGAACGTGCAAATATACAGATTCATATCTTTTTTTTAATTAATATTTTTGAAAGATTCAGCATATATACCATAGAATACTAATTCTTGTGATTTAGATGTTATTGCATGATTCGGGCATTGCTGTCAATGCATGAATACATGCATATCAAAGTAATCCCTTCCTATAATTTGGTATAATATGCATTGGAAATGTTACTTGTAGTGACAGGAGTGCAGGGAAACATAGGTAACTTTTGGATTGTGCATATTTATGACCAGGACTACACATGCCTGTCCCAAACAGTGGTAATAAACGGTCTTCATTTTAAGTTGAACAGAGCAGACTTATTTTCATAGTTCTCATTTTATGCTTAAAAACATGGGCCCACAAGGGCACTGGATTTTACATTGGGGAGGGGGTAGTCCTGATGGTATCACAGAATCAATGTGACAAACTGAATCTTGGTTTCCGACACATATCCCGTTTAGCTAAATAAGCTTCTGAAAAAAAGGAATAATATTTTCAGAGACTATTATAGCCACTCCTACAGCTGGTCTTCTCTATGCTGTTAAACTCCCTTTTTTGGGGGACTCAAACTGCACAAAGGACATGAAGTTTTACAGTAGGTCGCCTATATACTTAGCCTAGAAATGCATTCCTTTCCCCTTCCAGAATCCTGGATCTGGCCGTGTTATATTATAAGCCTGGAATACACCTACAAAAACAGATGGTCTTGTGTGTTTGTGCGTGTATTGGGCATAATACATATAGTGGCATAATCTTTAAATGCCCTTCTACTTAATGATTATAGCAACATTATGAATATATATAATTATCTATATGACAAAAGAGGCGGATCCAGGGGGGGTCTAGGGGGTCCTGACCCCCCTCCCCCTTTTGGTGCATATGCGCGATTGCGCATGGTTTTAGTACTTAGCCTATATGCTGACCCCCCCTCCCCCTTTCGTAAATTCTGTATCCTCCCCTGGACAAATATATCATATTAGGCAGAGAATAGAAATATTTGTCTGATTAATGATTAGGGCAATTATGAACAATCAGTTTCTCGTGCCTTTTGAGTCTGATCTGAGGGGGTGTTTCACACTGATCTTAACTCTTCGATCCTATTTTAAAGTACAATAATTTGACACTTTTATCGTTGCATTAAAGACTTTTATGTCCCTGTTGTTAGCTACATAATATATCAAGTTAAGATCATTGATTACAAAAACATCCTATCTTGAAATCTAAGATATGAGAAACCAGTTTACGATTCCCCAAATTTGAAATGCGCCCTGTGATTAGAATATTGTCTAAAGGGATTTTTTTTTCTAATTTCACGGTTTCACTTAAAATACATGACCTTCCAACAGTTAGACCACTTAGAAGTTGATTCTTTCCACACACAAAAAAACAATCAGGATTTATTTCTGTTGTGAGTTGGGAAATGTCCTAATATTTATGACCCTTGTGGACCTTGAGCAAAATGTGACACGTGTGAAAAAGTCCTATGATTTTGAGTATGCTTAAACTGCAACTGGCTCCTCCATTTAAAAGAAAATATGATTATGGGCCAAAACATGTGACGCAATTAGGGCATGAAAGGGGATTTTCCTGCATCAGCTGAGTTCATGTAAGTGCAAATATCTAACTGAACATTTTACAAACACTTCAATGCCTTAAGTATGAAATTAACAGAGCATTTGTAAAATTTAAGACAACGACTTTGCACCCTGAGAGGTTTAAACTATAATCATATAAAAAGGCTGTGAACTGGGAGCGAGTGAGGGACAAAAGACACAGTGACATGACAGATAGGACACAATAGTGAGATTCAATAGCTTTGACCACCAGGAGTGCTTATTAAATTTAACTTGTAAAGGGGTAAAATTGATAATACTTTCTAATCCCAATTTAGAGTACCTAAACTGATAAAGGCCTAAGTCTAGACCCCTGAAATCACAGTAACAGAAACGCTTATACAATTACTCTGAGTAGTTTGAAAATAATTGTATGAGCTGTATTGGGAATTCCAATGTTCAAATAACTGGGAATTCCAATGTTCAAATAGTTGGGAATAACCTGCTTCAAAATGGATTCAGGGAAATAATAATTTCAATAGAAAATAACACGCATCAGGCTAAATTTTAGCCTCAGTAGTAAAGTTGTTTTTTCTCAAATTTAATCTTGAGGATGGGGGATTCCTGCTTATGGATAGATGGGGTTTCCCAACAACTCCCTTTGTGACACCAACAGGGAATTCCCATTGGAAACCACAAATAAAATACAAAAACAAAAGTCCCAAATTTATAGCTAAACTTAATGATTTATCTTAAAATTTCGATACTATTGTAAGGGCATAATGGGTTTTTTTTGGTTTTTTTAAAGTCTTTATTGTCCACAAAGCTCTCAGGTCGAGGACCTGATCTTCCAAGCATGTGAATGGCATGTTAAAATCATTCCCATTGAAAAATGATTATACTTGAATTGCATGCTAGGTTCCCTTTGAATTCCACAGCATGATATGTGGCTTAACATTACCGGATAAGCAAAATAATGCTAAATGAGTCATGGGAATTCCCATGGAACATTGGTGTTAAGTAAGCATCAAGGACATGCTACAAGTGCATTAGACACACGATACATGGACCCTTCTATCCAGTACCTATCCTGAACAGTACTATAGAGACAGGGCCACTCTGATGTTATGATATATCAAATTAATATAATTTACTTATATCTAAGGATTTAGTAGTATCGATATTATTGGAATCATAAGAGGGCAGAGATGGAAGGTTTCTTTTACCTTGATCTTGCACAGAGAATACGAATCGTAAACCTTTGAGTTTGGACATACGGAGCATTTAACTTAAACAGTCAATTACCAGCCCTACAGTGATGAGTATGGCTGACTATAACAGTAATTCTCCCTCATACACGGTCACTATAAGTGAACTTATTTAGTCAAATATTGTAAGGAAAGAACACAATTATCTCAATTATGAGTTCAAATGAATTAAAACAATTTTATATCATAGTAAAGAGAATCTTATATGTATCATATATCCTTTTTAAGAATGATGTAAAACTACTAACAAAATAACTGGCCATCAAGGTGCATTTCCACGCTTTTACAAAACATACTTTTATCAATTACAATTATATGTTTTAATTGTAGTAATATGTGTTGGAAATGATAGGCAAAAGTCCTGCTCAGATAACATTGATAAAAGAAATAGGAAATGATACTTTGAAATATTATGGATTTTCTCCATGCTCCATTTAGATCCCAAATGATCCATGCAAACAAGTTTAGCAGGAAGGGACATAATATATACACATTTTCCACAAATCTGCACAGTATGCAACTCTGCCTCTCTTTTGGACTTTTGGAAACTGGATCACTTCCTTTTTGTAGGTTTACTTAAGAAAAACCAAAAAATTGCTGTAATATTTAATACAGCAGGCTGACGCCACTGTCATGAAAAAGATGTACAGAGCATACTTTGATACATGCTCGTGTACACACACATACATGTACAATCTCAGTGGTAGAAAAACAAGTCTGCCTCTAAACAGAAACAGATACAAGACCGCCCAAAAAACTTTCACACCCACAATCCATTTGCATGCATAAAAAATCACAAAATTTTAGATTGGTGAATTCTTTTTTTGATTCAAAGCTCTTTATTTATGCTGCAATTTACTTGGAATAGATATGATAGCATATATACATAAATATTTATATGGTTTAAATGATTTTAATATGTTTACAATTCGATCCCACATCTTCGTACATGTTCATGTATTGTTTTATGGATAGGTAAATGTTTTCTAGATCTTTTAAAGTTGACATTGTAAAGATCTATCTTTCCCTAGTGGGCCACATATGTTGCAACACCAACCTTTCAATATCACTCTCCCAAACTTTTCTTCCAGGGAGTCTAGACCAGGGGCTTGTTAGTTCTTCCTCCCCTTGGCAGGAACCTGGGGGACCATTACCATCACTGCAGGGATATGGTGCACCTCCTCTACGACAAGAGTTTTCGGAGGCACCTTCCATGCTACATCCAAGATATGGTGGATTATCACAGCAGAAATACAGTGCACCACATTTATGGGAGAATAGCCCTAGTTCACATTTTCCAACAAAACAGGGATCTAATGCACCCCAGTAGTAAAAATCGAGCTCGAGTTCGACCCCGGCCCGGTACCCGGGGGAATATTAGGAACCTGATCCCGGGTACCGGGCCGGGGTCGAACTCAAGCTCGATTTATTACTACTCGGAAAAGGTAGTGAAATTTAAAACTTAATGTAAAAAGTTTTACACCTAATTATGCAGACCGATTGTACTACTACAACAATACTACTACTTTAGAGATTATTATAAAGTAGTACTTTATAATAATTATAATCTCTAGTGACGTAGTCACTTACGTCAATACACCATTATATACGCTAGGTGGCGCAAATGTCTAATTGATCAATTAAGGTCAAGTAATTCACAAGATGTCGTCACAACTACTCGCGGAGTAACGTTGCACGTCAATTTAACAAAAGATGTTAACTAAAGAATCTTCAATTGAATTAAATATAAGAATGTAAAATAAACAACTTAAATATGCTTACGATACTATTTTTTATAATCATAAATTTCAAAAGCACGTAAACATTCAGTTATTAAAACTACATTTTCAGGAACACCATTCCTACTCCAAATTACTTGAATGAAGCTCCTTACACATTATAATTTGTCATCCATTCACATTCAAACTAAGCGTTAATCCGATACACCCTCTCAGTTGTCAGTAGGCTAGAGGTAATTTTTGACAGACTCGTGCTGGAAGTGTTGCAGGTCACCACTTGGTTGCCCTTTACACAACCCACGAGTCAATAGACAAACCAAAGTTAATAGATCCAAACGAACATTGACAAATATTTCCTACTTGGTTACTAGTAGTTATATTCGTTAATTTGTCACGACGATGAATATTTCCTACTCGGTTACTAATAGTATTAATACTTGACAGATATATTCATCTTAATGGTATTATATATATTCGTACATGTCAGATATATTCATCTCAATGGTATTATATATTCGTATTATAATACATATCTGGAACAGTATATATTCGTATTATATATTCATAGTATATTCATATTATATGTAAATAAATACCCAACAACAAAAATTGGTCATAATACATTTTATTATATACATCTATCAATATATACATCTGACCAAGATCTCAGGTGTTACATACATCTCTGATCTTTCCGGTGGTATGTTAATCTTAACAATATGTCACCACAAATTCATAACTTAAGTACTAAGAATGTACAAAGTACTAAGAATGTACAAAATACTAAGAATGTACAAAGTAGAAATATACAAAGTACTAAGAATGTACAAAGTACTAAGAATGTACAAAGTAGAAATACGAGTAATATCGCTAACAGTTACGAAACATCAGTAACAGCGATATTTAAAACAAAGTAATTAAAATAGTATGAAACATCAGTAACAGTGAAACATCAGTAACAGTGATATATATGTTCGAATTTGACAGCTACTTTACTTTTCGTCTAACCATGTATTATGTTTTTCTTTTAATGAACGAATGTTAAGCACTTTAATAGCCAACACATTTTATAAAAGCAAGACACCATACATTTATCAATAAATTTAGCACTTTGATAGTACTTTAATAGCACTTTTAGTATCAGCAAGTTTAACTTTAACAGAAAACACCATACAGACATTTTGACAACAACATTTAAACGTCAACTTAAACTTTAAAAGACACCGCACAGTACAGACACCTTACAGACATTTGACACCAAGTATTTGACACCAAGTATTTGACACCAATTGACACCAAGTATTTGACACCAAGTTTTCAACATAAAGTATAATAGTAAAACTTGAAGACAGCATAGTAACATTTCATGTCATACAGTTACTGTACGCACCATACAATAAGTAACATTACATACAATAGTGTGCAAAGACAACATACAATAACAGACTATGCAAAGACATCATAAAGTAAGTTATTTCTCGCTGTATCATAAAGTAACAGTTATTCTCACTGTATGGTAACGAAAATAAACAAGAAAAACAAAGTCAAATAAATTATCGAAAACAAAACAACGTCAACTTGATGTAGGCTACATCTTCATTCGTTGCAACTCACTTTCGCTAGACTAATTATCTTATAGTTTCCAACAAATTAAATAACTATTGGAACCTCTCAAGATAATATAACAAGCGAAAGGTTAACGAAATTAAACTGAATTATTGTAGACAGCAGTAAATTTCCTTGAATAGAATTGTAGACAGCAGTACACTTCCTTGAATAGATGTGCATCTCTCACAAAAAGTATACTAGGTCTGTTGGGTAATTGTTCTCATCAAATTACCCAACAGGCTTAGCTCATCAGTTGCAAGATATAACAGTAGATGCTCGTTACTACTATTACAACAATCTTGCTAGTATCCTTGTATAGTAGTAACGAACAAGATCCTTGTAATAGTAGATGTAACAGTAAGATCCTTTGTTACAAGTTCACAAGTCAGTCTTAATATCTCGCTGAGCATTGAAGGAGTATTTAAGTTCACAAGTCAGTCTTAATATCTCACGGAGCCTTGAAGGAGTCTTAATATCTCACGGAGCATTGAAGGAGTATTAAGATAGAAGAATATCTCACGGAGCATTGAAGGAGTATTAAGATAGAAGAACATTCAACTAAACTACGTTGACAACAATGTTCACAATGTAGTTTAATATGAACATTCTTCTAACTGAAAAAACACTTTCAAAGAACAAGTTATTAGTGTAGAAATAGTTCTCAAATAGTCCTATGAGAATGCATCCTTCGCATTAGTCCTATGAGGGCATTCTTCACGATACCATAACACTTCGCGTTGGTCCTATGAGTGCATTCTTCACGATACCATAACAAACTGCATTCTTCACGATACCATAACAAACCTACAACTCAAAACCTGAAATACAATATTCAAATATTCAATTAAAAAATGAATTTCAAAACTATTCGTTCAGATAGTATAAAGAATCGATTCTGAACAGTAAAATACAATATATAAACTCTTTAACTTACAAATAAAGAATACCCTTTATAGAATTAAATACACTAATAATGCGCATTATAATTCTATAAAGAATGCGCTTTGAATTTAAGAATACACTTTATGGAACTAAACAAGTAAAGTAAGAAAGAAATAAAAGAATACTTACATTTTTATAAAGCAATCTTGCATCGGATGAACGAAATACGAGGTATCACCTAGTGTATAAATAATAGCATTATTTACATTACATTATACATTACATTATATTTACAATCATCAACCATGTACATGTGAAAACAATGTACAAAGCTACGCGTAACTTTCACAACATGAGCAGTATATACATGAAACCCGCACAACATGAACAGTATATACATGAAACCCGCACAGAACGAATGTACTAACACAATATTTGTATTATCAACAAACATCAATTGGCATAGTTGAAATAACATATGAACTGTTAGCTTTGTAGAAAGCAACATAAAATTGTATGATTGCATCTTTAATAAGATGCTACAAACATTCTTACATTGCCCACAGTAAATTAGCAGAACTTTAACCAAGTCAACTTTAATTTGTGGAAATAGCAACTCTTATTACAGTGGATGGAACGTACACCTGAACTTTAACTATAGAAAAGAATAATATACAATTCTTCTATGGAGAAAAAGTATAGAATTCCTCTACAGTCGGCTCACTGATAATGTGTAGTTCTCTACAATACTGTAAAAGAAACTTGTAACTAATTCCACAGTTGTTGGTCAGCTCATGCTAAATCGCACTGCGCTACTTTTGCTTCCAAACTCATTTGCTTTCCAAACTCTTGCTCAACTGAAATGTTAGTCAACAACACTAAACATTGTGTAGTACATTTACAATTATAAATAAGAAAGAATATGCATCTCATTTACAAATAACTTAAATATCGAATGAAATTTACATCTTAAAAAAGAACGAAATGATTTAATCGTTCATCCAAACTCAAAATGTATTCAAATGTTTCAACTGCTCGATGAAAGTATTCACATTACGTGATAACGTTACTGTAACTGTGCGTAAACTAAAATATTCAAATGTTCAACTGCTCGATTTAACATTACGAACAGTTGAAGTAATGTTAAACTAAACTGCTTAAAGTAAAGAACGTTCAGTAGACCAGTTTGCAGAATTCAACAAAGAAAACTTCGTTGAATTTAACAAATTTGTTAAATTCAACGAAGAAGGTTCCACCGAATGAACTGCTCGACTAACTGGAGAGACGCTCTGAATTTCTACGTTTCTACAAATTAAATACATACTTTTGACTTTGTTATTTCTAGTTTGTATAGAATTAGTTGAACAATAAAAGTAATTCTCTGAATTCGAAGACTTTCTTAATTCCAATCCGATAACAACTACAGTTAATAATAAAGTTACACAAACTCCTCCAATACTAATTTTATTAGGGTTTGGATACGATTTCAAAACGTTACTTTTTATCATATCCATACTTCAAACTTGAAATAACTGATATAAAGTATCAAATCCAGCAAATTTCTAGTGACCTAATGAATATAATCACACGATAATTAATCGTTTTGCTGTCTTGATACAAACCTTTGGTGTCTAGGCTACATAGAATAAAGCAAACCTTTGGTGTCTACATGGTGTCTGGTTTGCTTAAAGAAATTAATGTAACCTTTTAGTGTCTGCATGATCATTTTGGTGTCTAAAGTTTGGTGTTGTAATACGCGACACAATTCTGACAATTCTGAATACACCTTGCAGTGGATTTAACATCTGCAAAACATTTATGCTTTTTCATATTTTTTATTCTCTTTTTCATTTTCTTTATAAATGCGCTTACAATTAAGTCATTTCTTCGAGTATCATTTGAAAAATTCCTTAAAATACTCTTCATGTCTTGACCTAAACATCTATTATATATGAAATATATAACATAATGTCCGCAATATGCTGAAAATAAATTTTGAATAGTTTTCTGAGAATACCTGAAATTCTTTTTAGAAGTTGACGATTTTAAAAAGTTATGAAAATATCTTTTCATAGGAGGAAATCCAAAAGAATCGAAATATTCAGGTAATGAATTTTTAGATTTAAAATAAAATGACACCCAATGTTCACCTGGTTTTGTAGTTTCATGAGTGTTAACTACAAAACTTGATGGATAACAAGAAACAAATTTTGGAAGATTATTTGCAGAATAAACCCCATGAAATGTAGGAGAAGTTACTTTTGAATATTTTAAAAGATTTTCAATTTCATCACCAAACATTTTGATTTCAATCTCTAGCATCAATATCTACTTGGTTCGTCTCACCAAGACTTAACATAGAATTATATTCACTGAAAAATATCATAACAATTCCGTGTGCTTTAGGAGTCTTTAAATTCGCAACAACATTTAATGTACCACTTTCAAAAAGCTCGAAAGTTCCAGAACTAGGTAAGGCTTTACTTAAATTAAAAACAAAGAAACAACTTCCTTTCTTAAACTCTGAAGGTGTAATACAAGGAGCATTGTTGTTGAATAATCTTCCCGTTCCAAATATCATAGCCGAATATGCTTGAAAAAAAGTATCATCAGAAAAATCCACCTTCATTTCATAAAACGGTGAAGTTTCATCACCATCTCTTTGAATTTTTATTTCCGTGACATCAAAATTTTGAAAATAAAAAGGATTATGTTTATAATTGCCGTCAAAAGCCCTAGCATCAACCAAGCCTACAATGATTCGCTGTGGAATTTCATCATTAGAAATCATACGATTTTCTTGTAAAATACTTTTATTCGGACCTTGGGTTGAATAAGTGACTTCTACTCTACGATAAGGATATTTTAAATGTTTACCTTCATATCGCGCCCTATCTAATTCAATTAAAAATGCATCACTTAATGACATACGTTTTGAATAAAAAACTGCATCCTCTATTTCAATTTTATAATTTGTATCACCATCCTTTGCCATCAAAGCAAACTCAGGTGAATTTCGAATAAATCGTATTCTCATATCTACATCTCCCGGAAATAACCTATTCTGATTAAACAAATCATTGTGAACTTTAGCTATCAATTGGAAAGTTTTTCCATATTGAGTTTTCTGAAATCGTTTATATGCCCCTTCATTATGATTATCATCAAGATTGGTAATTTCATTAAAATCTTTAGTATCTTTAATGAATCCGCAAACATCTCCCCAACTTTCAACATAAGTAGGATTATAATTTAATACAAATTCAATAAAAGCCTTATATGGATATAAACTATTGGATCCTGAAATCAATTTACTTCCAATATAAAGTTCTACATCTTTAAACATAGCAGCACATAAATAATTTACAGGAATTACTTTAGAAGCTGCGGGGACAGGATCTGTTCCTGTAGGTGCTGCAGGTGCACTTCCATCCTTTTTCAAAATTTTGAGTTTTAGTTCAACAAAACTATGATACAAATCTATAAAATCTTTCTTGTTAGCTTTCAATAGATATTCAATTGGACCTTCTTGCGAAAGATTATTCAAAGGCCAAACTTTAGAAAAGAAACTCTGTTCACCTACTGCGTCAGTAAAAGGAACAGAAAATAAATCCACAGTATCAGGAACACATAAACATTTAGAATGTGACATTTTGAAACTTTAAACTTCATTCAAACAAGACTGCTAGTCAAGATTATATATATCTTGACTAGCAATCAAAATCGATATCAATCTTAAAGATATTAATATCAAACTACATCTAAAATATCTCCAACTTTCTTTAATATCTTTATTTTCTTACTAGTCTTCCTTTTTTTCCTAGTCGGGCTTGAAATAGAAGAAACTATTGTATCACCAGAATCTGAATTAGATTTACGTTTCCTCTTTTCAGATTTAAAATAATCTAAAGTATCAGAACCAACTCCTTGTAACTGCGACTTTGCTTCATCTTTTAAAGCGTCTTTAATATTTTTCTTTTCAAAAAATACCTTTTTCACGACATTTAAACCACCCGTCATCAACCTTTTTTTAGCCTGTTTCTTTGCAAAATTGAATAACGGTTTTATCATAGGTTTTAAAAAACCTGAAATAACATTACCTATTCCATACCCTTTTTGATATTGTGTGCCTATAAACGGAGGAATATCTAACGTTCCACCATATTGTGATGAATTTCTAAAATGATTGCGATAAAATTCTGCAGACATTTCGTTATTACAACTAGTCAATACAAAATACCAGCGAAGATTTATTTCAAAATAAAACTCTTAACTCAATAACTCAATCTCAGCAACATTTATAAATATGATTTAATATTTAGATTCCCATCTTGCAGGTAATTTAATTTTCCTGCCATATGAACTAGTTCTTTCTGAAGTTTTAGCAGGAACTCTCTCCTTTTTCTCCTTTTTCTCCTTTTTCTCCTTTTTCTGCTTTCCTCTTTTCTCACTCATTTTTTCCACACTATCTGAAGTTACACTAGGTTTAGGTAAACCTGGATACGGTGGAACTACAGTAGGCAAAATTACAGGAGAACCTTTGTGTTTAAATAATTCAGGAGAAATTGATGGTGGGCCTACATGATGAAATTCAGGAATAGAATGTGGAGTAAAATCAACAAACTTCATAGGTTCTTTTTTTCCAACATCACCTACCTTTACCTTCATTTCTGGTGTATAGAAAGTTTCAACTTCATCTCTATTAGCTTTCCTTAATGGAGAATATGAAAATTCAGGTACATCTTTTTTCAATGGAGAGTATAAAGCTTCAGCTACATCCTTTTTTTCAGATTCCTCTAAAGGAAAATTTCTAATATCAACTTTTTCATGCTCTACTCTTTTAGATTTAGGTTTATATTTTATCCAAACTAAAGGAACATTTATTTCTTGAAAATAATCATACAATTCTTCTACTCCTTCTGGTTCCTGATTAAAACTTATCGTCTTTGAAAAAAACTTCATAATATCTATTATATTAGACCCTTTTATAATCCTATTTTTAATAGAAACCAAACCATTTTTATTCCAAGTTACCGAATTTTCTTGAAGTTTTCTTAAAATACTTTCAATGTTAGGTTTCTGTCTAACGTTAATCTTTCTAACAATATCATTGATCATTAAAGTATCACTTCCTAAATATTGTTCTGTAGGATGATACGTCGAATAAATCTCATTATAAGGTTTCATACCAAACATTTTTTCCTGCAACAGCTGGTCTTGTCTCTTCAATGCATAATTCACATTTTCATTTCTGTTCTCTTTATCAAGCTTTTCGAAATTACAACTTTTAAACATTTTGTATGGTATTATAATACTTTCCTGAAAATTTGACATTCTACAATTTCACTTTATATTCTTTAATAATTTTAAAGCAGCAAGTGAATTTTTTATAATGATAGGTAACGAATTTTTACCTAACTGTTTCATAGATGCGCGTTTAATCTTATTTGAAACTGATTTCTTCGGAAGTAATCTTAAACGAATTTTATCTTTCTGTAAATAATTCATTTCTTTTGGAGATATTTCAACATTACCTTTCAAAATGTTATACACACAATCACAAATTGATTTCAATTCATTACTATCTCCTAAATCGATAAGTTTATTCCTTTTTTGACCTTTACTATATGATAATAATTTCAAATAATGTTTACAAGCATAAGTTTTTAAAACATCTTTCTTCATCTTTTTTTTATCGAAATCTTTACTACAACATTTACCTTTCATAATTACCTTTTCCTAAATATAGAAGACAATAATCCTAATGCACCACTAATAATAATAGGAAGAATTCCTTTACCTATTTGATTCAAACGTTCCTTCTTTTCTCGCAACCCCATTTTAGAATGTGCCAACAATCTTAAATGATTTCTTTCAGCTTGCAATCGTTTTATTTTAGCTCGACTTAATTTCACATGACCTTGCAAAATACTCTTTATACACTGACAAACTGCATCAATTTCTACTTTACTCCCTAAATCTATTACACCTTTTCTATCAGCTGAACCTTTCGCCTTCGCTAACATATTTAGAAACTTTTTAGAATAAAGAATCTTTCTTAAATTTTTACTCAAATCATTACGCGTTGGCATTATGAATAGCTACTGCATACAGAATTACCATCAAAGTACCATAACAATTGTACGAAATCATTATCTTAAGAACATTTCTTTCGTACTATAAACACATGTTGAACTTCTCCAAAAATATTTGACCTAAACATAGCATCTTTCGGAGTCTCCTGATGACCGTCTATCAATAAATAACCATGCGGTCTTTGTACAGCATGATTATATATTTCAATAAAACATTTACTGTCCCTTGGCATCAACTTTCTACCAATAAAATAAGCAGTCGTCTGATCAAGTGGAGAATTAAATAAAACTAAATAAGTTGCATTCTTTACAAAAGTTTTTCTTTCTTTACCATCCTGAAACAAATTTTGAGTAATAAAAATGATACTTACATTTTCATGATGAGAACGTTTAGTAAAAAATTCAGATAAAAGTTTACTATTTCCACATTCTGACATTAAATCATCAAAAACTAGTAATCCAAATTGATTTGAATTGACAAATTCATCTAAAGAATCAGGTAAACCTTCATGAAACGTAACTTTCCCCTCTAACACATCTTTATCATTTGGAATAGTCTGACCATAAAACCAAACAATATAATCAAAACGTCTACTTATAAAATAATCATCATCACCATTCTTAATTAACTTTAATACAAAAGTAGTTTTCCCCGAATTACTTGGACCTGCAACTATCATTGAAAAAGGAACTTTCAACCTTGCATCAAACACATTTACTGTTGATCCCATTATCTTAAAACCGTTCAAGTAAATTACGTAAGTTTTAGGATAGATACAATCTCCTATTAATACAATATCACCTATCTCAAAAGTATTCATATATACTTAAAACACTCAAGGTTGTATTTTTATTACTTCATATCTATAAAAACTACCTTTCAAAATTTCATTTGAACTGTCTGAAAGAATGTAAGTAACTGGCTTTGTGTTCAAAACAAATACTATCTGAAATATTTCTCTACTCCAATTCACTGAAAATCCACGTTCAAAAGTTTTTCTATAATGTCTTATTCTAACTTTATCACCTACCTTTAAAGATGCAACATTCTTAATATTTGTATAAAGAAAATCTTTATACTGTTTCATCCACAACTTATCTTCGTTTTTCTTATCAACTTCAGAAGGTGGTAAACCTAAAGATCTATGCTTTGAATTGTTATAAGATAAAATAACTTGTGGAAGTATAGGAACATAACTTTTTGAATTTATTGCAGTTAAATATTTAAACAATTTATTCTTAAAAGTTCTAATAAAACGCTCTACAATAGCACACTTAGTATCCTGATATGTAGAAAAATAATGAATATTATTCTTTTTTAAAAATTCTCGAAAAACTCCTTTAAATTCATTTCCTTCATCTGTCTGCACATTTCGCGGTTTCACACCTGCTCTATCAAGAATTCTTTTAAAAGCTTGTAAAGTTTCCTTTGCATATTTTGTTTTCATCGGCTCTACATAAGCATATCTTGAAAAACAATCAATTGCTGCAAGAATATTTGTAAAACCATTATTGAATTTTTTCAAATTTGGTAAAACGATCAAATCCAGTTGCCACTGATCATTAATTCCTCGAACAATAATCTTTCTTCGAGGAAACTTTCTTCTTCCAGCCTTATGAGATGTATAAGTTTTAGTATTACTTAGAAATGAATCTACATCTTCTAAAGTAATATTTGGGTCAATTTTTCTTGCAGCTAAATATAATTTTCGTTTTGAACTGTAAGATGCTGGATGTTGCAAATTAAAATAGATTGAAGTTAGTAATTTCCTTTTCATAACAGACATAACTGAAATACATCGAACAAGCTTTTCGAAACAAACATGCCAAGCATTTTCAATAAATGCAACAAGAAACAACTTGAATTCATAATTTTAAGTCGTTATATATACAATTTATACATGAATAACAAAACTATCGACTAGAATCGCATTCCACTCTACATGAACTGTATCACAATCTAAATTAATCATGCAATCAAATCAAAATTCAACAATCATTCTTAACAATTTAGTTGGAACACAAAATGGATATCCTATAATGCGTTCACAAATGATACAATCACAAAAGAGTTTCCAATTTCTTCCAGTCTTTAGAAATAATTATTCTTCATATATACATAGTATTACGGACCTCCGAAATACCCTTGCGTCGCCGCAAGATTGCATATTACTACAATTTATCAGAGTAAAATACAAATTTACCTGAATAAATTAATATGCAATATTATAAATAAATAAATAACTAATTAGGTGCATAAAGTCTTGATTACTTTGAACAAACATTTCAGTCTTGATTAATTTGAACAAACCTTCAATATACATTCAATCCAATATCCACCGGCATTCAAATTCTCCTTACTTTACACACACTTATCAAATTTCAACTTTATATAAAACAAAGTTTTAAAGGAATATTAATATTACCTGAATATTCCAAAGCATGTTCAGAATGTTTTCCAAGTTCTTCAAACCTTAATTCCACTTTAGATTTTGTATTAATTTTAGACTCCAACTTCTTTCTAGATCTAGAAACGTTTCTTTTAGTATCCTTTACTTTACTGTCCTTTACTTTACTACCCTTTACTTTACTATCCTTCACTTTATCGTTCTTTTTCCTTCCTACGTGTACTTTATCCTTTTCATCAACTCCATCTCTATCCTTCAATTTCCTCTTTCCTTTTCCAGCAACCTTCTTTTCAGATTCAGGTGCATATATATTGATTTCTAAATCATCATCATCATCATCAGAAATTAAAAACTTTGGAATATTCAACTTCTTATGCTTCTCATCTTTCGCATTATCTACTTCTGGTTGTAAAATCAATGTAGAATCTTTCTCGTCGTCGTCAGCATCAAAATCTACATTCCAACTTTCAATTTTTTTCTTCGTCATTTTTGAAAGTGAATTATCTTTCTTAGAAGACATACAATTGTTGCACTTATTATCATCCATAGTAAAAAATCGAGGAGAATCATAAGGTAATCCACAATTAAAGCACTCTCTAAACATTTCACCCTGACATTGCTCGCAGTAAGTTTTGCCTTCAACTAATGATATAGGATTATAACACTTGCTACAATTCTTCTTTTCTGGCTTGTTTAAAAAGTTGCCCGCCATTTCTATAAAGTCTGATATACTTAAATATGATATACAAACCTGATTCCTTACAACCTACAAATCTAGGCTAAAACCTGCTACCTTACAACCCTACGATCCATAGCTATCACAAGAACATTTACGAACCAATCTGAAGTTCTCGCACTCGATCACTTCCTCCGTTTCATCATCACTCAACTCTTCCAATTATAAACTTTGGAATATTCAACTTAGAAGGCAAACAATTTTTGCATACATAATAATAAGGTAATCCACAATTAAGACAAAGACACTCTCTAAACATTTCACCCTGACATTGCTTGCAATAAGTTTTACCTTCAACTAATAATACAAGATTATTACACTTGCTACAATTTTTTTTTTCTGGCTTGTTTAAAAAATTACCCGTCATTTCTATAAAGTCTGATAAACTTAAACGTGATATACAAACCAGATACCAAACTTAAATTAGATATACAAACCTGATACCTTACAACCTAAGAATCTAGGCTAAACCTGGTACCTTATAACCCTACGATTCATAGATATCACAAGAACATTTACGAACCAATCTGTGAAGTTCCCTCACTACAATCACTTTCCTCCGTTTCATCATCACTCAACTCTGGTTTAAATTTTGTAAAACTTGGCTTCCTTCTCTTCCTTGAACTTCGCTCTTCATCGTTATACTTTTGAAGTTTTGAAATCTTACTAGAAATTACACTTTTCAAATCTTGAAACTCTTCCATTTTCATAGAAACAGTCTTGTCTCGCATCACATCAGTTATATGACAATACAAATCTCCATTAAAACGAGTAACATCAACCCTCTTCTTACTACCGAAAGCTGAAACATATAATCTCTCACTAGCCATTTTAGAACTCTTAGACTTAGGCATAACTAAATACCTTGAAACAAAATTCAAAAACACTACAATCGCGAGTAAATCTTGGAAATTCAAAACACAAATAGTGAACCACATGCTTATCACAAGAACATTTTCACATTAACTAGAAAAAAAAGAAAAAAAAGAACAGATTATTCAAAATCCTTAACTCTTTTTTCCTCGTGCTTTTTTTTCCTCGTGCAAATTTTTCTTTTTCTTGAACATATATTATAATTACCATATGCTAAAGATTTAATTCCATTTGGATATAACCATCTTTTATCTTCAAAAGGAGATAAAGCCAGTTTCTCCTGCTTAATAGTATAAACATCATGTTTAAAACTTCTAATAGAATGAAACTGTGTTCTAATTTGAGAACACTTCATCAATACATCTTTAAATTCAGAATGAAATAATGCATCTACACTTGATCTAGCTATTCCCTTTGCACGTTTAATAACATTACCATTTTCTAAAAATATTGAATATAATTTAGGACGTAATGCAACAAATTCACGTATCCTTTTACCACCAGTTTCGTCCTTAAATTTTCCAAGTACCTTATAGTTCTCATTATTGTACAATTCATGTTCTGTTGAAAGATTAGAAAAATCAAAATAATGCAGCAAACCTTTCATTTTTCTCATAAAATTCTCATCTCTTATCTTGTAAATCAAAGAATCTGTATCAGTATACAGCAATTGAATATTCTTTAAAGTAAAATTTTTCAGCATAACATTATAATGAAAATCAAACATGTGTAATTTAGACAAATCCAAAACACAGAATCCTAAATAAATTGGTTTATCCAATAACAACTGTGGTTTCCTGAACTGAATTCCAACAAAGTCGGAATCGAATACATTTACAGACTGGAAAGTTGGTCTATTAATCAAAAAAGAAGCCCTTTTCGGGCATGAAGTTAATTCCATAGAAACACGTCTTTTCACGTTCTCCATACATTTTCCGAATGTAGAATTGTTCATCAATTTAAAAAATTCTTTATCAAATAAAGAAACAGATTCTTGTCTTTTCTTATTGTTAAAATCGATATATGGTTTCATCCAACATTTCTGTTTAAATGATAAAATCCTATGAATTTCTTCGATCTTCATACCCAGCTGTAAATATAATTTCAAATTTCTATAATGCACAATATACCTAACCTTTCTAAACAAAGTAGAAATCAATTTCTCCGGACTTTTATTATAGTGCATATTAAATTTAGATAATACATCCTTAGCATATGATGATAATTGATTATAATGGATTGACAATTTCTCCGGAGCTAAAGGAAACATGTCATGTAAGTCGTGCAATCTAGAAGGATAAAGTAACGTTACCTCAAACACATAACCTGTTCTTCCTTCATCCGTCAACTTTAAAATTTCTTCCTCATTAAAAAATTTTGCTGAATCTAGCCAAACAAAATCTTTGTATGGTAAAGGTTGCGACATAGCAAATCCATAGAGATTATTACAATCATAATATACAATATACTCATCCACATTATTAGCCTCAGCATATCGTCTAACAACATTTGTAATACCACCACGTATTCCTCTTTCAAAAAAATTATACATATCCAACTCTGACAATAAATCGCATTTGATACCTGTAAATTTTAACATAGCATCATAACTAAGAGCTGGTGCAGTCAAATATTGAACAGGATCTAAACCATAATAATCTAAACTTCTCTCTCGAAACGATTCAAACACATCAGTAAGCAAAAGAACGTCAATTTTTAAATAAACTTTCAAATAATCTTCAATATTTCTACAATTAAAAATATTAAACATTTTCAAAGCTAATTTGTATTCTTCTTCAGTAATATCTTTATTTGTAAGAACATTAAAAAAATGTGATTTATCTGGTTAACATTGCTCCTTCAATTTATCCCAAGAATCTATATAGTCATAACACATAACTCCTTTCCTAACAACATACTTTAACCACTTATTATTGAAATACTTTCTCGTTTCTATGAATTCATCACTACCCTTTTGAACCAAAAGATCTGCTAAATTTGATAATGAATTAGGAAGAAATTGAAATGAATCAATTATAAAAAAACCATCAAAACTTAAAGTCAAAAATTTTTCAACGCTTCGTGGTAAAACAGTTACTTTACTAGTTTCCTGTATACACTCATGTATTTCTTTAACAATAAAATGTGTGTCATAATTCATTGCATTATGCATGACTATAGGAATTTTAAAATTTGGAAACCTTAAAGAACTTCTAACCAAATTGCAAGTATTGCATGCATAATTCACATCTCTACCTTTTCCTTCTCTACCTAAATGTGCGTGATCTATAACCTTCTTTACACCCAATTCTGAAAACGAAATACCACACAAGTAGCATCGAGTTTGCTTTGATAAATGTGCTAAATCTGAAACAGTCAATTCTAAAACTTTCCTATTATTATCAAAAATATACGAAATTTCGGCTCTTACTTGATTCAAATAATGAATAAATTTTTGCATAACACGTTTTCCTACATAAATAAATGGAGGTTGAGAATATTCAGAATATTTAGAAACAAGAACTGCTCCTACTGCATTTAAAGTATGTTTTGATTTTAATACAGTAGACTTTCCCTTAAAACAATTTATATTTGAATTAAAAGTCTCAAAATCTGCATAAACAACAAAATGATGTTTAATTTGTTTATGATATGATCTAAACTTAACTTTCGTACCTTTTACTGGTAAATTGTAAGACTGTCCAGTATACTTATTATCATAGCAAGTAGACTTAGTATGCATTTCACAATCCACTTTCTTATTGAAAGATTGTAAACATCTATCACAAAAATACCTTGTTCTTTTCCAATAAAATGGTCTTATAAACTTATCCAAATTTTTAATAAATAAATAATGATCCTTAAACAGCAACAAATTTACGTGTCTTCTATGTTCACTTGTAAAATTCGTAGAAATATACATAGGAAATGGAACCAATCTTGAACTTCGATTACATGAAATTTCGTTAAAAAGACCGAAAACATTAACTGTAACATTATTATTCTTTTCAAATTTTGGAATATCTGACAATCTCACAGGAAACGAAATACCTTTTAAATTTAAACTATTCAATAATAATGAATATTTACTTAAATCTTTAAAAACTCCATAAATTGAAGCTAATATACAATAAACAAAACACTTATTATCTTCACAACCTAAATTAATCAATCTCTTAGCTTTCAACCAATCAGGTAACTCTATCTTTTTACCACCAAAAGGATTAGCTCTAAAAACTCCTAATCTTACCAAATTTATCCCCGTTAGAAACCAACCAGAACCAGCTTGAACAAAACCGTCAAATAATGCTAAAATTACTCTTAACGCAGATAACAACTTTTCCTTTAATGAATAAAACGTTAAGACTTGAATTACATGGCTTTGAAACCAAGGTTTGATTTCAAAGTATTCGTTTGTATCTAAATTGTATTTTCCTAAAGTTGCATTAAAAGAAATTTGAAACTTTATCCCTCCATGTACACTCAGTTTACTTTCCAATTTCTGATACAGAACATTAAATTTCTTTTGAAAATAAAATTCAATATCCACATGCTTATTTCTTGGATAAAAATCATAATCTACAATAAGACCACCCAATATTCGTTTCCTTTTCATTCGGCTACCTTCTCAGTCATGCCACCTAGCGTTTCAGACTGAAAACTATTTCAACCACCTAGCGTTTCAGACTGAAACTATTTCAGTTTCTATACATAATAAAACAACTTTCGATTTTAGACCATTAGACCATTCATCTCAAGAACGTTTTACATTATAAAAAAAATCTAAAAACAAAACTATGAAATTTTCCGGAAATGTAAAATAATGCAAACTGTGCCAAACTCAAACTTAACCAATTCACCATCATCAGTTGTTATTTTTATTTCTATCTCCTTAATCTTTTCATATGCTAATTTCTTATAATGTGGATGAGTATATATTCTTTTAATTATTTTTCCATATTCCCCTGCACAATTAACTGTTCGTAATAACCTCGTTTTCACATCACCTACCATTTGAAAATCTACCAAATTTGTATAAACAAACATATTACTAGAATCTACGTGAAATCTTGCAACCCCACTTCCTTCATACAGATAAAAGTCCGTTTGATCTCTATTTTGACTCAAACCAAAATAATGCATCCTCATAACCTCATTAACATCATCAACAGTAGACGTTAACTCTGGTCCATCAAACGTATATGTAAATAATGAATCATCAGGTTCTATAGAATCTTCTAAACGTAAAACTCTAACTAAAAAAGTAGGAAGTATAATACTGTCCCCTTTACCCACTCGAAAAGTTACTCTATTATTTACAGAATTATACTCAAATTTAGAATATCTTCTATAAGAAACACGACCTACACCAGATATAGAATTCTCAAATTCAGCTATCTTTTCATTCAATACATCTACCAAATGTTTAATCGAATAATAGCCAAAACTCAATTCGAAATACATATGTCGTAAACCAAAAGATTCTTCTTCGTTCAATTCATCTAAAGATGTTATGCCAAATCTATCTATATCTGGATTTTCACGTCTTTTTAAATGAAAAGTTTTTCTCAACAAATATATAGTTCGATTTTGTGAAAGATGAACTGGATAATTGTACCAAGATTTAGGGAAATCTATTTCAACTAATGCTAAATGCCATTGTCCCTTACATTCAATAGCATTTTGAAGTTCTATATGATAATGACTAGTCTTATTTTCTTTCGTTTTATGAATAGTATTGGAAGGTAAAGTTAAATAAAATTCACCACCAAAAGTTTCCTCCATTTTTGACTAATATCAACTAATTATTGATTTAAATTAATACCACTTTCAAAGAACATGAATGATATAGAATGTACAATATTAAGAACATTTAAACACTATTCATATAGCTTAACATTTCCAAACTCAACTTTAATAACATTTATGTTCACTTCGAACATAAATGTTATTAATCTCATACAATATCAAGAACATTGAAAAGATTAACGTCTCTTCAAGCACAGCTTTGTGAAATTATACACATAAGACAAACTTTCTCTTTTCATATGAACTCTCACATACTCATTTCGAAAAATTTCACCATTCACCCATAAAGTTCTACATGAAGGGCAATTAAAACTTGATATATAATTACAATTAAAAGAATGATATGAAACAAATAGCCTTCTAAAACAAATCGAATGCGCAGGTTTCGAACAACAACGCAACAAAAGCATTTTATCAGACTGGCTATTATCTTTACTAATAATAAGATTCCTGCAAAGTTCGCAATATATACGAAAAGTTTTGAAATGGAAAGAATTCAATCTTCTTGCATTTCGAAGACACCTTTGTAATTTAGTTCTCACAAACTGACTTGGATTATGTACATTGTATGTTAGTTTATAAAATTGAATTTCTGTAATTCTTAAATAATCACAAACTGACTCTATTGCAATACATGAATATAAATGCTTCGTTCCTAAATAGTAAAACATGTAATCTAAAATAATTGGAATACATTTTAAATCTTGCCACATTCTAATTAATAAATATTTCAAAACAATTTCACAATCAAAATAAGAAGCAAAAAAAACTAAACCTTCAAAAGAAAACCTTCTCATAGAATGAACATATTCCAAATCATCACTTTCAGAAATAATAACCATCAACTCGAGACATTCTTTCGAAGATAAAACTTTTAAATCTGGAATCTGAATATTCATAAGAATAGAACTTAAATCACTAGTACTTATATGAAAGTAAAAAGATACCAAAGCTGAGAAATACAAGCAACGTTCTAGCAAAGCATGAAAACATACAAAACGACCTCGCTTACCCATGGTGACTTCACTTGGAACAATAATAAGTGCAACAATAAGTATAATCTACAAAATCTAAATTATAATGCGATCCCTAGTGTAACAATCTAGGAATCACATTATAATCTCTCAAAGGTGGTGGAATAAAAAGACTAGAAATAGGATTAAAACCAGTATGTCTCAACCGATGTAATCGTAATAATGTATATGATGAGAACATCTTTGAACATAAAGAACAACTGAAAATCAATTTTTTTTTTTAGGGCCGCGTTTACCCCTAGTCTCTTTTAATAAAATAGAAGAACAATGCAGCGGGCAACACGCGCAAACTTCTATATTATCTGGAAGAACATTCTTTTTTAAAACCTCCACATGTTTCCTTATACGATCAGAAACTTCCAAAACATTGTCCAAATTACAATGAACCCTTTCGCATTGTTCTTCATACAAAGTATCAAAAGGTTTAAAATTTTTTAACTGCTTGACGCGACTTGAAGATTCTACATTTATTTCCTCCTCTTGCTCACTATCGCATTGACAAACCATCTCTTTCTTAACATCATCACTTTCCTCTTCCTTACACCTTTCCACATTTAAAAAATCATTCGAAACTGTAGATGGGACAAAATGTCTCAATTTCTCAACATGTCTTGTAAAATCACAATCTTCATCTGAAGTTGTCTGTAAATCTTTCCTTACTTGATCTACTAAAGCTTTCCTTGCTTCACCTACTAAATGAGACTCTGGTACAAGTTTTCTTTCAACTTCATCATCTGAACTAGAATCCGATGATACAAATTCAGGTGTCTTGTAAACTTTCATTTCCTTAACCTTAGAAGCCTTAGAAACATTAGTTAAATCTTCAGTATGTTTTATTGTACTTTCACGTGATGTTCTTTTTCGTGATGTAATAGAAAGCGGTAAAACATCTTTATTCCTACTTTCAAAACTTTGACCTTTATTCTCAATTCCAATACAACTTTGATCATTTCTCCTCACACCTCTACTTTCTCCATTTTTACATCGAATCAGTGCATCACTTTTCCGTTTACTCTTATCCTTCAATTTCTCATTACCTACTTGATTATCTACACACTTCTGCATTGCCTTTTCAACAACTGGAAAAATTAAACTACTTTTCTGAGCACCCAAATCAGTCTTCTTAAAACAATTTTCGCTATTACTCCATTGAATAACCAGTGGATAAGATTGTCTATAAGATTTACTAGGATGAAAACTCACATTCTTTCCATTCGCTGAATAAATACAAATTGGTAATTTCAGCAAATCACATATCCTTAGCACAACCAAGACGTACTGAAACGTTAAGTAAAAACGGCCCTCTAAACGCCAGCATATTCTGTCAGGGGCCCCCCAAAACGTATTGAAACGTCCCCAAAAAAGGGGCCCTCAAACGCCAGTGCTTTCTGTCGGGGGACAGCCAAAACGTTTTATGAGTAATGGATTTTTCAATTTTTGGAAGTCCGAAACGTAATATGCGTTTTGGAAACCATTTATTCCCTCTAATTTTAATGTAATTGTTCTTTTTCAGTACACATCAGTACGTACCAGCTAATGTACATAGAAAAGCAGAACGTTTCAAAAGGTTTTGGTACTGTCAATCAGAATATCCTTAGATTACACACTACCCCGACCTGTCAGCTGTAAGTAATTTCACAAAAACGCTTAAATATGTTGTGGCAGAGACATTGATTTTCACTCCGTACAATAATGTTATTGTACTATGAGTATGCTGATAGAAACGTAACAAATCATTCCAAAATGTATTCAAGGCTCTCAACACCTAATGGCCGTCATTTAACCTTTCTCTGGGTGCTGGTGAGGGGTTTTGTGGCCTTTTGGGACCTTAAAACAATGGCCACTGGCCACGTCAGAGGGGTGGCTGCTGGTGGGGGTGTATAATGAGAAAAAAACATCTGTGCTAGCATTTTGTGCCCACATAAGAAGGGTGGCCATATGTAACGGGACCACTGCAATACAGAGAATGACTGATCACCAAATAAAAGATCCGAAGGTACATACACAATTTCTATTTTTTTAGGTGTTAAGGAGGTCACCAGACTTTCTTAAGACAAAGGCATTTATTCATTCTGAAATCCACACCATAAGACAGTGGCCCCCATTCATTTACAAATTCACACATACATTAGCCCAAACAACTTTATGGTGTCTGTGCAACTATCTTATTACTTGAGAGGTTGAGCAGCAGATACAGCAGATAAGAGGATTCAATGTACGTGGCCTACTTCTCAATAATATTATTATACCTTATTCCTCCCACTTACAGTAAAGGGACCACCAGTGGTTGAGGGCTGGCACTGACCACTGGCTCTACCTCAATGCACTTGGCCTACCTGTCAATCATATTCCTGCCCCTCCCACCTACTTAAATGGACCACCACTAGCAAATTACGGATCTTGTCACAAAATATATGGATTACAGACCCATGCTTTTTGAAAAGTGAAAATACAGAGGTCTCTGTAATTTTCACAGATGGTTGTTCAAGTCACATCAGCAAAAGTAAGGCGTAACAAATCCAATACCAACGTCAAAGGGAACACTTGAGGGTTAGCAATACATGTACAACATTCCCTTCTCAGTTTGTTATAATGGTTTTATCATATTTCGACTGATGCCATAAGTTTGGCTTCTTTTATATTCAAGCAAGGAGGTAATTGAATCATTTAGTAAATTCCCTGAGGCTGAAAACCCATACCAAGACATAAGGGGAATGTGCCTTGTATCGCACATGCATGTTGTATTGCACACAGGTCTGCAGCTAGTTGCATATTATCTAAATAATATATGAAGATACAATATAGATGGTCGGAGACCACTATCTGTAACATCTATATGTCATCTTACTTTACTTTTATGATGACATCTTTATTAGAATAATAATAAAAACCTTCTTACATATAATCAAATTAACTAATTTGATTTCCAAATTATAGTAATTATCAGAAATATTAATACAGATAAACCGTAGAGACTATTCTTTTTTCTGACATATTACGCTTTCGCATATTTCTTTTTTAAATAAATAAACAGTACATTGTTTTTTTGTTACTGTATCACACACATAGTGTTGTTATATTGCACAGGCAACAACCAATATTATAGTTATATCATAGCAAATGTTGTGATGTTACATGCCTGCAACGTTGCTACAACCTACCAGCTCATTGTCATACAATGTGACTACAACCACCAAATATAACATTGTAAACACGTTGTTGAGGGTTGTAATTACACTATATAGCTAGGAACATTGCAGCAATGTTGCTACAACCAAATATACAACATTGCATTGCAACAAACTCAAACTTGTATTGTGACAATGTCAATTTCACAACGTTGTTTCAACATTGTTGTACTACTTAAAAACAACATACAGGTGGCACCACTGCCTAAAATGCACAATATTTCAAAAACTGTTCTTAGATTTAGTCATTTAAGACAAGATTTTTATATCTGTTTTGAAATACAATGATTGAATAAGGTGTAATAAATGTAGGAACATTACCTATGATCATATTATTTAACTATAGTTGTAAAACAAGAGACAATGAACAAAGAAATCAAGCTAAACACCTTTTTGATTTGGTGAGCATGGTATAACCCATTCAGCCTTGAGAGTCTCAAATTGTAAATGCAACAGGTCAACAACCTGACATGATCTAACATAAATGATCCCTAAACTAGATTTAGATGCGAAATGCAGTCTGAAATAAAAAGTTATGGGATCATAAATACAGTTGGTTTAAGCCTTTTATATTTCTAAAAATACCTTATGTGGAATACCACCAATAGAGAATGGGAATGTGGCAATACAAATAAATTCACCCTATCACGGATAGCCAGTTTTGTAACCTTTACCTGCAGGTTAGCCTAAAACAGGATGCATGCTGGGTAATATGTTGACAAAACTGAAGGCTTTAGGATAGATTTTTTCATGAATTTTTCATTATTTGTATATTAATATTGTGAGAAATAAGGCATCATTATTTTCTAAATTGGTATCCATGTACATAGATATTTCCTGAGCTGTTTGGAAATTCATGCATTGTGGGTGTATATACAACAATTATTTGTATATACAACAATTATCTGATCAGTAGGTATAACTTAGTACTATTTGATAGATAGAACTTGCAGTCTCTGAAAATAACCTTTCCAAATCACATTGTAATTAATTTGTTTATGAATGAACAAATTCTGCAGAGCATTAACCTTTAAAAATGTGAGTGGCAAATACAAATTGCAAGCAGAATCTTGCTAAAACTCTTATACAAATACGATAAGGGAATATAATAGAGTATTTGTCGTTTTTTAAAAATATTCTCTTGACAATTATTTTTGTATTTGTTGCTTTAATATAGTAATAATCAAATTTGTTTTGATACATGATACAACAACTAAATGTGCAATACAACAACATAGATATCATTTTCATTTGTCTTGTCACTTTTCTAAATCAAAGTAGGCAGTTACATTGTCGACCCATGGGATTTTACTGTCAAGTTCACGTAGATATAAACATGCAATTAGTCTGCTGCAAGAGTTAATATTTCAATGAATAAATATGATTTTGTCAGTTTATTTATATTCTCTTGAAAAATTACTTTGTAAACATAGGTTTATTTCTATGTGTAGCATTAACGTTAGTTGTTATATCATGCATTAAGTGCACATGCAAGGCACATTCCCGTTTTAAAATGTTTTAATATGATAGTACCCAGAAAACTTCATACAAAATGTTTACCAATTTTATGCATTGTATCAATACATAAAATTGGTGCAGAAGCAGTAGGGGGTTACAGTAGAATTTCCACAGTAAATCTGTATAAATGAGTATGATTCCAGGAACTAAACAGCAATGAATCAGAATATCCGAGAACCAGTATACAATCAGTAGTAGTTCAGTAGCTAATCTAAATATATCAGTCATCCTGATTTAGAAAGCATCTACTGCCGTTTTACCTGGGGACACCAGGGACTGTATCTTTGTAACTGATTAGGCTTATCAGGGAAATTTTTATTAGGGTCTCAAGATCAGCCTTTTACAAATATGAATAAAGTTATGGCAAAATAGTCTCAAAGAGGAATTATTAGATGCAAAATTTATTCACGATAGAATTTCTTACCATGAGACACTAATCAAATTATCCTGCTTAACCAAATTAGTTACAAAGGTATGGGCCCAGGTTGTATTGGGTTTGACAGTCCATTCCTGATGCCAAGTTCCATCGAAACATTTTACTCTAAGAATACTATGAAAAAACTTTTGCCAAAACGTGTTGATGTGTTTTGATGGCGCCTGAATAATGTTATAGGTAGAACTCCCAGATCCTACTAAAACGTTTTTTAAATAAATGCTATCAGCCAGGGAATACACGTGCACATCAATACGTTTTGGCACCTGGTTAGATTGGTTTGAACAGTTCGTTCCTGATGCCAAGTCCTATTGAAACGTTTTACTCTAAGGATACTATGAAAAACCTCTTGCCAAAACGTATTGATGTGTTTTAATGCTGCCTGAATAATGTTATAGGTAGAACTCCCAGATCCTACTAAAACGTTTTTGAAATAAATGCTATCAGCCAGGGAATACACATCAATACGTTTTGGCACGAGGTTAGATTGGTTTGAACAGTTCGTTCCTGATGCCAAGTCCTATTGAAACGTTTTACTCTAAGGATACTATGAAAAACCTCTTGCCAAAACGTATTGATGTGTTTTGATGGTGCCTGATTAATATTACAGGTAGAACTCCCAGATCCTGCTAAAACGTTTTTGAAATTAATGCTAATTAGCATGAAATGAGCGCTATACCAAAGTCAAGTCAACTAAGATTACCCCTAATATTCAAGGTGAAGTGGTCCTACACCAAAACAATTAAAAAACTTTTATTTTTATAAAAATATCTAGACAAGATACACTCATAAGTGCGATATGTTTTATCATTACATTAGAAAATTACACAATTATCCATTTTAAAGTCTAATTATCTAAACAAATAATTTTCACTTGAATAAAAAAAAATGCATAAATGAGTAGCCCTCACGTCATGGACACACACTATACCAAAACCATGAATATTTTCTGAAACCAAAACTTTGTATCACATATTGAAATCAATGAAATACATGGCAATAGCTGGCGTTTGGGAGCATCTGTCCTGAGAATTTCTGGTGTTTGGAGGGCCCTTTTTTTCACCCACATCAGAACGTTTTGGGGGTCCTCTGACAGAAAGTACTGGCATTTAGAGGGCCGTTTTTACTACACACATCAGTACGTTTTGGGGGTGCCCCCACAGAAAGTACTGGCTGTCCTAAGGATATAGTTGGAAAAATCAAACTATCTCTTGATCTTAAATCAGTCATAATCTTTTCATTTTCATTTTTCAAAATCCAATAAGCGGCTGAAGTTGAAAATGTTTGAGACCTTAAAACCTTAACTAAAGAAGTCTTAAAGTCATTCAAAAAATCATGCAGCTTCGACCAAGATTCCTTAGATTTCATCGGAATCAATGTTTGAAAACAAATGTAAGTAAAATAAAAAACATGCTCTTCATCACGTTTAACACTATTCCAATACTCAACATTTCCCTTTTCATCACAAAGAAGAAATTTCAAAATAATATAAATCAACTTGGTAAATGAATCCATTTTAATAACGATTCATTTACTATCAAATACCAACTTTATATCATTACAAATTTTAAAAAAATGAAAAATATCCTTCGTCAAACAATTACCTTTATAACTATACAAAATAGTAAAAACTGTACTCAAATTATTCTTTAACTTTAATCTAAAACTTGAAAAATAATAAGTATTATTAAATTTTAACCACACAGATTCAGGAGAATTCGACTCTCGAACCTCAAAATCATATTTCATAAAATATGTTTGCACAATTCGTTCACAAAATTCTTTAAAAGTCAATTTATCAGATCTTGATAAAACTAAACTAAATGTAAACTGAATATTTCTAACATCAACAAAAACTGAAGAGAACGAACAAGAAATGCCTTCAGACACAAAAAGAGAAACCTCTGAAACAAACTTATCTATATTCAATAATACAAATGAAAAACAACTTCTCAAATAAACACTACAAAACCCATTTTTTGTCAATTTTATTGTATAATGAGAACGTCTACAACTTACAGAACCGCGATATAAAGTTGAATTTATCCATTTCTTATACGTCTTAAAAAGATCAACACTTACTGTAGGATTAAAATCTAAAGAAAATATAATCAAATTTACTCCATACGTAATATGCATAAACAAGTTTAAAACTGGCACCTCATAGACTAGACCACACACATTTAACTTGATTCAAGTTAAAAGTGAAACCATACAACCTTCGACTCTTGTACAGCGCGAATATACTGTAATCCACTCTACTCGAACCGTACAACTACAAGATGCTACACATCACCACAATTCTCCTTATCCTAACCCAATGCCTAACCTGCAACTGCTACTCGTCAAATTGTGAGTTTTCACAAGAACCTGCTGCTATCACATGCGACTACATTCCCGAAAAATTCACCACTCGTCTGCTGACAGTAACCAAACTTTACTGTCGCCTCTGTGATCCTTCGACCTCAACTCTCTCATATCATCAAAGCCTTCTACCTTACCTCTCTTCTATCTTCACATCTTCGCACTCTTTCACATGCGAAGACGGTGAATGCAGGTAAGTCAAATAACCAATTTTATCTGTTCGTTATCAATTAAGACTAATATGCAACCAAGGAATGTTTACATATCACAATTAATATCACAATGTAAGCTCATATACAGAACACTTTGACAAAACCTTACATACTATATGAATGTTATATAATACCAAACATTCTATCAATTATACCAAACATTCTATCAACTATAACTTCTAAGTACTATTAAGTTAACGATAAACCAGGCTTCTCAAACCTAAAACAAGAAAAACACAATCTTAAGTTAAGTCTGAAAGACAAGGAACCAATCTAAGTTAAGTCTGAAAGACAAGGCGATGTCCCTCCTACCAATAACAAATCCGAAAAATAAAGCAAAGACAAGGCAATGTCCGCAAAGACAAGGCAATGTCCCTCCGGACAAGGCAATGTCCCTCCAATGCAATGTCGTCCGCAAAGACAAGGCAGTGTCCCTCCTTGTGACGACTAGATCTGCAAACCAAAAATCATCCTACAAGTAACGGCTCTGCAAACCAAAAATCATCCTACAAGTAACGACTCTTAGATCTGTGAACCAAATCATCCAGCGTGATCATCAAAACCTTATTTCATAAGATTCATTCGCCGTCCCTGTGATAAGACTAATTGAAGTTTCACAAGGTGAAACTTTAAAGTTAATCGCACATTCAACTAATATCCCGCAAACATCTCAAAAACGATTATCATAATCATATGCTAACCGTAATATAAATAACCTTGGATGTCGATACAGTGTAAAACCGACAATAACCACCCATTTGAAAGAACAGTAAAGTAATTCGATAGAACAAAGCGCTATTCAAGCCAAGTTTCAGTAAGAATAGAAATCAAACATGAGTCAACTCTCGAGATTCCAAATAGAACAAAACATACACTCAAGACCTCTAAGTTCTTATCAACGAACGCAACGCAATAAGATTATTCATACTCATATTACCTAAAGCCTTATTCCACGCCCCCTTATCATGTTAAATTACCCTCCTAACACTACATTTATAAAACAGGAAACGAATGTTACACTGACATCTAACTAAGTTCAAACTTAATCTGAAATCAAATACTTATTAAGATTTCTTCCAAGCTTCATTACAATTTATCTGAAACACTTAATAACCTTTCAAAATAAACCGTAAATAACTGAATGAACGAGCAAGCCTGTTTAAAACCTTTGTTCATGAATGTAAACCAAATGATTATTAAGATAATACAAACCAAATGAATGATTGAATGAAACATGAATGAATGAAATGAAAACCAAGATAGCAACGAAAACCAAGTTCACGTATAGTGTCGCCATCTATCTAGATTGTCGAGCAACGTTTTCGCCTTCAAAGATAACAGCGATTCTGACAAGAATCATTTCTCAACCACCGTGATGCAAAAAGTAGTCAATTCACAACCACCATGACTCAGAAAGTCGTCATGCAAATGAACTGCACACTGAAATAGGTACTCCATAGACAGTAACACGGCTGCGATTTAGATGATATGCAAATCAGTGACTGTGATTTATAGACAGTCCATGCATGAACAGAACTTTGTAACAATTCACTTATTAGACAGAAATCCAAAAAGTCAAGAAAGGAATGGTGTCTGTTGAAGTGAAGAAAGGAATGGTGTCGTTATTAAAAATTGAAACTGACAAAATGAATTCTCTGACAAATAACGAAACATTCGAATAGGTGATTCGTCAATATGCAAGTCAACTAAAGACCAAGCAAGTTTGAATGTACGTGGTCCAAAAGTAACAATGCAGATGAATTGCAAGCTGGAACGGTTACTCCACAAATAACCAAGTAAGTTTGAATGTACAGAGCCCAAAAGTAGCAATGCAAATGAATTGCAAGCTGAAACGGCTACTCCATAGATAATAACAAACTTGAATGGTAATACGCAAAAGAACAATGCAGATGGAACTTGACGCTAAACAGATACTCCATAGATAACTACTATCCAGGATGTCGAATCTCAAGCAAGTTTGAATAGCAAAGAATAATACAAATGGACTGAATGCTCAAAACAATCACTACATGAGCAATTACCCAAGATCTCATCAATTGGCTAATCAATTCCAACAGTAGTCCTCACATTAACCATGATATCAGCATCGTCATTCGTCAAGAAACCAATTGAAACCTGAAATGACATTCTACCTTCTTTGAGAACGCAGAAATTCTACCTTCTATGAGAACGCAGAAAACATCACAAAGATCACAAACTTGACAACAGAAATCACAAACCTGATGATCTGATATTCGAAAATGATGTCCACAAACCACATTCGAACTGGGTAAGATATGACAAAAGATTAATATCAATAATTAAACATTTCATCTCCGTCAAACTAGAACACTTGTTTAGTATGATCCACAATGAAAAGCATGAAAACGTTTGTGCTAAATCCTAAGACAAAAGATTAATATCAATAAAGTCATGAAAACCATCTCCGTCAAACTAATCACCCTACTTCTCTCTAGAACACTTGGTACAGGGAAGTCTACCTTAATCCAAAGAAAAGAAAACAATATTAAGTTTAGTATGATTAATGATCAAATCTATATAATAAACTTGACAGAATAGGTAAACGGGGGATCAAAACCCTATAATCATTTTTGTTATACCATATCCTTAATGATGAATAGAATAAAAAAAACATGAAAACTAACCCTGTGAAAATAAAAGAATTGTCAAAAATATCACACCTTGACCACGAAGAGTCACACAAACACGAGGCAACAGAAGATGCATTGGAATACCTTATGCACTAGGCAACAGGAGATGCATTGGAACACTTGTCGCAATTCACACTCAAGGTATACTACCTTCAGTTCCATAGAAGATGCATTGTGTACCTTATTAAACACAGGACAGTAGACTGCAGACTGAAGGTATGGGAGGACCTGACGCTGAACAATGAGTGTGACAATGTAGGTCTGTAGGTGGTCAAGTCCAAGCGAGTTCTGATTAATGGTTTATACTGGGTCCACTAATATTTAAGAACAGAAAAATCCTGCAAGCAAGAAATTACAAGATCCTCCATGAAGAAAGTAATCAATTCCATCAACACACGTTCATAACATGGACGATGTACAAAAACGAGAGAGTATGGGAGAGTAAAGACGCCTTGTGTTCAACTTCAACACAAAAATGTTCAACACAATTTCAATACGATGCCTGCATTGAACTTGTAACAGAGCGTGTTAAACACAATTTCTGGATTGAATTTGTATCAAGGCACATTCGTGATATAAATGATATACAGACAAAGATCTCTAGGTTTAAACCTCCTGCTGTATCCCTACCCCATGATTATCTATAGATAACGTTGAATGAATCATGAATGAATGTTACACCAAGAGGGAATCGAAACCCACTAATCACCCTACTTCTCTAGAACACTTGTTTAGTATGATTAATGATCAAATCTATATGATGAACAACAGAATAGGTAAACGGAAGATCAAAACCCTAGGTGCAGACAAATCCACCTTAATCCAAAGAAAACAGTGAATTGTCACAATTGCACACCTCAAACAATTCTTGCTAGTTTGTGAAGAAACTCAAAGAAAAACACTAACACCAATCACATTACACGCAGTAACACCTCTGCAAAGAACTACTAGATATAGACGGATTTACCGCTACGTCACAGCGGTCAGAAGTGGGAAGGACTGAGGTGTTGGTAGGCAGAAGACACTGAGGAGTAGTAAGCACAGTGACAAAATATGACTCTATGCAACGCAGTCATTCAAGAAACCAATTGAAACGAATTCCGCTTTAGAAATCCGAATCCGCAATGAAAAGCATGAACTGAATTGTCCAAATTTCACACCTCGAACACGAGTCACACAAACACAAAGATACCTTATACACTAGGCAACAGAAGATGCAATGGAATACTTGTCACAATTCACACTCAGCACAATAGAAGATGCATTGTATACCTTAAGCTCAATAGAAGATGCATTGTGTACCTTATTAAACACAGGACAGTAGAAGATGTATTTAACACAAGTCGGAACCTTTTCAGAAATCAATTTCTGATTGATGCTGGGTCCACTAATGTTTAAGAACAGAAAAATCCTGCAAGCAAGAGATTACAAGATCCTGCATGAAGAAGGTAATCAATTTGATTTTCCATCAACACACGTTCGTGACATGGAGGATGTACAGACACGAGACAGTAAAAGACGACTTGTGTTCAATACAATTTCTGCATTGAACTTGTAACAAGAGTGTTCAACACAATTTCAATACAATGTCTGCATTGAACTTGTAACAGAGCGTGTTCAACACCATTTCTGGATTGAATTTGTATCAAGGCACATTCGCGATATAAATGATATACAGACAAAGATCTCTAGGTTTAAACCTCCTGCTGTATCCCTACCCCATGATTATCTATAGATAACGTTGAATGAATCTTATGAATGAATGTTACACCAAGAGGGAATCGAAACCCAAAAACCATTTTTACTGGAAATAACTTCAGGTGGCGCCACCTTTCGTAGAATGAATGTTATACCAAGAGGGAATCGAAACCCAATAACCATTTTTACTGGAAATAACTATGAATGAATGTTACGCCAAGAAGGAATCGAAACCCAAAAACCATTTTACTGGAAATAACTGAACGTTGAATGAATCTTATGAATGAATGTTACACCAAGAGGGAATCGAAACCCAAAAACCATTTTTACTGGAAATAACTGAACGTTGAATGAATCTTATGAATGAATGTTACACCAAGAGGGGATCGAAACCCAAGAACCATTTTACTTGAAATAACTGAACGTTGAATGAATCTTATGAATGAATGTTACACCAAGAAGGAATCGAAACCCAAGAACCATTTTTACTTGAAATAACTTATGATGAATGAATATGTCAAGAAAGAATCGATGAATGTTACACCAAGAAGGAATCGAAACCCCAGAACCATTTTACTGGAAATAACACGAATGAATCTTGTGAACGAATCTATGAATGAATGTTTCTTAAAACCTAATAACCACTTGACTTAACTGACAATTCAAGAAAGAATTTATTCAATCAAACAAATGATAGGTTTTGTTCTCAACAAAACAAACAAAACCTATTTCTCAACAAACCTAACTTAACAAATAAAACCACTCACGCTTAGTCAAAACCACTCACACTAAACCATCCAGAAATACAAGACTAAGAAATAAACTAAACTAAATTGAAATTAGCAATTTCATTTACATACGCATATTGTAAGAAATAACTAAATATAATCCTACAAAGCAATTTCATTTACATGCATATATATTAATTACGAATCATTCTACTACTTTACAGGCTAGCAAACATTCAACCGGAACCAAGCACTACGACAAGAATTACCCTCACTCGGACAATCCTGTAACTATGAATTCAAACTTTCTAATTCTAATGTACAATCCTAAAGCAAATCCTACAACTATCAATTATAATGTACAATCCTATAACAAAATTAAAATTAATAAAATCCAATTACCTTAATCCGATTCTGCACCTCTTCTCACGAACTGAAAATATAGCATATAAATATTCATCAAACGATAAACAAATCTATATTTCTTCTCACTTCAGAACTTCTATCACTCATCAAACGATCACAAAACCGAACGGACGAACAACCAAGCCAGCATCCAACCTTACACCATATCACTTGACCTTACGATCCACTTTGTCTTCAATACAAAGTACAACACGCGTACAAACATCAACACACACAAGTACATCTTCAAGTACGCACAAAACCAGCACTCCAACCCCACAACAACCTACACAATCAACAACTAAACAATCATCTAACCGAAACTTTACAAAGCAACTACCTTCACATAATACGACGCACCCTCCTACACAATCTACACAACCTACGCACCCTCCAACACAATCTACGCACCCTCCAACACAATCTACACAACGACCTACACAACCTCTTAAACATACACCACAGGAACCTATGCAGCCTTCTCACAAACAATCAACTCAACGCAACTGGGCACCACAACCAACTACAACAAAAAGTCGCACCTTACAACTATACACAACTTACACTTCAACCACACTCGCGTATACATCAAATAGCTACACTTCAACCACACTCGCGCTTACACCAAATAGTCACAACTCGCATCTAAGCTCAACTTTAAAAATAGCGATCGGATTAATTTCTTTTGTAACAATAACCTTGACAATAACATTCATCGTACACTTTATAAAACAAAAGCCTAAACAAAAATATAGTCGAACTTATTTTTTAAATCCCAATTATAATTTTGACGATTTTGAAATTGAAACTAATGACCCAAGACCAATATTCACTCCAAGAGTACCATTACCCGCAAATTTCTTTTACGAACTACCAACCACCGAAATGTATGAAATGGAAATACTGCGTCCCGTCGACGAAAATAGCTTTCCTTCGCCACCTCTAGAAACTTTCTCTGAACCACCTCTCGAAACATTCTCTACACTTTAAATACACACTTTAAATACATCACAAAAACTCACTCTCACAAAACACGTTCACTCTCACAAAACACAAAACTTTCACTCTCACAAAACTCTCACAAAACACAATATCAAATATATTCTCAACAAATACATCATTCGTACTTAAACAAATTTAAATGTAAATACTTATGTACATTATGTAAACCAAATGAATTTACCATTATGCATTGTTATAACCGAACACCATATGTGAAAAGCTTTACTTGTATATATAAATATTTGTATACATTATGTAAACCCGATGAATTTTAAATTTTATCATTATGCATTGTTATAACTAAACAAGAGCCGTCCTAGCCTTTTAGAATTAGACATCAATTACCGGTTTAGTCTCAGGACTATTACCAAAAGGAAAAGCCATATCATTATTTGAATCGTCAGATGCAGAAAATGTAACTATTGACATCCTGACGTCTTTATAAAACGAGTCCTGCTAAACACCATATGTGAAAAGCTCTATTACTTGTATAATTGTCAAGAATAGTCTCGACAACTAGATTATTGATTGAGTATTCATGAATCCAGATACTCAAATTCTTGTTTACGCCGTTTCATGCTACTTACATATATGTAGATTCTTTGCAAGAACGTAAAGTAACATAATTATATAAAATTATAATATACTCACATCACGTACAACATACGCAAACCCACAAACGAAAGCGAAAACGAAAAGAAGATCGCACCTGAAAATATGAAAATATTATTTACTTCTTCTATTATAAACAAAATAAAATATTTCAATCGCAATGAACTCTTTAGTTTACTTTAAAATATTCCAATTAGAACAAATGCATCGAATCATAAATTTACATTTTCTACAAATCTTTTCAATCATATCAAACAATGTCAAACTACCTTAATACCGAATCGAAATAAACATTTCCTACTAATCATCTAACGAAAAGTTTAAATTTCCAACTCTCATCATCTCAAAATTCCACATTTATGTATCGAAAAGTTACATGTCCACCTTAACCTTGAATATTACCAATCTCTGAATTAACATTTCCACATTTATATATCGAAAAGTTACATCTCCACTCTCAAATATTACCAATTTCGCCTCGACAGTACAGTACAGTAAAGAGCAGCTCTTACCTCGGACGTCCCAACGAAACGCCTTGGTCAAATGCGACGCCGCAGGATCCGCGTCGTCTCTTATATAGCTTGTGCATGAAAAAAACCTTCGAACCGTCTTCCAAGACCGTGAGAAAAGCAAAACCTTTACAACCTAACGTTGAAAAACTTCTCATTACATGACAACACAGAAGCAATAAACCAAACATTTTATATAAGCACTAACGTTAAAGCAACGCACACCTGTTACCATCTTCTCAAGTCAAAGTCCCTCTCGCCACTACCGTTCTACCAAGCTGGAGCCTGGTATGCAAAGATGCCTGTTACACGCAATACACCCTCATAAATCGTAAAAGAAACTGCAGATGAAAACACATTATTATAAATCACTGACTACGGCTGCCATGAGAAAAGGCGTAGAACGACTACCATGAGAAAGGAAGTAGACTTATTTCTAACAATGTAGCACAAGCAATAATAGATTCTTACGATATGAAATAAAACAAACCCAATGTGTATCCGGTTCATTAATAATCTATTCCAGAACAATCAAAACTCATAATTTCATCTCTACCCATTAAGAACATCTTCTTAAAACAAAAATATTTAAAATCCACTATGAATAAATAAAAATCAAACAGAAAATCAGTCTTCTGCAAATAAGTTGCAATCAAACACACGGCTCGCCAACAAGAAGGAGAAAAAAAGAAATGTTCTAAAATATCATAAGCATTAGAACTCAACGAAAGCCTTAACACAGAATCACCATATTTACAACAAGGAATACTACCAAATACTGCCTTATCTATCTCTAACTTTCTTACAAAAATATGATTAAGCATCTTCTTATAACAATAAGAAATCTCTGAATCCAATAAAGTTAGTAACATTTTACTATACCAACAACCTGTACTATAAAAATGAGAATCACTAACACATCTTAAACTCCAAGACTTTCCCGGAAAAACACCTAAAGTATCTAGACAATTTTTACCTATTCTAAAATTACAGAAGAAACATTCGAAAGCTCGACTTTTCAAACCATTACAATAAAACCCCGCTCGTGCAAGTATTATCATATAATTCTCTTCCATTAAAGGACAAAATGTTTTAAAAGAAAATAATCTTTCCTCAAAAGATCTAAATATCTTATTTGTCTCAACGTTCAATTCGCTAAATTTCAACTCTATAATCTTTGACTCTATCTTTAAATCAAACCATTTAATATCTTCAAACTGATGTTCATTACTTAAGCACAATATTGAAGACGATTTTACATGCTCTTTACTTGAACACAAGTCTAAATTTAAATCTATACTTTCATCTTTCTCCTTTTCAGAAAAATCATTCCTTGGATCAAAAATAATGTCATTATCGTCTAACAAACCAATGTCATTATCGTCCAACAAACCTGCAACATCACTCTTATCAACTTCAATAAAACTTAAATCACTTTCAGATTCCTTTAAATCTACTTGTGATTCCTTAACCGAATCAAATTTTAACTCATCTAAATCATTATTCAAAAATCCATCAAACTTGACATTATTATCTAAAATATTCTCTGTAAAAGTAACTAAATCACTATCAAAACTCTCGTTAAATTCATCATCGTAAATGTCAGTAATGTCTGCTATAAACAAATCATCACAATCTAAGTCCATACTAATAACCAGAAGAACCAAACCCTAAACTAGAACGAAAACTACTATCTATACTTAAAACTTCTTCTAATTCTACAATAAATATCCGTTCTATTATAAGCTGGGCAACTCTATCTCCTCTATAAATTCGATATTCAATATCACCAAAATTAAATAACAAAACTTTTATATTTCCTCTATAATCCTGATCTATAACACCTGCACCAACATCAATAAAATGCTTCCATGCAAGACCTGAACGAGGTGCTATACGACCATAACATTCTGAAGGAAATTCAATTTGAATATCAGTTAAAACTAAAACCTTATCTTTCGGATGAATTACATAATCATACGCACTAAACAAGTCTAATCCTGCAGAACATGACGATGTCCTCTTCGGAGTAAAAGCCTGATCTGTTAACTTTACAAACTTCATTTTCATGCTTATCTCAAGAAGATTTCATAGTACGAATAATGAAATAAACCATCACATCCTACAATTTGCGCAAACAGGGTGATCTCAAAAACATTTCGAGAAACAACCAAAACCAGATTCTCACAATTAAAAAACTATCTCACCACATGCGCAGTCCTTACAGACGACAAAGCGTAACCTTTCTCAAGACCTTACTTCAACATGTCACGTACGCCACATGAACATAAGAAAATAACAAACCAAGTTATCTAAATACATGTGTTCGCATAAATCAAATAAAAAATAGTGGAGGCAACAGAAACGGTGAAAAGTCTAACTTATAAAGATACGTCACCACTGTCTGTTTCGTACAATAACAATCCCATAAACGATAAAATTAGAAACTTTAAGCTAACACCGACAACCCCAGTATTCAACTCTGCTTCTCAAAGTAAAAGAAACGATCAAAAATAACTGAAACTGAACTTGATCTGTTTCTCAAAGTAAGGGAAAGGGGGAGGTTAAAATAGTAACTCTAGTTCAGTTTAAACTCGATCTGTTTTCTAGAGAAGGGGAGTTCAGTTTGAACTCGATCTGTTTTCTGGGGGGGGGGGGGGGTCAAAAAAGTAGCTCGAGTTCAGTTTGAACTCGATCTGTTTCTAAGGGGGGGGGGGTCAAAATAATAGCTCGAGTTCAGTTTGAACTCGAGCTATCCCTATACTACTCACCCCTTCCGCCACAGAAAGGATTGGGTGCATCTTCCATGCCACATCCAGGATTTGGTGGACCTCCTTTCCTGCAGAATGGATTATCACAGCAGAAATACAGTGCACCACCTTTATGGGGGAATAGCCCTGGTTCACATTTTCCAACACATCAGGTATCTAGTGCACCCTCTCCACCACAAAATTAAGGTTCTGGGTCCACTTATCCTACTATATCCATTACATCTTAAACAGGAAGAATGATCACAGCAAGGATCACAGTAGGAATGAAGTACATTTTAAAGGGAATGGGCTTTTTATTTAAATATTGTATATCTAAGTCCAAACTAAGTCATATATTACTTGTCATTTTCTTATCTCTCTAATAATTGCCAATCACTTTATTTACGGAAATGAAACAATGGAAATTTGTATATATATATATATATATATATATATATATATATAGATAATGATCTGTCCTGCCAAGAACCTCCCATCTCACTCCTATAAATGTTTAAGAGGGAGAGGTCAGAAGATCAGCATGTCTGAAATCATTATTACAGAATCTGAAAAAAAAGAAAACATAAATATTATATTCTCTGTCTCTGTCCTATAAGAAATAGGTTTCTCTTGAATTGCAGCTTTTGTACTTGATTTGAATACTATTAATTCCAAATTGAAGCTTAGGATAAGGGCCATAATTATAAAAAAAGAACTGTCAAGCACCCAACAAAAGTGTGGTGGCAGGCACAGGCACTTCAGTGAAGTTGCCTTATTCAGGATCTGCCAGGGTTTTGTTATAGGGAATGTTCAAGGGTCTTGACAGAAGACAAAAAATACAGCTGGATTAAAGTCAACATATAGTTTTTCTTGTTGATTCACTAAGTTCTTTCCAGCAAAGAATTGGTGTCTCTGTGAAAACCATACTGTGTTGCAAGTTCAGGCCCATACAGTTGCCGAAGGAATAGACAGAGAAGGGTTGCCATGGTCGATAATAGAGTAAACTGATTGAATAATTGGTATTCTTGTCATTATCTGGATATTCTATTGCATATAATAGTTACACCAGCTACAAACTATGATGCCCAGCATTCTCTGTTGTCAATGATGCGATATCCTTTTATCAGATGGCATGAATACACACTTTTTGCATGTCCACAAATCCACATCAAAACCTCAATAATAGCTCTATAGAATTATAGGCTATACTCTAAATCAGTTCTACCACTCTAGTGCCAGTGTCAGTCCGGGGTTGTTTCAGTGTACATACGGCTGGTGAAGTTAGTTATCGTCAGTTGTATTGCTTTGATGTGCTTGATGATGGGTCTGGTAGTTAGGTTGTCTTCTGTTTCCTCCAGCTACTTAAATTGAAAGTCGATACCAGATTTAGAGGTGGAAAAACTGTTGAGTGGTCTATGTTTGGGTTGTTGGTCTTCTCATCTGGTCCTTTCAGCTTGGCATCGGCGGTGGATTCATGGGCTCAGTTGTTGGTTGGATTCGATCTGTGGGTTAAATACATTATACATGTTATTGACATTTTTGAAAAGGTGTGTGTGACAGACTGACCTGTTTTGGGGTTGGTGTGGGCCCTTGGTTGTCATGCATGTTGTTTTTCCCTTCACAATGATACCCCGTGGGGGTCCGGGTAAGAATAGACCCCCAGTAGACCCTGCTGATCATCTGAGGCAACAATAGAGGGGACCCAGCACCAACCACGTGGTTCTTTGGGTTCAATTCCCGGTTGGTGTTGTGGTTCACTAAAGGACGAGATACAACAAAAATGATTTCTAAGTTTTGATCCCCTGCTTGCCTGCCCTGTCACCTTAATCTCATAGATTCTATCACCAAGGACAGAATTTGTCCCAACTGGTTTTTGCCGTGAAAGTGACCTTGGCTGTCGGTACGGCGTAAAACACCCAACACTCACTCATTCACTCACTCCCTTCACAGTGCTCCATGGACATACTGGCGTCTGTTGTCCAACTGGTGGACGGGTCTGCAGTTCTGGTACGTCTGGACTTGATTCAGATGCACCTTCTTTTCTTGCTGCATGTTAAATATCTCGTCTTTGGTCGGCTGGTTCAGGAGCATTAGTTCATGCTTGTGGGATAATTCTGTCCGTAAAGTTGCCAGTTCATTGTCGGTGTATTCTTGTATGTCTACCCGGCTGGGGGCTAACTGGTTAGGAGTGGAGGTGGCTTTGTCAGCTTGATTTTCTTGGGTTGTGGTCAGGTTTCTAGTATACCCTAGGACCACTTCCAAGACTTAATTGGCCGCCCTGGTTTGGATGTCAAATATCTTCTCTTCCAAGTGCTCGTTACTGCGGAGAAAAGACCAGTCGGGGAGCTGGTGACCAATCAGGGAGCAGGTCTATTGTAGCAAACTCCTTCTGTAACCAGAGTTGCTCAGGCATCACATGAGGCCCACGGTGGGTGACCTAAGTAGCCGTCAGCAGTCACAATGCCATCTCGTGAGTGTCGCAAGTGTCACTATGCCTGGTCACTCCCTCTGGTGGCAAACTTCATGAAGCCCTTTTTCGATCCCTTCGTGGAGAATGTATCGAGGAGTTTTCACTGTGGCCGAAGGCGCTAGTGCTTCAATGAAGTTTTCTGCGTTCTGAATCTGCCTGGGTTTTGTTATAAGGAATGTTCAAGGCTCTTGAGTCTTGGATCTTGAGTCTTCTTTCCAGCTGTCAATCGGTGTCTCCGTGAAAACCATACTTTGTTGCAAGTTCAGGCTCATACAATTGCCGAAGGAGTGGACAGAGAAGGGTTGCCATGGTCGATAATAGAGTATACTGATTGAAAGATTGGAAAAAAAGGATAGCTGAATTAAAGTCAACACATCATTTATTTAATGGCTCTCTCATGTTGTCTCACGCAGTTCTTTCCAGCTATAAATTAGTATCTCCTTGAAAACCATACTTTGATGCAAGTTCAGGCCCATACAATTGAAGAAAGAGTGGACAGAGAAGGGTTCCCATGGTCGATAATAGAGTAAACTAATTGAATATTTGGTATTCTTGTAATAACCTTAGTTTTCTATTACACATAATAGTTAGACCATCTACAAACTAATGCCCAGCATTCTCTGTTGTCCACGATGCAGTATCCTTTAGTCAGATGGCATGAATACACACTGTCGAAATGTCCACGAATCCACATCACCAATACCTCTATAATAGCTCTATAGAATATGGGCTATAACTCTATATCAGTACTACTTCTCTACTATATAGGCTGAGCACCTTAGAGTGGTTTCTCACTCTCTCTGATATATTACTACTTGTGTTGCCATGAGAGGTTATGTTCTACCAGTTATGATATGCAAGACAGAACTAAAAGGCTTCATATATATATTCTACACACACGACTGCATTCAGCACCTTAGTAAATACATACTACTGATAGTCCCATACAGGGGGGCAATGCCCTTTACAGGTTTTGCGAGTTTCACAATAAACTAGAGTTTATGTACACTCTACCAGGACTAATGCAGTGTATCTGAATAACCACCGGTCATCCAGGCATGTCCCACAATTTTTCATCAATATCTGATGTTTTATCCTTTAGCACTGTCCAGTATAGCTAAGGATTGTCTGATGTAATCTCTATAAATCTTGGACAATTTGTCTGCCTTTTCAAAAAGATTTTGAGATACACTGCTAATGAATTATACATACATGATCACTGAACATAAATCTCATGTAAACAAAAGTGAACTAACCTCCTTGGTCCTTTATACAGCCAATATTTAATATTCTGTAGCAGAAGAATGCACCTCTATCTGTCTGTCTGTTCTGACTGCCATGTGGTTGCTGATGTCATCTTCTGCTGGTTATTTCAAGTAAAACCCTTTACCTACAGGAACCAGCCACCAGCTATAACCCTCTACCCATGATTCAATTTGGTTATACACCATGGTTATTACAGATCCTTGTTTCTTAGAACCATCACAAGGTGGCAGCATTTCCTGGCTACCTTTACAAAAAAAAAGGTTAAAAGGTTTAATTTTTAGCAATGTAAGGTCATTGCTGTTGTCTATTTTGAACAATTTTCAAGCTCTCACTGTTTTGATGGCTTTTGTAGCAAGAGTGCAAATCACAGACGATTCACCTTGTATTCGTAAGGTTATGCAAACCTGACTTCTTTTTTTTTTATATAGAAAAATCATGTCTAATGGTGTTTCTGAATACTTTGTATGGTGCATTTATCTTTTTTAAAGGGACGTTCTCGTCCGTGAGTTCAATGCGATACATCCACCGACGTAAGCCTAATGATGCGACGGGCGGCAACGTGTTTTCCACTTTTGGAATGTAATCCTGCAATGTTATTGGTCAGGTCACGAATTTGGTGCCCTTCTGGGATAGTTACAACACGGCTATCGGCGACGTCGTCGGTGACGAGAATGTCCCTTTAAGGTGTAAAATCCTGTTGTCCAATATGCCCTAAGGTAAAAAGTTTGTTTGAATATCTTTTAATATTGAGTGTAAAAGTAGAAATACTGTGATCAGCTTTAACACCTTTTTTGTTCATTGGACTGGTCAGCTATAGCCAATAAGGGGTCAGTCCCCAAATCAGAATCACTCCACTGCCAGATATGTAAGGTAATTTTGTAAGCCTCTTGTGTGGAAGTCTGAGCCTAAGGATGTTTTGAGCCTACTTTGTAAAATATTATTAGCCTTTATTGTAAAAAATTGCGAATTATTATTTGAGACTATTTTTCTTTAATATTCAATTTATTTTAGACTGACCGCAGAAGCCCCAAATTGGGATGATACAACTGTTTTTATGTAATAAAACTGGATCTCAGATAATTTGATGGTTGTGTCTTTCCCTTACAGAGTCACCTCTTATCTATAATAATTTCAAACCATTGCACTTTTATTTTGAAGGGAGGTCAACTCTAAAAACAAATGAATTGCATGTACTCACCAAGAGGGATTAATTTTGACCTCTGTAGTATTATTGGGTTAAAATAATATTTAGTGAAGTGACCCCTGATGTTTGATTTATTCATATTTACTGTTGTGATACCTGAAGATGACTCAGCCATGTTTCTCTGGATCTATAAAGATGTTCTCAAGTGTACTCCTGCATTGTTCCTGATATTTCATGGTGGCAGCGGTGGGATACCTTGTTCTACATGGTAGTAGGATACACTAAGGACCCGGGCACCTGGAGGAACTGTGAGTGGAACATTTACTTGGCTGGTTTGCTCACCTTACCGGTGCAAAGTTGGAACCTACATCTGGGAGCAAGGAAAAACCAAGATGGTGGTGTCCAGGAAACAGGTTCAACTGCCAGGAGAGTTCAAGTGTAGTGCTGCTGCTGGACCCAAGCAGGCAGTTCTCTGGACTACATGGCTGGAGAGGTTTGAGAGGTACAGGACTGCATCTGGACTGGATGCTCTCTCAGATAACAGGCAAGTTAGCATGTTACTCTACTTCATGGGGGACTGTGCAGATGACATTTTACTTACTCAGGGGGTGGATGAGGACGCTTCATCTTACCAGAAGGTTGTGGCTGCACTGGACAAATACTATGGGGTAAGGAGGAATGCTGTCACTCAGTGGGAAGTGGCTGAGGCTAGGAAGCAGAACTGTGAACTTCTTTGTGGGGAACCTAAGGCTACATCTCTGGATTATGTGGAGGGCCATGCTGGTAGCCTGGTCCAGGGAGGCACACATGAGGAACAGAGGAGCCCAGGTGAGGAACTGTGTCTATACTGTTCCAGGTCATACCACAAACATAAAGACTGTCCAGCTAAGAACTTGAAGTGCTATAAATGTGGTGGCTATGTGGCCCGTCGCATAACGGGTCTCGCTGTAGCGAACATTGGCACATTTCAAAAGACCTCTCCCTGTTCAACAGGGAGCGAATCCACCTTTTGGTTTAATAGCGATGATTGTCCACCTCATTTTGATTGCTTTTCTTCGCAACAGCGATGTGTGTCCTAACAACGACAGTTATCGTAACAGCGATGTGTGTCGCAACAGCGACGTCTTTGTTTACAATCTCCTACTGTTATCGGGACTTTAACTAGTTGTCAGACTTCCCACTAGGTGTCGCCTCTATTGGTTTTGAAGCGACATGAAGCGGTAATTCTCCGAACTACCTCATTAACATAATTTCCGGAAATAACAAATGTCCAGAGAGTCTTCGCAAGTTGATGCCGTCATCATCCCACGCCGAAGGAAATCGAAACGTCCACGCTAAAACATGTCCGGCCAGGTAAATATATGATCATAATAGTTTTGATCGTGTTTTTTGTTAGTATAAGACTTAAGGGCTATAGCTCATTATGCTTTACAAGTCTCATTGTAACATTTATAGCGTGTAACCGTACATAAGGTCACGCCGTACTGTAACTCCCCTTTTATCGCTCACTGTACGTGCATTTCATCGAATCCATGTTGATGAACTTCAGTCATTTGCATTAACGCCAAAAGCGTGTACAAATGTTAAATTTCTCATAATGAAATCTGTCCATGTAAGAACCCTTCGACATTTGTTTTTTGAGTATGTAATTCTAAAATGGCCTAGACATTTTTGTGTTTGCTATGTTGGTGCATTATTGTAACCGTCTTGCATGGTGTGACATCAAAAAGTTTTTATAAAAATCTAGAAACTCGGTGGATTGACAGTGACTTAGGCCCCCCGCCACTTAGGCCCCGTCACTTAGGCCCACTGCTCTCACGGGAGGTGTTGGAGCACAGGTCGTCAGCTTTCACGCCCCTAGGTCCGCGAATTTACTGTTCATTGATGCCTAACCAAATTATTATTTGGTCATTTGAAGATAAAAAGAAAAAGCATTTACCAATCGTATACCCATCACATCTTCTGTAATCATTCAAAAAAAATATAATTAAGATTTTAATGTTAGAAAACCTATGTGGAGGTAGTAGTATGGGTGACAGCCTGCCCTGGGGTGACTCCCCTGGGGGCCTAAGTGACGGGGCCTAAGTGGCGGGGGGCCTAACTGATTGGCTACCCCTAGGTGCAGTGTGTAAATAATGGATAAAAATGCCTATAAAAGAAAAAAATAGGAAATGCCCTATTCTTAGCCCATGACTCACTTATTGTGGTACATCTAACTGATCGCCCACTAAACGAATCCTAGTGTAGACTCACTATATAGACGTAATAGAATCATAAATAAGGCCAACGTTATTTTAAAATAGTTTTCCTAAGAGTCCATAGAATGAAGAATAATTAGACCAAGTTTCTCTTTAAAAATAAATATATTAATTTCCTTTTTATCCACAGCTAATAAATATCAGTTCTGAACTGAATGTTTGGGTTTTCTAGTTTGTCATAACTAAAAAAAAAATAGTTTAATTTAAAAATAGTTTTATTTAAAACACAGGCTGTTACTCCATTTCATGAAATGAAATACAAATATAATTATTCTTTTTCAGAAACGTCAGCGAGTTACAAGCCTCTATGATGGGCGAGTTACAAGCCTCTATGATGGGGATGAACGTGACCGAGTGCGTGCACCTGCCCGTAAAGTAACAACTACGAAACAAAAACGGCCACCCAACCTCGCTAAGCCGAGGGAACCGTCGGTACCCCAAGAACCGCTGCGATCACCTACCCCCACGTCAGAGTCCTCCAAATCTGCACGAGACCCACTAGACGACAGTGTTCAAGACCCTGATTATGAACACAAGTCCAATGGGACTGGTAGTTCATCTGAAAGAGACATTCATGAAGACGTTCGCATACCTTTGTCGCAGTCATCTGGGCGAAAGTTGAAGAGACAGAGGAAACCTCGTCAACGATCATCAACCGTACAGAAAGCAAAAACGAAAAGGCAGCGTGGTCGTTACTGGTCGGAGGACGAGTTGATCCGACTGTTCAGGTCAGCAAACTACTACAAACGTGAACTGAAAGGGCCATATAAGTTTGTAGGAGACGCATCATTCCAGAAGAGACTTGGCCGCCAACGTATAACAAGTAAGACAACCATGCTTTAATTAATTTTAATATAGTAATGTTTATTTTGTCCCCACCCAAAAAAAAAAAAAAAGTCAAATAAAAACTAAATTTGGATATTAATTAATTTCACAATTTTGATAACTACAATTATATTCATGTATATAACACATGTAAACCATGTTCAGTAATTTCGACACTCAAAAGTGTTTCCAATGACAAATGCAATATTACAGTATGTGTATGTCACTTCAAGTAGTCTACAATGAAACTAAGCGTTCCTGATTAGCATAAATTGACATTCAATATTAAAAATTTATGCCTTCCATTCATTGCTAAAGTCACAGTATACTTCAATACTCTGAAACTGTCCCCATTTTCAAACACTTTGTAATGAGTTTTATAACTTAAAATTGCAGATGACGTCAATGACGAACTTCCCAAGAAAATGTGGCGCACGATGGAAGAGGTAAAAAACAAACTCAGCCACTACCAGACAGCTGCAAAGAAAGAAGTAAGACCTCTTTACGTAACTATTGTCATTCCTAGTTAAGTAAAACATGTATACATTGAAATAAAATATATATATAGTACTGACCGAGGTGGGATATCAAAAAAGTTATTCCCTGGCTGTTCAGAGTCAAGGGCCGTAGCGTAGCAATAAACTCACCTCCTTTGTAATTTATCTAGAGACAAGAAACTCACCTCATTTGTAATTTATCTAGAGACAAGAAATATCTTTACCTGTTGTTACTTTGGAATATTTGATATTATCCATAGATTATGTAGAAACCTAAAGGAAATTAAGTTTATATCTTGATAATCAATTAACTAATGTTATCATAATGAAACACATAATTGTTAATCTTTTCTTAATCACCGTCAATGTAATTAGGTCTAGCATGCAAGGCTTCTTAAATATTCCTGTCCTATTAACGGGTACTTTGTTATACGAGAATAACAGAACCTAAAGAACATTTTTATTTATTTTTGTTTCAGCACGAGGACCTCTTGAAAACCTATGGTTACTCTGGTGCCGATAACATTCCCGATGATGAGCAGCTGCGGGAATCGGCGTGCCTGGCTTTAGAATTCACAGGTGTGGACTGTGTGATGGGTGAGTTTAACAGACCTTTTTATTTCATTGTTCTTGAATTGTATTTTCTTTGGGGGGGGGGGGGGGGGTTCAATAGAGGTCTGAGTGCAGCAATTTTTATTTTTGATTTAAAATACTTTGTCCTCCTTCTTACTGAAATAAAGATTGTATATCTGTTTGTCAATGTATCACTGTATTTAAAATACGTTAATAACATTTTTGGTTCTCTGTAAATGACTTTAAAATAAAGTAGTACACCTATATCTACAGTATATACTTTACCAAAATTTACTCTACCTTTGACTTTAATTTTAAATTAAGAAAGACTTTCCTTTTAAACTATACCTATTAATTTATTATTTGTACATTGAAATCTATTTTAGGTATCCCTGGGTTGCAGCCTGCATCACTTCGGCCCAAACCACCAAGCGCGTTTAAAGAACCCAATCCACGAGAGCTGGTCCTCCATGAAAGAATGATTAAAAAAAGGAATGAAGTCCGCACAACTACTTCTGCGACTGTACATCCACAATCGTCAGCAACAAGTTCATCGACAAAACCCTCACAGCAGTCGGTTCAAGACAAGTCTGAGTCAGAGGTGGAGGAAGATGAATCATATGACGCTTATGGACGTCCAATTTATACACAAAGAGGACATGTTTCCCGTCGAAGGACATCAGATCCCATCGAGCTATGGAGCCGAATCGGTTCTTCTGAGAAAAAAAAAACTGACAGGGTGGAAACCATACATGGTAAGAAATCTCGGAAACAAGTCTTTCCGGTCAACCAACAGGCAGAGAAAGAACATGTTGCCATTAGAGACGAGTCGGTTCAATCCAGTCTCTTTCAGCCATCTGGACAAAGCATGACTGTGGAAAGCACTCCTGAACTGGCAAGACAACTTAGGAAAGAAATTCAAAATTTCTCATTGGGTTCGTCAGCACCTGGGGATACACTACCAGATCTGAACGATACTCCAGAGTATAAAATTAAGGTAGAAAGACGGACATCTGGAGGTCAGTTCGACCTTGATTCACCGATTTTGCCACCAAGACAAAGCAAGTATTTTCCACCCAGTGCCCGTAAAGATCAGGAAAGGGCCCTCAAGATAGCTGCAGAAAGACAAACGAAAAAACCAACATCGTCAATGTCTCACCGACTTCCAGAAAGATCTCAAGTGCAGAAAGTCCAGAGGGAAAACACAAATGTAACAAAAACTGATTCAAAAAAGAAATTGTGGTATCCAGGTCAATTTGTGAAAGGTCAATCTCCTCTAAGAGTAGTGGAGGACGACCCCTTCGCCGCAGAAGAGACCGACTCTGATGCCGAAGACCTAAATGAAGAAAACACCGCTTACCTAGAAGAGAGTGATGATCTCAACCAAAATTTGAATCAAAACACACCCGATAATATTAAATTCCGGCCATCACAGACAAGTTCGACAATCAAGGAGGACAGGCAACGTGGTGATGCGGATAAAGAGGAAACATCTGCTGAACAACATGGTGTGGGTCACAAGGCCCAAGTCAGTGAAGAAGACCTTAGTTATAGAATATTGAAGTTAAAATGGCGTGAAAATGGAGCACCAAAAAAGAAAACTGATCGTGTAGAACCTGTGGCCGGCCAATGTTCTGAGGCAGAGAGTGATCTCGACAAGGACAGTGTTAAATTGGTCCCCGAGGATGAAGAACATGCTAACGAAGGTGACGGTGAAGCCGATTCACAGGAAGAACAAAGCTCCGTAGGTCACGTGTCAAATGACATGGAAGGTCAGACAGCCGGACGTGACCGGCCTGACCCAGGTGACTCAGATGTGCATCGGAGCAACGCAAAGTGCCTTACTGAAATTCGGGCCGAACTCCTGGAGGTGCGAAAGGTACATTCTCAAATGACTGAGGCCATGGAAAAGACCAACAACAACATGATCACTATTTTAAATAAGATGACGAATGTCCAGGCAAACTCAACCGCAGGTATAGCATAAATTCTTTTAACATATACAGATATAAAGAAAACCTTGTCATATTGATTTTTATTTACAAGTAAGGTCAAGTTCACAATTGAATGAATTTAACTTTCAATTTTGTTCAAGTGCCATACCAAATATGAGAAAAGAAAAGATTAAATTAAAGAATACTGATTGATTATTCCAGTACATTTATAATATGCCAAAGCGATGACACTAAAAAAGTAAAATATAAAAATTCTAAAGAAAAAAACAATATCAAACCAAATAACTAATAATGAGATAAGTTTACTTTTGTTATTTATTGTGATTGAACGCCAAATGTATTTTTTATGTTATTGCTTAGCTTCTTTTTCAGATAAGGCCTTACTTATTGGCTATTACTAATAGATTGTTATTATTTTCAAATGCCATTCAGTTCTCAAGATGGGTCTCAACGCCTTCGTCGATTACAACATGACAACAGTTGGGACCCAAACCATTCTTGGAGAAGGGAAGGTACCCCTACCACGTATAGACAATAGAACCGGTGATATATTTTTGGACACAACTCAATTCATTGTCACTGATTTTCTGAACCCCAAACAGTCAGATGTTGGGTCAACTGGGAAAGGAGATAAAAGAACAAGTAGTGCAGCGACAGGTGTAGCAAGTACAGAGAACGAACAGGTCGGTCAAGTGTCAAGTCAGGAACCTGGCAAAGTTGGTAAAACTATTCATGTGCCAAGTTCTATTCCAGAAGTACCGACATCTTCAGGCGGTGACGCACCACACTCTTTGCATGGGAACCGACTTCAGACACCAAGCCATGCAGTCATAACTGAACATCAACTGGCCGTGGAGGGGTCAAGTGCCAATCTCGCCACGCCAGAAAGTACACCTGCAAAACCCGGAAAATCGGGCTCGGCGCGCACTAAACTGAAACCACAGGAGTTTGAGACTCCAAAACAAGAGACACTTCACGAACAAGGCAGCCACGTTTTATCTAGTGGTTCTAAGAAGCATAACAGATGTGGACCTTCAAAGGCTCCTTCACCTGTCCCACTACAGACAGGACAGGTACAAGTAGGTGCCGAGACAGTAGAGGCGCCACCTGCCAAAAAAATTAAACAGGAAACAGGACCAGGGTTGAATTTAGGTAAACCAAGACAACGCTCATCTTCTCTCCCTGGTAACTATTCCAGTGTAAATGTGTCCATTGGTTCGAAGACACCTCACCAACCCCAAATAGAAACACTTCTGCAACCGACATTGCCACCACTGATGGACATGTTAAGGCCCAAAAGAACTTCACCTCCCCATCGATCCACCCCGGCACATCAGGAACGTAAACAAGCTGTGGATAAACCGAGTTATGGTGGACCTAACGATCAAAGACACAAACAACAAGACGTTCACGCAGGGTCAAGTGGCAGTTCGAAAAAAAAGAAAACACTTGCACATGTCCAGTGTGCCCAAAAAAATGTAAATGTGCTTCTATCAAGCGAAGGCGCTACCTCAAAACTGAAGAGTGTAGTACAGACAGTTCCCACGAACGTAGAAGGTAGATCTGTCAACGTAGTAAAACCTGAAGTGGTCCAAAAGCGTCGTAGACACTCTCCACCCCCAGGGGCACAAGTAGTGATACTGAGTTCCCCAACCGATTCGGCTGAAGAGGGACAAGTCACGAGTAAAAAAAGAAAAGTACGAGATGTTGGAAAGGGTGATACACAGGCAGAATCTCGATGTACCCGTAGTAGGAAAGCAGGGGTAAGCACACGTGGAAAAAAAGGAAAAAATAAGTAATGTCAAACACAAAACTATGTAGCCCCTGGAAATAGATTAACAACCTTGTTTACAAGTTAGTGGCAAGGTTTCAACGCGACCGTTACATATAAAACCTTAAAGACCCTGAGACAAGTTTTTAGCATGCGATTCTAAAGCAGGCAGTGAGAATAATGTAAAAAATAATTATGTTGGTATATGTATGGAGCTCCATACCATAAATGGCATGTTAGCACGCCCCTTCTTATCCCCGTTTCTGGGTCAAGCAAGCAGACCACCCAGGGCACTGTCCACTCAGGGTTGTGGCCATGTTGTGACGTCAGCTGGGTTACGATTTCATTGGGTCAAAGTATACTTTGTACAGAGAATGTGCGTACACCCACTTCTGATATTGACAATGAACATAATATATGAACGCAGAAAAGAGATTGTTGGAGTATAACAATATAGAATTAACAGCAGAGAGGTATAGAAACGTAGTGAGGTATTGAACCCTACTGGTTTGGAGAGTATATAGACAAGGGAGTTTGTTTTTTCAGTCGGACAATTAAAAGGTACAACCCCAAAAAAATTATAAAGATAATAATATTTTGAACAACATTACAGTAACAATCGAAGTGGATGTTAAAACATGGACCATAGTAACGGTTTACGGAATTAAAGGAAAACTATTTTTATGGTCGAACATTAAAAAGCAATTTAGGAATTTTTTCAAAATACTTTTTCAAAGCTAACAGAATTTGGCAATTACAAAATAAATTTGAGATTGTTATGAGACTTGTTGGACCAGTTCAGTTGAAGAAGATTCGGTCTTTTGCTGGTCTGAAAAGATATTAATGTACGAGTGAACACATTCCAAACTTTGCTAAGTACATGATGGTATTATATATCTTTGTTTTGTTCTTTTCGTAGATAGGTTTCAAGAATGTTTACTTTATATTGTTTCTTGTTTAATTGACAAAAAAAGATGTGACTAGTCAATCAGTAGAGTTTATTTTTGTTACTTTGTTCCTAGTTATAGCATAGTAAAGCGAGATAATACATCTCCACAGTGTGAGAATGAAACTTTACTTCAGATAAAGTTCTATGTGCGACTGTGTATGGTACTTAACTTTTCCTCAGAAAAAAAGGACATTCCAAATGCCTGGTGCTCATGTATAATCGTAATAGTTACACTTTTCAATGGTTGATTTTCTATCAGTCTTTGAAAAAAGAAAGTTTCAGACTAAAACCATTGTGATATCAACATCCATTAGTGTAGTAAAATGTTCTGTGACTTGGTGTTACTGTTAGTTTAACTTATTTAACGTACATATGCATGTTTTGGAGAAAGTAACACGTGATTATGTTTCTAAAGTGCCTCAATATATAGAAATACTGTACTAGAAACATGAAAGACGGATTGATCGTTAACATTTGGATCCAGGCGTTTAAAAATATTATCTTTTCAACATCTTATAGACAGTATTATTTGAATAATTTATATAATTTGATTTCTTCTTACACAGTAAGAGAGAGAACGTTCACGATACATGTCAACATGTTTGTCGCTGTAGCAGAAATTGGTTCCTATAGTTTAAAATTTAATGTTCAAAGTGTTCTGTGATGTAGTCGATTCTGGCCAGGTTTAGACCACCTCTGCCACCGCGTTGTCGGTCCGACACAATCTCTGGATCTGGTTGTCCACGGCCAGGGCCATAAAACGGGACGTTGTCGGGGTCTCGGTCAACGACTAACGGTGTGTTTTCACGCTTGGCCACGTTGTGAAGGCAGCAGCAGGCCACGATGATTTTACCGCAAACATCCGGGGTGTGCAGCATGTAGCCTCCGGAGTCGCTCATCACCCTGTAATACAAAAGAGAATAGTAACATTCGATTACAATGAGAATTTGTCGTTTATGATTCCCTGAAACAGTCCAGTTGAGGGATATTAATATAAAGTTCATTATTTACTTTTCAGAATTTTTTGATTGGACAATTTCTTTTTCTGACACAAACATGTTGGCATATACGAGTTTCAGGAACCATGAAGAGTACTTTAAATACAGAAAATGTTGTTAGGTACGACAATAATTTCTGAGATTAGGATATTAGACATTAGAAAATAACATATTATATATTTTGGTTTTCATGTACAACGAGGTGCTGCAAACATCATTCAAAATTGAATTTAACGTCATTCTGGGATTGTTGACCGTGATTATTAACACAACTATATTTTTACCTGAACCGATTCTTTAAACAACCAAACGTGTTTTCCACCACCACACGCGTGGACCTGTGCCACTCGTTGAAGTCCACGTCGGCTTGTCGGAGGGGGTTCATCACGGGCACAAAGAGGTAATCCCTTTGTGGATACCTAATGGGTTTTAAAAGTAATTGTTTTTAAACAATTTAGTCTCTTTTGAATGATTGACATGCTGAGTTTAGTAACGTTATTGTCTGTTGTTTGTTTATGAATGTTACTATGTGATCGTGGAGATTAACAAGATTGTTACCTTGTGATCGTCACCTTATAATATCTCTTCGTGTTTGAACAGTTGTTGTTTGACTAAAAAGAATTTAAAAATGTTCAATAAAGATTATAAATTCGAAAGAAATTGCTCTTGATTTTTGTTAGTGTATGTTCTTTTTTTATTTTCATTAACTTAATTGTAATTACCCATTGTCACCCAGAAGGAAGTGTTCGCCGAAAACACCATTTTCCCCATCCCTGCAGATCTCGGTGGTGCTTAACACACCAGCGTCGTTACAGGACCCAGGCCAGCAGGGGTCGACATGTAGAATTCGCTGGTATGCATCAGCGACAACCTTTAAGAAATGGATATGTTAACGTTTAGTTAAAGGGATAATAATATTGATTCTGAATGATATTTTTGTATAGAATTTCTCCTTAAAGTGAAAGTTAGGCCTAAAGTTATAGATTGGTTTTATTCATGAGCGAAATATTTAATTTCTTTTTTTTTTTTTTTTTAGGGTTTATTACTACTACTGCACATACAACAAGGTTCGTGTTCTTCCACTTGATCGTTGGATAATGATGATGTAGGTACAAATAGATGAACAATATCAGATAAAAGATGCTAGACAATTTAACGAACATACACCGAAAGACAATACATTTATTGTATATTTCTAAATTGTTAGAGGCACTATAGGAAACACTTACCAGCACATTCATACTATGGTACTGCTTCCGATTAACGTACTGGTGTTCCACCTCCGGGTTTGGTCTACGTATAGACACGTGAGTACCATCGATGGCACCAAATACCCGTGGGTAAGGACCAAACCGGGCCTCGAACTCATCGGCTCTGTCCTCACGGGCCTCGTGGGAGTAGGGGAAGGTGATGTACTCCTGCTGGTGTCTGTAAAAGTACTCTGCCACCTCTAGGACAGCTCTCGAGACTGTGGTCTTCTGAACCCCCTGAAAATCGCCAACGCAGGTGTAGTCTGACCCAGTAGCGAAATACCTGAGTGCAAGGCAGAACTGAAAAATAATTTAAATAATTATAATTAGGCTAAGTTATTATCAATGGAATTCTCAATTATATGGACATATTGGTAGAGATTGTTTAAAGTAAAATAAAGCAAAGATGTGTCGTTTTATTTTTTTGTTTTTGCAACAAATTGATATTTCTTTATTTTCTTATTCTAAAAAAACATTATCAAAAAATATAGGACTATTTACGTTAAAAGAAACATGTTCTTATTTTCTTTTGAGGATTATTTGGTTCATTTTGGAACTCAGTATGGCAATTATGCGACGCGCTCATTATGGCACTTATGCGACGCGCCAAAATTCTACTAATGTAGAGGTATTACAGCTGTCATGACCTACTTATTCACAATCAACAATAACACATTGAATACATACTCGCTCTGGAACTGTGATTCCGCCGCCCTGGCTTGTTCCGGCCGTCGAACAAAATCCCGCATCGAAGTAGGCCTTGGCCAACCGCTTCACTGTAGGCTTCCTCAGGCGGTAGCGAGACAAAAACTTTGCCTTACTGAAGCGGGTAAAGGGGTTTATTCGAGGATAAACCTCCTTCTTCTGTCGACGTTTAGGTGCCATGTTTATGTACGGTCGACAGCTGACAGTAGATCACATGATAGCTAACAACCAATGAAAATGAACCGCCATTTTCCCGCCAATTTACAAATTATTCACAGAAGTAAAATGATAGGTTTTTAAGGATTGAGTTAAAAACATTATCCCTACAACGATGTCCTTGTTGCGTAGAATTTATTATGCGACGGGGTTTCTCGCTGTTGCGAGGATTGGCACATTTCAAAAACAAGGAGAGAAAAAAACAGCGAGGAAAAAACAAATCCATCCTTAATCGCTCCCTCTTGCGAGAGTTTGGTTATGCGACGGGCCAATGGGCATTTCAGATGTGCCTGTGGAAACCCAAAGAGGAAACCACACAAGAAGGTCCATGAGGTGGAGGCAGAAGAGGACGTTGAACCTTTCCTGGGGGAAATCTCGGGCCAGAGGGACTTTTGGTCAACCCAGGTGAAGGTGAACGGGTACCTGACTGACTTCAAGCTGGATACAGGAGCTGTGGTGACAATTCTCAGCGACTCAGTTCCTTGGCTGGAGGGCCAGGAGCTGAAACCTGTGACCGAGACTCTTCGTGGACCAGGACACAGTCAACTGTCAGTGGTTGGCAAGCTGGATGCTAAGGGTGACAGGGAACTTCAGGAGGTCGTATATGTCCTGAAGGACCAAGCATGCTCTCTTCTGAGTAAGCGGGCGTGTGAAGGACTGGGACTAGTTACGGTCTCGAAGGACGTGCATGAGGTGAAGGAGGAAACACCGAACTACCGTGCAGAGTACCCTGAGCTGTTCCAAGGCTTGGGGAAACTGAAGACAGAGTACCACATTTCTCTACGTACTGGGGTGGAGCCGGTATGTCTTTACGTGGCACGGAAGGTACCTCACCCTTTGCTGTCTAAGGTTGAGAAGGAGCTGAACTCCATGGTACGTCAGGGAGTTATTTCACCTGTGACTAAGCCTACGGATTGGTGTTCCGGGATGGTGGTTGTCCCGAAACCAAATGGGAACGTCCGGATATGTGTTGATCTGACCAACCTCAATAAGGCAGTCGTGAGGGAGGTACACCCGATGGCTTCGGTGGATGAGAGCCTTGCGAAGCTAGGACAGAGCAGGATCTTCACAAAGTTGGATGCTAACAGTGGCTTTTGGCAAGTCCCACTGGATGAGCAATCGAAACTGCTGACAACTTTTGTGACTCCATTCGGGAGGTTCTGTTTTAACAGGTTGCCTTTCGGTATCAGTTCAGCGCCAGAAATCTTCCAGAGGACAATGTCGACCATTCTGGAGGGCTTGGACGGTGTAATCTGTCACATGGATGATGTGCTAATCCATGGAAAAGACCGGGCAGAAAACGACTCACGTGTGCACAAGGTGCTGCTACGGTTGAAGGAGGCAGGGCTTACACTAAACGCGAAGTGTGAGTTCTCAAAGGAACAGATGAAGTTTCTGGGACACATTGTTGATAGTGCTGGTCTCCAAGCAGACCCTGCTAAGACTGCAGCTATCGAGAAATTCCCAACTCCTACCAACATCACAGAATTACAACGATTCAATGGTATGGTGAACCAGTTGAGCAAGTTTCTACCCGGGCTTGCCAACTTCAACGAACCCCTGCGCCAACTTCTGCGGAAGGACGCAGTGTGGTGCTGGGGGGATAAGCAGCAGGAGGCTTTCCAACGCATCAAGGACGCACTTCTTTCTCCTGAGCTGCTGGCACACTACGACCCACAGAGAGCTACTGTGATCTCTGCGGATGCGTCGGGTCATGGTGTGGGAGCTGTGCTACTACAGGTTCAGGATGATGGGACACGCCGTCCTGTCTGCTACGCTTCACGATCGCTCAGTGAGACGGAACAACATTATGCAGTGATCGAGAAGGAAGCACTTGCCGCTACTTGGGCGTGCGAGAAGTTTTCGGACTATGTATTAGGACTGAACTTCACTCTTGAGACGGACCATCGACCGCTCGCACCACTGTTATCAACAAAGGATCTATCCAAGATGCCCCCAAGGATACTCAGGTTTCGTCTGAGGATGATGCGCTTCAACCCTGAGGTGATCTATGTGCCAGGCAAGGATCAAGTGACAGCTGATACGCTTTCACGGGCACCTGTGACAGTACCAAAACAAAAGGATGAACTTCTTGTCAAGGAAGTGGAGTCGTTCGCATCACAGGCAGTGGATATCCTACCTGCAACGGAAGTCAAACTTCAGGCTATCCGGGAAGCCCAGAAGGCTGACGAGGAGTGCTGCCAGATGCGTGACTACTGCATCAAAGGATGGCCTGTGTATATGCCCCATACACCGGTGTTGCGACAATACTTTGAGTATCGCGGACATCTCTCAGTGGTTGACGACTTACTTTTATATGATGACAGGATTGTCATACCTCGTTCTATGAGGCTAGACGTTCTCGCGTCTATTCACGAGGGACACCTGGGGATAACAAAGTGTCGTGAACGGGCACGGACTTCGGTATGGTGGCCGCATATGTCACAGAGCGTGGAGGAGACGGTTAAGAACTGTTCCATCTGCGCTAAGGCCTTACCAGAACCGAGGGAGACTTTGATGGTTGCGTCTTTCCCTTCCCGGCCCTGGGAGAGGGTTGGAATGGACTTATTCGACTTCAAAGGGAAAGTGTACATCCTCGTTGTGGATTACTATTCGCGATGGGTGGACATGAAACCATTATCTAGTCAATCTTCGGAAGGGACAATCAATGTGCTGAAAAGCATATTCGCTACGCACGGGATACCGGATGTTGTGATGTCTGACAATGGACCACAGTTCAGTGCTGAGCTTTTCGCCAAGTTCGCTGAGGAGTATGGCTTTGTACATGTGACTAGTTCACCTCGCTATCCTCAGGCGAATGGTGAAGCTGAGCGAGCTGTGCATACAGTGAAAACGTTGCTTAAAAAGAACTCGGACCCATACATTGCTCTGCTGAACTACAGGAGTTCGCCGTTACAAAATGGACTTTCTCCTGCTGAGCTGCTTATGGGCCGTAAGCTGCGCACGCGCTTGCCTATTCTTCCTAGTGTGTTAGAAAGGAAAGTTGAGTCTGGTGAGCTCAACAAGGCTAAGGGGAAGGAGGAGGTGTATAGGTCTAACCAGGAGCGAAACTTCGACCAGCGCCATCGCGCTAGAGACCTACCACAACTGGATCGTGGAGATAGTGTATGGATTAGAGACCAGGATCGTCAAGGAGAAGTCCTTGGGCGCATGAACCATCCGCGCTCATACCTAGTGAGGACTGACATGGGAACTGTTAGGAGAAACAGATCAGCCTTGGTCCACACTAGGCCGGTCTGCAACGAACCTCCAAGACAGCGGTTAGACTTCGCTGGTGTTCAGAGTACACCAGTGTCTCGCCCAGTTGTGACTACACCAAGAGTGTCAGTACCTGGCACTCCTACTAGACCACAGACTCCAAGTCCAACAGTACCTGAGCAGGCACTACCCAGTGTACAACTACAACAATCATCAACAGCTACTAGTCCGGTCCCTACAAATATGACCAGGGCTGGTAGAGTTGTTTGTCCGCCAAGGAGACTTGATCTGTAGTGTTATGTGTGAACTGTGTGTGAACTGTGACTGTCATAATATGCTAATGGTTTAGAGTAAAAATAATCATATTGAACTATTACTTTAAAGTGCTACAGTATCTAGTAATATTTTAACCTAGTATCTCAGACTTATGAACACTGGACTCAGGAAGAAGACTGAAAAAGACTTTTTATCATAGTGGTATATATTGAGATATCTCTAAGGGTAAATTTTAATAGTAGAAGCCTAACTACAGGAACTCAGAGACTATGAGGATAGAGACTTTTACTTTGAATAGAGTAACTTCAGAGACAGTAAGGACTCGGGGGGAGATGTAGTATTATTGGGTTAAAATAATATTTAGTGAAGTGACCCCTGATGTTTGATTTATTCATATTTACTGTTGTGATACCTGAAGATGACTCAGCCATGTTTCTCTGGATCTATAAAGATGTTCTCAAGTGTACTCCTGCATTGTTCCTGATATTTCAACCTCCATCACCACAACGACAATTACCCATTCCCCCTCCCCTCCCACATACAGTCCACACACTGCTAATAGGTACAGAACCTTGATCACCTGAGGGGGCATCAATTCTCACTACACTCTTCAACAAGAATAGTGGTCAGTGCTGCAGGTTGAAGGACTGCATTCCCCCTCACCAGTCCAGGGTTCATATTTCTGCCATGAGGGGGCGCCACCTTTAAAAAGAAGGGTGTATTATTTGTGCCATTATGCACAAGCCGGTGGCCTCGTTATTCAGTGGAGAAGTGGATTTAAGAGATACTTGAGGTTCAGTGACCCGTTACAGAACATCTGATTGTAACGGTAATAAGTTGTAGACCACCTTAAGCACATATTTGTGCAATAACAACGTTGTCACTGTTTTTTTCAAATTAGAATAGCCACTGTGGGTCAATTCAAATTCTCTGAATTGCAATATAATGGCAAAGTTGGTATCTATGCATGGTGGTATTTTTCGCTGTCAAACTGTGGCTGTTCTACCCGTCATTCTCCTAGGCCGATTTAATTTCTGTAAAAAGTTCTAAAAAATAAATATTTCAATCTAAAATTCCTGAGATCGCTCGCTGCTATATGAGCCAACATGCTATGGGTGGCCTGTCACATAGTAACTCATACAACAGCAAATGACATCCTTGTTGAGGCTTGGCATGTTAAGAAGTACAATAACCCTTTAGACCCCGCAGATGGCGATTATGCATTGCAACATTACCCGAGGAATTCCATGGATTTCCCTCAGGAATTCCTTAGATTTCTTGTCATAAGTGAAGTTCAAAGGCTGACCCACCTCTGTTAATTAGAATCCTAGAAATTTAACTTGAAGCATTGACTAGGGAAATAAATTAGCTTTTAAATGATCAATTTGCCACGTTGATGACTCATTTGAGTGTTCTTATTGTGGAAATGTCGGAAAATTATAGAAAATTGGCCGTTTTTCCAGGCAGCTGCGGCCGAATTCTAGGGTACACCCTCATGGCTCTAGACCCCTAAATTTGACACGGCGACATGGCCGTTTCTTAAATTCAACATGGCAACATGGCTATTTCATAATTCGACATGTGACATGGTCATCTAAGTGGCACGTATGGCATGACCTTTTTATCAAATTCAAGATGGGACACGGAGCTTATAGTAACATAGGAAAGTACTCAATGAGGTATAGTCCTGTAAGTATCCTTTTTCTTTGAAATCTAAAAGTTCCAAATAAAATAAATTAATTCAAAGGTAAAGTAGAGAATAGTACATACTATTTAGTGACATTAGCAACACGGCTTCCCCTTTAGTGACAGACGATAATTATAGCAATTTCTTAAAATCAACATGCGACATTGGGAACCCCCCCCCCCCCCCCCCGCCCCAATCTAGGGCCCCAACCCCGGGTGTCTACGGCCAGATTGGAGTCTAAAGGCATAAAAGACCATCTGCACGATCTCCTTATGTTGACTGTGACATAATGTGACACTAAAGACAGTATTACACTACACAACTTGAGCTGCAATATGACGAAGTCACAGAAACGTCACACATAGAACAGACAAATTCTTTGTTACACTTGTATGTAATACGCTAAATTGTCAATATCAAACAATTATATATATATATATATATATATATATATATATCACTCTTGCATCCTCATTTTCTGCAATATCATCGCACCGATATCACAGCTCAACATTGTGTAATGTTATACCACATTTAGCCTATTGTGGTGTATTCAGACCCCCGGCCCTTTTTCTTTACCATGGCCCTAGACACCTAGAATCGCCGCGGCAACAGGGGCAAATTAAATTAAAGGTGAGAAACCAAATATTACCAGAGCATACAGCAGCAGGTGGCAGCATTATAATTATTTCAATAAAAGTTATCCAAAAATAACAACTATAAATGATAATATCATTTATAGTTGTTATGTTTGGATAATGTCTGTATATTCTATAGATTTTCATCTAGGACATATGAATCAGTGAAAATATTATTTTTCATTGATTCATATGTCCTAGATGAAAATCTATAGAATATACATATTCATCATTAGCTACTACTCCCAATATTGTTTGATGCATAATTCCATTTTAATTTTTAAATATAGAAAATTGGTCACTGTTAGTTACTTATGGACCGTAAGCAGTTCAATATTGTTGTCTCCTTTAAGTGACATGCAACATGGCAATACAGTGACATGACAATATTTTGAAAATCGACTTGTGACATTTATGGCTTTACTAACGATAATGGCATGCGATGTATTCACGTTTTTCACGAGTCTGCACAGTCAACGTTCACATAGACGCTTTGTGTCAAAATGATTTAGCATGTACCCATAGGAATCCATATCCCAACTCATTGATTCAGACCTATACCGCTAGGAGGGCGCTAAGGGCAATACATTCAGGGACGGATCCAGAGATTAAAAAAATAATAATAAAAAAGGCAAGATATAGGGGGAGGGGCGCCCCCCCCCCCTCCTAAATCCGTCCCTGATATTTCTGGAAATCAGCATATGACATAAGGACCCCAATCAAGGCCCTCTGAATTTTCCACTGTGGTTGTTTGTATATTTGAGCCATGGAAAGAAAACAATAAAAATAGGTCGTCATTTATTATGGCAGGTAAAAACTCGGGGAAAACACACCGTCACCAAGTTTTAGGTCACAAGAAACTCGAGCTGTAGTACAATTACTGTTTGTATTTGTTGCTGGAGGGAGAAAGATTTTGAGACCGAAAAGAACGTTCCATAGCAACCACGTTGTGTGGTTTTTCCCAATCAAAACATTCCATTGACGTCCCAAACAAGGGAAAGTTCTATTTTAATGGAAAGTCTACTCATTATCTCGTTAAAACTTTAGTATTGGGATACCATGAAAAGAAATCCTAGAGCGTCATTTTCCCTCGGTGGATCACAGATTTGTACTGCATGATTATCAAAACCATTGAATCTAATAGGCAACACTTAAAACAAAAGACTCAAACAAACGAGAGGAAAATTCCATGGATGCACACAAATCCATACATCCAAACTTTTTAGTTCAGGCCTACACACCTTTCCCATGAACCTGCGCAGTCTTTCACGTTTACTATCTTTGGAACTTTTGCTAACTGGTTCACTTCACTTCATATATAGGTTTACTATAGGATAAGGGTCTCCCAAAGACTTGTTTCAAATTTATCCCACCAGGGCGGCGCCACCTTATTGAAAAAGGTGTATACCGCTGGCAGGCCGCTACACTAATGAAAAAGGTCTATACGTCCGACCCGGATCTTTGAGATCCAACCAAGAGCACCAACACTTTTATACTTGTTTTTATCCCTGGGGAGGCGACTTCATGCAAAGTCTGTCCGGATGTGCGTGTCGAAAAGAAAAGGACAATGGTCCCTCTTCAACTTGCAGCGAGTGAAATGAGTGGCCCTACTTTTACACACAAAGGGTGTTAAATTAGCATGGGCCATGCACTCAATATAGTATATCTTTAAGAAGTACGTCCAACTTAAAGGGTATCCATGCATACTTATTATTTTATCATTATGAGCATCACCAGCTCTATCAAAACTGTTTAGGGATTCTATTTCATTATAATGTGGCACAGCATAACAAGATGTTAAAAGGTATTTAGATTGATTCAAACTGAATATGACTATGCATTTAAGTGTAAAATCTACAGGAATTACATAATTATAGACCTTCTGTAAGGGTGTCCTGGATGTAATACAGTATGATCCCTCCCTTATGGGTATGTTTTTGGCATGGACAAAGTCCTTCTGAATGGGTCCATTTTTTAAACCTAACCATACACATCCAGGCATGTATAGGCCTAAGCCAAGTTGCCCCGCCCCCTCTGTGTTTTTATTCCTATCAGAACGAACATCAGGAAAGCAAAGATACGTGTAATAGTTCACGCTCCCCTCTAGCTCTGTGTATAAAACGTGACGCCGGACACACCGACTTTGCTCTGCAATAAAAAGGTTAGTTACGAATAAAAACTTCCCAGGGGTCTGGAACGAATCAGCTGTTCGCCTCACGTCAACAACGTAAACTATGTAGCTGGACGATATAAAATCCTAGTACTTGTTCATTGTAACAGCTTTCATATGAGATATGACAGAAACCCATGCTTGCTGCATATCATTTGAAAGAGAATTCGAAATATTTTCTGTTGGTATGTAACATGTCTATGATTGATATTCATTCAGATTGGTGATGTATGAAAATCACGATTAAAATCTGCTAATGCAATACAGCTTAATGTGAAGGCCCTATTCGACTACAGAACTTGAGCTGTGTTAATTATCAGCACAGTATGTTGATATCACAGAAAATTCACACACAGGGGTGATACAATTCTTTGAAATTGGCGATTTTGAGTTTTTTACACGATTAACAAAGGACTTCTCTTTGACATCGTCATATCACGGCCCAAGTTATGTAGCGTTATACAATATGCCTACCCACTACAGACGTTTCTAGATGAGAGTGTCCGCGTCGGGTCAAACCGGGTGGGGTCTGGATGGTCAACATGTCGTGTATCAAATTTAAAAAGTGCATGCTCATGTTACATGTTGCTCATCAATCTCCATGTCAAAGGCCGGCTATTGTTATGTTTTTATTATCTACAAATGTACCCTTTCTGTTGTGTCGTTAAAGGAAACCTTGCACACAAGTTGCAGATAACTATCTTTCAGTGTCATTCTAAAGGAACCCTTTAAGATCACATAAGTCGAATATCGAATCTAAGAATGCACGTATCGCCTTGTCGAATTTGCGGGGTCTGCACCCATAAAAGACTGTTGGCAATAAAGAACGCAGGAGTGAAAACACAGGGGGGGGGGGAGAAAAAAAAGAGGGGGGGGGGCTCCGGTTTTCTAATTTAGTGTGAGGTAAATTGCTGAACATCAGGATGAGAGGAAAACGCTATCTGTTTTCCTGAACGTGAAGGTTTGCTACTAAATTCCTAGAGTGCATCCTCCACCCACAATGTGAAATCCTGGATTTGCTGCTATGAATGCTCGAGCCTCTGCACTACACATAACAATTAGACCTATGATATCAATTATGCACTCATACATTAAGATAATGAGTCATTGTCCATTTAGAAGTGGTTCAAGATGTGTGCAAGGACTATAAGGTCCCCCAACAGGAGCGGATACAGGATTTTCGAAAGTAGGTGCGTGGGGTCGCGCTAAAGGTTAATTACTAAAACAGCATGCATTTGGACATACGTACGCGATATTTTCCACTCTTTTTGTTGTATAGGGGTCCAGCAAAAGGGGCTGGGGGTCAGGACCCCCAGGACCCCCACTGGATTCGCCACTGCTCACACTACTGTAAGGCACCACCATCGATTGAAGTCTTATTCCATGTCTTACAATATCATGCCATAGATATATTATATGATTATTATATGAAAATAGAAGGCAGTGACATTAGGGGTGCATCCGGGGAGGGGGGCCTAGGGGGTCCTGACCTCCTTTTTGTTTGGGATTTAGACTTGAAGGAGAAAAAAAGGTCACTTTTGTGTGTGTGCAAATGAGCGACGTTTTAGTACTTATGGTAGTGGGTGTAACCCGACGTGGCTGAAAGGGCAACTCTGTCTTTTTTTCTGTCCAAAAATCAATTCTAGGCCCCCACCCTCAGTGGGCCAGAAAATATGGAAAGAACTAATTTTTTCTCATAGACGTTTCCGTACTTAGCCTATAATTTGGACCCCTCCCCCCATCTTTCCGAAACCCTGCCTGCCCCTGTTTACCACTCTTTGCCCCTGCTGACCATTATCAACTTATAAGTTGTCATAGAACCTGGCCTTTTCTCAAAGTCATAAACCACTGATTATATCAAAATGTAACCCACCTGTAGCCCAGGTGATGTCACTGGCCTGTCCCTTCATGCTGACGCCGTGGTATTAAGTCACTCTATTAAGTGGGTCTCTACTCCAGATCCGACCACTATGTGTTAGGAGACTTGTAACAATGAAACCTCAGCCCCCAGGAATGGGTCCACGGCTAGGTCAGGTCAATTGTTTTTTTCTTTTTCTCAGCTGTTGAGAGAAAAACCTATAATATATGGACCACCGGCATACTTGCATATCTCTGGGACTAATTTACCTGGAGCTCTAGTCAATGACAAACGGCTATTACTCATCATAAAAAATGTAATTTGAGAATAGGTGAGTCTGGAAAGAATTACTTATAAATAACTCCGACTATAGCCCATTTGGCTCCTAGCCAGGAGATTCTGGCCCTATTCTCGCTGTAAACACTGATAAATGAACCGCAACAAAGTCCTGGAAATATGTAGAATGTCACAGAAGGAGTCAATGGATTTCAATTTTCTTACATAATTGATGTAAATATTTTCTGTTGCAGTCTATTGAGGTCACTTTTTCAGAGCTCGACTACAAATGAAATACAGGACACTGATTTATGTAGGGGACTGGGGCCCTAGACCCTTAGATTCGAAACCGTAACATGGGGATATGACAATGACCATCAAAGGCGGATCCAGGATTTTGAAAAGGGACGGGGCGCTATTGGGAAATATTTTCCTTAATTGCCTTTTGGCTGAGTTTTACATTTACAAAAAAAGCAAAATTCGCCGGAAATGAGGAGGGGCGTGCGCCCCTATCCCCCTCTCTCTGGATCCACACATGCATTGATCGTGGGTTCAGTATTCAGTCGACGTCGTTAGTCATATGAAATCCATTTGACCTCTATAGCACTCTTCCATTCTGTTCTCATCACGCCCTTTGTTCATTCAACTCATGGTTGGTTATTGGTTGTTTCGTGTCCCGATTAACTGCGAGGCTCATATCGAGGATGGTAATGGTAACCTACACCTTTACAGATATAAGTATTCAGGCTTTTGAAAGGGAGGGGGGCGCTTTGCAAAATTGTTTCCTTAATTGCTTTTTGGTCGATTTTTACATTTGAAAAAACGCAAAATATTCCGGGAAAAGGGAGGGGCGCCCCCGTGCCCCCCCCCCCCCCCCCCACACACACACACACTCTCTGGATCTGCCACTGAGGGCCTACAGACAGCCGGTGGCACTATAGACCTTTGATATCCCTGTTGTCATCACAGGGGGAGCTAATTAGAAATTGCGCTAAAACAATCATCCTCTTACTTATAGCAATAAGAGGAATCTGACATATTATAAACTGCATCGAATCAATGTTTGTGTAGGCCTAGATCTATAATGAATTCCCACTACATTGTTGAAAAGTGAAAAAATTATTTCTCGCAACAGAAAGACGTAGCTGTTACGATGGGTCCTGCTGTTGAATTGAGGCTGTACAACTGAGCCGATTTTAATTCTGTAAATGGTTCTGAAAAACATTTAAATCTAAAATTTCTGAAATGTGAAAAATTCTCTCATTCCACCCTCAGCAATATCAGATGCCTCATTGGCCATATCAGCAAATAGTTTAATCATGTTGTAAGTTGATAGAAACTTACGTTTCGGGCATGCCATAGTCCTCATAGTTCTCAGGAAAAGAAGGGATTCCCGCAGAGACAGCTGCTCATCCTAATCCCAATTCATATGGCAAAGCCCCATACCAAAATGTTGATAGCAGACCTGCCACCAATGTGCCGTTTTCAAGAGCAGCAGCCAAGTGTTGTGCTTGTCATTAATATAGGCAGCTATTGTGTTCTCGTGTGTTTTATACCTCATTTGGACCACTCATGCGTCCACTGTGGCATCTGTTCGTGTTCTGAATGTGCACACCCAAGCCAGCTTGTGACTGCTCTGAGAAGAACATCCCTAGTTTGAGCGCACGTACCCAAATAACCTTCCCAGTGTGCAGACTATTCCCATTATTAATATAGACGCTGCTGTCACTATGCAATCTTAAAATTTGTAAAGAATTACTGAGGCCAGCCCATCAGAAGATCCATAACGGTTATGATATAATATTTAAAACCCTAAAATGCAGAGGGTTGATGAAAACAATGTGTAAGATATTGAACAGCTTTGTGAGGCCACTGTGATGACACTGACAGCTCTTGGCCTCTGCCCTGGCATGAGGTGAGCGTTTAGAGAGAATACACAACGTCTAACTGAGCATACATTAAAATGTATCTAAGATAAATTTTAATGTTGTATAATCTGTATGTATCCCTTACCATTCTTAGAATTTTTACCTGACGTTAGTAATAAAGGTTGTCTTCCCTACATTTGCCTCTACCAATATGCCATCATGCAGTCTAGATAATACGTTAAAAGAGTAAGCGGGTCTGGGACTATTGTCTGTGGTTTAAAATGAATATATTCTGGGTGGTTTTGTTAGGTTTTAATTTTGGAAGATAACCCAATAGTTCTGGTTTCATTATGTCAACAAAATATGCTATTGTGTAGGAAAACCACGTCCTTAATTATGTTACAATAATTTTATAGTCACAAACACTAAGTCCAATCATATATAACAAGTAGTGCATTTCTTTTGGCCTAATCAGAAACAGGGAATGGTAGAGTAAAGCATATGAGGTAACACTCACTGCCATAGTTCAGCAATATGAAACAGTAAACAAAGTAGCTTGGCCTTGCTGACCAAACAATACAAACGGGCCCGGCAAAGTAAAGTACCAGCTTGGGCAGGGGCTCAGATCGGAATGGCTGAGGCTTGATATAGCATGGGAAAACTTGACTGGTGGCAATTAATGGTATTGGTCAGCAAGGATTGGTTTTTGTAAGGCTTTCTAAATTGGAGGTAGGTTAAAGGACCCACACCTTTGGTAATGGGTCTCTCTTATTACCTTTTTAATATTTAGGCATTTTTTAGGCAATGGCCAAATTAGTGATTGATACATTAAGGTATGGTTTGGCTTGGTGAAGTGGCAATACCACAGTACAACTGGCAATGTTGGCCTTTTTATATAGTGGCCTTTTAATATATCATGGTGGTTTATAAATGAATGAGTATATCTAAATGTTGTACCACAGTATATATATATGGTCTTCTACTGACCTTGTCCTGGTGTTTGTTTAATAAATATGAACTTAAACTGTTTCTACTGTCTCTGGTATTCATTCAATGCATTACAATAGTAACTGATCATAATGATAATTAGTAATTAATAGAAGCAGAAGATATAATTAGAATAGTTATTATAAGTCACATGAATAAAGACAGATTGATTATATATATAAGTAGAAACATAAAGTGGTGAAGACACCAGCCTGTCTTTACATTGGTGGAGAGCCCGGGTAATATCTGTGGTACAATGTTTAAATAAAGGGAAGTTCATGGAAAAAGGCCAGCCAATATAACTGAAATAATGGGTGTTTTAGAGTGCTGTGGTATTCCCATGGATACCAGGCATTCTTCAGCCAAAGAAAAAAGAGCAAGAATACTACTTCATAAAAAACTTAAAGAGTCAAAGGTAAAACAAAAAGCTGCAAAAGACCCATTGCCAAGAAATGTGGTTGGCGGAGAACAAAATAATGAACCGCCAATCCAACTCCTACCGGGGTTCAACCCCAAGCCTACTCATGAACTGCCTCTCACATTGAACAATCTCGTGCTACCAATTCCTGACCAGTTCACACCTTTAAATGAAAATGCTTATCAAAATTCATTATTCGAGCTAGCCGACCGAAATACACATGTTTTACAAGAAGACCTACCTTTTGAAGATTACAACGACCCTGCAAGCTTAGCAAGAGAGGCACAAGTAGCTTATGAAAAGGCGCAAAAGTCAAGCCAAAATGCCAAACGACTAGAAGCCCTAGAGGAAAAACTGAAATTGGTCGAAGGTCAGGTAGATACTGTGGCAGATAAAGTGGACACAGGCACTGCAAAGGTCATTGAGAAAATGGTGTCCGCGTTGAGTTTCAGCAAACTAAACCAGTATGACCAATGGATTCAAGATCAAGTTCCGAAGGCAGCAGAATATGAGCCGAATTTCAACCACCCTGTCTGGGCAGAACATCCACCTCCAACACCTGATGATCTCGGATTTAGGCAGGATCTGAGAGGCGACCTTCACCAAGCTGAAGCCTCACAGGTCCTACCGCAGCGTCCACCAATTCATTGCTGGATTTGTGGGCAAAACCATTATAGTGTTGGATGCCCTTTTAGGCCACCAGCACAGTCAGGAGGTAAAAGTAGAGGACGTTACCAAAACGGATACAGAGTTGGCAGGAATCGAGCTGAAGGCCGTGGACGCTGTAAGGGAAGCTCACGAGGTATCAGATGTGGATATGGTAATAGGAATTCCCAGGTCAATATGGGAAATATCCCACAGGCCTATCATCCACCACAGAATACATATCCAATGGGAGGCTACCCATATGGGTATCCAGCTTCCTATGGGTACAACCCTCCAGCACCAATGGAACCAGTGCATATGCCATCGATGGATCCTCAGCGCGAGTGGAGACAGCGATATGCTCCGACTGGTCAACAGCCTCCTGTGGGAAATGTTGGGGCGATCAACAACCTTTCCAGAGAGGAGCGTGTGAGATTAGCCCAAGTGTTGCTGGGAGCTGGTGATGAACAGGGAAACTAGGTTGGGGGCCCAACCCCATGTATTGCAGAAGAAGGGCCCCGAATGAAAATGAATATATGGACAAATATTCTGCGGAAATTGATAGACTTTATAAGCTAGTGTTTAAACCCAATCATAAAGATATAACCATTTCTCAAGAGGTCAAACCTTTTGAGGAGACAACCGCAGACAGCATACAATATAATCAGGATAAACATGTGCCTAATGCTGAGAAGGTAAAGGATTTAATTTTTGCTGAATATAAACAAAATGTGGATAAAAATTGGTTATCTGAACCAATGAAAATTCATGGACTCAATGAAGTACAAGTTGAGAGTCCCTGAATGCCCTGGGCTCTCTCAGACCTGTGTTTATGGAAACTATTTAGAGAGGATCAGTTATATGAAATAATGGAGGATTGTGAAATTGTCAATAATAATGATAAGAACAATGTTTTATCGAAAGAAGGACTAAAAGCCACTGTTAGGCAAAGCCAAGATTCTAATATGTCTAGTTTGGGTTGGATAAGGAGGCTAGCAGATGAACTTTATAGACAGCATCTTAAAAACCTGATAGAATATCTCAGCAAGAAAAACATTTATCACAGGAATGTGGGACAAACACAAGAACAATTATGTTTGACTGCAAACATTGTCTGTATTTTTGTATTTGTCAAGAACCTTTTGAGACAATTGGGAAACAAGACATTCAAAAGTCACATTCTATTGGAATTAGTTCGATTTTGATGAGGTCTCAACAAGGGAGCCTTCAACAGCATATTCTTGATGACCAGGCTTGTGTCTATGTAGACATTCAAAGAAAACAATACAAGGCATTAGTGGACAGTGGTGCTGATGACTGTATTATTTCTAAAAATGTTTTGGCAGATATCAATTTAGACTTGATAGGGGCGGAATTTGGTCAATCAAATATAAATTGTATAATGGCAGATGGGTCAAGGGTCAAATCATTAGGATGGGTGAAATTACCAATCAAAATTGATGATTCTGTCTGCAACATACAGTTTCACATTTTGGAAGGTTTATCTATTGAGATCATATTATGAAGGTCATTTCTCCAAGAATTCTCAATGAGCCTTGATTTTGCAGCAAATGAATACCAGATGACGACCCTGCCAGTGCAATTAACAAAGGAAACAACAATACCAGGTAAGTCTCAAGCTCTAATAGACGCTGCAGTTCCAAAAGAGGATGGTACATGGAATAATCAGGTAGGGATATTCGAGGCAACCCCAGCACCTTGGCAGCGGGGATGCAGAGCTGTTAAGGTGGCGTTAGTTCAAATAGAAGAGTATGCTATACCAGTCTGCATACTTAGCTTGGAAAACAACCCAGTAACTCTAAAGAAAGGGACGATGGTAGGTACATATGTAAATACGATTAAGCCATATTTTGCAGAAATTGCACAGAAATTGGATCCAGTGGATGGATCTTTTCCTGTGGGAGAAGGGGAGGCAGGAGCCAAAAGCTCCTAAGAAAAAGAAAAGACCCCTACAAAGAATACAAATATAAAAACAATAAAAAACCCCGAACAAAATTCCGTTCATGTCTCTGGACATGCAGAGAATGAGGACACAAATGAGATAGAAGACGATAATGACTCGCAAAAAATTGATTTGCCATTAAAAGTCGATCTATCTGGTTCCATTCTAACAGATGACGAAAAGAAAATTGTCAGAAAAATGCTTGAAGAGAAGAAAGGCATTTGCAAAGCCAAATGAATTACAGTATACATATGTGGCAAAGCATAAAATACAGTTAAAGCCAGACGCAAAACTTGTAAATGCAAGGCCATATTGTTTGGCTCCTCCAATGCGAAGGGAATTAGAGAAAATTTTTGGAACAGTTGGATAAAGGAATAATTAAGCCTGCGGCAGAAGGGCCATGGGCCAGCCCAGCATTCTTAGTTAAGAAACCAAGTAGTGAAAAAATGATAAAAAGGAAAATCTTCCTAATAAAAATCTCTTTGCTTATAAATGGCATAATGACAAAGAGTCAGTGGAGATGTTCCCCGTTCTTGAGGCTAGAAATATTTCTAGAAAGGGTGGAAAGCCAATTATAAAGGTAATATTTGAGGATCACAGGTCCGATATATCCCTATAGAATTTCTAGAAGAAAAGGCAAAGAAAAAGCATGTCCAGGAAAATGTTGTGTTAGGAGATATCTGAAATCTAAGGTCCATAAGAAATTAGTATTAACTTGATTATAGTGGTATATATAAATAATTGTGTGTCTTATTATAATACCCTGTGTGCGAATATATAATTATATGTGTCTGTGCTATACTAATATAATATGTTATTAATGCACTAATTGTATAGATAAGGATATTAAAAACTAATAAGAACTATAAGCTAATCATTTATTTGGACCATTGTAGGGGATGTACAAATGCAAATTGTTCAGAACTTAATATAACACCTTTTTAGCACATTGAGGAGTTTAGTTTCTAAAGAAAAAAAAAGGTGTTCACCCCTAATATTAAATGTTATGCCATATTACTTGGTTATAAGGAATGGGTAAATGCTGGGAATAGCATTGAATTTGGAGTTTGGCAGTAATTAGAATCATAGCTTTGGTACTATGTATAATTTACTAATAAATACATATATGTATGTTATATCATAACATATTTATTGTATGTAGGGTGACCAAATAATGATTGAAGCAAAGGTAGAAAGTCTTAATGTCTGAATACAACTAACATCTGCAATCTGCACTGATCAAGGTTTTTAATTCATTGCTTGTGGGACATAAAACCTTCAAAATCAGAAGCTATATATATGGTGTACAGTTAGAGAATCGCAGGTCTGGAGCAAGGAGCCAAACAAGGAGAAGCTTTATTAAATAACCTAAGGAAATAAGCCACTAAAACTGCGTGCAAGAACACAAACATAAGTAATTGCAAGCAGGCAGGCCAAACCCGCATTAATGTAATGCAACTTGCAATTGGTTGGAGTAAAGTTCTACTGAAAACTTGGGACTACAGTACATAAAGTCTATTACAGGAGGCTATACTGCATATGCTTTGACCCTAGGCCTTGCACGCGTGCCTCCCTTAGGAAAAGGCTTACAGTCCAAATACATTTAGACCTCCCTAGACCTGCTGCTAAACCAAATACTCAATGCAAACATTCCCTAACCACTATTTGAGGGAAGGATATTCTCAAAGTCTGAACTGCATTGGGACTGCTGCCAATTCCCTGTTACCAAATACTCACCACAAACAAATCTTGAATGATTATTTAGGTACATCACATAAAATATCACCATGATAAATGAACCAAACCAAATTATGAGAGGGAAAAGACATGTGTACAGGCTGGAGAGGCATAATTGAAATGATGTACCTAATGAAATTAGAAATAATGTTGAAGTGCTAAGAGATTAAAAAGGTACATATTTAAGGAACTATGAACAGGCAAAGAAGATAAAGAATGCCAAGGAAAGAGGCTACGAAATGAACATAGGTGGATAATGATAACCCTTGTGGAGAGGTTGTTTGTTTGAAGTGCTAAGAGGTTAAAAAGGTACATAAGACAAAGGAACTATGGACAGGCAAAAATGATAAAAGATAGCCAAGGAAAGAGGCTAAGAAATGAACCTAGGTGTTGTAGAAAATCCTCGTCGAGAGGTCACTTGGTAATGGCCATTTCACTCATTTTTAGATAATTGAGTGGAACCAAGGTGAAGGGGCTGGATGAATGGATTGTATTGGTGTTTTTTAATTAAACTGCAGATGACTAAGATACACCAATATGTATGAATATTGAATGCATGCTATATGCCCCAAAGGTGGAATTAAAGGAACTGTATGAAAGTAATATATTATATTTAAATGAAGTTTAAGTGAAAGTTCCTTATTGCTGGTAGAGCAAAAATGCCTGAGATGATTGCTGGTAGAGCAAAAATGCCTGAGATGATTGCTGGTAGAGCAAAAGTGCCTAAGATTATTGCTGGGAGAGCAAATATAATGCCTGAGGAGTAAAGTATGGCTGCATGAGCCAAAAGGGGACAACAAATAACCCGCCAAATCTATGTGAGTAACAAGGTACACATTGGTAAAAGTCTAAAGAAAATAGTGGTATTTGCCTAAGTGCCTTATGTAGAGTCGACGTCTTCAGATTTGGATTTATGTAACAGGTTCGGTTTGTGGTAACGGGAGGTGGTGTGGCCGTGTGCTACACAGTTCAGACATGCAGATTTTTGCAACAAATAAAGTGGAAAGGGAATTTAATCAAATCATTAAAAACTGAATTAATATAATTGCAACTTGAATTGCTGAATCATTTAATACCTTGGATTATCAAATAGTTGATTGATATACACGAAAGGAAAATGATAATAATGCTAATAAAATGAAAATTGAAATCCTATCATATAAATTCAGAAATGTATATATGTATATGCTTTGAGATATTCTAAAGCATAGTAGCGAGTTATTGTTGTGTGAGATGTATAATTATAATATATATTATATATTTAAGGTTGTATTTTATTGTGTGTGATCAATGTGTTAGGTGACATGAAACAACCTTCAAGTTCACATTGCAACACTCTTATGTTAATGAGCTGCATGAAGGTTGCTAGCCACATTGTTATATAAGATTTGAACAGAACCAACTACAAATTGCCAGCCACTAAGACGGGTAGTCAGTGGGCTCTTGGGCATCACACACACAGCAAACATCACACAGCAAGTTGTTTGTGTCATATAGGCAACACTTCTTGATAGATATTTTTCTGTCACTGATCCGGTTGGTAATTTTATTGAAAATTGAACTAACTTCATATGACTAAATAGCTATGTACTTGTTTTACAGTGTGACATTGGATATATGAACATTATAGGTTGTTATTTTAATAGTATAAGTTGATATACAGGATTGCTCATGATCAGTCAGAAACATTATTTTTCGTCATAATTGATGGTAAGTAAGCCAGGGCCTACAGCCCCTTCACCAAAAATCTCGACGTCCGAACTGCAACCCAACTCATCACCAATAGGTATGTATCCTCCAACTTGATACGAGGAGGCAACTTCAGATGAGCCGTTGTAAACCTCAGATAAAAATTAAAGTAAGTGTCAATATTCCCATTAGAGAATTCATTGAGATATGACCACTTCTGCTTCTCAATTAATTAACCTGACACTTTATATAAGTACCTTAAACATTAAAGTAGTTGTATTATATTCCACATTAATGTTATATACCTGTGACCCTAGCTATGAAAACTAATCAAAATTTTTGGGAAAATCAGGGAAAATATCATACAACAAAGGAGAGGGGGTAATCAATCTTGTTATATTTATGTATTTGTTACTTATTGTTTTGTACAATAATTTCAAACAGAACACAAACACTACAAGGCCAGCCTGATGAGCTAGAAGGGGCACGATCGATAGACGGGCTGCCGGTCCCAACTGCGCAAGAGATAGCGTCAGGGCATCTTGCAGCCTTTACGGCGACGACTGCACAGCTGCACTAATCACCGGAAGTGAGACAAAGTGCAACAGACGACAGCCATTCGCCCAATCGATCATCATATTTTTGTACTGGATGGACCCTGCTGTTTTAATGTTAATGTTAATTTGTACAGGACTACTGTCTTATTTCTAATTTTTATTATTGTTGATTTTGCTATAGCTGCACACATTATGAATGAATGTTTTTGCGGATATTAAATATTATATACAAATGGGTTAATGATATATATCATATTAGTTTAGTATCAATGTATGTGCTATTTACATACACTAATATAAGACTTACATACGCTTATGCATAATCTAGTTGAAAAAGCATCACAATGATTTTGCGATGTATGATTTTCTTAACAATTTTTATTTTCTTTTTGAATATACCATTCCTAAATAATAGTAGAAAATGATTCACAAGCCGCAGTATTGAAGATAATACAAACATAAACAGGCTTTTCAAATTACAAATATATAGTATATAATCTTTGTTTACGTATATTAATCTAATGTTGAGTGTAACAACATACTAATCGTTCGTGGGGGGCAAATGTAGGAAAACCACGTCCTTAATTATGTTACAATAATTTTATAGTCACAAACACTAAGTCCAATCATATATAACAAGTAGTGCATTTCTTTTGGCCTAATCAGAAACAGGGAATGGTAGAGTAAAGCATATGAGGTAACACTCACTGCCATAGTTCAGCAATATGAAACAGTAAACAAAGTAGCTTGGCCTTGCTGACCAAACAATACAAACGGGCCCGGCAAAGTAAAGTACCAGCTTGGGCAGGGGCTCAGATCGGAATGGCTGAGGCTTGATATAGCATGGGAAAACTTGACTGGTGGCAATTAATGGTATTGGTCAGCAAGGATTGGTTTTTGTAAGGCTTTCTAAATTGGAGGTAGGTTAAAGGACCCACACCTTTGGTAATGGGTCTCTCTTATTACCTTTTTAATATTTAGGCATTTTTTAGGCAATGGCCAAATTAGTGATTGATACATTAAGGTATGGTTTGGCTTGGTGAAGTGGCAATACCACAGTACAACTGGCAATGTTGGCCTTTTTATATAGTGGCCTTTTAATATATCATGGTGGTTTATAAATGAATGAGTATATCTAAATGTTGTACCACAGTATATATATATGGTCTTCTACTGACCTTGTCCTGGTGTTTGTTTAATAAATATGAACTTAAACTGTTTCTACTGTCTCTGGTATTCATTCAATGCATTACAATAGTAACTGATCATAATGATAATTAGTAATTAATAGAAGCAGAAGATATAATTAGAATAGTTATTATAAGTCACATGAATAAAGACAGATTGATTATATATATAAGTAGAAACATAAAGTGGTGAAGACACCAGCCTGTCTTTACAATTGCAACAATTTGCATAACCCCAATACTCTGTGCTCAATGTGCTGAAAACATGTTCTTCAGTCTGGATCGTTTTTCTGTTCCTTCATTTAATTATTCATACGTCAGGATTCCATGTCTTGTGTTTGTGTTGTTAATATTTCAGGTCGTACATCTGATATGCTCTCAGTAGGCATTGCATCAAACTTTCCAGTTCTAGACGAATATTCATAAGTAATGTGTTTTACCTGCATAATCTTTTGATTCTAGCAGGAGGATTTTATAAGCATTTTCAATAGTGGAAATAAAAGGTTTATAATCTCTAATTACTGTTACCTCTGCACCCCGCAGAATGTCCTTATAATGTTCTACTGCTCTTATGAATGATAGTCCCTTTCTCTGTGGTAGAGTAATTCTTTTCATTTCCCTGTCATTCATGAAGCACACATAGAATGAAATGGGTCTGTATATAGAATTAACTACATGACTACCAGATTACTTCTTGAGGAGGGGAAGGCCCTATTGCTTATAAGTACCTCTATAGATATAAAAGTTAACGCATCTGAGCATCTCTAATGTCCGCTTTTCTGGAGAATGCCTGTATTGTCTAGTAAATATGATGTCATTCACTCTCATCTCATGTTTTCGTCATTGATGCTAAATCAACATTACATCCTCCAAACTCTGACATTGCAGGCATGTCAGTCATTGAAGGACATTTGGGCGGAAATTTAATAAATCCACTAAAAATTGTAAATAAATTATATTTATATGAAGGACATTAAGGTAATATCATCAAGTATGCTCTACAAGCCTCCATGATATGAGAAAATATCCTTAAAATTTGAAATTTGTTTTTTATTTTTTATTGGAAAATTTATCAGAGGGCAAAGTGAACCCTCATCCCCCTATAGAAAAAGTGTTTTCTCCTCGGATTTGCACTGATCTCAAAAATGACCTAAAAAATTTCCAAAAGTGCGGAATTCCGCCCTTATGCGGAACTCTGGCATGCCTGCATTGGCGCTTTTTGAAATCGAACAAGTCGGCTCCGCCGCTGGGATGGGGAGGCGATCCCTGGGCCCCTCACACTCCAGGCAGACATTCTACCCCCCTCCCCCCCTCCGAACTCCCCCCTCCCCAACCCTTACTCGTCTTGTGGGGTCGGCGGGTACCCACTGACCAGGCTGAGCACACTGGACAGTAGTACCAGTAGCAGTAGCAGTAGTAGTAGAGTACACACCTTTTTATTCAAACTTTTGTATTTAACTCTTTTACTGGTCATCAAAAGTACATATAGTAAGTGAGTCAAATGAATGATTTCTTGAAGATTTTCATTTTTTTTGCAATTTAATGAAGAATTAGAGTATTGGCTGGTTGCTGGTGTTCTCCCCTGTACTTCATAGTGGCATGTATAAGTTGAGATACCAGCTTTTAAATGGTAGCATTCTGTCTCTCTCTTTTGGCTCACTCTCTATCTCATTGGTGGCTCCTATTCAAAGTTGAGGCTTGAGTAGGGATTGGAAGCACTGGTTCTTTAACCTAGAGATGGTAAACATAAGACATTATTGCTGATATCTAGATATGAATCTTGACCCTAAAATGAACATTTCTAATTCAGACTATAGATGAGGGTTTTTAACTATCAACCAACACGAAGAATTGAGTAAGTGAAGATTTCTAAACAATTTTATTTTGATTCAGGCACAGATTAATACTAGACAATTCCGTTGCAGCTACTAGCACCTGAGTTGACAACAACGTTAATAAGCTGCATAAGCCAACGTATGTACTACTTCTGTGCCTGTAGAGACAGTAATCTAAGTACAGATCCTACCTCGACGACATTAGAGCTAACCCATATAGGTATTGTATGAACAAAGCAACTTCACAGGGGATTGGTGTAATCAATGTTCTTGACTTACAGGGGGGTCACGGGTTCGAGACTGGGCTTTATCGGTTACACCACCTTAGCTTCTGCCGTTCTTATCCCCATAGATTTGGTCATCAGTATTTGGTACAGAAACACAAACATGAGTTGGTGTTGCTATAGCTGAAAAACTGCTGAGCACATCTTAAACTCCAACATTACAATCATCATCATCAAAGCAACTTTACAATTTGGGCATCTTTATTAAATGGCATATTTACAAATACATTCAGCATACCAATATAAATATTCACAGTTACAAATAGCTGTATCATAAAATCCCTAAAACATAACAAGGGTTTTCCATACTCAAATAATTTACTCTGCGTTGCGTTATTCTTCTCGGTTTGTTGTTTGGTGTTGCCTCTGAAATACACAATGGAATGAAGGTCTTAATAAAACTTTGTCAACCTTTTTGATATTTTTGCTTGCTTTTAGATAACTAGGTATGCATTTCAATAATAATATGATTATGTAATGTTGAAGGATTATTGCATTAAAAATGTGCACACTGTGTTTACAAAGTTCGTTTTAAAATTACTGCAAGCAATTTTCTTTCTTTCATTTTCAGGGAAGTCACTCTCCGTTTTTGCCACTTATATTCTAGATGCCACTTGGAGGAATATAACCTGAGAAATAGAGTCCTTACACCAATTTTTCACATGAATCACCTAAATTTAAAACAAAAATACTCTACCAAAGCATTAGAGAGATATTGGAATATTGGCTAATCAATCCAAATTGCTATAAAATAGAAATCCTAAAAAAACAGTAGAGACAATTGCTACTCTTAAATCTGACTTACTTTCTTCTTGGCCTCTTCTTCGGATAAACTCATCAACTCCTCTAACTCTGTCTTCCATCCTAATTTATCACAGAACTCCATCACAGTTTGGGTCAGGTCACCTGACAAGTAGATTGATTTCTGTTAGATCCATTTCATGTAGTATTGAAACATTTATCGCTAATTACCTTTACATTATAGATGTATATTGCTTTGGAGAGTAAAAATATGATATGACAATGTAGTAGAGAAATGGAATGAACGACAAAAAAGGTGAATACCCCAACATTATAGATAATGCAATACTAAGCTTGGTTCCAAAATAAATGGTCATGTCGGAAGTCATAATGTCTTACATTCAAGGGTAAGAGGCCATCTTTAAAGGGACTTTCTCGTCTGTGAGATGGACGTAAATTGATACATCGTAACCCCCAGACTCCTGCAGCAATTTTGTGACGTGACCAATAACGTCACCAGAATACAGTGAAAAACACGTTGCTGGCTGTTGCATCGTTAGGCTAATGTTGGCGTATGTTAGCCTAACAACGGCAGGACGAGAACATCCCTTTAAAGTGCTTGTGATCAAAGTGAACCCATCCCAACCTTTTTCTTAAATCTCTGGATCTATCATTATGCTAATCAAAAGGTCATGGGTTCACTTCCCAGATTCATTTCCCACCTCTTTTCATACTCTCTGCATGGACTATGACGAGACATTCAATACATCTTACTCTATGGAGTGATCCACAATTTACTGAAGGCCGTGGTTGTGTTGGATTCTGTCCACTGTGCAAGAAAAAATTGCCAAAAATTCTCAAATATGGATTGATATGAGCAGAGGACAACCCTGGGAATAATTGTCTTCTCAACGTTGTGCAGATGACATCACATTTCTTAAAATTGGCGGGCAGCCATATTGGTGGTCACTTTATAGTATTTATCATTCCCAATTCTGGACTAATCAAAACAAAAATCTATGCCACATTTTTCTTAAACAAACTCCCTGACTCATATTCAACAATTTTTATAATTTATAATTTTAGATTTATAATTTATTTTATGGCTATGTGCTCATTATCAGCACATAGTGATCACCAAAATGAGATCACGTGACCACGTCTGCACAAGGTCTTTTGTCTTTACTATAGTAGGTAGTATACTACCTACCCCAGGGCCATAGGAGGTATCAGCCACCTGTGCTGAACTTGAAGTTAAGTGTATAATCAAAGAAAAGAAATTTTGCATAGGATTATTCAAAGGTTGCTTTTGATGAGTTTACCTGCAGAGACGACATCGTTTTGGCGCGGGGAGTGACAGAAGGGTCCGGTGGCCTCCATGTTAAACAGAACGCGAGGTACACCCGGCAACACGGCCTCTGAGATACTCGCGAATGGCTCCACCTGGAAACCGACAAAAACATTTTTGAATTGGTAACCATGGAAGTAACCAACATACAGTTTACAATTAAAGTATCCACCTGGGGAATCCTGTAACAGTTGGCTACCTGTTATGTGATGGTCGACATTCTAAGAAAACGTCAATATTCTGCACACATTTTACTACAGTCTTTTTAAATTGTCATAGAAAGATTCGTACAAGTAGAGATTTTGATCAAGAAATACATAGGGTCCTACTAAAAAGTTTGGAAAATATGACTTGTTATTCTAAATTGTTAATCTTTCCATTGCTAAGTATGCGAGTTACCCATAAGTTTACATCTAAGATTTTCAGACTGGAGAAATCTTTTTTCTAAGGTTGATGTGTTTTACAAAAAATACATTGTATTAGAAAGATGTTCTTGAAAGTCTATAACGAAATGACACTCTTATTGCCCTACCACATTAGGATATTGCCAATGGATACATGATTCACATTGGTCATGTATTGTTTTGTCTACAAATCTAAAGAATTACCATGTGGCTGTAAAATAGAAATCAGGAAAACTACAAGTCGCGACTGCTCGAATTCCACTACGATAGCAATATATGAATGATGAAGACAAAACCTTTGTTTTTTTTGACATTATTTGAGGAAAAAGTTGTTTTTGAACCAATGACGATGACTGAATTGGCCAAAGGCATCTTAATGGTAAATAACCAATCCCTCATTGCTAGCTGATCACAAAAAAACACACAAAATTCAATAAAAAATAAATTTGCGTTCACCTCTAGCGAGGACCCCATGACGATGAGTAGATCGGCTCGCGGCATGTCAGTGGTAAATAACCAGAACCTCATTGGGAGCTGCTCTCCGAAAAACACAATGTCTGGCTTCACCACCCCCTGTTTGAGCATTAAAGGGTATCAGGAAAATTAAAGTTTTTTAAAGATAATAATTTTTTTCTCAGAAATATCAAAGGGTTCCTTGCACATAAATTTTCATATCGTTATGTTTTATGTACACAACTTGACTTGAGTATTCTAAAAACATTTTAGAAGAAGTAAAGAGAAAATATCGAGGTATAAGTGAGTAATTAATAAAAACATTTAAATTGGGGAATTCCCTAATTTCTGAGCCCTTATCTGACCAAATATGTGTATTTGATTTTAAAATTACACGTTCCTTACTTTATACATTTTAAGATGGGGGATTTCCATTGATGGATAAAGGGGATTCCCAACTAACTCACCGTGTGACGTCACAAATTTCGAGATTTCTCTTAAAAAATTAAATAAATTGCAAGAATGTTAATGCCTCCTAATTGTGTCCAAATTAAGAATTTTCTTTAACTTTTTCTCATACACATAGCGCTAGATATAATGGATTCGCGACTCTGATTTCATTGAAAAACGATTATCCAATACTTATGTGCAAGGTTTCCTTTAAACAGCTTATGACAATTCACATTTTATTGTTATTGTTTGACGCCTATAAAGAATATCTGACTTATTGCTTCTACTCAATGACTGCTTGTATACTAGCGACTATGATAATGTTATCTTTTGATAATTGACACATACCGTACATAGTTAAATTTTCTTGAGTATAAGATCAAACTAGTTATATCTTTTGAAGGCTATACTATTTCCCAGCTAGCCCTAAGAAACAACCTTTTATAGCAAAGTTATATATCTCAAAGATCTAGTTTGACAATTTTTCCAGATGACTGGTTAAGACTGCATTCCATTTTACGATTTTGAATCACAATTTCGAAAATTGCAAGTGCATGGGAGTAAGGGTAAACTAACTTTTTTGTCAATATAAAGGATTTTAAATTCTCTTTAAACAGTATGATACATTTGTAGGTTACTGTATAATTGTAATGAAAATTTCGAAATTACCAAATTTTCGGGAGCCAAAATCTCGCCTAATGGAGTACAGGCTTTAGTTGAAATTTGTTTCTAATAAAGGCATTTAAAGCTCTCAGGATAGTAGCCTACCTTGCAGGTGGGCCTTGTGCAGTAGGCCACCTTATCCTGGAATATGGCGCCCTCTAGGTCCTTCCCCTCATACTCCTTGAGACACGTGCGACACTTGGCGCTCGTGAACGTACCGTGCGCCTCGACCAGCTTATCCGCGGGCAAACCGGACACTGTGGAAACAAAAGTAAAGTACATAGTAATGTATGTAAATATGACAGAATTGTATGAACTAAAAATAACTTTAAAATTTTTTTAATACAAATGGGCTAACTTAACCTTGGGGTCAAGTTTAAACTATGTGAATTTGCCAGTGGTGAATAGAGCTTTTTGTAAAGGTGGGGGGCGTGCTGATATAAAGGGGGGTGCGGCCCCTATTTTCCAGAATTTCCCATTAAAAAGGCTTAATTTGGCCGGGAAAAAGGGTTGGGGCGTGCCCCCTCTCCTTCTAAATCCGCCACTCTTTGTTCCAAGCTTTTCATACTTCCACATAAGAGGGGTAATTTCTATGTGAAAGGTTGTCAATATGTGTTCTACGAAATGGTCCAATTTTTCACATTTGTTATGTATTAGGTGTCTACAAATGCAGTAAAAACCTACTGCGATATATTTACTTGACGTTGTTTTTTTACACTACGTCAGTTTTTTCTGTAGTCTGTTTTAATGAAAATACATAATATCATTATAAATAACTCACATCTCTCTAGTCCGTCAATGTTCTGCGTGTACATACGGTGCAACATGCCCTTTTCGTGGAGTAGTCTAACAAAGTAGTGTGTTATATTTGGCCGATATTCCCCCTTGGGATACAACTCTTTGGCTAAAGTATAAAACGGTTTTGGGTCCATTTGGAAGTAGTCGAGGTCAAAAACAGCCTCCGGGTAAGGTAAATTGTACTTTTGTAGATTATCATATAATCCAGTGCCCGGTGATCTGTAAAAATAGAAAATAAATAATTATCATAATTCTTTCATCAAATAATATTTCTACAAATTGTATATCGATTGGCTAAACTGGCTAATTTAATAGTCGATTATTCAATACTATCAATAGTATCATCCGTTGTACCTTATTTAAAGGGGAACACCAGTGACATACTACAACAACATTGTAAATAGATCTTGCTTTTCTGATGTCATCAGTCAAAACAGCATCAAAATCGGATGAGCGGTTCAAAAGTTATTAAGGAATTAAGATTCTCCTGAGCTCCCCACTGGAGGCAGCCATTTTGAATAGATTTCCCAGCATGCACCTTATCATTAAACCAAATTGTGGTTCCTGTTTAGATTCCTGCAGGCTTAGCTATAGTATTTCGTTCATTTTAAGAGTGCTTTTATGAAAATGTTATTCGACGGAATATCATGAAAGTTCATATCCTTAGTAGAGATACTTTGAGGCACATTATGTAATAGGAATATCATAGGAATTTACATCCTAATATCATAAAGTTGCCATGGCAACATTAGTATGTATAGCAACCCCACCAAAAGAATAACAGCCCCTATTGAGCTATTTATAAGGTATTTAATCCTACCAAAACCATATATCATGAAAAAGAAGATACTATAGTATCAATTCTATGGTTAAGAGTCAATCTATTGTTTCTGGTTGCCTAGCAACCCACAGTTTTCATACTGAGTAGTATAGTAACCATTGGTTCTACCTAGCAACAGCCTGTTGCTTAGCAACCTAACATCTGAGTTTGTTGCTTAGTAACCTGGATACATTGTATAAGTTTATTGTGCAGAGTTTTCAGCATTCTGGTACCATTAATGATGTTTAAATGGATGGTTGCTATGGTAATACCAAATCTTAGAAATGGTTACTAGGGAAAAACTACACCATAGTTACGGTTTCTATGTAGTTTAAAATTTATGGCCATACTCAGTTTTCATCATTTTGATTATAACAAAATGGGTTATTTGGTATATTATACTTAATATGACAAAGCAAAGTAATAAATGACACTTAAATATTACAAACCCAAACAGGAACCTCAATTGGATTAGTTGGTGATGTGCATGCTGGGTAATAAAAACAAAATGGCTGCCCCCAGTGGAGTGCTTGATAGACCCTTATTTGGTCAATAACTTTTGAACCGATGCTCCGATTTGCATTTCGTTTTCACCATCAGTTTGGGAATTTCATATTCTCTATACACAAAAATTTTTTTTTTTCACCGGAGTGCCCCTTTAAGTGGAATTTATGTATTGTTGTAGACTGTGTGTATAAGCACCATCTGCTGATCAGGGGCAACAATGAAGTTGATTTTGATTGATACAAAAAATATAGGAAAGTTTGTAGCTCTTTTTACTTTAGGAGAGCACTATATGTATGCTCACTTCAATGTAATTTTATTATACAAACATACATGCTTAACATTTCTTCATCCCATAATGTGTGGATATTTCTATCATTCGTTTATATCTAAAATAACGATAAAACTAGCGACAACGTTGCTCCAAATGTGTGCTTTACAATCAATGAATGCTGATTTTAAGAACGTTTACTTAAACGTATATATTTTCGCACTGTATAATTTGAGCCACAATGTTTTGGTGCATTCCGCGCAATGACGCTTCTAGATGAAAATATGATATATATGGGAGTAAATAACAAAACCAACTACCGGTACTAAAAATGCAAACTACAAAATACGCGAATTTTTATGACACTAAAATGTCCCTTATTAATCACTAGATGCGCGAAAAATAACAACGCGAAAATATGTACGTTCACAGCTCTATGGAGGCTTTATCTCACCTATCACATTGTTAAAGGCCTGTTGTGTATTCTGTACTTTCGGTAAGATGCCCAACAGCCACATACGTATACACATCTGTAAGCCTTATCGCGGCTTTCATGTGGTTTTCTTTATCTATCAGATACCTTATGCTACCACAGCGTTCACGCGTCTCCAATAACAACACACTTCTAACACTGATATTAAATGAGAAACACAACCAGAGAGGACAGAACGGCGGATTTTAAAAGAGGGTAGCAGGCTCGGATCCAGAGCCAGTGCTCTAGCCGGGGGGGGGGGGGGAATCAATAAAATCAGGATTAACACAGGTCTTCCAATTTTAAGATCCAAAAATTGTCTCCTTTGGGTCTAGGGGGGATTTCCCCTTTTGTCCCCCCCCCCCCCCTAGGATCTGCCACGCGGACCGTAGCCTGGGTATCAGAAAACTCCTTGTCCTTCAGAATTATTTGCAAATGCCCCATTCTAAAATGGCAGTTATCTCTATCATTTGCTCTACCTTTGGAATCTACCAACCTGAAGTCGGGTATCCCGCTGGGCGTACTGATTCCGGCCCCAGCCATTACCACCACCTTCTGAACATTTCTCTCCTTTATATAATTTACTACGTCCTCGACAGAACCCTTCTTGTGCCATCGGACCCCTGTGGAGAATAATCGTTTGAACCTGCAAAACACAGAAATGGAAATAGAAATCTAAGAAACTCTAACTAAATATCTTTCAAAGTCAAATGCATCGATCCCTATTATATAATCTATATCAATTAAGTATATAATTTCAGAATATCATACTAACCGTAAATTTTTAAAGGAAAATAAAATTTTATAGTTTCCTTTTCAGCTGATTCCAGATCGTGTTAAACAATGTTTGTTTCTGATAGACCAAAATATTATTAGAGCTTTTCTTGATTGAAACTTTATTTCTATAAGGACCTTAGAAAACAATACTCTGTTACTTTTCTTTAAAAAAAAAAATATTTGGTTTGCAAATTTCATTGTATTATACTTCTTTCTCATGTTTTACTTTATCATTCATAGATCTACTGCCATCTGCAACTTAAAAACAACGAAAACCGGATATCCGAGCGTTGACCAGTTTAATAAAATTGTTTAAAAAAAAAAAAAAAAAAAAAAAAAAATCCCAGTTGTACTATAAAATGAATAACATGATCTATTATTTTAACATATTTTGTTAGAAAATTCATTCACCATCGGTTGCCACGTTCACATGAAGCCACACAAATAAACCCAGACGCTGCACTACATTGGACTATCAGGGGTGAGCTAGCAGAGTACCCTGTATCGATTTTTATTTGGAAACAGGTGCTTAAATACTGGTTGAATATGTCCTCAAGTCTCAACAAACCTCTAATGATAGACACATATAAGGCAAACCTCTCTCTGGAACGAAATGGAATTCAATGTTGGCTAACAAATATCAAGCGCATGGTGTGTGATGCTTTAGATATGCATGAGCTATGGGGAGTGTACAGCGATGAAAGTTGCAATGAAAAAATGTCAAACAGCACAGTGAAAGCATTAGAAATGACACTGAAGGAGACATACGGGGAAAAATGGAAGGTAGCTATTGATATGGAATATAATGAGAAAGGGGAAAGAAATAAATTAAGGACTTATAGCAAATTTAAGGATGCTTTTGTGATGGAACCATACCTAAAGAACATGAGCAGCAAAACTGCAAGAGTTAACTTTACACGTCTAAGAACAAGTGCCCACAATCTAGAAATCGAGAGGGGGCGGTACACCAGACCAAAGACAGATATTGAAAATAGAACCTGTAAGACATGCAATGTAACTGAGGATGAAGAACATTTTGTTATGCATAGTAAAATACATGAGAAAGAGAGGAGTAAATTGCTGCAGGACATTCCGAACTATGCCCCTTCCTTTACACTTCTAGACAGACAACAACAATTTATCTATATTATGAAATCCACTGAATCCCCAATAGCCTCAATTGTTCAATCTTTCATTTCAGAGGCCATTGTTTATCGGGTAAATGGGGAGCTATAATCTAAGAAAACAAAATACCCTTAAACCACATTTCAATTTTAGCCACTTTTCCATATTACTTACAAGGTAAAGAAGGTTCTACTGCCATCTTTTCTCTTTCTTCTTGTACAAAAGACTGTTGAGTAGCATGTAGCGACACTAGAAACATAGTCATTTTCTCTTTATTTACCTTTGTGTATGTAGTCTTTTTTTATAATGCTTTGTAAAAAATACTTGTAAAAGTGCATTACAATAAAGCAACTTGAATTGAATTGGACTAATTTGCGATGTCGGAGAGAGAGCATCCCAAATAAAGCTTTCCTCATAGGTACAGTCATCCTTCCTTTTCCATGTAGATCTATCGCTCCTAGAAGAATAAAACAGATTTAGTTTATTCTCAATTCGGTCGTTGTTTCTTTATTTATTACCTTTCAGGGATGTAAGTCAGGGACAGATAGAAAATCTGAAAACATAAGTCTATGCATGGTGTGTGAGATAGGTCTGTAGTGAAGTTAAACTTATGGCAATATCGACCTAATAGAAGACAGTATATTTATTCACTCCCTTCTTCAGGTTCAGATTTTGTATCATCTGAACTTAATCTGAAATATATCTGAAGGTCTAAACAGCTTCTGATGACCTGCAAAGTACTTCACTAAGTTTTGCTGCTATCTAGTTCAGGTGAAACTAGTATTTAACTGTTGTTTGATTTCACTATTTTTCTAAAAATCTAAATTCAGACATAAATCTGAAATACATCCCTGACTTTTTTTTTTATTGTACACACGTTTTCGTCAAGGATTAAAAGACAAAAGTTGTATTCAGATAGCATTGGTCCCTGGCATTGGTAGAAAGAAACGACATGTATTTAGTATGATTTACTTTCTTTTTTCCCCCTTTTCCTTTGTTTATTATTTTTCCTTATTTCTTTTTTGTCCTTATTATTACTTACACAGAGTGGCGCATTCTTAGAAATTCGGAATTTAAACCAGATCGACACCCTTTACAATAATTTGTCGCATTTAGAATAATCTTTTGATCAAATAAATGCTGATATTCTTTTATTTTTTATTAGATTTTTTTATTATAAAAAAGAAGTTAGGGTACGGTCAAATATCAGAGTAACCTGAAAACAGCAAATTGTTTTAAGCCTCATCAAGGCCTAGTCAATTTTTCGTAAAACAATAGACAGACACAGCTGGGGGGGAGGGGGGGGGGGGGGGGGGGGCAAAGAGTAAGAGTAAGTTTTTCTCTTGGACAAGACAACCGTCAGTTTACCTTATCAAAGTGCGGTATTATCGCTCACAGAAATCGGGTGTTCACAGCGTTCAACGAGATATATTCACCAAATTTACACCACTATTAGATGGAAATCTCGCATATATGTTTCTTGTATACCTTTATCATTAATGTCGATCGATTGATTGTAAAATAAATCGAAATTTTTACACTACCAATTTTTAGTCTGGCTCCTCCCACCGCAACGCCACCTTTGCTGCGGCCACCGATGGAACTAAACCGGAAGTTATGATCTATGGCGCGGATTCTGAAATCGTAAAGGAAGATGCTCTAAAGTTTTATCTCATTTCTTAGTGTTTTTAGCAGGTGCCATGTCGCTCGCACTAGACAACAAGGAAAATGAACCACCCAGGAATGTCACGGGCGAATTTGGAGGCGATCGGGCGCAGGAGACATACGGAAGTCTCAAGGTAAACTTAGTAAACAAACTCGCAAGTTCAAAAATCAACACTTTGCCTTCTAAAGTGATGTTTGTTACTCAACCCACGTGTTAGGATCGGACTCGCAATGTCCGGACTGGCATGAAAATCATAACCATTGACTTCAAGCTCATCTTTCACATTATGAAGTAGGGCATGTTAATGTGCATTTGTTTTATTGATACTGATAACTAAGTAAGGCAAAAAGGAAAAATAATAATAGATCTAGGCAAAAAAAAAAAAAAATAGGCAAATTTTTTTTTTTAAAAATAGGGTGGCTTCCATATCCTGTTCTGTAAGTCAGTTGTTTAAATTCAGGGATGAAAGTCTTCCAGTTTTTCCTGGATTTCCAGTTTTTTACTTTCATGCAGTTATTTTTCAAAATGTACATTTTCTTTTTCTTTTACCTGTTACCAGACAATAACCTAATTTCATAAACCAAATATTTAATTGAGTTTGATCAGTATTGTAACACATAACTATTAAGGTAGGGTATGGGACAGGGGCCCCTAGTTCTCTGCCACTTACTCTTTCAGGGCAGGCTGCTGCAGTCCTTTTAGTGATAGCTATTCAGTCTTTCCAGTTTTTACTGGAACCCTGAGGCATACTCTACAGTTTCAAACCCCTTTCCCGTAAAAACTGGAAAAGGAACAAGTGAAGGGTGGGGCTTCATATGGGGAGTCCCATTGCACACATTGATTTATAAAACATTTTGTTCACACTTTTTGTCAGAAAAAAAATTCACATCAGAATATACTGAGCATTTGTAACTATTTTTCACTCAGAGTCTTAAGATCAAGGAATATATATATATTATGTGTTTTTCCATATAAAATATATACATTTTCACATTCTGAATTTGTAGTCTTATCCTCCTCATGGGTAGCCCTGTGGTCAGTGGTGTCTGGTGCCCAGCTGGTTATCTGATCTGGGGGAAGGACAGGGGTTGGGTGATTGACACAGCATGTGGTCTCTCTACTTGTGGAACAACAAATTATTTCTAGAGTGAAGATAGAAAAGTGTGGAACTATTAAAGGGACATTCTCGTCCGTAAGGTGAACATATTTTGATGCGTTGTAACCCCTGTCCTGCCGCGCCAAATTCGCGACGTGACCAATTGAACTATTGTAGTTGTTTGTTTTAATAATGCTTGATGTATATACTTGTTCGATCCATGAGTTGTTTATCCAAGCTATCGAGTCAATCAGCCTGCGTTAAAAGTTAATACATCCATTCCCCAATAGTTCAAAAGAAATGGACGATGAGGGAGCTGGTAAAGTGAAAGGTCTTTTATTCAATTAACATCTCATCCCGAGTCAAAGCCACAGTGAATAAGTCTCTATCAGTCCACCTTCCCATCTCCTATCAGCAATCAACCACATTTAGAATCCAAGTTGTTCCAACACATCCTAGACCGCCCTAGTGCTTAGCTCTATCACAATCCTTTGTCCGAAGCTGTTGGTATTGGTAAACTCCAGAATACTGCGCAGGAGCCGTAGGTATTACTCCAAGCAGTTCTTCTAACTCTATGGTTAAACTCTAACTTCTAACTAACTCGCTCCCGACCTTAGCAACACCTTTTATACTGGTTAACAGGTGGCGCTGAGAGCGCAAAATATCTCCGTCTAGAAGTAGACTTGCTAGGTCTGATCATAACTAAATTATAGAAGATGATAATATATTAAAAGTACTAAGCTATTAGTACATTCGACGGCGGTCAGATGTTTGAGTTTGAGGAGGTGGACGACATAGCTCAAACCTAATAAAAATTATTCAGTCAAGTGTAATGCGTTCCCAATCTGGATTATTGGACATATTTTATTATTTTTAGAACAAACTGATGTTGGGTGGCTTTGACTCTCGTGGTACATTCAGCACAGTGTTGATATATTTATAGATTCCATTTCTGGTCATTCAGAGATGTGACCCAAAGGTACAATTTCATGAACGGAATTATTTTTCACATAGATATATTATGGAATAAGCCCCGTACCGAGCTCAAGGATTGCGGAACACGTTCATAAAGTAACAAGGTAAGTTCATAGTATTAACAGTTCCGTGTTGAGGCTTAAGGATTGCGGAACCCGTGCATAAAATGACAAAGTAAGTTCAAAGGATCGTGAAATAATCCTCAAGTGAAGGTGATCGTCATGCATCCAGTGACAAAGTAAGTCCAGAGGATTGTGAAATGATCCTCGAGGTGATGGGAGTTGTCATGCAAACTCTTGACAAGGAAAGTTCAGAGGATTGTGATATGATCCTCAAGGTAAGGGAGATAATTCTGCCTACTGTGGCAATACTCATTGTTCTGAGTGTCAAGTCCGTTACTTTACAGTTCAGGAAAACACAGAGGAAACAGGTAAGTTTTGACTTAGTACATACATGTACAGTTTTTGATATATGCGATGTGGAACACAAGTCAACAAAACTCAACATATATACAGTGTAAAGTTGTCTTAACCTTCTAAGAGTAACAAATACACAACAAATTCAATTTCAGAACGAGTTAACACAATAATAAATGATTCCGTTGAAAGCGGACATCTTGAATGGACGAGTTTCATTATACAATGTATGTCAAATTTCAACTAATTTTCAACTAAAACGACAGTATTTACAATAAATTCAAGGTCCGGGCAACGGGCCGGTCAGCATTCAATAGTTTTGTCAGCTATAAATCATCATACCCAGCGCGCGCCCATCAGTCACCCTTAGTACACGTGTACTTAGCGGGACGCTTGACTGGAGTTCCCATCCAGGGCCCGACCTCGGTCTGGCTTCCTCCAGGTGTTAAGTGCCCGGATGGCCTTTTCTGTTTCGAATAAATTCGGCGAGTTTGCACGCCCGATATGAATTATTATGCCTTGCTAACTAAGATTTATCGCCTGATTATGTTGGTTTGGGACCTAAGCTTTAGTTTAGCGCCAATTTTGTAAGAAATCATACAACGGTTTGATCATGCTAGCCAATTTCAAAATTTGGATCCTTCGGATCAAAAAGGGGTTTCCCAAAATAGCCTCGATCTGACGTCATTTTAATCAGTGCCGGCGGTAATTTCATCGTGTAAAGACGTGTTTTTTCTTCTAGTTAGCCCTTTCACTATTTTTTTTTATCATCCACCATGGTCCGTGTGGCAGTGTTCTGTTCAGACCGAGAAGGCGGAATTGAGGAGTACCCTGATCTTCTTTTGGCGGGCACGGAGCACACCTGTGTCATTTTCTCCTGTCAGGACGCGACGACGGCAGAACTTTCAGGATACGCGTTCGCGCACCACGTTATGTGGCCGGACGACGTTTTAGTAGTGATTTGTAATTTATTGGATGTGCTCACGTGGGACGAGGAGCTGGAGCTCTACATCCCGCTCTACTCTAGTTCGGACGCCGCGGCTAAATTTTATGCAGAGACCTTAAATCGGGCGTTCCTGAACGTGAAATCCCACCCGGCTCCGTGTACTTTAGTGATGACCACCCCCTCCGGCTTCGACGTGCAACGATGGACTCTCACGGACAGCGACACTTCCCTGCAGAAATGGGTGAACCGTTTAGTACCCAAGGTCAGTCGGGAGGTGCGCCGGGCCAACGAGTGGTTTGGGGTGCCCACCGCGGATACGGGGCGAGTGCTCCACGCCGTCCGGACGGTCGTTGACGGAAACATCACCGTCAATGACTTCAGGGAACTGGAAGACGGATATCGGCCCTCCGACAGAGTGGTCAGACGCTGGGCGCGGGTGCTAGGGCGGCTGATTGCCCGTCTGCCCGTAGTGACACGCTAGGCCGTCGGCACTCGGACTTCTTTTTGTAAATAATAATTCTTTTAAGTGATTCCCATCAACTGATTCTGGTGATTCAATTCCCGATTAGTACTCAGTTCATTAATATATATATATCCAGGAGGCATCAGCCAGTCTGTTTTCAAGGGACGTGAGGATCACAAGACTGTTTTTGTACCGAACTTTTAGATGTTGTCTTTCCTCGTCCGTTGCCGGGAGTCGTCCTCCTTTCGTTGAGCTAGGTCCACACCCCGACCGCTCCGAGACCGGGTAAGTCCAGCCTCCTTTCTTGACTGTTATCTGCATGCTAGGTAGGCTACTAACCCGTTAATTTTAAGGAGATTGTTGGTCCAAAGATTTGTTAGCAACCTTCGGCTCGCCTTCACGTGTTTGAATTCCGGAAGCTGACGTCACTCCCGGAACCAGGAATTGTATTTCGCTGGTGATTTTTGTAACGGGTAGCGTGGGCGGCCACCTGGTGTTTACTTTTTGGTTTCAAGATGGTGGATGCGGGCCGGAGACTGGAGCTTTGTGTACTAACTTATTGTTTCTTTCCAAGTCCTGTGGTCGGTGATGATAATATGAATGGTGTAAGATGGTAATATTAGGCACTGCAAGACGTCGGGCTATCCAATTTTAGTGGGAGGAATTGTTTAGGCGAACATGATCAAGCGTTATATCTCGCGCGTGGGTTGGGCGATAATAGAGGGTTTTCTTAGTTTGTTGACATTACCGTCTCAAGCAGGCTCTCAGTGAGTGGGTATGTGATGCCGTACTGGCCTGATAGTATTATTTTTCTAATTATTGTCTACTAGTTGACTGACACTGCACCCATGGAAGGGTAGGTGTGACCAAACATTATGGTCCGGACTGCTCAGCACCAGATTTGCTGTGACAGAATTCTTTGTTTCGACGTTCCCCGTACAAGACAATGGAAACGATCCACTTGGCGGCGCCATAAGGTGTAAGCGCTTCATGGGGTTAACCCCGGTAAGTTTTGAGGAAATGTAGGCGATCAAGAACTCTGATCCAGACTGCGCAGCATTAGATTGGCAGTGGCAGAATTCTTTGTTTTGACGTTCCCCGTACAAGATAGTGGGAACAATCCACATGGCGGCGCCATAAGGTGTGAGGCGCTTCATGGGGTTACCCCCCGGTAAGTTTGGGAACTGTAGGCGACCAAGTACTCTGGCCTAGACTGCGTAGCATTAGATTGGCTATTGCAGAATTCTTTGATGAGTGGTTACTTTTACAGGGTAATGGCAATATTCACGTGGTGACCACATGAGGAGACACCACAGGTGGAGCCGTCCGACTGACCGTCGGCGACTCCAAGGTAAGCTAGGAAGGGCGTAGCAAAAGGCTACAAACACCAGTCCGGTCTTTGGTGTAGTACCAAGACCGTCTATGCCATGGTGTTAGAATAAGGTTGATAGACAATGTTTTAGTCCAACACTAAGACTGCATCAATGTCATTGTGTTAGAATAAGTTTTATAGACAATGTAAGTGTGCAGTGTCGTCCAGAGGGGAGGGGGAGAAATGATGGTTAGGGCTGGTCTATTGTGATGTTTTCTAGAGAGGCTACTTTTGGTTTTCTAAGAGCCAATACTTGAACGGTATGTCCTATTATTGTTATTTTATATATATAATTTTCTTTTTATAAATCTGGTTAGGGCTATATGTTTCGAATTACAGAGTGGTAGCTTGGCGTTCATCCTCATAATTTCGTGCTGGGACTTGAGCGCCAGCTCCACTGTCTACATTAATCAGTTAACCATCCTACTCCTAGGTAGATGGGTGTATCCTGATATTTCATACAAATATTTTGTCTACATGCACAGTAATAACTTAACATTTTGATTTGTACAACACACAGTATGGGGGTGGGGTGAGTACTTCATTCCGCAAGTGTACGTGCCTTTTACGCTGGCACCGATTATTAACTGTACATGGAATTTTGATTATAAGTTGCTAATTATCACCTGAGAGGATCGGGGCTCAGACCCGGGTCATTTCCGGTCTAAACACCAACCCAATCAGTTACACGTGGTCGTCGGCACCCCCCTCCCTGTTTTGTGAAACTAAAGGGGTTGAGTGCCGAGTCCACATAGTTACAATTCAGGAGCAGCATGTATATTACCTTTAATATACACACTACCCCCCTTTACAACTGAGATTTGAAAATGCATTTCTCCAGAAAGACAGCACCTAATTAGTCGGGCCTCTTTTTCTGAAGTGTAGATCCAGGTTAAACCCGTATTCTATTCAGGTCTTTGCCCGTTTTTTTCTTGTGGAGAGCCGAGACTACTCCTGAAAGGACTCCGCCCCCAGCCTATTTTAACTATGCACACGAAGGGCAGGAATTTTTTTTGTACTAAAGACAGTTTTAGAATTTTGACTTTTCTAATAGAACGGGTAGACTATCTGCTAAGGGTTTAACCAAGTTTATAGCCGTTCGTCAGGGAATTAGTACTCCGTCTCCCCCCTCCTCAGCTCAACTGTTGAGCGGGGACCCGGTTACTTTTATATGGCTGTCGAGACTAAATTTTTTCTATTTTCTTTTTTTTTTTTTCTCGACGGCGGTCAATTCTGAAGTCGCGCGTCCTTTATATTATTTTTTACCCGGGTCGAAACTTGGCTTCTTGTTGTTTTGCCTCAATCCCGGTTAAATTTGTCTAAACTTGGCCTAAATGTATTAGTCTCGCGCCTTTGGGCAGCTGTAATCTTTCTACACCATTTCGCTGGACCCTGATTTACAGGAAAATCGAGGGTCCCACGACTGGGGGATATGGTGACCCGGCAAACATTACACATAGCCAAGAGAGTGAGACTTCTAGAGTGTACAGCGCCACGTCCCATCCCTTGTGGGTTTTAGCTACAACTCCCCCTCACAGGGAAAGTCGCCTTTATGAAAGGAAAGAGTTGAGCACCCTGTGAATGTCGCCAGTTCCCCGTATATGCCCGTTACTCCTGTTCCTTGTGACCTCCGTTATACAGAGATGCCAGCGTGACTTGATTACATTTACCAGAACGAGAAAACATTAACATATGACGTTTAAGATATTCTGAAACAATCAGACCGGAATGAGCCTGAACCCTTCTGTATGTTCCAGCATGGGGTGCAGGCTTTAAGCTGGCGGCTGAGAATCCTTTATACAGAGACCGTCCGGGTGATAGGGGCCTGGCGGGAGGGAGTGGGGCAGGATCCCGGTACTCTCGCAGGCGGCCCCTGGGTCAGACTCTGGAGGATTCATACGGGACACCTTGAGGGTTCCTCTCATGTCAGCCGTTTCAAAATTACTCTGAATGATTTATACATTTATTCTTTAAATTCGCACTTTTCAGAATGTCTGAAAACCTGAAATAATCTGACGACTGGCAACTCTGGATATCCTCTGTGTCTAGCATGGCTCGAGCAGGAGTGGTACGTCACTGCCCAGTGTTGCATGTATGTTTCAGAGGCAATCGAGCCACGTATATGTGTACTCTCGTGCGCTGTCACGGAGCGTCCCACGCTTTGAATGGCACTATAAGGCGGCGTTTCTCATTTGCTATAGCTTGCCCGAATTCCCTGAGGAAGGGTTCTTAGTTAAATAAATATAGGCGTGTATTATATAAGTTTTTAGTGAGTTCCTTTCTAGATATTTATATTATTATATTTTTTGTGATGAGAGAACCGCTGTCAGGAGCCGTCCCACCCCGGGGCATAGCGACTGCCATGTTCGGGCATCTACCCCAGTGCCTCCCAGAGCGTCAGTGGCGCGTAGCCCCATGCGACCTGCCTCCTGCCAGGCACCACTGACGCCAGGCATGTGGGCGGGCTCCTGCCATTGTTGCGGCCCTCCCATCTTTGAAGAGCGTATAAATACATTAAAAGGACAGGTTGCAGCGTTCCCCAAGTGGCTTCCTGTACCGCAGCCCCGATCCTAGTGGTGACTACAGCACAGGAGCCAAGTGTTGATGGTACTTACCTGGGGAAGCCACATCGCTCGTTGGAAGCGTTGGTCCCGTTGAGCGCACATAGGTTTGTTACAGAATTTTGTGTTCTTTCCATTTTCTTTGTAAATATTAAGAATTTCGATACTAGGATCGGTTCCGAATGGGTCCTTACTTTAGGATAGTGGCCGAATTTTAAGAGAGTCGCCGAAATTTGTTAGTGATAAGAGTATTGAGCTAGGCAACCGGGCATGGGACACTCAATCTGAAAGAAGTTTAGATAACCCATGGGTCCATAGAAGATGGTCGGACCAGCCTACCCGACTCAGGTTTTTCCTGATTGGTGAGTTAGTATCGGGTGAGTCAATCGAAGGGGTCCTGTCTATTCATGCTGACATGACTCCGTCGAGTTTTTCAATACAACCAGTTCAATGTTCTATAACGACGATCCCTAGATCTACCTGTCACCTTTTCTTACAGACCTTTTAGATCAGCGATAGCACTTGTTAATTTTTTGTTCATATTATGACCTCATAGACTGTCCCTGGGTCCTTTTCAGGTATTCCTGATCTCACAGTTTTCTGAGTGGTGCCCGGTCCGGTTGCAGTGGAGGTGGATGGAGTTGATCTAGGAGGGGCGTTTGGAACTGCGCTGTGCCTTAGCACCTGTTGAGGCCAGTCCGCTCCGACATCGGACCAGCCAGCGTCGACGAGGCGTGGCACTCCCATAGGCACTGGAGTGGCTAATCCTGACGAGTATCTTAAGAGTCTGGCCCTAGTGTTGTACTTCAAGTTACTCATCATTAAGCGGGCAAATTTCTTGGACACTCTTGAGGTATCTGGTAGTGGCACATTAGATGGTCGTTGTCCCGGTCTGGTCGCCGCTCCCATTAGTTGTGCTCCCCAAGTGACGGTTAGAGTGTACTTTAGGCACAGTTGGTTAACCAGCACGTCCTTGATTAGCACATAGCCCTCGGTGTATGTATGATCGGCAGGCATGGCTAGTTCTCCCAGGAAAATTGTCTCCATTAAATGTGGATTCACGAACTGCACATACAGCCCATCCACGGTCTTCCGCCTGATGCGCTTCCATTTGCGCCATACCAGGACCACAATTGCGATGACCAGTATAGCCAGCAGTATAGCTAGTACGGCCACCGCGGTAGGATTGGCTGTAGTGTCCGGACATCCAGTGAGTGTTTTCTCCTGGGTTAACAATTCCCTTGGGTCAGCTGCCTCCAGGGCCACGGCCCGAGGCAGAGTCATGGCCAGCCCAGCGAGAGCAGCTTTACCTTGGTGTCTCCTCCAGCATTTCCAGAGGATACACCCAATTATTGTTACCGCCACTACTATGCAAAAGATTGTGAGGAGACCGAAACCGCCTCCAAAATTTCCTATAGAGAACCACGGGGCGTCCTTGTTTACTTCATACCGGTCCGTGGCCTTCTTGATACCCTTAGCTAAGTCCTTTCGGTGTTTCTGGATTCTCTTTGCCAGAGAGGCCACAGGTATCCTGACCTTAAGATTTTCCTCGAGCTCTGCCAGTTCTTTCCTGATTAGGTCGGGGATGGGATCGGTCTCTAGGGTGGTAGGCTCATACTCAGACCTTGTAAAGTTCGTGCTCCACCCCTTCACATGGCGCGCCGCCTCCAGTAGGTCGTTTTGCGGGTACACGACCGTCGTGATCTTGGTATGCCGGTCACAGTTTCTCAGACTATACGGGATCCACGACCCCTGTGTCTGAAAGGCACAGTCACATTCGACCTGGACACGCGCATAGTTCTCTATATTTACCTCCACAGCAGGCTGATTCCTGCAGATCATTTGTCCCCGTGTGTCGGCGCTGACCACTAGCATATCCCCATCATCTAGGTACACAGCCATTTCTCCAAAATCCGCTTCCAAGAGATAGTCCAACTTACATTTTTCCTGTATGGCGACGTTATCCCGCCTCAGCAGTGCGGCAGTGCAGGTGTTGTCCGTGATCTTTTTCATGTAGGGCAGATCCTTGCAAAGCGTGATGGTTTGCCCATAACAACCTGACCAACTGCCGCTAGCCAGCGGTACATAGTACTGGCGGGACATAGACATAGCCACACTTTTGGGTAGATTAACGATCTGGAGAGCGTCTTTTTTCTGTCGTCCTCTAACTGGCACCGGTACAGGGAAAGTTAGTACCTCGTAGACCCTAAACAAGTGTTCGTCGGCCACAACTGGCACTCGTACGTACACTATTAGTTCTTGGGTAATTTCGTCAAAGTCAAACGAGGGCTGACTATTTTCATAATAGAAAGAGGGGTCCGTGAATGCCACATGGAATCTAGGGTGGATTCCTTTCAGATACCTGTTGACTTCCAGGACCGCTCCCACCATATATTGGCGTGGTACCAAATCCATGGTCAGCTGGCCCCGTGTCAGGTGTTGCACGCCTTTCCTGAACACGCGCGTTTGCTCGATTATTAATTGGAGATAAACCATTTCTCCCAGTTTGTCCTCAAGAGCTACGGGTATCATGTTCAGATATAATTCCATCCAGTCCACCTTATGTTGGACTAGTTTCATTCTTCGACGAGTGGTATTATGTGCCTTATTTAACGACCTCAGATTATCTAATAGACCAATCACAACGTGGTTAACCTTTTGCACTGCCTCGTCATGCTTATCGTTCATTAGCGCCAGGTCTTCAATCATTTGATCAGAGGACTCTTGTAATACCCTAATTAGTTCACGATTGTATTTGACGTCAGCAGAAAGCCCCCTGTTCCACGAGGCTGGAATTGGAAAGGACGGCCACCCTGGATCGTCTATCATGAGGGGCAGCTTCTTCATCCTCTTGATCCTTCCGCCTGAATCTGGTTTCGGCCCCTGGGCCTGAGGCTTCTGCCGGGTGTTCTTAATTAGAGAGCTTAAGGTTTCATTGAGAATTTCCCTATACCGACCTTTGAGCGCCTGCGATGTCTGATCCATCCAATTCACCAGCGACCTGACATGGTAACAGGCTCGGTCAAGAGCGTCTCCTCCCTCCAGGTACCGATGACAGACCTGGCCAAAGGTAGCCTTGATGAAAGAGCGCTTCTGGGGAATGGTGATCAGAAAACCTTGTCGGACGTGAGTGATATCTGCAGTGGACATTAACTTTCCTGGTTTTAGCACCACTCCATACTGTTCTAAGGCTATAACTTCGGCATTAGGGGCTAACTCATCAGTTGGGCTAGAGTCATTTCGTAGCCCCCCAATGGCTCCCACGATGACCATGGCGAAGAACATTAACAACCTCATTGTCACTGTTTATAGTATACTTTCAAGGAAGCCAAAGTTTGTAACTCACACAAGGACACTATCACAAGTAAGTTGCCACTGTTCTTCTTCGCACAATTATTAGCCACGCGCCAAAGTACGCCTCCCTTGACAGTCTTTTAATCCGCTTAGTTCGGGACATGTTCATAAAGGCTCCTCCCATTGGCATTTACAACGCGCTTGATGGTTCCTCTCTCGTCCTTCGTAACCGTAATCATCAGATTTCTCATACGTTCGCAGGACGAGGCGCGCATTGCTCGGAGGGGTTTGGGGCCAGCAGGCTCCAGTCCTGGGCGCCCCCCGTTGGTTCGTACGACGGCTGACTTAGTGGAAACAGTTGCGGTACCTGCGGGGGATTTGATGTCTGTGGTTGGTTCGGCCACAGGGGTCCCCCCGGTGGGTTGCTTGGTGTCCACTGTTGATGATTCCATAGCAGTTGCGACGGACTGACGTTGCAGCTCGGCGTCAAGCTGCTCAAGTCTAAACAGGCGGGGTCCGCGGGCTGCAAGTGGTGGAGGAGAGGAGTCGTTGTCGGTTCGGCTCCCACCGGTGGGGTTGGTGCGTGTTGCTCGCGTGCTGGCTCCACTCTTGCTCCCAGGGCGACGGCGGCCAAGTGTTCTTGCCCCACTTGCTTTTCCTGTGTGGGCAGAAGTTGACCGCTTCGTGTTGCCCGTCGTCCGGTGTCTTCCCCGACGCATTTAGAAGTCTGACTGGGATTTTGTATAAACGGAGCGACCTGGGCCTTAACCTCAGCTAACTGTTTGTCCAACTTAGGCGCTTCCAGCCCCACTGTCCGCCTAATCTCGTCAACAGTCTCAAATAATTGGAACAGTGGTCGAGTCAGATCCCAAAACCACAAATAGTCCGGTAGAAAGTGAGTTGCTCCTGGTTCATAGATGATTTCAAAATCAAAATCTGATAGCGCTAAAGCCCACCGTCTCAGCCGAGCTGACGGGGCTTTGTAGGCACTTTGTAGCAGGGGGATCAACGGTTTGTGATCAGTCACTATCGTGATTTTAGCTCCCTGCAACATGTCCTCATAGTTCTTAATACTTTTGATTACTGCCAGAGCCTCTTTCTCTGTTACCGAATAATTTAATTCGGCGTCACGGAGGGTACACCCCCAGAAAGCAACCGGACGATAGATTTCATCTAGTTTGTGACAAACCGCTGCACCGCACGCGGCGTCTGATGCATCGGTTAATAAATAGAAATGCCCTCCTATATCTGGATGAATTAGTAAGGGCGGCGAGGTCAGCAGTTTCTTTAACTGTTGAAACGCCTCCTCGCAGGCCTCTGTCCATTCAAAAGAGACTTCTTTCTTTAGCAGCCGGTTTAAAGGCTTTGCTAGATCGGCGAAATTAGGGACAAACGGTCGGTAGTAGTTACATAGCCCCAGAAAGGACTTGATAGTCTTCACATTATGCGGGCGGTTAAAGGCTGTGATCTTTTCTGTGGTAACCTTTTGAGTAGCCACCCCTTCGGCATTTACTACATGACTGAGGAAATTAATTTCACTGCGGCACCACTCACACTTAGACGGTTTCAGTTTGAGGTTGGCTCTCGCTAAAGCTTGGAGAACCACCTCAACACTCGCCAGGTGTTCGTCAAAGGTGGTGTCGTAGACGATTACGTCGTCTAGATATGCTAAGCATGTTCTAGGAATCAAGCCCTTTAGCGCAATGGCCATCACCTTGGTAAACTGCCAAGGCGCGCCAACTAAGCCGAAAGGTACACGCTTATACTGATACACACCCATTGGGGTTTCGAAGGCAGTATATTTTCTACTGTCTTCTTCGATTACACATTGATGATAGCCACTCAACAGATCTAAAGCTGTCCACATAGTGGGTTTCTTGTAAGCCATATATAAGAAAAGTGATCGAGCTGTGGGCATTGGAAATTTATCTTTGAAAGTGACTTGATTAAGCATGCGAAAGTCTGTACAGAGCCTAGGTTTGCCATCTTTCTTTTGCACGACCACCAGCGGGCTTCGCCAAGCCGACTCGCTGGGTTCTATGACACCTATATCTATGAGCTGCCTGACTTGTTCATCGATGATATCCATTTTCTGTGGAGAGTATCGATACGGTCTAGAACTTATTACTCCCTGCGACTCATCCACAATGATTCTCATCGGCGCTATTTCACAGTGACCTAACTCTTCCATCGAGAACGCTAGTGCATTTCTGTTGTTATTAAGCATCTGTCTAAACCTTACCTTTTGTTCTTCATCTAAACACGACTCGGTTAGATCTATTTTACTTACATTTTCATCCATTTCACCTCGGGATTTCTCCTCAGAGGTTTGGCTTTCCATTTGCACTGCGTCTTTCATTACTTCTACAGAAATCCTACAGATGGACATTGGGGTCTCTGTTTTAGTTAGATAACACAAGTCTAGGAACTCTTCTATCTGATCTTGATTTACCTCAGGCACTGCGCATTCTTCCGCAAAAGCTAACACTTCATGTGGAGTGATTTCTTGCATTTCGTCTAGCGGATTCATGACTTTAATCCACCACTGACTTCCCACCGTATTCACGCACCCCTCCACTAGGACAGGTGCGGTTACTGCCGGTGCGCAGTAAGCCACGGGTGAGTCTAACCCCAGCGGCTCTCGGGTGGTAACCGGTATTATGCATTCGTTCCCCGGCGGAATTTTCACTGTTTCTTTGCTAACTATGGGGTTTCCACAAAACACTTCTATCTTTGCGCCTGGTAGAGACAAATCTGAACGAAGCACTGTTAATAAGTTTCTACCGATTACTATAGAGTGACATAGATCGTCCACTATGTTGAAATCATAGCAAACCACTGATCCCTGGATTGAGAACTTACACCTGATTTGTTCTAGTATCACTTGAGACGAATTGTCTGCTAAACTGATGTTTCCTTTCGATACTTTCCATTCATCTAAAATACATTGTTTAGGAATCTGCTGCTTGCAAAAGGTAGACATGAAGCAATCACTCGCCCCAGTGTCTACCAAAGACTTAACCTCTTTCTGATCATTAAATCTTAGCGTTAAGAAAAATGCTTCGTCTCCTATCTCTCTTCTAGCCGGTCCGTCCACTGCGTCTAATTCTATTGTGGAATGAACGGACCCATCTCCTAGTTTCCCTGGCTCTTTTGCTCGGTACCACTAGGTTTTCCATCTTTATACATACGCGGTGGTTTTTCTCTCAATCTATTCTTCAACCATAAGCACGCCTCAGTAGAGTGGCCATGCTGTTGGTGAATAATACAAAACTTACTTTCATCGAACGGTAACCTAGGCCTCTCTCCTTTCTGCTGAGTTTGCACATTCTTTGCTTTGTCTACCTCTCTGCTCGGGGTTTTATTGGTTTTGGTCTTCTGGTCTAAGTTTCTTTCATCTTTCTGACTTTCATACTTATCTTTCCTTTCATAACCTTGTTGTTTATAACCACCACTGTTCTGGGGAGATCCGCTTTGCCCCGGCTTTGGTTTCTGAAACCATGGGGCGGCCTCCAGTCGGGCCAGCACCACTCCAAACCGTTCAGAGATGGAGTTTAGGGCTGCGGTCTCCTCTGACGCTTGGCTCCCAGCCAGCTCACTTGCTGCATTGGATATTTTAGTTCCCCCTTTGCCTTTGTCCAACGATTCTAGTCTCGTTGCACAATCCACCGCTTCGGTGAACGACTTAGGGTCCAGTATGGCTACTTGTCTGGCTACGCCCTGCTTTAATCCTTCTAAAAACACGGCTAACATCATGCTTTCACTCGCTTCTGCCTTAACTTGCTTTTGTTTCAAGACACCTGCAAATTCAATCACACTCTGGTCCTTTCCTTCTTTAAGGGCACAGAACTCTGCGTGTTTCTGCCACTTAGCTCTTCGATCACCGAAGATCTTTGTCATTTGGGCTTCTAGTTTCTCAAATGTGTCTTTCTCACTCTCAGCTAACGCTCCTGCCCAGTCGTCTGCCCTTCCCTTTAGGCCTAACAGCGCCATATTCAGAAGATGGGCGTCCGACCAGTCATAGATAGCTTTCAGTCGCTTTAATTCCCTGAAATACTTTTCTATTTGCTCGTCTTCCTTTCCACTAAACCACGGTAACCTAATGTTTGGTCCCCTTTGGTGACCATTGTGAGTCGTTTCACGTATTGGCGCTGGTACTTGCCCCAGTGTCAAACCTAGCTGTGGCAGAATATCCCAAATATTTGGTTGATTTGGCGGGTTTGGGGGGTTGTTCTGTCCTGGTGGGCCCGGTGGACCTGGAGGATTTGGAGGGTTGTTCTGTCCTGGTGGGCCCGGTGGACCTGGCGGGTTGGGCGGACCTGGCGGTCCTGGCGGGTTGGGTTGATTAGGTGGGTTGGGAAGAGGGTTGTTGGGCTGGTTCGGAGGAGGGTTATTGAGTTGGTTTAGGAAAGGATTGTTGTTCTGGTTTGGAGGAAGGTTATTGGGTCCTGGTGGGTTCGCCTGATTATTCTGGCCTGCCGGAGCTCGCTGACCCTGTTGGTTACCCGCTCCTCCTCGGCCTGCGTTAAGATTAGCTGCGATGGCCATCGCCTGCAATAGGTAAGGGAACAGGTTTTGCCCGACCCCACCTCCTGCTGGCACGGCTCGGCCAGGCTGTTGGCCTGGTTGGTCACCCCCATCATTTTGCTGCAGTCCCCCAGGGTTTATCCCAAGATTGGGTTGATTCGGAAGGGGATTATTAAGAGGGTTTTGAGGAGGGTTAGGCCCTTGTGGGTTAGCCTGATTATCCTGGCCTCCCTGAGCCTGTTGGTTAAGAGGAGGGTTAGGCCCCTGAGGATTGGCCTGATTATTCTGGTCTCCTTGAGCCTGTTGGTTAAGAGGAGGGTTAGGCCCCTGAGGATTGGCCTGATTATTCTGGCCTCCCTGAGCCTGTTGGTTAAGAGGAGGGTTAGGCCCCTGAGGATTGGCCTGATTATTCTGGCCTCCTTGAGCCTGTTGACCCTGTTGGTTACCCCCTCTTCCTTGACCTGCCTGCAAAGGGGGTCCCATTGCTTGCGCTAGGAAAGGATGCAACATATTTTGTTGTATAGGCCCAAGGTCTATCCCACCTCCTGCCGGCGCGCCTCGGCCCGGTTGTTGGATTGGGATTTGGCCATTCCCATCGTTTTGCTGATGTCCCCCAGGGTTCATCCCACGATTAAGCTGCCATGCCCCCGGATCTACACCCCCAGCTCCCCCCTCACCGGGTTGTTGGAGTTGGTTCTGGTCACCCCTTTCTCCTACTAGATCCACCAAAGGTACGCCTCCCTCCGCCATATTATCTTCGTGGAGGTTTTGTATATCGTGATCGTCCCACTGTTCCCTCACAGGTATTTCCTCTACACTAATTTCGTCCTCACTTTCCTGTTTGTCTTTCTTACCTGTGCCTAAAACATCCTCGGTAATAAGTTCAAATGATGACGAACGTGATTTTTCTCCTCTAGCTAGTTTTCTATTAGGATTACCTTCTCTGACATTCGCGATAGCTTGTTCTGTTTCCCTATCTTTTTCTTCGTTTTCGCTTTCGTATTTATCATACGGCTCAGGGGCTGCAATGTCCCCTTCTCCTACATGATAGGCTTTCTTCACCGTACTACCTTCCTCATCTCTATCTTCCCCTTCTGCTTCATCCTGATCGCTTAACCTCTCTAACTCTTCATGCTCTTCGGGGCCTGATTCTGCTAACTTTCTTATTAGTTCTGCTGGGTTAGAATCATCCCCATCCAACCCCAGATCTGGAACTTGAGTTTCTGCTCCTTTATTAGCGTTGTCCAAGTTCTCCCCAATATCATAGGTTAACCGATAGGGTTGTAAGTTGCCTACTTTGTCGCTGTCTCCCTCTGTTCCCCTTTCCACTCCCCTGTCCCTACCTACTGTTTTCCTTTTAACTACAGTGGAATAAGGAATGGACGCCCCCGGGTTAGGGTGAGTCGGTGTTACCAGCGGGTGACTGATAGACTCAAGTCGTTGGGGATGTGGGTAGGTGAGAGAACTCCCATCAGGTTGAATTACCGGATTTGCGGGGCGACTCCTCCCTGATGGGCTGGAGTTATCCGCGGTGTTATGTCGGTTTTCCTTGTTCCCTAAGGGGAATAAGTAATCCTCATCGAAAGTTTCCTGTTCACTTTGTCCTCCTGCTGCAGGTAGTAAACGATAGGGAACTCCTTGACTACTCCACGGATTATTCGCATCGGATTCACAAGTAGAGCGAGAGCTAGCACCAGGTTCGTGGCCCGTAGGTGGTACATACCCCGGATTCCAATATCGCTGGTAGTCTTTGAGACGGTTCCACCCTTCAACTCGTCCCGAGTGTGTTAGGGTTTCAAGTCCTTCGTCAAGAACCGGCCTATCTTTGGACCCTAGGTGCCAGGAAAATGGTTTACCTCTGCCACGGGTTTGGTAATTATGAATACCTTCGGGGCAGAGCTGCTTGGGTCTGGCTGAAACCCCCTGTCTCTGTGCCTCCCCGTCTAAGGAATCACCTACCTGGTGGCGGTTTTCCACATTTCCTGTATATGATGTTGACACATCGTGTCCTGCGGGCCGCAAAGATTGAGGCTTGGCGTTAGAAGAAGCCTCAAATTCACCGGTGGCTGACATCAAGGATGAGCAAAACGACAAAAGTCATGTTTCGGGTAATCTCCACCAAATGAACTATTGTAGTTGTTTGTTTTAATAATGCTTGATGTATATACTTGTTCGATCCATGAGTTGTTTATCCAAGCTATCGAGTCAATCAGCCTGCGTTAAAAGTTAATACATCCATTCCCCAATAGTTCAAAAGAAATGGACGATGAGGGAGCTGGTAAAGTGAAAGGTCTTTTATTCAATTAACATCTCATCCCGAGTCAAAGCCACAGTGAATAAGTCTCTATCAGTCCACCTTCCCATCTCCTATCAGCAATCAACCACATTTAGAATCCAAGTTGTTCCAACACATCCTAGACCGCCCTAGTGCTTAGCTCTATCACAATCCTTTGTCCGAAGCTGTTGGTATTGGTAAACTCCAGAATACTGCGCAGGAGCCGTAGGTATTACTCCAAGCAGTTCTTCTAACTCTATGGTTAAACTCTAACTTCTAACTAACTCGCTCCCGACCTTAGCAACACCTTTTATACTGGTTAACAGGTGGCGCTGAGAGCGCAAAATATCTCCGTCTAGAAGTAGACTTGCTAGGTCTGATCATAACTAAATTATAGAAGATGATAATATATTAAAAGTACTAAGCTATTAGTACACAATGACGTTGCGTTATTACGTTCGTGAAGGGCAAAACACGTCGCCAGTGACGTCGTTGTCAGGCTAACGTCGGCGGGTGTATCTCTAAAAACTCACGGACGAGAACGTCCCTTTAAATGAAAGTTGGATATTTCTATAGAAAACATTCTTTTACATCATTGTGAGCAAAATGATATGTTAAAAGTCAAAAGTGACCAATAATTAAGGGAAATGCCAAATTCTGAGAAATTACCAAATAATTATATTTTGGTACTTGACCCTCCCTTTATGCATGCAATTCTGTGTATTCTGTGAATTTCCAGTTTTTTTCTCGTGGACCACTTTCATCCCTGTTTAATTGAATTTCTACATTTTTCTGAAGAAGTTTCATCAATTGACAAGTTAGGGTTGGGCCAAAGTTATATACAGTATATGTGGTCAAGAAATGTATATGTTCCAATGTGGTCAAGAAATGTATTCTATGTTGTTGTTGATGGTGTCTGGAGTGATTTATGAATTTTCAAGAGTGCCTGAATCTATTTGTGTTAGTATTCTTAATGGGGGGGAAAGAAAAAGATTAGATTCGACGAACTTAATACTTTTTATTTTGTTTTTGCCTTATAAACGTCGTATTAGAAGCTCTATAGATCCCCTGCCAGATGCGCCGCCACCCCGATCAATCGCGCCGAATAGAAAGAGAATTGTTGACTTCCTGCTCGTAGGAGCAATGCAAAACAATCAGATTTTTGTTTCCAATGTCTTTTAAACTCATCTGCCAACGAAAATATGCATACTAACAGTTAGCCAGGACCAAAAGCTACAATATATCATAAAATAACCTTATAATTGTGGAAGAAAGATAAGAAAATCTGATTTGTTTGGCCCCTTCAATGCTATCGCATAGGGCTTAAGTCAACCCTTTAGACCCCAAACTTTGTATTCATAAATTGCTTGATTTCCCCGGGATTTCCATGGATTTCCCAAACAATTCCTTAAATTCCATGTCCTTAAGCAGGTTCAAAAGCTAACCAACCACTATGAATGAAACTTAAAGAAATGAGTTTTGAAGCATTAGATAGGGAATTAAATCAGCTTTAAAACGATATATTGGCCGATTTTATACATTGGGTATTCATTAAAGTGTTGTCCATGGAAATATATGGAAAAATAATGGAAAATTTTCCGTTTTTCCGGGCGGCTACGGCCGGATTGGGGAGCACACCCACGGGCGGCTACGGCCGGATTGGGGTCTAAAGGGTTAATAACTATCCGGCCATGCATGACAATTGGCAATCGGTCTATTGGTTTTTCCACAATATGAAATTAGTCTTCCATACAGAAAGTTTTAAAAGTACATCTATACGGAGTAAACGGGTTAGCTGTATCCTCGGCATTTTCTGCATCGCGCAGTGAAATCCTGGGCTCTAGAACTGCTAATACTAGTAATAGAAGTGACCACGTTTAACATTGGGGTCTATGGGGAAAACGCGAATTTTCGTGATTATGCAAAAAATTCACAAAACCTGCAAATTTGAAGGCTTGTATCGCAGTCCTGGGATTAATTGCAAACTTTTTCTCACTTACTGTATGAAGATTGGAGCACTATTTAAAAAGTTGGAGTGAAATAACCTGTTTTCTCCCATAGGAGCCAATGCTAAAAGCCCCCCCAACCTACGTTCGCATACGGCGTATACAGCTAAAACTTAAAAGAATTCACGACAATATTTCTTTCTATGGTCTTTGAAATAAAAAGGACCTTAATTTTGTCAAAAGAGGTCTTATTTCAATTTCTGAGAAGGTCTTATCCAAGTCTTAAAAAGGTCCTTTTTTCCGAAAAAGTCCAAGCACTCTGGGACTAAGTTAGTTGACAGCCTGGTTTTTGCAACAACCAGCTGGTAGCACCTGCCCCTTCACTTAGCTGTTACAGCGTGTGCATTTCGGTTTTTCTTTAGTGCTAACAGATCTATCTATTACCTGGTGTAAACTTTCCCCATTTCTCCCTTGAAAACTATACCTTTTAGTCAATTTTCTATACCATTGATGAATTCTACATATATTATTGAGTCTTTCTGCAAAATATAAATTTGATTGAGGAACTTTGAATTTTTGGATATCTGGAAAATGGCGCCATTGCCCTTAAATAGGTCTTAAATTGATTTTTGAAAAAGCGTGGGCACCCTGTACTTGGTCAAGCTGTCTGTGGGCCTGTCGGGAGCACAAGTTCTAAAATTGTGCGTTCTGCACAATTCCACTGCAAACCTCAATACCTAGGTATGTAAATAGACCAACTAATTATTCTTGGATTTTCAGGGCCCATATTACTGAAAAACAAGCGCCTGGCAGCAGCATTGTGCTCACCGGGTGCACCCTTTATATCCAACACCGTTGGTATATTTTGGAAAGTGGCTTGTTTAAGTGTTATCTTTTTAGTACTTGTTGTTGTGCTATTTGACCCCATGGAGGGTAACCCTCTCTACACTCCTCCGCTGTAGTTGTTTACCAGACCGTGTCCGACTCTCACACACTGACAATGACATACTTCACCAGTTTACATCCTTCCTTGGCGCCTCACACGTTTCTAGGTTTCTGGGCCATGACAGTGTTTGCAAACAAAATACCATTGCACATTGTTATGTTATTATATCCGTGCACATTGTTGACTAAAAACACTTCGGATATTGTAAATTATAAGCGGGTGAAGTCCTTGGGAGAACAGACATAGGTTTGAAATGACTTCAGTATAAATAAAATTATTATGTTTTTAAAGGAATGCCCAGGAATTTCTGGAATATAGAAAACAATAAGGATTATACTTCATAGAGAATCGCAAAAGCATGCTATACAAATATGATATATAAAGTACAATTCCGGATACATTCAGCAACGTGACTCAAGCCAAGGAGTACTTATATTAAGGGTCTTAAGCACTCCCTCATTTCTTTATTATTTTGATATGTACCGTAAATTATGTCAATGTCAGTATTTGACAGAAATGTTTAGTTTGTAAAGACCTAAGGGCACTCAAATTGTAAGGACCAAGCAGTCCATTCAACGTCAAAATCGTCAAGAAATACAAAAAAAGGCCCCTTAGCTATTAGTGGTTGTGCTACAAGTACCCCGCACACACCGTACAATTTTCGGAATTGTGCGCCCGGTGTGTGTAAGTATTGATTAGTTTAATTGGAAGTATTTTAGGAGTGTTTGTATTGTAAAATTTCAGAATACAAAAAACGTTCGCATGGTGAGAGGTTCATTAGACTATCATGGAGAATCTGACATTCCAAAGATATTTGTCAGCTCTCTCCCCAGCCCCCCCACCCCACCCCACCCTCAAAAAATAAAAATAAATAAAACGAAATCAAAAGAAAAAAATGATAGTAAAAAGTTATAAATAACAAATTGAACAAATAAAAAAAGAGATAAGAATGATAATTGATAGATGCAAATGTATGCACACACAAAATACTTAGAAAAAAATAAGAACACTGCGTCATCAGTAAAACTCCCTACATGCCTGACTTAATTACCAGCCCCTGGCAGATGGCCTATATGTGTAAATGTTTCCTGCACACAGAATCCTTTCCAGTCTTAGCGGGAGTCCCTGGGGCTACCCACTGGTGACCTGGTTCTTATTCATCCTGCACCAGCATGCCATAAGTTTGACACTTCTATCCCACTCTCAGATACATTCCTGTGAGTGTGGCCACCGGTGGGGTTTGAGATCTTCATAGAGTAGTTAAAGTCATAGGTGTGGACATACCTTTACATTGACGTTATTCAGATTGACTTACCGGGAACTGGATTGATTTGTTCTGTACGGATGGACCTATGCAAGTTTTAACTGCATGGAATCTGGAGACATCGGTTTTTACGTTAAAGGATATAGATGTTTACTTACTTGGATGTGATTTCCAACATGTGTATTTTGGATATTGGTAAAGATACCATAAGGCATTGTAAGCTCCGATATTTTTATGGAGCAAACTAACTCCTTGCCCTGTGCATAGACATATATTCTTATATATCTCTATGCCATGTGTTACGAAATGCAAACATATAAGGATGTAGTACGTACAGTGGAAGGAAATACGATGCAGGAACAAATGGAAACAAATGAAATGTGGTATTAACGTATATTGTGACACACACTTAAAAGAAGCAAAAATCATAAAACCGTATCGATGGGGACCCATCGGAAATGGCGTGGAAATTACCATACCTGGTGAGTGGGGTACTAAACTCTGGAATATTTTGATAATAGGCTGTCATGCCTTCAGGTATTTACCAAAACGTTAAGGGGCACAGGGGCTTGACACACAATTTGAAACAGGGTTGCCCACTGGGCAACTAGACTCCTGAATGTGGTTGCTCAGTACTTTTTGAAGAGAATAAGGTAAAATAGGTGACTTATGATTCACAATTTTCAAACTTTAGATTTTCGATTTTGACTCAATTGCCCACTGGGTAACTCAGGCGCTCATTTCAGTGGCCCAGTATGACTTTGGTGGTCCTGGGCCACTGAACACCCGATTTTTTCAAGCCCTGAAATGCATTTACCCAATCAGAGATGCAAACTGCCAGATTTTTGTCTAATTGCACATTTTTTCACGTTATCACCTGTAACAATCTTCAACATTAATTTTTACATCACGTTTCACAGTTTTAAGATAATTGCAACGTTATGTTTGGGAGTTGCATATTTTTTTCTTTAACCCTGACACCCTAAAATGGTTTGTGCTTTTTCATTTGCCAATAACGTTACGGCTGGTGTGTAAATATATCCCCTCTTATGTGAATAATTAAGGTCAAATATCCGGCATGCCACAATTCCGCAGAACCGTGAAATTCCTCAGTTTTGGAAATATTTTTGGTCATCTCTTAGATTCCCCCGAATCGGAAGAAAAAAATACTTTTTATAAAGGGGGAGGGGACCCTTATATAAATTATTTATTATTTTAAATTATTGAGTTGATTTATGTTGACCACAGGATGTGTCTAAGTGTTTGGTATTTTGTATTCCGCAGGCGCCGAGTATCAGCGACTTCATCATCGTCAAACCCATCAGTCGGGGGGCGTTCGGGTAAGTGGATTATACACCCATAGTGTAGGAATAGATATGAAAAACAAAGTTGTAAATAAAACGTTTAGACATAACATAAGGCTATTTCCATTCTCCTCTCGAATGTAGTTTTGGCCGTACCTAACTGATGACAACAATATCAAAGTTCGTCCATTTACAGTTTACGATGTCTACATTGTAACCGGGCGTGTTTTTTGTTTATATTAAAATGTGATTGGGATAGTGAATAAATCATATCCCCGTGAGATACGGTCATGTCAAGAAGGCTATTTCAGAAGGTTTGTTTCATATCAATGTCTTTACGAATCTACAATTTATGAATCTACATTTTGTGTCTGTTTCTTTGACTTTCAGGAAGGTGTTCCTGGGCCAGAAGAAGGGTAAACCGGACCAGATGTACGCCATCAAAGTGATGAAGAAGGCCGACATGGTGCACAAGAACATGGTCAACCAAGGTGGGTGTCCAACCATCAGCTCATAATAAATGATCGGAAAAAAAGAAGTATTTTTCACATGCATTTCAGTGGAGCATGTTTTTTAAATTGTATCAACAATCGATAACCACGTTTTAAAATGATTTGTCGAGCCCCGGTTTTTGTGTAGAATACAGCCAGGGCCCATATTTTCGTAACTAATTAGGCTTACCAAGGAAACTTTGATTAGGGTTTCAAGATTAGCAGTTCTGTCTTTAAAGAAAATTAAAGATGTAATTGAGAAGTTTTTGTCAGAGAGGAATAAGTAGGTGTAATAGTGATAGAAAGAATCTCGAACCATGAGACACTGATCAAAATCACCCTTATTAGCCTAATTATTTACGAAAATATGGATCCAGTGCATGCACCAAGATATTTCCTTAATCTTACTATCTAAAATGTAAAAAATAAAACAATGCGTGTAACTTTGGCCCCGCAGTGATCGCGGAGAGAGACGCGCTGGCCGTGTCCAAGAGCCCCTTCATCGTGCGCCTCTTCTACTCCCTGCAGTCCAAACAGAACATCTTCCTCGTAAGTGTGACGCAATCAAAAATTATACTCATGTTGTAATCCCAAATATCTCTCATGAAACAAAGGGGATATTCAAAAGATTATTACGGTGTAAAAACCTTAAAAAGTACTCTTTTTCCTCAAAATAGAGCATTTTAGACTTCACTGTATTATGATCTAAAAGTAAAGTACATGTATCTGTTAACGGAAGCTTCCTATGACAGAATTTAATGATGCTTCTTTATCACGTTAATTTCAATAGCGGCACTTTCTTTGTTTTTAAAGTGTATGATATCAATGTTCAAAGTCGACGGTGGGCCCAGTGCAGGAGTTTTCCTTAACTATTTTGTCCACTAGACCACCGAGTTAATGGTCCTATTTTTGCCGGATCAAAGTCCCACTAGTCCATATACTAAATTATTTCTGTAATTTCAGAACTTTTCACTGGTCTTTGTCCTAGCTCCTCACAAATTTACACTAGTACCCGGTAACTATTTTATTGACTGGATCTATAGTAACTATGCTAATGTCAAACCCCGCAGTGCCTGAGGTACAAAGTTGTAGCATTAGGCGCACAATGCACCCAGATTTTGCACTCATTTTTTGCTATTTATAATGTCTGTTACTGATTGCATTGATCAGCTCCCTGGCGCACATTTAATGAATATGATTATGTGCTTGAGAGGTGCACAAGATAATAATTTCAATAATTATTATTTGCATTCCCTCCCTTCTCCACAGGTGATGGAGTATATGATCGGTGGGGACGTCAAGTCGCTGCTCAGTATGTACGGCTACTTTGACGAGGAGATGGCCGTACGGTACATCGCGGAGGTCATCCAGGCCCTCGAGTACCTCCACAACCACAGCATCATCCACAGGTAAACTGGTGGTAGGGGTAGCCTAGCGATCTAACATGGATAGAACTTTGAAATTGGTATAAGATGGTTTCGAATCATTGGGCCAACCTTTAAAAAAATATCATTTCCTGTCCAGTGGGTGACCAGAAAAATTTCCAGTCGGGAGGTAGGAAAATCTTTTTTTCCGTTAATTTCTTGTTTGTTGGTGAGGCTATAACTGTAAATTTGGATGAAAAATAAAAAAGACTTCCTGCTATATCAAAGACGTAGTCTTTCAACTGTGTCTTTGCAGTAATGTCACTCTTTTTACTTAATAAAAATTCAACTTAAATTGTGAAAACAATCGTATTTTGGTTGAGCACTTAATCTCTGGGAAAACAAGAAGAAAATGGATTAGGGTATAGTTACATCTGTGACCTCCTGTGATGCTAAGCAATAGCTGTTAGCTTTGCAAATTGAATTTTATGCCCAAAAATTCGCTTTTTTGCAATTTGACTACACAAGCAGTTTTTGTCCTCTAACTAGCAAGACTGAATTGATGGAAAAAAAACGCTTAAGTAAATCGATAAAATCTATGACTAGATGGTATCTATGATAAGATCAAATGGTTTTTAACTGGTGTTTATACTGGCAACTATTTTCATGATACCAGCTAAATCCTTGGGCCAAAGAATTGTATGCCGTCAAACTGAATTTGAACAACGGTTAGAGAAAATGCTATGTCTTAATTTGGTCTTTTCTTTACCTATTTTCTACAATTTTTTCAGAGATTTGAAACCTGACAATATGCTCATCAGTGACAAAGGTCACATCAAGCTTACCGACTTCGGACTCTCCAAGATCACACTCAACAGACGTAAGGCATTCACAAATAACATATTTCTCTTAACATAAAATGCATATTTTGTGGATGATAGGGAAGACTTAATTTAAAAACGAGAAAAAAATAGAATTTTTTTTTCTGAATTATATGATTGCAGTAAAAGTTGTTCTAAACTGAATTTAATTTGAATGAAACATGAATTGCAAGATTTTTGTTTGGAATGATCAAAAATCATAAATATGTACCTTTTCTCTTTTTCTTTTTTCGGTAGCATCAGCAGAGAGAACTAGCAACATGCACCTTGTATCTTTCAAAATTATATACCTGTAGTACTTACATTCTGTCTCCCGGCCAGTAAAATATTTCTTTCTTTTTTCTCCAGAGATTGGCATCTGTGACATTGTGAATACGCCATGTGCCCAGCGTGAAAAGATGAACAATTACTTCAGGACCCCAGGACAAGTACTTTCTTTGACAAGTGCTTTGGCTTTTGTAAGTTTGTTCAACTCTGGAAAAAAAAGAAGAATGACCTATTCTTACAGCTTAAACAATTTCAAAGCTACTTTTCTACAAAAGAAGAGAAAACAGCAAACGTGAAACTTGGTCTCATTTGTTATTTAAAGCTCATGTACATTTATTCATTAAGATACTACACCATAAATGGTTAAGGATATTTACTGATCCCTTTGTTAGATTACCGAAAACTATATAGTTAAAAATCTAGGTTTTGATGAATGCCAATGTACATGTATAAACGGTGTCTAAGTATTAGATTGAAATACAAGAAATAAGACCGTCACCCTGTCACTCTTAAGTTGACTGAGATATACATGTGATGTGTGTAAAATGTGTACAGTTATATGCAAAAATACATTGTGTCATGTAAAAAATATACTAACCAATATCCTCATTTTCTCTCAGAGTGCAAAGCGGCATAGGAGTCAGCGGCTGATGAGTTCTTCCCAGTACACGGGGTCATGGGGTCACAACAGCCCCGCAAGTCCCCTGACCAAGAGTCGAGTCCGAGCCAGCACACCACACCTCGAGAAGTACGCCACACCCCCGCCTGTTCAATCCCTCACACCCACCCTAGAGGATTCACTCCACTGGAAGTCAACAGCTAGCGAGCAAAGTCTTGTCGTCGACCCAAAACTGACGTCCCAGACAAGTGTTGGTCTTACCAGTGGCAGCCAGGTTGGGGATGATGATGTTTTCACGGGGCAAGTAACTAAAGAGGTACCCACCAAGAGTGTTGAGAAGAGTGGGAGGGTGAAGGATGTGTCCAACCAGGAGAATACTGGTGGTGTACAGGAGGAACGGAAGAGGAATGCCGACTCTACCTCCTCTAATGACGACGACACACCACATTTGTATCGCAGCAGGCAGTCCCTGCAAGAATCCTATGCTGCACAGCATCTGCGTAGCATGAGAGGTGCGTCTGCCGAACCTCAGTCTGCAACCAAGTCGACTGACAGGAGGTTTGAAAGAGATCATCTACAAAATGCGTCTGTTAGTAGTATTGAGGTAGGGCGACAGAGAGACATGTCTGTGACGGATTCCTCAATGTATTCCAAGATCGCAGTGTCTCCGGAAGACTCCCTGTTGGACAACAGTAGCTTCACCAAAAAACGACCTTTTACCCTTGTAGACAGAAGTCCGCTTAGGACCTGGAATTCGCCAGGTTCCCACACAGGCATGACAATGACGTTTGAGGCTTTTGCTATTGGAGACGAACATCTGCGAAAGAGGTCTTTCCTACACCATGACAACAGTGCCAGTCCAACATTGCGTGAGAGCCGGTTCAAAAGCCTGAGGTCATTTAAAAGTCGTCTCTCAATGTCCAAGTCATCGAAAAAGTCAAAAAGACTGGGTTCCATTTCGTCCCAGTATTCCTCAATGGGTTCTTCAGCCAAAGACTCAACATCGTATATGGCCTCGGTGTCAAGTATTGGAAGTGAATCAGATCTGACGGGGATTGACGTTCAACTGGGGTTGCTGCCTAGTGCCCAACCCTCCGGCATGTCAAAATCTGCTGAACTTCGGGCTCGAACTCAGTCAACCTCGAGCTCTTCTTCAGAAATGGACCTCAGCAGCCCAGTCCGAAGGTGTTCCTCTCCCAAAACAGGCAAATCTCAGAACACTGGAAAAGCTGGAGAGCCAAAAGCAACTGTTCCCAAAATAACCATCGGCTCAGCGAGCAAAAGCAAGAAGGGTTTGTTAGCTGATACCCCTCCTGCACGAAGTAGTAGTTCTTCTATGGACACTAAGAGCGATGGGTCCAGTTCCAGCCAAGATCAGTCAAATCCTCTGCTGCCCAGTAGTATCTCGGATGCATCGCTCATGAGTAGCCCATGCACAGAAGTCACTGGCAAGTCCTCTCTCAATTCTCTTGATGTCGATCTCGTCATCAATGCCAGTGCCGATTCCGATGTGTTCACTGGTGTCCTCCCTGCCACCCCAGACTCAGATATCGTTAGTTCGGGACTTGGCCCTTGCGGACAGATAGAGAGGAACCCTTTCAAAACACCTAGTCCAGTGCGGCAACCAGCTTTCAAGACACCTCCAAACTATCATAACGTGGTCTCACCAAACACCAAATATGACTTGAACACGTCTAATTCCTCGGCAGGTGAGGACTTTTGCCTGAAAAAACTCTTCATTTCTGACCAGTCCATGTCAAGTGACCACGGGGACATGGACCTAGACTCCAGCTTGAACGAACTTTCACTTCAGGACCGAAACCCCGACAAAGACACAGCCACTGCGCAGTCACCACAAAGACTTTCTAGTATAGGACATGAGTCGGACAAGACCAAAATCGGGTCGCCAGTCAGCCTGGTTTCCTCCACTACCACCACGGCCACACTCACCCCAGAAAACACCAAAATGGGGTCAGACCCGTTCGCGCCTGCTGACAAGAAGTCAAGTGGTAGACCAGTGCCTACAGAGTTCCCGAAGCCGAAGAACAAGCTGCTAAAGAAAGTGACAACCTTTATGAGCCTTCCAGCATCCAGTGGGGTAAGTGACGGCGACAGCTCGGACCTGTCCACACCTGTTGCCAGGGGATTTACCCGGCGTAGGAACTTCATGGTGAGTGTTTTCTTGACCACTGTTTTCTTTAAATCAGTTAGTACTTGGGAAACATTGTTGTTTTATAACATTGATTTAGAATTAGTGGAATAATACTGATAAAAAAAATAGTAATGTATTACAAGTATAAGAAAAATTTATAATATAAACAAAAGGATTCTGACTGCCCAGAGAGATGTTTCTTCGCACATTTTTTTTTAGGACCTTGGTATTTTGTTGTTATGAATTAATTAAACTGGACAATGAAAGCTGCACAGGCATTACACTTGCATCGTAGCCCTTACTCCCTGTGCACCTGGTTGCAGTTGAAGGGTTGGAGAGCATCAATCAGAGCTGGATCCCTTGATCCAGGCGCCAATTCAATACAGAGATGTCATTTTCCCGTCTAACTACGCAACAACAAATTTTCAAAAGTCCCTTATCTTTAAAAAGAAAATCATTATTAAATTCAACAGGATCATTTAACAGAATTTTTAAAGAAATATACTGACAGTTTTTTCAGTATCATAGCTTTGATATCAAATTATAGACTACTATAGCTGTTTCCTTCCTAAAATAAAAATTAATGTGGTTTCATGACGTTATGCAGTCTGGAAAGAACCCGTAGGCAGTGTCCGAAATTAAGGGTGCGCCCTGCACCCGGGGTGCATGCTTTTGCAGCAGGGTGCATGATTTTTTACACTGTGCACCTGGCAGATGCACACATTTTTGGTGGAATAAATAGCCTTATATCACTGAGGGTGCATGGACAGACTCGCTGGGTGCACACATTTCAAAGCTATGCACCCAGCGAGTGCACAGATTTAAACCTTAATTTCGGACACTGCGTAGGGTTGGCCAGATGTTAAACTACCCCCAACAAACAAACAAATCACGGTGTTCTGTATATTTCGTGTTAGAAGAGTAGTACCTCCGGCAGTCGCATTGAAAATGCTCCTTAATTCCCAATATAAATAGTTTAAACTCCCTGTACACTATTTTTGTCAGACGCCTGGCCTTGCCCGTATTGCTCGGACCCCCATGCGAACCCCACGCATGCAGCGGCAGCAATCGGAGGACGACAACAACAGGATTCTGGGTACGCCAGACTACCTCGCCCCTGAACTACTGCTACAGAAGAACCACGGTGAGTACCGTATAAGGTCAAAGCTGTAGGCTTATATTTGAGGTAGTGTACTATCTTTCCAAACACGGTTGCCGTCTGAGGAGAGAGGACCCTTTCGTACTACATATCTTTCCAAATGGTATCTCGACGTTGGCTGACATCAATTAGAGAAGTTATATGCATGTTGAAAATTATCAGATTGGTTTTATGTAAATTTTCTTATATTAATGCTTGTTACCTTCTTTACATGAAACAGAGAATAACAAAAATTGTCTGCATGCTCTAGAGACTTGTCAAGGGAATTGTCATCAAATAATCAGATATAGTCTGGTATACACATTTGCCAGACAACAGCAAATTAATATTGTTACTTATCCATCCAAATGTTCCAGGTTTCCCCGTCGACTGGTGGGCCTTGGGCGTGTGTCTATACGAGTTCCTCACCGGAATACCGCCTTTCAACGACGTGTCGCCAGAACTCGTTTTCCAGCATATACTAAGCAGAGGTAAGGGAACCTGAGAAGGACTGTTTAGAGAAGATAATTTTTTTTGTTACATTTACTTAACCCTGCAAAACCTGTTTCCCATTTTGCAAACGTACTCGTATGAATATAGAGAAATCCTAGAGACCCCTCAAATGAACATGACAATTCGAATAATATTAAGGTCTTTCATAGGATATATAGACATTGTACCATAGCTGTTTCCTATATATTAGATATATGGTTAAAGCGTTATGTGCAATAAAACATCCTCCTGTGTATGTAAATAGATTTGATATGATTTATTGAAAACATAGGTGTAGTTTGCATGATAAATCAATAAAAACAAGTGAAAATCTAAAAGAAGAAATATTTAATTTCTGTTTGCAGACTTGGAGTGGCCAGAAGGGGAGGAGGGCATATCGCCCAAGGCTCAGGCTACAATAGAAGCTCTCCTCAACCCAGACCCCTATACACGACCAAAGGCTCGTGGTAAGTCAGGAAACATCCAGAAATTGTTTAATAAAATGGGTTTTTGTGACATGTTGTAGAGGAACTAGCATCAAACAACTGTCTATTTTTTTTTTTTAAAAAGCATATATATAAGTTGATTTTAAGTGAAAGGTCGAATCAATAATTTTGGCTTTAACTTAAGTCTGTCTCAACAACTACTCATCAGGGTATGTGGTCTGAAAAGTAAAAAAAACCTATATTCTAAATTATTATTTCCCCTACCTGTGTATTTCTTCAAAGTGGATTACCTTAAACAACTTTGGAACAGACCTCAGCCAACATAAACAGATTGTATATGAAATTGGGATATACATAATAAAAAGAGAAAAAAATTCTCAGGATAAAAGTCCTTGGAAAACTAAAAGATTAAGCTAAGGTCTTGAATCAGTCGGCTTAAATCAGTTACAACTTTGATCAAAGACCATTATATGTGAACTTCTATTTGTGTACATGTTGAAGAAATGGCTTAAAGAGTGTTGCCACCTTGGGGATCCAGGGTGGGGGTTCCTTTGGAAGCCTCCTGGGAAGAATGTGTCCCAAGCAGCTCCTTGCTGTTTATAGAAGGCGACAAATGGGGAGACTGGACTTGGTGGCTCAAATGGGTAAAGTGCCCGCTTTGAGTCTGGGAGGTCTTAGGATTTATCCCTGGCCGAGTCACACCAAAGACTTTAACAATGGCAGTGGTCACTGCTTGCCTGGCACTCAGTATAAAATAAGAACCACAAAACATGACTGGTCGGCCCAGTGTCAGTATAATAGGACTGGAAGGGGTATTGTGTGGGTCTATGACATGATATCTCAGTGTGGCAGCACTATAAAGAGGGCATTGGGTCCCATTGCTACAAATAAGCACCTCATTTCATAGATTCGGTCACTGCCCCTGTGGCGTAAGACTAGCTGTAAAGCTTTACCTTTTGATATCTGGTAAAAGAACCCTGAGGGGTTGGCCGGACTTTAAACTAACCCATCAAACAAACAAACAAATTAAATAGTGTTGTGTATTCCCACAGACCTGCGAGAGTTGGAGCTATTCGAGTCGATCGACTGGGCTCACCTGGACCAGGCCGAGATGCCCTTCATGCCCGACCCGGACGATGCCATGGACACTTGCTACTTTGAAGGTAAGTAACCAAAGTAACAAAAGAAACCTCCTTGAGATACATATCACATATTAAGTAGTAAATCTGTGCACCCTAACATGGAACGTTATTCACAAGGTTCGTATATTCAATCTTTTTTGCATTTTTATTTGTTTTTAAAACATGATACTGCCTCGTCTTCTGAGATACTTTGGATTACTGGGCAACAAACGTTTTTAGTAGTGACCATAAACGGTTCGATTTAGGAAGCAATGTCCACGGCATATAACATTTTTCTCCCTAAATTTAGTCTTGTTTCAATGAGGAGGGAAACTACTTTTTTGGGCATTTGGGTACCAGCAATAGGTTAGTGTAGCACGCCAGGAACTTTCTTTACCACTGGTTCCTGCATGGTATACCAATAGCATATGGCTGATACCGAGTAGCCCAGAAAAGTCGTTCTCTTCCTCATGAGTAAATGGAGTTGCCTTGTTCTTAGTTTTCGTTCTTTTCAGTCAAATTATTGTACCTATGTATATATGGAAACACTTTATGAACTGTTTTAGGTTAAAAAAGATTTGTCTTAACCATAACTGCTACATTTAAGCACATAGATTTTGCCAACAAATGTTTTAGATTGAGATTCTGTTTGTTTTCAGCCCGGAACACTATGCAGCATCTCCAAGTCTCGGCGATAGATATGTGAGTCGCACCCCACCTGGAGGACAAAAGTTGAACTACAATTTGAATATGTTATCGGTACATGTGGAAGTGTGTTTACTCAAAAGAAATAATTTTAGAAATGGAACATTATGAGAAACGCGGAGAATGAATGTAAGTATTTATAGTTGGTTCACTAAAACATGGAACCCCCAGTTAATGCATTTGATTGTTTTCTATATAGAAGTATTGAGTCGTGGTTTATATAATTTCAGAACCCTGTTGTATTTTTCATTCTTCTAGCTTTGCTTAATTTTTATTTTACTTTGATTGCGCCTTTTCTATTTATTGTGGATGCATATACTCAGAGACATATTTACTTGCGTACTCAAGGGATGATTGTGGTTGAGAGATAGATAGATTTATCAATTTTGAACTAACTAATTTCTTCTATGATCATGTAAGTGTACAGGCAGTTCACTGCTTGTCTAAATAGGTGATAAAACTCAGGTCTGTGATGGCTATATGACGTGTAGTAGGGTGAATATATGTTAAGGGCGAGGTATATAAACTGTTGTCTGTTATTGTGTGTAACCTGTCCCTATCGGCTCATATTATGAAAAGATTTCTTTCTCTATTAGAAACACCCTGGACGAACAAAGTATGTATAGAAAAAAGCAATGATAATTTTATGGATTGCTTATTCATATTTTTTATGTATGTAGCTTTTTATATTGTAATGCCATTAAAGAATAATTTGCATATTGTCTTGAGATAATATTTCGGACGGCGAGTTGTTTTTTTTATGTTAATCAAATAAAAACAGATTGCATTAAATCATCAATTTTACCCTAGATGTGTTTGAAACAAGTAAGATAATTACATAAAAAAATTAACTGGTAAAAGAACAAGTTATAAAATGTGTCCGCTTCGAGATGCAGAGCTAAAGGTGTCATGTGGTGTGTACTTAAATTAAGTTAATGGATTATGCTGATTATCAATGTAAATGTATACAGTATCAAACCGAGTGATTTTCATGATTGTAAAGTACTAGTCCTATGTGTAAAGCATTTAATAAGATGTGAAAATATATAATAAAATGGATGAGTAATGAGCGTACGTTGCGCGGTAAGTAAAGATTAACTTTGTAAAAAGTGTTAGATGTGTATGAAAAATAAATACTCGTAGTCAAATATACCCAGTTGTCTGTTCTTTTGCCGATTTCTTTTGACATGAAGGGGAGTCTATTCTTTTGAATATTAAATCATGTTTTTTTTATATCATATCGGAAATACCTTTCGATTTTAGCAGTAATAAGTAGCCACAGTAAGTAGCTCATATATCACAACAAATCTGATACGAACTAAAGAGAAGAATTGTTCCCAAAATGTTGAGAGGGTCGATATTTCTCCGATGATAAAACACCACCATGCAAGAGTTGAGGACGTTGATCTCCATTATTGGTGTATAAACACGATCTTGTAGTAAATGCACACATACTCCTCAAGGTGTTATTTACCTCAACGTGGGTGGCCCATAACGGCCTACCGTAAAAGATCTGATAAACATTTATTCTGACAGCATTTTAACTATTTCAGCGACTATTCTTGGAAGTGAGATGGGTAAAGTGGCAGAGTGTGTGCTTTCCAGGAGAAATAAGACCCATTAAACTTCCCATAGCATTTAAGTAGTAAGGGGATGGCCCTGGACAAGGTGAACAGGAAAAAGTGGTAAATCAACCCCCTGTCAGGGTAACAGGGAATTTCTAAATTTTACCAAACTACCATAAAAAGATTCGAGTCTTTGTTGAACATTTGGCCTTTAGTCTATGGAACAAATAATGGAAAATTTCCCAAGAGAGGGCACGGAAAACGTAGGAAATTTGAAAGTGAAATTCGAAGGGGTCATCCATAGTAGAAGGAAACGGACACAATTTGCTATGGGGTTCGAATCCCTTTTACAGCACATGGCGCTGCTGTAGTTACAAGGGAGGTTCACGCAGGCATGGTACAACATGGCCTGTCTATTTTTCCATCTTTAATGTTTTACATTTAATGTTTAATGTTTTACAAGACCACCCTGACCCTGGAAGGAAGAGGTGGGGAGGGGGATCCCCTAACACACCAGGCACATCAGGCTAATATATATATATATATATATATATATATATATATATATAAACTCATCGCATTTCCTACATAATACGGCACATACAGTACATACAACACACACACCAGCCCCAGTTTCCTCTCTCCCATTTTCAGTGCAAAACAGACGTACTCTGATCAATAAGACCCAGAAATAGACGGCCACCCTGACCCTTCAAAAGGGAAGGCGGGGGGGGGGGGGGATCCCCCAACACACCAGGCTTGTGTGTAATAAACTCTGTATTCACATAAATATTTAGTGAATACGGTACGTACAACACAAACACCAGGCCTGGTTTCCTTTTCCCCGCTTTCACTGATCAATACACCCCAAAAATACCCGACCATCCTGTTCCTGCAAAAAAGAGGTGGAGGTCCCCCAACACACCAGGCATATATGTAATAAACTCGTTATTCAGATAAATGTTTTACATTTTCTACATAATCAGAGTGAATACAGTACGTACAACACACATACCAGGCCAGGTTTCCTTTTCCCCACGTTTCGGTCCAAACCGGTCATACTCTAATCAATACGTCCTAGAAATAGCCGCCCACCCTGACCCTGACCAGTCCCTTCACCCAATTTATCACCAGCTGCCCCGGCCCAGCCGCCTCCATAGGGGGCAGAGGTCTGTAGTACACGCGTTCACTGACTATGTATAGGCTAACAGCGGTGGATACAGGGTTTCAGAAAAAGAGGGTATTAAAATGTTGTGCATTCACATGTATACACGTGATTTCTTTTTATCTTCTCGTTGTGGCTACCAAATGGGGAGGGCAGGGGGGTCAGCAACCCCCCCCCCCCCCCCCCCACACACACACACCGTATTCTTGCCCTGGTGCCATAGCAGGGCAAGTTTCCAGTTTGGGTTCAAATACATATATGAAGCAAACGCCTTTCAGAACCTTTTCATGACCGACTAGTTTAGAGAACCAAAAATTGCGGGTCAACATTTATATAGTTCATATTTCTTCTGGTATTCAAATTTTGTTTCTACTTACCCTAGAAATCCAGACATTTTGTAATATGGTATTGTTCAGTTTGTCGACATTGCAACCCCATAGTAATCAGGGATACCACTCCCGAGAGATGACAAATCCGGAAAGAAGGGAGGACAGTATCGGATTTTCACTTTAGTAACAAAAACGGTGAAGATATTTACAAGAAAATGTTACTTTCACATTTGAAAGGCACTCAGTTAGAATAGGAATATTCTCAAATGTAAAAATAGTGATTTAGAAAGGAGGAAAGTATATTTCTTTTTCCTACTGATCTGGTCGGAAATCCGGAAAAAGTCGGAAAAAAGGCATCACTGATACTGTAGTCATGCTCTATAGGAAGCTATATCGTTGACCTGTACAATGCAATTGCAAAAGGACAGATTTTCAGAAGTTTTGTAAGTTGTTCAATACGCTGATTGGAGACGTTTTGGGAAAGCTCTGATCTTGGGTTTATCCAGACATAATTAAATTTGCAGTGAAGTTTAATCTCTAAAATATATTTCAATCTTATTTCTTAAAAACGTAAGATAACATAACTCTTTTTCACCTTTGTAGATGTTCTTCATTATATAGACAGCCAGGTATGAAAGGGTTAATTTCGATTAAACCCAGAATCAATAACAAACATTGATGTGGGTTTCTTTGGTGTGTGTCAAATAGAAAAAAACACATCCTGAATTTTTCTATGCACAAGACTTTATTCCTGTCAAATAACAATACAATGTTTTGATCACCAACATTGGAACCACATTGTCAAACAAGTACGTGTAAAAGTGACCTTTTGCTGGGTGGAACATGTATAAACATGATCTCAATACTACTGATCACCATCTACATTGTCATGGCAGGACACACAATTACTAATACATAGTCCTGGCAATATTCTTTGCAGCCACTAAAACTTTGGGCAACATTCGCATCAGCTCAAAGACGAGCTTACTTGAGTTATGCTTAACAGATATTTCGCTCGACAGAAAAAAAACTTAAGTTAACCATGCTGTACTTATCAAAATTTGGTTGTAATATTAATGCCTTTAGTTCAGAATTAATAAAACACCAACTATAGGCAACTCACCACAAATAATTTCCTTTTGTCTTTTGGTATACATTTGTTCAAATTATTGTTTAGATAGATGTGAAACATCAAAGCAAATAATTGTTATTTTTACTTCTAGACACTTGTCAGGTAAACTAAGTAAGGACTCAAGATTCATTTATTTGGTTCAACATGAACCAACTAATACAAGAAATAAATGGGAAAACAGTAATATATATATCAATATGATACAAATGTACAAATAAAGAATATATATACAAGGGTGCACTTTATAAACAAGCATTTACATTCAATGATATTCTTGCCATATATCTAGCAGAGAATACAAAGGCATGGGTGATATATGTTAATGACTCAACTTCTTTGCTATCAAAACTGTTTCTCAAGACTGCTTTCACACAAATCAACTTAAAGACAAAGGTTTATTAGATTATATACCTCTGTCTAGTCAGGTAACAGTAAACCATTACTTGCATTTGGCTTTGGTTTGATTGCAATATCTCCATATGAAACAAAGTTGATTATAATCTGAAATGACCTTTCATATCCTGTGTTATACATGCAGAGAGATGTTTATGCAATGAAAAGACTGAAACAGACTATTATATTGTGCACTTGTACATTTTAAAAGTACAAAGCATTACTGAAAAAGTTAGCGGATATTTTTCCTATTCTAATTAAGCTAGGACCTTGAAATCTAGTATGCCATCTTTTGTCATGTTCTTTGAAAAGAAACCCACTAAAACAGAGCTTCTCTTTTGTCATAGTTATACTCACATGAAGTCCTCCTATTTCATAAAGAAACTCATAATTCACATTCTATACATATGAAGTATCATGCATCTATCAACATACTTACATACGAGGAAACAACAAATACATTTAAACACAACCATGCTTACAACAACCAACTTTTACCTCTCTTTCCCCCCTAAAAACTCAACAGTCACAGATGAAATACTGATCATGCATTAAATGTTGTTTATGCGGCTTTCAACATAGCATCTTAGAAGATTTAACATAAATATGATTGCAGATGTAAACGAGATGAAATAATTGTTTAAAATTTGGTTGAAAAAGCTCTTTCATGAGATGATGTGCCTAGTTTAGGATAACTAGACACTGTATGAACAGAACTCCAACGAAATAAGAGTAATCTAGAACAGAGTACATGTCCAAGAATAGTGCTTTCATGCCTTTGATTCACAATTAACCTTCAAATATCCTGTCTAGATGGTGCTTTTTTGAAAGTATATGTGGTCCAATTTGTTACAAAAGCCCCCCTACTCCAAAGCAATTGAAAGGTTTACACCTTTACCAATTCATGATAAAATACTTGAAATTGAGTCGAATAGTAAGCTCATTTTCTACATATTGAAATAAAGCATGGACTTTGGTATGCTACTTTAGTACATGCTGAACTACCAAAAACATGACTCTGGCTTACACTGATCATTTACCAGATGAATAACTGCAAAAAAAATCAAAATATGACATCTTCAACATTTGGTATCTGACTCTTGCACAATATTCTAGTCTTCTTGCAGTAAGTTTGTAGATACAGTTGTGTATTTCTATTTGTCTAAGCACAATTCTTTGATTCCTAGTTTCCAGTTCCATACCATTTACTCACAAATGCACCAACAGGCAAACCTTCTATCCTTTTAAAATGCTGGAATGGCAACCTAATGCTTGTTGCTTACATCAAGATTGTCACAAAATTGTATTTAAACAAAAATTACTGGCTGTTGTATCACCCCTCAGAAACCTTGCAATCAAGAGAGATTTGCTCAGGTTGTGGAACTCTTCTAAAATAAACCTTTGGTCCTCAGTGATGCCTAAAGACATCATGGGTTAGCCCTCCCTTCTCCAAAGCAAAAGCTACAAGTTAGACCTTACTTTATCAGTTTGGCTCTGGGGAGCTCATAAAAAGGCAAAGTCAGGAACAAAGGGAACAAAGAGAACTCACTCTTGTGACAGGTTGGTATACACTCTGTGAAGTTGGCTTATAATAAAATCAATAAAGTTACCAACATCTTTACAACATGTTCAAGGCCATAAACACAGAAACAAAGTTTGCAGACTTGCTAATGCTATTGCAAGAATAATTCTATACCTGAGGGTGATACATGCAACATCACTTTGCAAAGATTACACAATGCAGGTGATAGAAGATATACAAAGGAGAACAAGATCACTCTCATAGGACATTTTTTCTGACATCTAGAATCCAGATACTCAATATCCCAGGTCTAAGAGGTAAGGTAAATCAATCGAACTCTTTGCTCCCTCAAAGTATTATCCCGAAGCTCCCCAGCACCAAACTGATAACCAACAGTTTAATGAGCCATGTAGGCAATGCTTGGGGAGAAGGAAGGGTAAGCCAGCGATGTTTGTAGATGTCGCTGGAGAGCAAAGGGCGAATGTCAACTTGGGAAAACTGATAGAATACTTGGTTAACATGCAACTTGCAAGACACAAAAGGACATGGATGATATGCATGTGAGAATACACTTAGCAAGAATCTGGGCTGAAGATGTTTTTTCAACCGCTTTCTGCTCAAGAGACCCTATTGCACCAGACCTTTCTTGCCAATGGCGGGTGCATCAGAACTTGCAATAGGCACATGTGCGTGTGCGTGTATGAAAATATATTAGAGCAAATGGGCAGTTGTTTCATTCACTCAGCGCTTCAGGTGTACTTGCGAAGGGACGGCTTTAAGGTTTACGAGTTACAAGCAGCATCTACCAATAGCACTTTGAGCATGGAGGGGGTGAAAGGAAGTTCTAAGTTCAGACAAAAGGGGGGAAAATGAATTGTAGGGGACATATTTTATCATGTACATACATAAACCAAAGACACCACACAAGACTTATTCTATATTTGGTTAAGATTGAAGATCCAACATTTTTTCCAGTGACAGACTGGACTTCAGGTGCCATGAACTTCATCTCATTATTTGACCCTTTATACTAAATTAATAAACTCTATCTTTGTACTTTGCTGCCTGCAGCAAAAAACAACCTTTGTTTAAGACTCCTTAAGTAGATATATAAAATACCTTTTTTCATCATACCGTTTGCAGACCTGTGCATCGGCACTGGAAATTGAGTCAAAATACAAGATGACTCTAAATATTTAACAGATTCACTGGATTATGTGCAGATTGTTCAAAGATGGGATAAATATAATTCGCATTCACTGGAGAGGACTGCAAAGTTGTAATGCAAATATATAAGCATTTAGTTCTTATGGTAGAGGTTCGTAATAGGTTTAAAATAGCACCGCAAATCCAAAGGAAAATGCAAAGCTGATTCAGAGCACTTTTCAAATTTTGGGAACAAAAACAGGTGCACTGTTTTTAATTGAGATTGCTCTTTCATTCTGCCAAAAATTTTAGGCCATACTGGACCTACTACAGTGTTCGTAAAGAATAATGCTTATTTTGCCATATGAATGATGGTAAGTCAGAAACTCTGGGAAATAATCATTGTACTGCAATTATAAAAGGTAAAGTAACACATTAAACATACACTTTGGCTTCAAATATGCAAAAATAGAAGTTACTGCTATGGCATAAATTCAGTTATTTCTAAGTTCCAATGTTTCCATACAGGAGACATATGTACATATTCCATTTGCCAGAATTTATTTAATAACCTATTGCTTGTCACATGGACGAACCATTTCTTCTGTGAGGACACGTTTAAGAGCCTATCTTTCATACTAGCATACACTGGATTAAGTTTTCCAGTTATCAACATTTAAAGGGGGTTGCTCATAACAAAGGGCATCTTGGTTTTACCTCTAACAAGTTCAAATGAAATGATATTCTCTCTCTGAATGTAACATGCTAACACACTTTTACCTCCACTAATTCTGGTATTACTGGTATACTATGCACAGTCTCACAAACAAATCATACAACAAATAAAACAAGATGCACTTCATGAATTTGGCATTGGAAGTATGGCAGGCATATATATCTACCAGCACTAGTGACAAAATGAATTAGTTGTATTCTATTCTACAGATTTTTCCAAATCAATTTTGGAATGGGCTAAAGTAATGATGAAGTTGTCTTCCCTATATTTATGAACATAAGCAGAAAATGACAATTTAAATCGCTGAAAGATTCCCAAAGAAATCACCAATTATGAGTAACTGGGAATATTATCTTAAAATAATTATTTCTTCTAAATTTCAGAACTTTATTCATTGCCTTTGCGATGTTGTATTTTAGTTAAATCACCAAGAATAATCTCTAGTGAGTAACTTAATCTCAGTTCTTAGTCATGGAGTGTTACAAATTTCATTGGGATGAAGGAATATTTGAGACTCTTTAAAGACCTTGCGTAGGTTTACCATATATCAAACGAAAAGTAAATTCCCACAATTCGTAGGAAAAACTAACAGAGCAAAAATGAGAATTTTCCAAGAGTAGGATAGGAGAGTTTAGACTTTGAAAGCGCTGTTATTCATACCCAAACATTCTCCGAAACATCCAGAGGGTATATGTTAAAAGTATACTCTTTAAACTCAATGTGTTCTCTTATTTCTGTTTTGAATGTCTTCAACAATGGATAATACATTCTCTGTATATCAGGGGTAGGATGACTTGAATTGAGGGGAACAATAATGCTATCCTTGGTGATTGTGCATGTCTATTTCTGATCCTATAATGCATTAACTTCTTCGAGATTTGTTAAGACAGGCAAAGGTGGCACACCATAGGCAGTTATACATCAGACATAAATCCTTTCATTAGTATTTGCAAAGTATTATTCTTGCCACTTCAAGCATGCCAATGACTCTGACATTACATTGTCTCTAAGGATAATTGATACCTTGTTCATGCTTAGTAAATACAACATATGAAATATAAAAAACTCAAGGCGAGTAAATGAAACATGAAATTTTCCATCTTGGAAAGAAACATATTTTTAAACCTAATTCCTCCAAAAATCTATGAAATGGAAAAACCTGAAAAACCTGAAATATGTGTAACCTGAAAGCATTCATACCCGCAGATTTTAACTCAAAAGAAAAAAGAAAAACAAGAATATATTAATATATAACAATATAATGATATCTTTTCCCGTCAACATCAAATTCAATCTGCACCCAAAAGCGCCGTTGTATCACTATCTTCTGCTGACTGGGAATACGCCGTGCATCCGAATAGCGAATCTGAGTTCATCACTTCTTCGTAGCTAGGCGGTGGTTCCGTATAAGCTGTACTCCTACTGTAGGCTGGGGCGGATGGCGCAAGATGGCTCATGAGGGCTGTGGGTGAGAGGGTGAGGGAGGAGAGTGGGGATGGGGGTGAGGCAAGGGGCCGGCGGTGACTCATCAACTCAAATATGGGATTTGGGCTAATGTCTGGTGTGTTGGCGGTTTGCGGGTCGTGAGTGGCGAGAAGTGCACTGACTGCCTCGTAGCCACGACAAGATGCGATCTCTGATGGTAACGTGTTATGCTGCAAGATGAATAAAAGGAGTTGTTAAGCAATGGCATTATGTTCTGTTACTGGACAATGAGATTTAAACCCTTTAAACCCATACTATTTAGAAACCTCACACCAAGATTATCTAGCTTCAAGGTAAAATATTGTAGTACAAAATAACCTTAGCATTTATACAAGATATCCAACAGTGTGCATTCTTCATTACTTATACTCATCCCATTACCATTACATGTATCACCGGAGACCAAGGAAGAACTAATAACTGTAAGATTGGTTCAGAAATAAGTAAGAAATAAAAGAAATAAATAAAGATTCTCACCTGATCAGGTATTTTAGGGTTAGCACCATTTTCTAACAACATTTTGACGATTTCTAGCTCCCCTTTTTCAGCGGCTGAGAAGAGAGGAGTTTTGCCATCCTGAAAAAAAGATGATATTAAAAATCTTGGCACGTCCATAAACTCATATTTTTTCAATATACAATTCTTAATCATTTATGTTTACTGCAGATGTAGTTTTACGATAGCTGGGAAATGTCATTTTCTTCATAGGCGCCAATGATAAAGAACCGCAGTCTTTACTTCTTGTTATCAGGTGCATGTTTCCGAAATAGGTGAGAATTTCCCCACATAAGTTCAGACCATCGTATGCCAAATACAGAGATGCCACTCTATAAACGTGAAAAGTCCGGAAATTAGTTTAACCAACATTCCGGATTTTAAGCAGGAAGAGTTAAAATGAACACAATCTTATGTATGTACATTCTGTCATTACAAAGCAGCTCCGAAATGGCCTATTCATTGCCTGATTACTTTCAATATTGCAATGTGGCTTTCTCCTGTTTACTGACTTATGAAAATTTATGGTACAACCAAAAAACCGAAAATCTGGAAAAAGAAGGAAAAATGGCATCTTTGCAAATACTTACCCGCTGCGCTCTGGTGTTGACGCGGGCTCCATACAGGAGCAGTAGTTGGATCATGGCCGGTTTACCCGATAACACCGCGTAGTGCAGCGGAACCAGGCCTTTCTGTTAACAAAACACAACAGGTACAGTTTGAAAATAAATCAAAGTTAAGTTTCATGGCAGACTACAATTCAAGTCATAGGGATGTAAGTCAAGGTCAATGGAAAAATATGAATTTCCGCAAAGAAAATGTGAAATTATCTCAAAATGCTGTGAAACATGATTACCTAAAGAATCTTAAATCAGACAAAAATCTGAAAAATAACATCCCGGATTTACCATTTTCAGCAAAATTATCTTTTTTTTTTTTTAGCCAATTCCTTTTTATTTCAGCAGTCATCTCTTACCGTGGTACGGAAGTTCACGTTGGCCCTTTTCCTAATGAGCGCTCTTGCCAGTTCAATCTCCCCAGCACGGGCAACAACATGTAACGCCCGCAAACCGGGCTTCAGGAAAAAAGGGAGTGTTAATAAGATGAACAAGATATATTTAGTTATTCTATACAGAAACTCTTTCAGAACCATATAACTGATATCTTACATTTAAAAGATAAATCTGTATCTAAAGAACTCAACATATACTTGTTGAGTTCTTGAGATAATAATTTATCAAAATTAGAACATTACATTTAATTTTTATGTCGATTTTTGATAAAAAAAAAATTCACACATTTTTCTTCATAAAAATGTAACTTAAAAGACTTGGTAAAAAAACACATGCTATTTAATCAATACACTAAAACACATACATGTCAACGTCTTTTATCAGGCGCTATTTGGATATCTTATACTCACCTCGTCTCCATAGTCTATAACATCTTGACTTAATTCTTCTTCAATAATATCACGGTATCTACTAATTGCTTCTACCTGGAAAAAGAAAATGATTGAAAAGTAAGAAATGTATTTGTCTGTATGACAGCTCCAATCCCTTTTTCAATTTCCCTTTGTTTTCCTTAAAAAAAATGACAACTATAAGAATCAGGAATTTCAGAACCTGGTTTAACAAAATTCCCTGTTTCCCTGTACCCCCGACCCAAATCTTCACATCAATAGTGTTATCTGCTCCCCAACGGATTCAAAGCATGTATCTAGGGGGGATAAAAACTGTTTCTTTTCTATGTTTTTGATAACGTGTGGATATGAAGATAATCGAATTATTGCCAAGTTATTTAATTTTAGATTGATTTATTATAATTTCATCGCCCAACCACAGATAGCTTATTTACAGTATGTTTAAGTACCTGAAAATCTAATTTTGCTAGTTTTGTAGATATGAACACATGGAAATCTATAGCAAAATTAATATACAGATATTTGCCATTATTTACATCTGCAATTGCTAGTTTTCTACTATGTTAAACCACAAAGAATGCTTTGATTAATGAAAAAATAATATATGCTTCAGACCTGTGACTTGTCGACATACCCAGCAAACATCTTGATGTAGGCAAGTCAAAAGGTACAATCATGTGAATGGTGGTTAGAATTCGTAAGATGCTGCAAGAGGAAATTGTAACTCACCTCGTTGAGTTGGAGTCTGTGGATGGTTGCCATGTTCAGAACGCCCCACGAGGTTACAGCCTTAATACTTCGACCTCAGTCTGCCACCCACGGCCGCCAGCGGGCCTAATCCATCGGGTCTGCGGGGGAAACAAATTTAAAAAGTTTTTTTTTTAAAACACAATTACAGTCTTATCAAATCCAGCGTACTTGGGTGCCCTATCCAACCCGCTAAAGCCCCAGGACAGAACGGTTCAGTGTCTGAAATTAAGGATTATTTTTGTGCACACATCGGATGCACAACCTCAAAAAGTATGCACCCGGCCACATCTTGCAGCTTTTCTTCAGTTAGATATTTAATGAATAAGAAAAGCCATGCACCACCGGGTGCACATCTCTAAAAAGCAGGCACCCGTCAGCAAAATCATGTGCCTCGGATGCAGAGTGCACCCTTAATTTCAGACTCTGGGACCCTCTAGGTGTCCTGTGGTCCCCCTAGATATGTTCCGAACATGCCTCTCAAAATCTAGTGTATACCATATATAGAGTAGCTCCACAGTACAAAAGTTAAAGCAGGGTTGTATATTCTCATAGAATATCTAATGGATCGACTCGGTACCCAGGGTTTCCACGCATTTTTGAAAATCAATTTAAGACCTTTTTAAGACCGACAAGACCTATCGACTGCCCGCAGAGTAAAATGTCAGAATGTGTGTGTGTGTGTTTTGGTTTTTTTTGGTTTTTTTTTTAGTACTTTATTTCAACTGGTTCAACATCGGCGCACGCCGGTTTTCATCGAATCACCAGAGCCATAATTATGATTTGATCTTAATTTAAGTGTACTCAGTTGGATGTGGGATACAGAATTCTCTTTGTTAATTCAAGGCGACTTCACTTAACTTTTCAAAAAATTTCATTTAAGACCTTTTTAAGACCTCTAGCTACAAAACTGTCAAATTTAAGACCTTTTTAAGGCCTTTGATTTGAGAAAATCGATTTAAGACCGTTTAAGACGTTTTAAGACCTGCGTGGGAACCCTGGGTAGACCTACCAGAATAAGGCTGGTAGTGGTTGTGACAATTTTGAAAAGCTAGTCAAGCAGGCTTGCGCAAAATATACTATATAACAATGCTGTCAATAAAATTGTAATATTTTAAAACATAATGCAAAACAGAGACCCAAGTTCACGAGTGGACATAACCTAGTTCACTATTTCACTAGATCATTAATATAATTATAGGATAAATGCAGTCAGCCCGAGAACCGTACCCTGTGGTCCCCCTGTGCTTAGCGTTCCTGACTTACAGTCATTAAATATTACAGTTTGGATTCTATCAAAATAAATTTAAAACCCAGTTAGTACAATATCTAGGTAGTTCATGTTACGCAGTTTGTCTAGAGTCCCACTTCTTGAAATACACTTATAGTTATACAAATTTCAGTCATAATAAATTGGTTAGTAAGGATAGCGCATGATTTAAGCAATCGAATGCCTTGGATACGTCTAGGTAAACCACACCAACCCATTTATTTTGACTGAAATTTGTATAAATGTATTTCAAGAAGTCAAAAATTGCTGTCTGTGTCGAACGATTTGGTAAAAAGCCATATTTATTATCACAGAAAATTCTATTTTCAAAAGAGGACTTCGTCGTCGTATTATTTTTCCAAAAGGTTAGCATAAATAAGGGTCCGGTTAAAGGGTGCCAGTTTGTTGCTAAGGCCTAAAAAAATGTGTTCAGGTAACCCAACCTACCCTAATATTTTGGCCCTAACCTTTTTTTTTTTTTTTTACAGGATGTTTGGAATATTTTTTTTAATTTTCAACAGTGCCAGGGGTCCATAAGCATTTGTACAAGTAATGACAAAAAAATACCTACATATTTATTTTCTTTGGGCTATGTTACCTGAACACAACTATTTTTTGGAAGGCCTAAAGACAAATCACCAGATTTCGGTACAAGATTAATTTGGCCATAAGCCCACTGTCTGGGGAAAGCATATGTAGACTAATGTTAGGACTGCCTATGGAAGAGTCACATTATCTTAAGAGGAAAAGTATGGTAAATGCAACATAATCTACTCCAATTTTGAGGTATATTATATTATGTTCTAATTAGATCTAAGTTTTGTAAGGAACCTTTAGATTTAAAAAGAAATATATGAAATAGGAAATGTTTAATTCAAAGTGAGTACTACCTACAGAATATAGAGAATATAACACATATTTTTTCTATATTACATTGAAGACTTCTACAAAAAAATCAAGATCATTGTCATTGAAGATGCTGAGCCTCAGCTGAGCCCAAGCCCTGCCCTGGCCTAGAATTTGAAGCCAGGATGGTCCAACTTTTACCCGGTTTAGCCTTGGTTAGAAACCGGTCTCTACTGGGGCATATATTGGTTATTCCGATATCAATTCCCTAATTAGATCCGACCTTACCATATATCAATAATATTATCTGAATGATGTAATAAAGCGTGCTTAATTCCTAGGCGCGGCCAAGCCCAGCTTGACTCCCGCACGCACCTGTCAACGCACGGGTGAACATCATTCGCCTAATCGCTTGTGAATTTCACACTTTTACTCCAAATAAATTTTACACAAACAAGATACATTATCCCTCTTTGAATCTACGTACTGATATGGGCAATCGGATCTTGTTACCTAATATAATCCGCGAATGTTTGTCCGAAGTCACAACAGCAACTTACCTTGTTTTGTTACAACCGGAAATTGGGGATCGACGAACCGCGCGAAACACGGCGCGGCTGCAACCGTTCGTGACCCAATACCCGTTGCAACGCGCGCAAAACCAAATAAACAACGAAACACGGCCAATAAATGCATGATTACAAATAGCACAAAAACCCAACGAACACCACAATATCACATGGTATTAATCCGAATGTAAGACCAACATTTGTTGAAAATCTAAGGAAAATAAACGAATTAAATGTCGATAAACGTAATTTTCTGAAATTATTTTCCTCGGCCGGCGTAGCGCTGGCGGAGGCCCGGGGAACAATGCCAGACGAGACGGTCTGGGGGACGGTCGCCGGTCCGGAAAACTCGTCCGCATTTCTGCCGCTCGGAGTACCTCATCGTCAGAATAGGACCGTTTAAATCCACACACAGGGTAAGGATACCTTCAATTATTATCTGGGTCTATTCTGATAGCGGTGTTTTATTTGTAACAGGCGCAATTTGCAGATGAAATTTGAGGAGGTGGGGCGATCTGGAGTGGGATTCAGAGGCTGGCCTCAGCCGATGTCATGCCCCCAGGAGGATATGGCTGAGTCAGCTCCGTGATATTGATAAGCTCTTGGCATCCTTATTTTAGTTTGCTAATTTGACAAGGATTGCGTAGCAAATACATCATAATATTGGCATAATTGAAGATCAATTATTAGGACCTAGATCTACTCATAGTCATATCAAAAATAGGTTTGATTGATTATATATCTATAAATTAGTATAATGCCAAATCAATTTATGCAGAAATTAGCCGAGAAGTAGAAAAAGATCTAGGTCGACCAGCATGGTTTCCTGGTCCAAATTCCCTTGTCCCTGCACTACTCACATTTTACTGCAACAAATAGATCTAACACTTACACAGGCAGCCTACACAATCTAGCTCTAGTAGGTCAATAGGCCTATACTATAGGCTGTGTCACTAATATTAAATCGCTCGAGGAACCCATGCTCTCAAAAAAAGTCTCATCACTGACCCTTCAAAACTATTTGAGTATGATTTTAACTGGAATGGGCCTGTATTTTCTGGGGACGGGTACATCAACAGATCAACATGGACGCTAGGCCTATCGTTTGCCTCCACCAAACCCCCAACTCGCTATACTACTAGCATGTAGTCCAGGTGTTCCGTGAAAATCTGTCCCCCCGTGAGAAACTGTCCCCCGGGACACTTTTTCACAGGAGATTTGGCCATGAAAAAATGTCCCCCCTCTAAAATCACTGTTACAAACAGTTATAAATGATAAATTGTATTACATTCAATACATGCTTATATATTCAGATGTAAAAAATAGTTTTCAGAAAAAATAAAAGCTAAATTAAACATCCCTCTCTTCTAAACAATCTCTAGGATTCAATACTAACCCTAACTCGTCCCTATTCATAGTCTATGGATGAAACAATCATCAAATTCTCTATCAAAATTATAAAACTAATTTATTAGTTTCAATATCTTATAAAATAATAACATAAATAATTAATTGAAGTGAGAAAACAGGAGGGGGGGACACATTTTCATGGCCTTGGGTTACCTGTGAGAAACTGTCCCCCCCTCCACTGAGCATGCTCAGAGAAGGGGGGGGGGGGGGGGCAGTTTCTCACGGGGGACCGTTTTTCATGGCACACATGTTCCATAATTATGTTAGGTAATGGCAGTTTACTGAATGTTGACTAACAATGGTAGGGTACATAACATGCAGCGTTAGCGGGGGCTGCTCTTAATTGGTAATTAGGCCCCAATATTTTACTGTTTAGGCCTAGGCCTACACATTCGCCGAGCGATTCATCATTGATTCAAATTCATACAAAAATTATCCTATTGAAGTATTCAGCAAGAAGACTATAAAAACTCGTGGTTCAAATCAAATTTAAATCAAATGATTAGAGCAATAGATTACAGAAAGTAGACTGGTAAATGAGGCCTTCTATTATTTAGGTACCCTACAACACACATCCAACTGGACAAGGTGGGAGGTTTAGGGGGGAGTATGGGTTTATTCATGTATGGACCTAATACTAATGCACAAAGCGGATGAATGCGTACTTCACCCAAGGGACCTAACCAAAAAGAAAATGGGAAAAAATGTGTACAAGTAGGTTTATGGACGGTTAGTATTCAGATAGAGCATGCATATATTTGACGCCCGCGCCAGTCCCCCATGTCCCTATACTACTAGTATAGTGCTAATAGCCACCCGATTCCTACGTATGCATGCGAACTGACGCTTACGCCTTACATCGCATGCGCAACTAAACTGAAAAAAAAAAAATATATAAATATTATATATGTGTGTATGTAATTCATGGACGGCCATGCATGATTGCCTGCGCCAACCCCCTATGTGCCTATACTACTAGTACCATTAGGCCTACCCGTCCGAGTACTAGGTTCTCCTATAGGCCTAGGCCTCCTAGTAGCCCTCCGACTCGTCCCTAGGCCGCGGCAGACCCGGCGGCAGACCCCTCCTATCGATTCCCTGTCTCCCGTTTGGCTCCTCACCCCCGCCATGCATGATTCTGCTATGCGTCTGGTTTAGGCCGATGCATTATTGATCCTCGCCTGAATAGGCCGCCGTTCTGCAGGTCGCACACACATAGGCTTAGGCTTGTTACTAATTGAAGCTTAGAGTTCATTATGCTTAAAAGATACATGTAGTGAATTTTTCTTAAAGAGTATAAGATAAGGTACAAAAGTTCAGGGCCTGTTCAACTCCGTACAATGAAGCCGACGAGCCAGACCTATAATACACACAAGTATCAGTTAATTCACCCAACCACGCATAGCCAATTCTTGAGTTTGACCTGAAGGTTAGTCTTGATCAGGATGCATACTGGGTAACAAATCGACAAATCATATTAAAGGCTTTAGCATAGGATTTTTTCTTAACCACATCACTATTTGTAGATTGACATGTTAAAAAACTAGAGATCATTGTTTGTTTTTAAAAATATTTACCAGGTTGTGTGAAAATCCATACATTATATTTCCACCATTTCTTTAATTTTTTGTCTAAATTTTGAAGTGCATAATTAAGTTTTCTGAAAAAGTTAGGTCGGTGACCCCCTATTTTTTATTCAGAAAATGAAAGCTGACACTTACATCAGTTATGTGTCAGAATTTAAAGAAATTTTCAATTTTGAAATATTTGTTATAATCATTTTCATGAGAAATCCCTATTTTTTATCAAAATATTTAACAAAATAAACTTCCCTCAAATTTCTATATATTTTTTTCATTTTTGGAATAATGCATTATATCATACAGAAATATATGTTGGCCTTATATTCAAGTGGTTTCTGGACATTATTTGATAGTTTCTATCAAGGTTATTAGAAAATATCTATATGAAGTATTAATTTGTGAAAATGCTGAAAATTGAGAGATTTATCATATATGGTGATGAATTTTATTCAAAAGTTTCCACGGTGACCCCCTATTTTTTCATCAATTTTGGTATGTATGTACACTTAACTTTCATTTCCCAAAGTTTAAAGGAAATCTCAATTCTAGAACTAAAATGGAGCGACTAAAAGAACATATTGGGGCTTTTAATCTTAAAAAATAAAAAATCGTCCTTGATACCCTGTCGTCAAGAGGTTGACCTCCATGAACTCGTGGTTAAAAGAGGTCACGCCAAATTTGCCACGCATATGGCATGACAGAAATCCATTAAATGATGTTAGCAGGGCCTATAAATACTTAATACTCATCCAAGTAGGGCCTATAAATACTTAATAATACTCATTCCATAAATTAATAATCTCGCACTCTATAGTTATTGCTAAAATCAAATCATGGGATTCTTCTATTCTTTATCAGTCGTCTCTCTGTTTCAGGGATGGATATCTGACTCATTCTAAACGCTATAGCGCATTCCAGAACAGCAATTCCCAATTACCCCCTGTGAAATAATAGTCCACTCTAAAGCCCCATACCCACTAGGCGATTTTACTGGCGACGGGCAACGGGAACGGACAGAATCGGCTGATTCCTATAATACCCTGTTAGTATAGCATATCGAAATGTGCAGGATTGATATGAGTCGCCGATAAAATCGGCCAATTCTAAGGGCAGAATCGGCCGATTTTAACAGCGATCAGTCGGCCGACTCAGGGATAATCGCCTAGTGGGTATGGCCCTTTAGATGGCTATCTTTGCCATCATGTATCCATCTTAATTAGCTTTGCATGAGGGGTAATCCTATACATTCTGTATTGGTCGGCCATCCTCATAATAAAGGTGTTAAAGGTTAATTAGTTCAATTAAGAGGTGCCTGTGCTGATAGGGTTGTCAGCTAGTTGACCATAATTAGCCCCCAAGCAGGGAAATATCCATCCAGATTAACAGGCCTATATTTGGTCAGTGTCTAATTAGCTTGCCTGGCGATGGCTGGTGAAGCCTGAAATAGTGGGAGGGGACGTTTCGAAGGAAACTATTGATAGAGTTTTTTCTCCCAAGGAACTATTGATAGATGACAAGAAACATATTGAGTATAAGGAAACTACTCTATATATGGCATTAATCCTTAAACGAGGAGTATAGCTATATCTTGAAAGATCAGATTTATATCAGATGGCAATAAAAAAGTTAAGATAATACACTTATGCGCCATACCCACTAGGCGATTTTGGCTGAGTCGGCCGACTCATTGGCCCTAAAAACGGCCAATTCTACTCTTAAGCCCCATACCCACTGAGCGACTTTAGCGGCGATGGGCGACGGCCGATTGGAAGAATCGGCGGTGAAATTGCCGGGTGACTGAAGATCGCCGGGCGACTCCTGTTGGTATGGTGTGTTTTCCGGGCGACTGGCGATGGGCGACGTGATCGCCGGTAAAATTGCCGGTAAAATCGCCAGTAAATTATCAAACTTGCTGAATATCACAGTCGCCCGGCGACGACGACGGTCCCTACCCCCGTCGGCCATCGCTCGGCGACGGTAAAATCGCCTAGTGGGTATGGCCCTTTAGAATCGCCGATTTTAGGGCCAATTCAGATCAAACATGCAACATTAAAATATATTATACCCACTAAGAATCGCCCAGCTATCAGAGTTGCCGTCGTCAGTTGCCGGCAAAATCGCCTAGTGGGTATGGGGCTTTAAGATATATCCAAGAATTCAGAGATATCCTCTGCCAACAGCTTTATGTCAAACCAATAGTATAGACACTACTAGAATTATATCTAAATAAACCTTTACGGTACAAACTTATAAAGACTAAGATCTCAAAACTGATAACTCACATAGGCAGTTCCTGGATATAAATTTTATGTAGGTTACAATGTGGCATGGTAGAAAATTACACAGAATATAAGCATGTCACAATATAAGAATCCAGTGTCGATATAAAATTTATAAAAAGACTACTCATTAACAGGAAAATGCTTCACTATACATTGTTTTGTCTTCTTGTATGCAATGTAACATTTTGTATCATAAACAAATGATTTAATCGCTGAAAAAGCTATGAGGTATATTGAAACACGTGTGGTTCGTCGGATGAATATGGGAAAGAATATTGATTTTTTCTGATGTACACCCAATCCAGATTTTCAGAGGTAATTAAGCTCTTAAATCTCTTCAAGTAGCCTATTTGGCTACCTCTTACATGTATACATACAGATTTCCTCTCGTGCATAATCATACCACATGCGCTCCCATGATTTACGAGCTCTAATTGGTGCTTACCCATAAATTAAAACCTAATGAGACTGGGATGACTGCACCTGGAAAGCTGCATTCTAATGGGAGAGGGCACAGAATGTGGCAATGTAAAATACAGAGTGGCAATAAAGTATTTTACATCCTGTTTACCGTAAGTGGATATTAAAAAGTCGACATACACTGCTTTGTAAAAGCAGACATGCTATAATGAAATTTTGGGGTTATTAAAGCCATAGTAGAATATGTGATTTTGAACAGAGATGCCATTTTTCCTACTTTTATAGGATTTCCTATACTTTTTGGTGTTTTTTGATTGCACAACCGATTTTCCCACATAACCTTATTAACTGTTCTAGAGTTTCTTTTAATTCTTGCTATTTAAGCTGTTTGAATACATATTTAATGTCAGGTCTATTCCTTAAGGTTGTTCTTCTCTTAGTTGCTTCTGGAAAAAAGTAGGAAAACCTTTCCTACACTGATAATCTCAGTGTTAAAAAAGTTAGTCATAAGGGACTAACTTTCTTAGTCATTTCAATGGCTACGTATATGACTAACTTAGCATTAGTCATGTAGTCATCTCTGACTAACCACATTAGTCAAATATTTCTAGGAATGTGGAGTGTAATGACTAAGGTATTAGTCATTGCTACTAAGACATTAGTCAGTTTGACTATTCTAGGATAGTAGTATTGACTAAAAGGTTAGACATATATGTCTAAGGGTTAGTCCTTAAGACTAAGGTATTTGTGATTTCCTGGAAAATATTGACTAATGTCTTAGTCCTCTTGACTAATAATATAGCATACGATGACTAATGCCTTAGTCATGTTGACTAAGGTTGGTCATTATGACTAACCCTGAGATACACCTCCTCTATCCTCACTCAAGTTAACAAATATACAACTAAATAGAACAAATAATTGATCTAGATGAGTTTAGAAATCATCTTTGATATCTATTTTTTTCAAATAGAATGTGTTTGAAAGTAAGACCAATTCCCCAACCCAACTCTAACCCCTCTGACACTCATATCACCATTGTCTTAAAACACATTACACTGATATCCCACACCATACAGCATTAGCGCATAACACTTATCAACATGCATGTACACAGCAATCAGGGACGGATCTAGAGGGGGGCGCATGGGGTGTGCCCCCCGCCCCCTTGTGTGTGTGTGTGTGTGTGTGTGTGTGTGTGTGTGTGTGTGTGTGTGTGTGTGTGTGTGTGTGTGTGTGCCAAGTTTAAACTTTATTAATGTAAAACTGCTGCCGGGACCCTTCTTAATATGTGCCCCCCCCCACCCCCCTTTAAAAGAAAATAAATCCTGGATCCGCCCATGGCAATCACCCCTCCCCCCCCAACCCCACCTACCCTTATACCACCTCTGTCTTACCACACATTACCCTCCTAACCCACACAACACAGCGTTGACGCAAATATACTAATCAACATGCATGAACAGGACAATCACCCAACCCCTACCCTAACCCCACTGACCCCCACACCACCTTTGTCTTTACAACACATTACCAGTACCACTCATAACCCAGGGCAATGCAGATAGTGACCCATAGGGGCGCCACCTCTGCAGAACAGAGGGAATTTCTATTACTCCCTAATATGGCTCAGTATAATGGGCAGGGGCCTCTATTGCTCACTAATATGGCTCAGTATAATGGGCTAGGGTCTTGATAGGGCAGAGGCATGGGGCTTTTCTATTATGTGAGTGGCTCAGGGTCACCCTGGGGTTAGGCAGGGGTGTGTGAGCAGAATACGAGCAGTTGGGAGCGGCTCACTCGGAGGGAGGGAGTCCGGCATGTTTTGGACAGAGAAGGGTTATTTGTTATGACATGTCGTTGGCTGAGTAATAAAAGGTCTTATCTGAGAAATGGTCATTTTGAGTAACTGCTGATTTAAGATAAATATTGACCTTCATGAAAATATGTCAGCCCTGATAGAAAACTGTCAGCCCGAAATTTGTATATTGAAAGCACTTAAAAATATGACCATTACAACTAGCCCTCCTCAGAAACAGTGTAAAACTGATAATTATTCTGTCACATGAAATAAAAAAGAAAAAACAATTTTACATTTTTCTCCCAAAATGTTGTCAGCCATCCGGGCTGATAATTTGATATTTTTGCCCAAAAGTATCAGCCCTGACCAGAAAGTGTAAGCCTGGGGCTGACGGGCTGACGTTAATTTCCAACACTGTAGACACAGATAAAGCAATTTAAGCAAGACACAACCATCTGCAGAACGTCGATCAATGTCTAGTAAGACATGACAATTCTAATTCGAAAAGTCGTTGTTATTGCAGGAACTGTTCACATTATAACTTTAATGTACTTAAGCTATTTCACGATAAATGTGCCTATATGAACAATTGCTTGAACAATTACAGTGTAAGTAGAAAAAGTCGATTTGGGCCATGCAGATTCGTGGTTAAACAATAGCTTTGCTAATGAAGATTCCGTTTGAAAAACAGTGATACGTGTGTACGAAACATGATTTAGGAAGGTTGATAAGTCCTTAAGACTATTGATGTGTCGGGGAGGTAATTATGTTACAAAATGTATGTTTCCTGTTTTTACATATGCCTACAACAAAGGTAAATGTCTTAACGCGCTTATATGCTTCCTAGTCGTTCGTGTGTTTGATCCAAAAGAGCAAAATGGATCACCTATTTTTTGTGTGTCAGGAAGAAAACCACTTTTCATTGTTTGTCAATATCAGAGGAAACGCACCGTAAATAAAGAAAACATTGATTAGTTAACGCCACTGAAGCAGTAAAGTGGAACAAATGAACTGTAGAAAGAAGTGGGTTTTTGTAATGAACGACTCCAGACTCTTGGGACAAGGTTACGTGAATGATAGAAATGAAATATTGGAGCCGAGAAAATAAAACGGATGGTTCTTATATATTAATTAAATGATTTCATCATTCAAATTTAAAGATGAGATGTGTTGCCAATTTACATTTTTTCATTAATATTTTGCCTTTTTACAACTTTTGTTTTTCATCAAAAGTGCTACTTGCAAGGACCATTTGGTCATTAAGTCACTCGACTAGATTATGTACTGAGAATCAAGCCAATCCTATAGGTACACTTAATTTAAAAACATGAAAATGAAAACTTAAACCTAAATATTAAAAGACCAGTATAAATGTACTTTAAAATCTTATTGAATATATATCAGGGAGTTCAGTTGGCCTAGTTATAAACTTTCTATATACCCTTATAATCAATCAAGCGGCGATCAAGATTTTGGTGCAAAACCTTTCACAGTTTTAAAGGCGTGTAGCCGTTCTTTCATCACAGCAGGAAAATACATTTATCATTCTGCCAGCACGTATCCATATATATACAAATACTCAAGATCTGTGACACATATATATATATATATCAAGTGAACTATTCTTCCCAGCAATGGCAGTCCCGATATGCAAGGTTGCATTCATTTCAAAATTGTTATAATTTCCAAACAGCTAGCAAGGTATAGACCCTGTGCAGATATGCTCGTACACTTGACACATCACCATGCATATACTCCCCATTACCAAGTGGCTGTTAAATAAATCTACAGTTGTTTCAATTTTCCCCACTACGGATTGCCTGCAGACTATCCTAGATCAAGATGTATTTTGGGAAATATGTCGACATGTCACAAGGCTTAAGAAAACACATTTCCATCAATCATAGCATTCTTTTGTGGTTAAACAAATGGAAAATTATCTAGTGTATTTTTCCAATTGAGGCAGATAAACTACATATTTTTAGGTCGGTTTGAAAATTTATCTATTAGGCCTACAGGCTATTACAGATCGAAATATGGCAAATATTAAACTGTAGGCCTACTATATATAGATTTCCATGTGTTTTGTCGACACAACCAACTAAAATTAACCTGTAGCTACTTAAAATACTGTAAATTTGCCATCCGTGGTAGGGAGAATTGTAATGATCATTGCTGTCATGAGTTTGTTTCACAAAGAGTTAGCCAAAATATTTGATCGGGATGTTTTCAATTCTGATATATATCAACTTTGAATTGATCAACAATATGGCGGTCACCCCATTTTTTCCTGTGTCATGACGTCATCTGCACAACGTCTATAATCATGGACAGAAGTAGAGATATGTCTTAGAGCAAAGGTCCTGACCTTTATTGAATAAGATGCCGCGTCTGTGTGCAACTGGTGATTGGATTGCGTGTAGTGTCATTTGTGACAATACTTCTGATTGGCTGGGGGCTCCAAGGCCAGGCAGTCACAAAGGCGCCGATTGGCTGAGGCGTTGGCGGTGTTACCCGATGGTCGGCTGGGTGTTGGTGAAAGTGGCATTGACAATAGAAAAGATTGGATTCACACGGAATATATTGGCCAGAAAACCAGCAGAAAAGTCAGAATGTTTATGGTTTCCATTACTCTTCTTCCAAAAGTAGATTGGCATCACCCGTTACACATGTAAGTAGTATAGGAAGGTAGAAGGAGCAGATAGAGGGGAGGGTGTGTGGAAAAAGCATTTTGGCAAGGTACTAGGCCTAAATGGCATGCATTCCTGTGCATACTCGCAGCGTTTCCTCCTCATTTCTTATTTTAGGCGTTTAGGCACCAATACTGGGGCGAGTAGGGCTGTTGACATAGGCCTACATGTTCTTCGCATGCATCCCTATAATGAAGAGAAGAGCCCTAAGGTTATATATCCTCAGGGACTATTTTTCAAAGATCAGCTTTTTTCTTTGTCATAATTATGATAAAGAAAAGCTTCAAACTGACCCCATACATAGGTGAAGTCCCCCTAGCCCACAGTTGAAGTTGGTTGCAATATAAGTACCAATACTGGGCCGAGCTGCAGGCAGAGAACTGTTGACGTATGTCCTTCACATCCCTATAGTGAAGAGAGGAGTCCCTAGGCCTATATGTACTCAAGGACCATTTTTTAAAGCTCAAAATCATCATATTACAATAAAGAAAAGAGATTTTTTTAACTGGCCCCTTAATACATAGGTGAAGTCCACCCAGCCCAAGTTCACGTTGGTTGCAATATAAGCACCAATACTGGGCCGAGCTGCAGGCAGAGAACTGTTGACGTATGTCCTTCACATCCCTATAGTCTAATGAAGAGAAAAGCCCCTACATAATATACTCAGGGACCAGTTTTAAAACTGGCCCCATACATAGGTGAAATCCATCCAGCCCACAGTTGAAGTTGGATGCAATATTATAAGCACCAATACTGGCCCAGTGGGCCGAGCTGCAGGCAGAGAACTGTTGACGTATGTCCTTCACATCCCTATAGACGCCGGGACGTGTTGCACTTAGTGCGTTAGTCGGCCACAGGCGGCGCTGGCCTCGCCCTGATTGATGGAGTAGCCAGTCGCCTGTCCTGTCAGCCCACCAAGACCTGGGCGATAAATGAAGAAGTGGGCGCCAAGGTCAAAGGGGACATGCAACCTTGTCGTTTGAGCAGCGGCCACTAGGTGGGGTATGAGAGTGTATGTGCACTGCGGGCAAATGGTGGTCCTCTTGGAAGTTCTTCGTATAAAGGGGGAGGGATGAATGGGTTAATATTAGGCTGGAGGGCCTAGGTTTGCCTATTGGGATAGGCTTAATGCGTCTGCTCTCCCTGCCTTATTCAAGCGAATCCTTACTTGAGACTACTCTTGAGTATGAGGGCCAATTAGTAATGTTTTACTTGATATATGTTTCGGGAAGTGTTTTTCTTTAAGAAATAGGTAGGGCCTATGTATTTAATCTATATGCCTCCTAAAGCAGCACACTCCACCACACCATTTCAAGTGTTTAGTAGCTCCTACATTCACACTAAATAAAGTAACTTAAAGCGTAAGTTAATAATGTTATATAATTCATGATACAGAGGATTTCGGGGGTCTAGACAGGGAGTCCCCATGTCGCGTGTCAAATTTAAAAAAGACCCTGTTGCATGTCCTTATAACTCAGTTAATACCCATGTCCCATGTCGAATTTAAGAAATGGCCATGTCGCGCTGTCGAATTTAAGGGTCTATACCCCCATTTCAACAGAGGCACATCATGGCTCCAATGCATTCCTCAGTCTTTATGCAATTATAGTAGGAGTGCTGAATGAGGCCAATTGTTTCCAAACCTCATCTAACCCTTCATACGCCCCCTATCATGTTCCTCCTTATAGTCCCAATAGTCGAGCAGCTCTCGGCCTCTGGTGTAATCAATGAGCCGCTCCTTGAGTTATAGCCTACACAGATACAACAGGCTATAGGCTATCTCCTACAGCTATGTTGGGGTGGACCACCGATATCAACGTGGCGACAGAGGCATTTCTTAAATTCAACAGGCGCCATGTGGGCCTAACGACATGACAGAGAGGTTAAGAACATAGTGACACGCGGCATAGACATTTCTTAAATTCAACAAGCGATACTGGGATAAATAAATGATAAAGACACACGACACTGGCGTTTTTTAAATTCGACGTGGGACATGAGGACCCCCCGTCCAGAGCCCCAGCTATTGCTAGAAGTATCAGCAGTCACAGTAGCCTGTGAGCAGCTCCTAGAGCTATAAACAAATAAAACAACCCATGGACAGCTACTGAAGCTGTGAGCACATACAGCAGCCAATGAGCACTTAGCCAAGGTTGTCACGACACAGAAGGTTCTTATAGCCTTGCAGAACGTGACAGAACTGTATCATATTGTGCCCTGGCTGGGCAGCTCCTAGAGTAATCAGGAGATACAACAGTCTAGAGCTGTTAGTGTCACATCAGCCCATGGACAACTATTGGAGCCATGAGCAGGTACAGCAACCTATGGGTAGAACCTAGAGCTGTAAGCAGATACAGGCTAATAGACAGATCCTATAGAGCTATGATCAGAAACAGCAAACCTATAGACAGAACCTGGAGCTATGGACAGATAACGAAGCTGATAGACTAGCTATGATCATATTATACAACAGTCTAAGACGAGCTCCTAGAGCTATGGGCAGGGTAGCAAATACAGTTGCCTACACTGAAAACACAAGGTTGTCAAAAGTGGTGCCAAAATCAACAACCCTATGACAAATTTCTGGAAACCTTGATGTCAAAATTAACAACCCTATGAAAACCTTCTGACAATCTTGGTGTCAAAATCAACAACCTTATGACGACCTTCTGACAACTTTGAGTGAGATACTGACAACTTTATGACCACTTTATATGAGATTATGTGGATATCTGTGATAACTTCAGGGTTTTTAAGTCAATGGTGCCAAAAAAAACACAGCCATGGGTTGTCAAACAAATCTCCAGGGTTGTTTGATCTACTGGAACTACTCAGGGTTGTCACAGGGTCTTCAGTAAGGTTAGTAAATTTAACAATGTATTTATGTTTGCTGGGTTCCTATTATGTAATGTTACTAGTTATTATGTATGCCCATTACAATTAGGAGGCCTAAGTTGTATTAGGTATTAGGAGTTGTATGGTTTTTGGCACTATTCACTTACAATACTAGGGTTGTCACAGACAGAGGCCATGACAACCTAGGGCTGTCGTTTTTGGCACCACTCACTGACAACCCTAGAGTTGTCCGGCAGAACGTTTGAGTCTCATTTTATTCCCTGACAACCTTGTGACAACCTGATTTTCACTTTTGCTTCCCTGACAAGCTTTTTGGCCTAAGGTCATCAGGAGAAAATGACAACCTTTGGGTTGTCATCCAGCCTCAAAATTCACAATGACGACCCTCTGACCACCCACAAAGTTGTAACAGGGTTGTCGGAGGGTCATCACACAGCATCAGTGGTCTGAAATGAGCCTTGCGACAACCCAAAAGTCACCTATGACAACCCAAAAGTCACCTATGACAACCCTCTGACAACTTTAAACTGGCTTCCTGACGACCTTGTGTTTTCAGTGTATGGGAAGCTCTTAGCATCTGACAATATTTACCATTAAAAACCATTAGTTGTGTGGTTGTTTTAAATGCTGGTGGGATGGTATTCAACATGTTCTTTATCCCCTGCAATTAAATGTGATCTTATATGGCATCCTAAGGAAGTCTGACAGTAGCAGTCAACATGCTACACTCTGTCAATGTAAACAACCACTGGCCTAATTTCCAACACTCCAACCATTCCTTATAGTTAATGTGACAAGTGGGTTGCCATGCGTTGAGCACCTCTTGAGCAGCTCCTTGTCAAGCATTCTGCCTCTCAGGAGCTCGTTAAGACCCCCCATGTAAATGGCAGGAAGCTCCTTATGTCCCTAACACCCTCGTTATGACCCCATTCGGGCCCATTCAATTATCTTTATAACACGTGGAGATGGCCGGAGGCCCCAATGCCCTTCTCTGTCAAGGATCTGTCCAAATATGTGAAATCAACAGGACAGTATGTGCTGAGAGGTGTGTTGGTTGTGCTTAACTGTAAGATTTGTCATTTTCTCACCGGACACTGTAAGTGTAAATGTATATACTTTTGCAATGTTTAGTTTCATGTATCTAGCACTAAGTGACATTTAATTATCTTTATACCAAGCGGAGATGGCAGGAGGCCCCAATGCCCTACTCTGTCAAGGATCTGTCCAAATGTGTAAAATCAACAGGTTAATATGTCAGCTGAGAGGCTTGATGGTTGTGCCATCATTGGTCATTTGTCATATTGGTCATTTGTCTCACCGAAAACTGTGAACCGATTTTTTGTTTTTTTTTATTGGTTTGAGGCTTTACGTTATTACATGATCTTCCAGCCAGCAAGTGGGGTGTTTAAGGTAGTAGAAAATATAAAATAAAGAAGAATGGTTCAAGTAAAGTTTATATATATTAATACTTTCACGCTGTTTTGTTTTGCACATCTCACACTAAGTGACATTCAATCATCTTTATACCAAGCGGAGATGGCAGGAGGCCCCAATGCCCTACTCTGTCAAGGATCTCTCCAAATGTTAGAAATCTACTGGCCAATGTGCTGAGAGGCTTGATGGCTGTGCTTAACATTGGTCATTTGTCTCATAGGATACTGTGAAAAAATATTCCTTCATGCTGTTTAGTTTTCGCATACTTAGCGCTATGGAATTCTTTCAAACTCTCATTATTTTAATGCAGTTTGCATGTTAATTTCTATTTTTATCCGTTATATTCATTTTGAAAGGGAGTGGGAGGATTTGTGTTAGCCATCAGTTATAAAATTGAGAATAAACAGCACCTTTGTCTCTCAATAAAATACGTCCATTACTCGGTGAAAAATACCGAATATCTATCTATATTGGTAAAGACCTATTAAGAGTTCTATAGGAAAAACTAAATTGTCAAGACAAATTGAATAAAAAAAGAAATGAATGATGTTTTTGCAAACGTACACGCTTTAGAAACATAAATGTGCATTCCATTGCAAATATCCTAACGTTCCTTAATTTTGGACACTGCGCTGCACAGTCATATAAGACTAGGAAAATAAAGAAGCCTACAATATCAATATGCCTGATCACAGGCCTGCTATCTATAGGCCTTGCAGGGCTCAGCCGCCTTGATTGGTGTAAACCCCCAATACTAATGACATTGCTTGTTGCCTAATTAGAAGGGCTAATTAATCAAACAGGCGGACACTATCACAAGGCCCGAGGTAACGACAGCTTCTTCCTACGAGTTGTCAGATTAGGGGCCTGTATAGGAACTGTAGTTATTAGGGACTTGTTTGGCAGAGTTTGCCAAAACCTGCTATTGCCACCATCCCACTCCTGAACTCATGGTATATTATATAGCACGGTAGCGGATGCAGCTCTTTGAAAAAAGGGGGGAGGCACTGATAGCAAGGTGAGGCGGCCTCCTATTTTCAAAATTTTACATTAGAAACATTTAATTTGCCCAAAAATAGCATACTTCATGCAACTATTGTTTCTTTTTTAGAATACACAAAATCCGGACCAAGTACGTGTATAAGAATTTAAAGGGACTTGGTGGGCAAATTTTGCCGAATTTTGTGGCATGGTTATTGCCACCATTCCCTATTACCTCACAATATACTATAGCAAAATAATTACTGACTACCACTATTAATGATTTGGCTAGACAGAGTGCGCACCGTGTCTTTGGTGGACAAAAGCGAGGTCAAGTGATGAAAGGGATTTGGAACAGTTCACAGTAGCTCCACCTGGCATGAAAAATAAAATACTTCAAAATAAATCTACTTCTTGTCTGGATAGGTAGAAATATACAAACATTTTTTAATTAGAAAAAATAAGATAGAGAACGTGCAGTACTGTGGGGGGAAAAACATTCAGACAAGAAACATTTATATTTTGAGGAATTTATTCACATGCAAATTTATATACTAAATTATTAAACTACATCCTTGTGATTAATTTTGTCGCTATTACGCAGCATGTATCCTGACCTGGGCTAATTGGCATTTAGGCCTCCTCCAAATGGAAACGCTAAGCTTTGTAAATAAGGGGCCTACTATTTTGGACTTTAGGCCTATATGTGGATCGTAAGAGGAGGCATAGGTCTAAGTCTTCCTATGGGCGATAGGTCTAAATGTAACGTCCTCAACAATGTGTCGGGGTGGGGGGTATAGGCTAAGAACTGAAACGTTGTGCATTCACGCACATAAGCGATGTATTTTTTCATCTCTGGGTAATGTGTGGATCCAGACACACACAAAAGGAGTTGGGGGTGGGGGGAATGCCCTATCATATGTCTGAATGCCCTGAATTACAGGAATGAAATATAAAGTGATAAAGTCTACATTCTGTAATGAAAGTTTGACAGTTTGAGGCCAATATTGGACACATAAAAATCAACAGTTTAGTGCATAAAGGTAATTGTATTCCAAGCTGTAACTCTGCAACCACTGATCACATACAATTCCCTACATAGCCTACAAGCCCCACCACAGAGCTCAAGGCAGACACAGTCCTTTCTCAAAGAGACTGGAAACAATTTCTCCGCCGCACTTAAGAAAGCTGGCGGTAGATGGCGCCACCGTCGGGCTCATATCCGGTCTGCCCCTTTTATCGCCCGGCGTCACGTGACCTGAGTGTGTCTGCAGCGCCCTCTATACCCCTCATACTCCTCCAGGTGGGCATTAATCGTCCTACATTAACTGGGGGTCTGAGATGGGGCTTTATTGTGGACCAAGTGCTGGACTTGTCATAGTTTTGTATTACCACAACTGGTCATTCCCACTTTAAGAAATAGACAAACGTAGGTACATGCTTACCCTATTTTGGTATGTACTGATACAACGTATTGCACTAGGATGAGGCATAGCTTATTAAAAGACGTAATTATGCTCACGTGTATGTATAAAATTGTAGACTTTTTAATCATAAGTGTGGTATGTTTTCCGGGCTCTCAGAAACCGTGTAGGCCTATTGGGTTACAGAAAAAGAATTTTGCACTGGAAAGGCAATGAGTCCCACGGCATATTTCTTTATCCTTTTTTCAAAATATAATTTATGCTCCTACATATATACAAAAAGGCACACTTACATGCTTACATTTATTCAATAAAACAGTTTAATGTCTGAAAGCATGTAAATGCAAAAAAAATCATACTTATAAATATGCATTATCTTAATGTTAATGACTAGTGAATTCAATCTTAGTTATCACTTCCGGACTCCATCCCTTTTAACCCCCTACATCCACCTATACTGTACGACTGTCGCTACATCAGCCCTGATACAATTAGAGTACAGCTGTCTGGCACCTCACACAGGAAACACACCATCAAATATTCACTATACCTAATGATGATGGCCTTAGTGGTCTGCTCTAATTGCCATATACCCCTTTTATTACACCACTATATCACCCATGAGCGGTGAATAATTTGTGATTTAGAGTCATTACTCACTTGCTTCGATATGGCTAATTATTTTCATTGGAAATGGGAATTATCAGTCATTGTGGTAAGAAGAAATGAGACTTATGGACTGGAATGGGAGTTGTCATTTTCCCTTTGGCAGATCAAGTGATGGGATGAACGAACTGTATCTTTTTGATATCGACTGTACAGGTTCTATACTGCCATATATGGTCATTCAACAGTCTCTGTGATTAGCAGATGCATTGTATATATGTTCAATTATGTTTTGTAATAATGTTACCTTCACAAAGGGGTTTAAAATTGTATCATTAAATGTTCGCAGTCTTTATCAAAAGACAGATGAGATTAACATTATATTGTCAGGATTCGATATAATTTGTATTTGTGAGAGTTGGCTTCACTGTGGAATTAATGATGAAATGGTATCGATCCAGGGTTTTAATTTATATAGACTAGATAGAGAGGGAATAGTTAATAAAGATACTGGTAAGAATAAACGGGGGAGAGGCATTGCACTATACTACTCGAACAAATTAGAGGGAAATATTGAATATCTATTAAATTGTTCGAAAACAACTTCTAACTTGGAGCAAATGTGGGTATATATATGTAAACCTCACTTTAGGAAACAAGTGATAGGGGTAATATATAGACCTCCGACCGGTAATGTGAAATCTGCGATGGACGAATTAACCTCAACGATGAATTATATAAATGGTCAGATGAATGTTGAGATGACTGTGGTTGGAGATTTCAATGTGAATTATCTTAAGAGAAATACAACAGACTTAAAATTATTAAAGGAAATGGAAAGGGAACAAAATATGTTACAATTAATTAACTGTAATACGCGAATTACAGATAACTCAAAAAGCTGTAGTGATTTAATCTTTACAAATATGGAATACGTATGTGACTCAGGTACAATTAACATTTCGGTCAGTGACCATATGGCAGTATATGTAATAAAAAAGAAGGAGCGGGAAACTCATTCGTGCACTCAAATTGAGGGATGTAGTTTTAAGAATTACGACAAATATTGTTTTCAAAGAGATGTGCAGGAAAATACGGGCTGGAAGGTCTACTGGGATGAAGAGAATGACGTTGAAAGATTATGGGATATCTTATATAAGATTATTTTGGAAACAGCAGACAAGCATTGCCCAAAAATTAAGATCAAGGTAAGGGACAACTGTCCATCTTGGTATAATGGGGAAGTATTAAATGAATTACACCAAAAAGGGGAACTTTATAAAAGGGCAAAAAAGGATGATACTAAGGAGAGTTGGGATGCTTTCAAAAATAAAAAGAATGAAGTAAAAGCATTGTTGTATCAACGTAAGAGGGAAGCAATCCAAGAGAAATTGGATGAGTTAGAAAAGGATCCGAGGAAGTTTTGGAGATTTGTGAATACCTTTTCTGGACTGGGGAAGAAAAAATCAAATAAAAGTTTTAACTCCATAATAGATGAAACTGGTACAGAATTAAGAGAAGGGGCTGCAGCAGAGTATCTGAATAATTTCTATGTCAATGCCGGTCCAAATTTAGCAAAGAACATGAATGATGCATGGAATGTTAAAGATCATTGGAAACTGGATCATGACTGTATTTTCCATTTTGAATGGGTCTCTGAAGAGAGAGTAAAAGCAGTTGTAAAAGAGATTAGTATCACCAAATCCAGTGCAGTAGACGGATTGAATTCACGAATTCTAAAGGATGCGATGGAATGTTTAACAATCGAATTGACTCATCTATATAATAAATGCCTTGAAACGGGGAAATTTCCAAAGGGGTGGGGAATAGGCTGGGTTACACCAATTCCCAAAACCACTAAGGATAGTAAAAACCCTAAAGACTGGCGTCCTATAAGTCAAATTGCACTACCTAGTAAATTGTTAGAAAAAATCATACATCAGCAAATCACCACATATCTCTATGAAAACAATATTTTGAACCCAAAACAATACGGGTTTCGACAAGGTATGAGTACCTCAATTGCTGTTTTTGATGTCTTAAAATCACTGTATGATAAGTGGAATAATTACAACATATCGTGTTGCACATTTATAGATTTTACTCGCGCGTTCGAGACTATTGACCATAGGATAATTATGCAGAAGTTTAAATGCTATGGTTTTGATGAAACTGTATTGTCATTTTTTGGAAATTATCTAGAACATAGAGGGCAGAAGACAATTGTTAATGGGCATGCATCAAAGGTGGAATCTTTAACATACGGAGCTGCTCAGGGTTCGATCCTGGGACCCTTAATTTTTATCCTTTATATCAATGATATGTTTCAAGAAGTAAGGAATAATGAGGAGATGTATGTATATGCTGACGACACACTTCTTCTCACTACTGGGGAATCAACTTTTAAGGCACAGTTAAAAATGCAGCTGCTACTTGATAAAATTTTTAATTGGTGTTTTGCAAATAAGTTATCTATTAATAATTCAAAAACTAAATATATGTTAATTGGTTCTAAGGATCGAAAAGATGGTGTGGATATGCGAATTGACACGACTGTAATACAACAGGTACATAGTTATGAATATCTTGGTATGAAATTAAATGATAAATTGGACATGAATCAACATGTTGATGCAATGTATAAACAAGCTAATTCAAAATTGGGTATCTTATGTAAAATTAGGAGATATATTGATGAAAGAACCGCTGGAAAGATTTACAAGGTTATGATACGACCTCACTTAGAATACATTGACTTTGTTGTAGAGTCAGCAGATATGTATTTAATAGAGAAGGTTCAGAAATTAGAAGAAAGGGCTATCAGACGAATTGAATATTGTTTTGACTTGTCGGCACGGAATGATATTGGAATATTACGTAAAAAGTATAACATTGAATCAATTAAGATTCGGAGAAAAAGGTCTTTATTGAAACATATACATAGATACTGTCAGCAAACTGAACATTTGGATAACTATCGACCAAGCATAAACTTAAGAAGTAAAAACAAGGTAAAATTAAAACGAAAATTTACGGTACAATCAAAAGTACAAAAATCCCCCTATTATAGAGGGATTTGTTTATGGGATGATCTTGATGAAAGCCTACAAAAGGAAACTGATATTGTCAAGTTTACACAAAAGGTAAAGGAATTATTCTAATTTGAAACATGTTGGTGTGGACTAATGTGAATTGGTGTGAATTCTAAAATAGAAGTTGATGTACAGCCTTATATAGATTGCTCAAATGATATTAATGTATATAACTAAATACTGTGTTGATAAGACATGTGAAATGTAGTTGATATGAATATTGATTTTGGTGGTGTAAAAGCTGAAAGGAAGAACTTGTGTAAACAGGATTTTGGCTAAATAAAAAAAAAAAAAAAGAAAAAAAAAAAAAAAATTATTAAATATGATTAAGGCAATGATTAATGTTACTTAATTTCATAATTCTCCCACCCGCGGATAGCCAAGTTTCTTCATTGTACCTGAAGGTACTTCACTTCTTTGATAGAAATATTCTGATAGAGTTAGGCACCCTTTCTCTTCAACTCAAACCTTGAAGAGGAATTAATTCTTTTCACATTATCAAATAACAGTCGCGAATTAAATTGGGTAAACTGAGTATAAAATCCATGGGATGCGGGTGTTTTAGGACATCACATGCATGCAGATTGAGTGTACATAATGTTCATCGTGTACAACATGATCAATCTTTCCACAGTCAGAGATAGATTAGCTGAGTGATCATTGCATTTAAACATTTACAAACACAACAATATTGACAATTAAAGGGACAGTCTCGTCCTGCGGTTGTTAAGCTAAGGTCCGCCGACGTTAACCTAACGACGCGCAGCCGGCGACTTGTTTTCCTCTTTTGGAACGTAATCCGGCGACGTTATTGGTCACGTCGTGAATTTGGCGGGGGACTCGGGGGGTTACAACGTATCATTTCACTTCCGTCGCACGGACGAGAATGTCCCTTTAAGATTTAATTCAGTTTAAGTATTCTCAATCAAAAAATAAGGTAATTATTCCCTCTTCAGCGACATTTTAACATTCGCAAAATGTTATAATAGGTGTGTGCATGGAACATTCGATGCGTTATTCTCCTCATGTGTGCTGCACATCCATGCATCTGCCAGTTACCGATAGTTTCGATACTTTCCGGTGATTCTATCTAAAGAGATTATCAAAGAAATGACACAAAGAAAAAATGTAAAGTATGAAATGAAATAGTACGTAGGCCTACCTCAACATCCATAACAATCAGACATAATTATGAGTTATATAACTGTTTTTACTCATAATCCCAATCAATTCTTCTAACCCAGTACCTTACCATCCATCAAAACCAGTTGTCATACACGCTCAACACACCCCATAATTAAACCAATCCACTTTTTGACAAATCATTATTGCCTTTGCCCCCAATACCACAAAAGCCTTGGCTCTGTATGTGGCTGGTACTAATTATAAAGGAATATTACTGTGTTGATGAATGACTCTGATGTTTAGGACGGCGCAGGGATATTGGTTGCCCTGCGGCTCTATAGCTTTGTGCTCTAAGCCTCATCACTCGTGAACACAACTTGTATTCCTACTTCCCTGTCATTTGTATGGCTCCATACCGCAGTATATGAGAAATGAAAGGGGTGGCCTTTTTTGTTCTGTTTCTTTTTTTTTTTTTTTTTTTTCTTTTTTTTTTTTTTTTTTTTTTGGGGGGGGGGGGGGGGGGTGAGCCTCTGCCTCTTTCATAACTCTTTTCTGGGGGTTAAAAGGTGTATTGGAAAGCAATATTAATTGCCACCTCAAGGAGCAAGTAATAAACTTAGGATTTGGGACATTCATTTAGGGAATAATACTACAGTTATACCGAATACAACACACAATCTATTGGTCGTATTCATATTCTTTTGATCAGATGAATTCGATTATGGGACTACATTGGAGTGTGCCCACGCAGATTCTATAAGGTCATAGCTACGCAATCCCCATTTTTATATTCGTTTTTGACCAAAAGTGACAGTCTTCTCAATGTCTGGCTTGCTGGTATGTGTGTTGCTTTTGAAATGATTATTTCGTACAGTCAGCGTAGCTGTTACATTAATTCTTTTCTTTATAAAATTTATGGCATCATATTCATAATATTGGATAATCAAAAAAGATTTTTGAAACACTATAGCTGTTTTATGAACGTTTGAAAATATGCATTTTCGTAAGTAGTATATGGCATTGTTACAAAGAAGCAGGCATCCGTCTAAAACCATTCAGACACTTACATTTCTCCGTCTATTCTTAGGCCTTTCTTCCCTTTACATTTCTTCAGAATGGCATGTTGCGCACAACACATTATCCTCAAACAGCGTTTAAGTGACAGCGCCGCAGTGGAAGCGATCCGAACTAGCTGTTCTCTGTCGGCTTAAATGAGTCGGACAATGCATTAAAAGTTCTAGAGAAGTCTAGTCCCAGACACAAACGCCATGTTCTTGTAAATTGGAATAGAGGAGAAAAAGCCCTGTAAATTGAGAGGATTTAAGGATAGGCAACAGTAATTTTATAATATCCAGCTAAGGTACGACAGTTTGAAATATGATTATAATATTTCAAAATGTTTTTACTTTTAGAGAAGTATAGACCCAGACATAAACGACGTGTTCTTGTTGTTGGGAAAAGCAAAGAAAAGGGGATGTAAATTGAGAGCATTTAAGGACAGGCAACAAGAAGCTTGGAGTGATTTGCGCTATCTTATCTCCCTTCCAAATTCGGAATAGTATACTGCATTTGACGGTATACCGAATCAGCCAGAGAAATCGGAACTGCATTGATGGTGACTGGAACTAAGTTTGTGAAGTCATACCAAAATGTTGTATTTTACATGCAAATCTCTTTTTAATCTAAGAAAGTATCATTAAAAGACTGTACTATATGTAGTGATGTGTAGGGATGTTTGGAATTAGATTACTGCAACCATAGCAAAATACCTTTCATATCACATTGGCTGTCCTTAACCATGCACAATGCTAAAAAGATTGTTAATAGTAAAATCCATACAATGCTATCTTTTTGGTTTCCGTGAAATATATTTTCTTCGTAGGTACTAATCTTTAGGGGAATTTGAAAAATACAGTGGTCTGGAATTTTGTCCCTTGGTAAGGTGTAGGGTTTCCATGTTAGTCCACTGTATGTATGATGTTCGGTGCATGTTTAGGGGCCTTCCCTCAAGTGCGTACGCACATTTTCAAAAATCCTAGACCCCCTCCCCCTTGGGCTAATTACAAAGCACGCATTATATTTGTATTTAAATGTACGCAGATTTTCAAAAATTGCCACCCCCCATGTGTATATATTAAATTTTAATGGAAGGCACCTTATCATTTCAACCCATCAGGTCAGTCATTGATCCAAAATAGATTTTCAAAACAGAAAAACTCATAAGTTTTAAAAGTGGTGTTCACAACCATTTCCTTACTTCCTGCACAACAATATTATTTCCTCATTTCTTCACAACACGTAAAACGTCCTATACCCGCGGCTTCAACTTGCCATTTTGTGTCCACCAGCTACCATTAATTGTCCCCTGTACCCTTTACCATACCAATAATTGCCTTCCTTACCTCAGCCGACCCCTCTTTTTACCCGTTTCACCCCATGGAACATTTCATGTCGCGGGCTATCCGAGACAAGGGATGACCGTAACGAGTAACTGCCATGCGATGGCAATGGGTGCAGGGTGACAGGGTCGGTTTGGTACAACAGTTTTTCATGTTAAATAATGGTATGCTATTATGACTGACAAGTAAAGTTGAAAATTTTCTTTTATAAAAGAATTTCAGGAAAAGTGGGTTAATTCAATATTAATTATGGGTCTCGCTGTTGCGAGGGTTGGCACCAACAGCGAGAGTTATCCTTGTGCTCTCGCAACAGCGACGTTGCTGTTGCAAGAGGTATGTAATGTTGAATTGTGCCAGTTCTACTCAGTCGATTTTATTTCTGTAAAAGATTTTGAGAAATAAAGATCCAGATCTAATATTTCTGCAATTTTCAACGCTGGGAATTATAGGTAACTTGGTAAATAGCTGCTTCTCAGAGAGACCATACATATACGTAACTTGATAAATAGAGGTATGGCAAATTGATTTAGAGCCTCCTTTTTTGTAGGAATTCTCATCATAGCATACCAGGAATTGATTAATGAATATGAAATTACATTTTATAGATTTTTATGAAGTCAACATAAAATGATAGATGCTCAAATACTGAGTGTATGTTCTTGATACGAAAAGACCCATATGAATACATATGAAGCGCGTACATACTTTATAATTAGTGTTGTATATTTCAGCATAACTATAGGACACACACACACGCACGTGCACACGTGCAGACACACACACACACACACATAAACACACACACACACACACACACACATGCATGTATGCACGCACGCACGCATGCATGCATGCACACGCACACACGCACACACACACACACACACACACACACACACACACACACACACACACACACACACACACACACACACAATTCATAATATTTTATGTTCCACTTGGATATATACCATGTTACATCCCATTCAGGTAACTTATCCAGAACTTGCTTTGGTTTTAGTATTTGCGTACTTATAGGCTTTCATTATACGCTTCACAGAATTACCAAACATAATTTTAGTCTGCCGGTCGTCCATGCTACATTACCCAAATTGTTCTGCTGGATGGACGGGCAAATTTAATGCCACTTAATGGGTCTGTGTGTGAGTCTGGATACCGTATCTCATGAATGTTATCATTGTCAGTGTCACAGGGATGGATTTATACAAGCGCAATACTGTCATTTGAGGTTAGGGCTGTCAGTCTTATAAGATACGTAATTTCACATTAAATGTTATAGATATCAGGATAACGCGAGGATATATGGAAATTACTCATGCATATTGATGTACACGTAACGTAACTCATAAATTAATATTCATTTTTTCCCGATAGGCCTGAAACCCAATGCGGCAATCCATGGCCTGCTGATCGTGTTTTTCAATGATCGCTGTGTGTAGTATTTAAAAATTACACTTATGGATGTTCTGAATTGCCACAAAATTTCGACATTATCATGGTCCGGTTTATGCACCAATTTAGTCCAGCATTCGATTGCATAGAGACATGTGAATAACTAAGTTTCTGACCCCACCCTCACCCCTTGATGAGTAGGCTTTTACTGGGTTCCAATAACATAAGATGTTATAATATGTACCTCAAATATTATTTGAGGTATGAAATGAAATGCAAATGAAATTTCCCAAGAATTAGGTTGAAATTCAGTAATTCGCATATTACTCGTAAGGTTTCCAATGAAAGGATATCTATTTTCCTATATAGATTCGCTTTTCAGACCTCAGCAATAACATACCTATATGATAAAGTAGCAATACTCTCCGCAAAGTGCAGAAAAACGTGTTTACCCCCAAAACAAAACAATGTATATTGACAGTATTTATCATTGCTTCCCCTTTAGGGAACATTCTGCTGATCAAACGGCTCCCAGTGGTTCTCCCATGAGCCTGGTTCCTTTGTTTGATATGGGCCACGTCCTAGGCTATTCAATTACCATGGAAGTATTAATCTGATCTAGGTATACAAGCCTGATGCCTGAAAGGTATATGCTACCCCTCTACTGTATGGGCTATGGGGCATGATACACTTGTATGCAATTACCATGGAAGAACTAATCTGATATAGGTTTTGTATAACTGAGAGGGAAGCCAGCCAACCAATCAGGGTTGCTGTATAGGCAACTATCTTTACTAAACAAAATATTTACTACTTTCAATATTTTAATCTTTATGATAGTGAGATATCCCATTTTGCACTTATATGATCAAATTCAGTTATTAATATCTAATGGGGTTCATATTTTGTAAAGATAGTGTAAAAATGTCAATATCATAAGAATAGCAGTGAAAATAAACTGCTTTCAAAAAATACCCTACATCAGCGATATTTCCGCCCCGCCACCGATCCATAACATAGGATCAACTCCCCATTTCCTTATCTCAAAGAACAGATGTTATTATACAGATAAAAGGGAAGGGTCCAAGCCCCAAGGCAAAAAATCACCCAGAGACATCTTAAACCTGGCTGGTCGTTCTGGGGGAAAACTCGACGCAATCAGGAGAGAAATTGATCCATTATCCTCAGAAGTCTGCTGTGATTAGATTATGCTGGGAGAGAGAGATAATTTTTAGATAGGAAGGAATATGGTGGGGAGAGGGGAGCCTTTTTTTGCTTTGATCTTATATGTTGTGAAGATCAAATGGGTTTGGGTCCTGGAAGCAGTGGGCAGTGCCCTCAGGTCATGTCAGGTTTTCCTCCAGGCCATCTGATAGGCCTTTGAAGGACTTTAGGGGTAGATGACACCTATTTATATGAGAGTTGCAGGAACTTTTAGAGGTGGGCTTGACATGAATGTAGCTAATGGTATCTAATTAATTGGTGTAAAGGGAATAAAAAGAAGAGTGCTCAAAAGTAACATTTTTGTAAGTCAAACAAGTAATAAAATATATCCAATAAGCCTGACTGAAGCCTATGGGAAAAAGTGAACTATGAAAACTAGCTTTATCACAATCAAAATACCTTCGTTTTTGTACATTCCATGAACGCACACCTGTTAAAATTGCGATTTGTTTGCCAACCAGAGAGAAACATCACTCTTTTTAATTCTAACCAGGTTTGGGATAATTTTCTTGGCTATAATTTACTACTTGCCTGATTGAGACTCCAGGAGTGTATATTTTTCACTTTTTAAAAATAACATTGTTTATTGCTTCCCTTAGCTTCCAAAAATCTCTTACATAACTATTGTTGAGAATTCTTTTAAATATAAGTTTTTAACCTTTTTTCCATGTGCATTTGAACCAGTAATGATAATCATATTTTTTAAAATCCCTCCCACATGCCCCTAAGGACAGTTATCTACCCTTTACAGTTATTTATATACTGAGAATGCTATCATAAAAGACCAATCTCAGATCTGTGTATGGATGTTTTGTGCTTGGGCGCAAACCCTAAGGGGAATCTTTCCATCGCTTCATGCTCTGAGCTTATATATCTCAAGGGGTAAAAAGCACTTTGAAGTATTAAGCTCGGTCGCTTAACTCAGTCGCTTAATGTTTTCATTGCTTTCAGAAGAATACCCTTTGGGTGACTGCCACAGGGCATTATCGCTGAGCGGCCTTTTTTCATTTAGAGTAAAGTGACTTTTCTGTACAGAGTCAAAGTGATATTAGATGCTTGTTTTTCTCATCCCAGATAGTTTTAATGTACATTAAATGCATCAATAAAAGATTGAGCTGATTTTAAAAGGATCAATTATATATCCAAGCAAAGATTAAAACCCTTTTGTTGAAGAAGTGTGGGATTGATTTATATAAGATTAATAATATGCTTTCGTTTATACTTATATCAAACAAAAGTCACCAGCTAGAAAAATATGGAAATATTATCAATGTCTGAATCAAATCAGTTGCTTAATGCAGCTTACTGTATATCTATGTATACTTAATGATAGTACAAAGCTGTTAAACTTCAGGAAACAGAAAAATTTCGGTATAAGGCGTGTAAATATCTCTGGAAAATAAATTTTGCTTGCATATTCCTTGCATAAACAACAGCTTAATATTCAGGGGCCCATTTGAGCAATCAAATTTGTATCTTTTGTGCCAATATATATCCAAATATCAACAAGCAACTAGTTTTCTTGATTGATTCTCCCATTTAAAAATCAATCTTGTATCCATAACTCAAAATTAATGTAATAACCTATAATGAATTCTGCATACTTTGACTAAAAAGATGCTGTTCAGTAACTCACACCTTATACCTGTATTTTCTCTTTTCAGGTCTGCACTTCATGTGAAAGCCTAGACTTTCCTTTACCGCTATCCAACTCAGACCGTGAGAAAGCCAGGTGCTGAAGCCGACAACATCAAAGGTTGGCCGCCTCACAGGTGTGTGAGCCCGCGTAAAGTCTGCCGCTAACACTGCCTGAGAAGTGGAGGACCCCTAACATTGGAGGATTACAGCATCAGAGACTGGGAGCTTTGGAGGCTATTGAAATTTGTAATCAACATTTGAGACCTGTGACTCTGGAAACTAGGGACTTTGAACACTACTGGTATTAAAACTGTCTGAAACTTGCAGCGGCTTGCAGGCGTAATCCTGTTTCAATGCAGCAAGGTACAAGAGTGGTTACTACCAGAATCATTGAATTGCATAACAAAATTTGGTGATTGCAGCATTTGTGTTTTGTAAGATTATGGAATGATAGAGCAGATCAACATTCTCTATCCCCAAAGATCCTAAAGCACCAGCTCTTAAGATTACTAATTTAGGGAATGAACAACATACAGTCCCTTATGCATTGGAGACTACAAAGATCTGACACTGAGAGCATTTGAGAGAATCAGCATTGAAACGTCAGAGCATTATATTTGCAAACCCCAGTATTGCATTCCTTCTGTGCTTTGCAAACCACCATTGCAGACCCTCCAGGCATTGCAGACCCCCAGGCACCTAAGCCCTATGATAAATACCCTCCGTCTTCCGTCCAGGCTTGCCTTGTCTGTCTCCGTAAGAGTTAAGCCGCTTAACTTCCAGACACATAAAGGCACAAACACCCAGACAAACAAAAGTGATATCTAGATAAGCTCTCTCAAAATACTGAGTCAAAGCTCGTCCGGCGCCTCCCAAGATATTGGGATAAAGAGTGTACAGCGATACAATCGGTCTGAGAGGAATGTGAAAATAGATGATGTTGATACAAGGGATGCTAACAAAGAGACTGTTCATCTAGAGTTATATGCAGCATTGAGGTAGCATAGAGATATTACTGCAGACCTACAAAATTATAGTCCAAGGACCGAGCTACATGAAATTGCTCTCAGATCTAACCACATGATTATATGGTAAGACCTGAAGAGACCGATAAACCACAGCTGTAATCGCAAACACATTGTTAAAGGGAGACATTGTCATACGGTGCTGCAGACACAGTCGCAGGCACCGTAACTGCAGCCGCAAGCAACACTTTCCTCCCAGTACCCCACCCCTCTGCTCTCTCCCATCCAGCCCCCCCTTCACCCACTCCACCTCTCCCTGCCAGTCACTCAGCCAATAGGCAGCCAACATTGCCAGCAGCGCTCTCCCCAAGCCCCACCACCCACCACCACCCCACTGCCTACAACCACCGCCACCACCGCTCTCACCCAGAAACACCCGCTGGCTGGTCAGTCAGTCGGCAGGCAGACATCGCCGCTGCACGTTCTCCCTCCCGGCTGTGGAGGCCTGCTGCATACTACTCTCCGCCTCACTCATATCTCATTTGCAGGGCCTGCATTTGCTCGCCTGCAACTCTCAAGCGACTCATTGCTTTCGCAGGCTTGGAACTCTCTCCTACTGTTGCTCCAAGGCAAACCTGCCAGGCTGAATATAACTGAGGGCTTCTTCTTCTGTAGTCTTCCACTACTCTGAAAACACTCCGAGCAGATCTGAGCAATTCGGTCTAGCAGGTCATCAGTTGAAACCATCCTATTGACACCGACCGAACAGCCACCCAACTGACAGGATTGCCCAAACACCCGGACGGTTTGCAGTTGGCAGTGCTAGTAGTGTACAACAGGCGCAACTGGATACTGTCCCGATGGTGAGGTTGACTATCCAACTGTGTAGTTTTTCCGGATACGAGCGAGGCGAGCTTATACTAAGGAGCGGCTCAGCAGTGTACTACTGCGGTGAAGCAATATCGAAGGCCGGACTACTGTTAAAGCCGCTTGGATTGGATCACTGATGTAGGTCTACTGTTGCTCGACAACAATAGCAACAACAACACTAACAATATTAACAATATCAACAACAAAGTTAAGTAACAAGACTTAAAACTTTGGAATCTTGGAAAGTCTAGTTAAGTGGAATCTATAAGGATTAACCCAACCTTGCTACAATAGAGTTTCCAAAGTGCTATTGCTATTGTTGCTTTCAGATTTAGGAATTCAACTGAATAGTCAAGGATAGTAACAGCAACAATAAAAATAATATTTCCCTCAACAACAACTCTACTGTAAAGCATTATAAGCATATAAGGATTGGTCCAACTCCTCTGGATCTTCCCCAGTATATATTGTTTCTCTAAGATAATAGCTTACCCTTGGATTAGTATCAAGTTACCACGGATTACTTACCTAAGATACTTCAATCTTCTCCTCAACATTTCCCAACCTGCCAACACTGCTGAAACAGCAAGATGTCGAAACACCCCCAGGTAAGATTTTTTTTAAATCTAAATTGTTTTTCCCCAATTTCTCTAGTTTAATCACTCCACTTAGTTAAGAAATACCAAGAATGATCCTGAATGCTGCATGATAATATATTTACATCATTTATTGTAGTCAATTATCCCTAGCCTCCTCCCTTAAAACATATAGTTTCAACATGCATGTTTAAGTGTAGATTAATCACTTGCAAGTTTCTCTTTCTATGTGACCTATTGTCTAGTTTTATTATTGTAGTTGAAAATGTATTACCTGCCTTGTTTCATGTTATGTAGTTTGCTGTTTTTGCTATGATTATACCTTCAAATTTATTTTACGTAAGTATGATTACATTATCTTTGGAACATAACCCCTATCCATTAGTTATTTTTTGTAAAGTTAATCCCATTATATATATACAGTTTTACTAATGATTTAAATGTTATGTGAGGCTTCGTTGAATACCATCAAGTTGTTCACTGCATAAATCGGCAATGAGGGATTGTTTGCACAGTATCGCACTGTATACAATCATGACAAATAGAATACAATAAGTGATATGTCAACTCTATGGGAAAAAAGATAGATGTTATATTATGGAGATCGCTCGCCTTATAGAGTACATCGTTTAACAGGCTGTAAATCCTTCTTCATATGGTTATAGTAGGCTGTGTTCATATTATACATAATTCTATATTGCCTAGATCTAGTTCGGGTAGCAATGGCGTATTCATAATGGAGTCAATGTTTTTTTTAAGGCTAATCAATTGTTTTAGGTATTGATTTTTGTACAGCCCTTTCGTATCTCCCCATGTCAATCAATTAATCCATTTGGAGCACATGAGGTATTATTTAAATCATTTTCGATTATTCTGCCATATGCTTTTTGCATTCATAACAATGCCAGATAAATTGCTTTCCAAAGTTGAAAATCCTGGCCATGATATCTCAATTCCCCATTGGCCTTTACGGCTCAGAAACAAAGTAGCCTGAGTCTTTTTCTGCTGTATTCAATAATTAAATTGGAGCCCGGTGGCTGTAGCAGCTAAGTGGTTGTATGGCAGTAACCTAACATACTGGCCTGTATACAGGGGTCGGCAGGGCCGGAGGGGATGGGGCGCCAAATGTTAAATCACTAATTTATGGCCAATACCCTACAGGTATTTGTATTGCTATTTGCTTTTAGTGATTGGTCATTATGTAACAAAAGGGCTGGTGAGAATGGGGCGCCAAATATCAACTCACTAATTTAGGACTAAGGTATTGACATTGCTATTTTTCTATTGGATCCTTAATAAGCGACAATACAGTTCTGAGTGTTTCATGGCCTAGCAAAACTTGTGTGTTTTAATGGCCCCGAGGAAACATCTGCACTTCATGATCTGAAGTTTTTGGGGTTAACCCAATGGTGCCAACGTTCTCACTGAGCTATCTTCCCAGTCTATCCATTACAAAGTTATCAACTGCTATCCTGCTGTCTATGGGTCACTGCATATAAAAGAACGCTCTCCTTGGTTAAAAGTATAGGAGCATGGTGTCTACCTACACACAGATCCAATCTTACAGGAACAAGAAATGAAGTAAGGTTAGTGCTTCAGAACTTCTGAATCTGGTCACAAACCACGCAGAGGCAGCGTTAGGAGTCTGTAATTTAAGTATAGGAACTTAACAAGAAAAATTATTGACCTGATTCACACACTTGGTTCCCCATTGTAGTGAGGTTCTGATGCGGCCCTCTTTGTTTCTGGCCTCGGGCCGCCTTGATATAATATTGATTTCGGTGCCATACTTGTCTCAGGCGAGCTGCTCCTTGACTGAGTCTGAGAGCCGAACCGAGCTGGTGGGAAATGCCTGAGGGGAGGGTATGGTAAGGGTGGGAGGGGCATAAAGGGAGAGTGAGGAAAGGGGGGGGGGGGGAGGGGCCTAAGGGGAGGGTACGGAGAGGGTGGGAGGGGCCTAAGGGGAGGGTACGGAGAGGGTGGGGGGAGCCTAAGGGGGAGGGTATGGAGAGGGTGGGAGGGGCCTAAGGGGAGGGTATGGAGAGGGTGGGAGGGGCCTAAGGGGAGGGTACGGAAAGGGTGGGAGGGGCCTAAGGGGAGGGTACGGAGAGGGTGGGAGGGGCCAAAGGGGAGGGTACGGAAAGGGTGGGAGGGGCCTAAAGGGAGGGTATGGAAAGGGTGGGAGGGGCCTAAGGGGAGGGTACGGAGAGGGTGGGAGGGGCCTAAGGGAGGGTATGGAAAGGGTGGGAGGGGCCTAAGGGGAGGGTACGGAAAAGGTGGGAGGGGCCTAAGGGGAGGGTACTGAAAGGGTGGGAGGGGCCTAAGGGGAGGGTACGGAAAGGGTGGGAGGGGCCTAAGGGGAGGGTACGGAAAGGGTGGGAGGGGCCTAAGGGGAGGGTATGGAAAGGTGGGAGGGGCCTAAGGGGAGGGTGTGTGAAAGGTGGGAGGGGCCTAAGGGGAGGGTACGGAGAGGGGGAGTATCTTAAGAGGAGGGTGCGGTAAGGATGGGAAGGACATAAGGAGAGACTACAGAAAGCATGGGAGGGGCTTTTAAAGAGGCATTTTGTTTGATAGTGACGTCTGTACCACTGCATGTGCAGCCCTAGAGACAGGTAGAGGCATAATAATAGAAACACAACTCATGAAAATCCTCTATGTCTGCCAACCCAATGCAATATGCCGCGTCTGACATGCTTAATGTAGGCTTTTTGGCACTGACAAAGACAAATGGGCCGTAATGTACAGTCTTCAGTCAACAATGTTTCCTCCTTAGGTAAAAGGGCTGTTTATCATCAGGGATATAATAAATTATGATAGGCATATTCAGAATATATATACATAGGTTCAGAACATAGTTTTGGGTGATTACCAAGTTTGGAACAAGCTTCATATTGATATCATCGTCATAAACTGCATCAGCCATAAAGCTGGTCCCACCAGTATAGAAATAGATTAGAGGCAAGAACATGTCACAGGTATTTTATAAATATAACGATTAAAATAGGGGCTGCCCCATCCGGAGCCCCTGTTTGGCAACAGGCGGGTAGGGGCGTGATTATAGAAACACAACTCACAACAAGCCGCTATGACTGCCAACCCAATGCAATATGCCGCACTCGACATGCTTATTGTAGGCTTTTTGGCACTGAGAAAGACAAATGGGCCGTAATGTACAGCCTGCCGTAGACAATGTTTTCTCCTTAGGTAAAAGGGTTGTTTATCATCTGGGAATATGATAGGTCTATTGGGAAAACATACAGGGTGGTAGAGGCCTGATTATAGAAACACTACTCGCAACAAGCCGCCATGACTGCCAACCCAATGCAATTTGCCGCGTTTGACATGCTTAATGTAGGCTTTTTGGCAAGTACCCCATGGAAAAACAGTAATATGCTTGGATTCTTACTTGCATTACTCAATAGCAACTAACAATGCAAGCAATTTACTCTATTCCAGTGTTTGTTATTACTTGCGTTAGTGTCAATCTATGCTAGTAAAATAATGAAAACATGTTAAACTACACATAATGGAATATGGCTTGTATGTTTGTTTGACGTAATAAGTTTGACAATTGACATCGGAGCCTCCAGTTGGCCAGAAGCTGGTAGAGGCGTAATTATAGAAACACAACTCACGACAAGCCGCCATGACTGCCAACCCAATGCAATATGCCACGTCTGACATGCTTAATGTAGGCTTTTTGGCACTGAGAACGACAAATGGGCCATAATGTACAGCCTTACGTCGACTATGTTTTCTCCTTAGGTAAAAGGGTTGTTTGTCATCTGGGAATATGATAGGTCTATTGGGAAACATACATGCGGTTGGAGCCTAGGTTTGTGTGGTTTATTTCCATTATCAACAAAAAAATACATGATAATAGAAAATAGTTTTGTGATTACTTTTCATCATGAATGTGGGACAAAGTTTAGGGCGACTTTTCATTACGATTAAACTCCAAAAAGATAAAATGGATTGAAATGAGTGATATTGAAGATACTTTCACGACACATTCATTTCAAAATATGAGAGGTCTACATAACCTGATGATACATGATTTTGTTGAGTTTTCGTCTCATAATTTTGACAGTTGACATCAGGACCACCCCATCTAGAGCCCCTGTGTGGTAGAGGCATGATTATAGAAACATAACTCGCAACAAGCCGCCATGACTGCCAACCCAATGCAATATACCACGTCCAACATGCTTAACGAAGGTTTTCTGGCACTGAGAAAGACAAATGGGCCGTAATGTACAGCCTGCCGTAGACAATGTTTTCTCCCTGGGTAAAAGGGCTGTTTGTCATCTATGATAGGGATATATGACAGTCATGTTGGGAAAACATACATGGGTTGGAGCCTAGTTTTGTATGGTTTCTTTCCATTATTGAGAAACTAGGCCCATATATGGGTCTGGAACATATTTTGGATAAATGCTTTTCATTATCCACTGATTTGGAACATAGATTCGTGTGGGGTGTGTAGATGGGGGGTCCTTTGTTGCCCTGCTGAACTTAAGAAATGATAATGTTGCTCTTGTCAAATTTAAGAAATCACGATGTCGCCCTGTTGAATTTAGAAAATCATGATATCACATGTCCCTAAGCCCAAAAATGACTTTGCCGCCATGTCGATTTTAGGGCCGTAACAGTCTACACCCATTTGTGTGATTACTTTTCTTCAATGAGAAACCATACATGTGTTTAGGACATAGTTTAGGGCCACTTCTCATTAGGATTAAACTTTAAAAGTGAAAAATACCTTCAAATGAGTGGCATTGTGATACTGAATATAGTATCTGGAATTCCATTCTTTGAAAGGCCTACAAAATCTGATCAGACAATCATGATTTTTAAATTTTCTTTTTTTGTGAACTAGCACAAACATTGAAAATGCATCATACAACTTTAAAGACGTAGGCCAAATAATAATTGCGTCTTTGAAATTGTGTTGTAATCTCACTCCTATTATATACATTTATAGGCATCACGTCTAAAGCCTAGAAAAAAGGGAACCCAATCAAATGCTCATGTACTTAGAACTCACAGGAGTATAGATGTTAGAGCCCCACTACTGACATTACACTATTACAACCAACAATTAACGACACCGAAACCAATATTTTATCACTCCTTAGAAGCCCATTTCTAACATGCGCACACCTAATCGATTCTGCATGTTCATTGCGCATGTACCGGAAGCAGAAGGGACGCCATCTTTTAATGGCGGCCATTGTTGTGGGGGACGCTGGTTCAACGTCATGTAATGGGTGCGACTGTAGGCATAATTAATAGGGAAAGACAAAAAGGGCTGGGGTAGAGATTGTGCCTGCTTCTGGGGTTTCAAGCATGCTGTGGTGGGGAAGGCGGTGCTAGGGATTCAATGTTCTGCGGCTTCCAACGTGTTGCATTTGAATAGATTTTGTCAAAGCCATTTGGAGCCATGTGGCCCGTGCAAGGTGTTCGGAAATTGAGCTCAGATGATCTGGGTCTTCCTGTTTCATGAAACTGAGTCTATGGACTGGAAAGTGGCCTTTTACTTTTTGGATTTTTATTCAAAAGTTGCCATTATACCCCATGTATACGCATTTGATATAGCCATGCAAAATAAGGGAACCTGAACTTCTTGCTGAAATTCTTTGGATAAGTTGCATGGGAAGCAAGTAGTTGCATTTGTTTTCCTCAATATGCCCAATAGTTATTAAAAAATTCACTTAATACTTTAAAAAAACACCTATGCTGACTCCATAGACTGTAGGTCACTTTACAGTCATCTGAGCCATATGATAAGACAGTTACCAGTACCGAAATTAACGGTAATGTAAGTTTACAACTAATTTCTGTTCGCCCAAAGCGGTGGTTTATGACAGGTCACAAACATATTTTGGGTATTTCCACAACGTTTTTTATGGCTTTGAAACCATGTCGGATCTTATTATTTCATGATTTAGGCAGTTCAATGAGTTGTTGTTTTGGTCTTTACTTAATTCAACGTTGCAGATAGTATGTTCGTGTATGCCACAGACTACCGACATTTATAATCATAAGAATTTGGTAACTTAAAGTCGTAAATGCCGATTCAATTCTAAAAGATATGTGTTGCATTTTCATAACCTGCTCCATGAATACTTCTGAACCAAAACTTCCTGTTGATGATCAAACTACAAAAGGAAAATGGTCAATTGAGTAAATGGGAAAGTTATGTTACTTTAACACAGAATACTATGCCTTAGTGTTATACGGACGTCCAGACCACGAATTGCAGGGAAACACTGAGGCTTCATTCTATTGATTGACGAGCTATATTTAGAACACATATTCTGCTTTAAGGCACAAACTTCTGTGTACTTGCCGTAAACATCGTCTCAAAACTGAGGGAAATTGCCACAGATTAGAATGTTTCCCATCTTGTCTGGTATTGAGTATTTATGAGGTAACCAAGGTAACCATTCCCAAGCCAATCTACTAATACGCCACGGATGTGTAATGGAAATGTTATATTTAACACTCTTAATATAATTGGAACCAACCAGACTTTAGATGAATTGACTATTTAACTAAAACCTTTTGTATTGATTAGGCACATGTAAAAACAAAAGAAACAATTTATTATCTATTGAGTATTAGAGTGTTTGATTTGTTCAGATTTTTTAGGAGAATTGTTTTCGTTTGCATTACACATGTTTATTTTGATTATTCTCTCAATACTATCATTCCTATCTAATTCCAATATGATTTTCATTGATCCTGGAACTTTTCCTAAAGCTCTGACTGAGTTTCTCTTTGACATGATGTAGATACAATTTTCGTGCATGTTGCTTTTAAACCAATCAACTCTTCTCTCCCTTTATACCATAGATCAGATTTTGATAAGAACACCTACCTTTTGTACCCTTATTCTGTATGACACACCTGATTTTGTGATGTATAGGTGATCACAATTCCATAGGTAATAATATTATAGAAGTTATCCTTTGTTGATTCTTGTGACAGCTTCATAGTTTAGTCATGGCATGTCCGCATGTATTTTCCTATGTTTACAGTAAGCTATCTACCAATAGAATATCATCATAACTTCTATTAATAAATATATATAGTTACAAATACTAATAATAACAAACATGCAAATACATATATGGCTGTAAACCCTACAATAATTAATCTAAAGGTAATTCTAAGGAGGGCATTTAGTAAATATTATTTACCTTATTTACAATTAGGCCCAAAAAAAGTTGTGTTCAGGTTTCCCGACCGACCCTATCATTTTGCCCCGACCCTAAAGTTTCTAAAAGAAAATATAAGAAAAATTCATTAAAAGGTGATCAAAATGAGGACTCAGTCTTACCATTGCAGTTAAAAAAATAAGTATAAAAAAATTACCGACCTACCGACCCTATCTTATTTGAGGCATGAAACCTGAACGCAACCTTTTTTTTGGTGGCCTTATATTAAACTGGTTTTAATATTGATATCTACCAACTCTATTGAATTGGTATTCGCTACCATCACTTAATGGGCATTGTCTCATTATAACATATTATGTTCAAGCCTATCTAAACTCTCTGACGTAGTTCTAGGGTAGTTTAGTGCGAGGCTACCTCTAACTCTGAGCTTGCTGTGACTGTTATCTTTCAGAAGCCCCAGCAATCGGCGGTTGACGAATGCAAACGGAAACTTCTGGTAATTAGTTTCCTGCTTGCCTTTATTTCTCTATTTTCTCCTTAATTAACAGTAGCTAAATAGATGGTTGAATTGCCTTGTTTCTCTTATGTAAAGGTACATTTACGACAGTGGCTATTGGGCATTCCTTGATTACATAATCTACATGCGTATCAAGGGGAGGGGATGTGGGGGTTTGGAATGTTTAAAGATGTGCTTATTACAAGGCCATTTAAAAATTCTTACTAGTTTAGAAAATCAACCTCAACCAATTACCTTATGATTAGATATTGAAAAAATTACCGAATAATCATTGTTATTAATACTGATTCCACTTGCTTGAATCCCTAGATGATTTTGAAAATGATTCTTTGCATTATGATGAGCATAATCAGATTATTATAAGGTGGCAAGAGTAAACGTAACATGAGAAGAAAGTAGATTATTTTAGACATGGCTTACATGGATTTACATGATTAGGAGTTGTTGTATAAGTTTACGTGGCCACTATGACAGTTTCATGTGATATATTCAAATAACAAACCTTTGATTATATGATTCTTATCCAAGGGTAAAGACTATGATAGCAGCCCAGTCATTGTTTAAATGGATATAGCAAGTTATATACATAATTGAACAGCCATAAAAATGCACAGGCCATAGATCAAACAACACGGCCTTCCCAAAAATGACTTTTTTCCACAACATAAACAAACGACCCAAGTCGCTTCCACACCCAACCCACCCAACACCCATTACAATCCCCCATTAAAACCAAGTATAAGAAACAGTCCCCATTCTCCTGAGCAGCTCCCCTCCTGCTCAGAGCAGCTCAATGAGTCACTCTGTAGGTGTCCCCATCTCTAATTACAGCTCACAAAAATACACCCATCAATCAGGCCTCGTTTTACCCCCGTGTTGTTGTTATCGCGGTGTCGCGACAGTCTTCGCCCATCGCGAGCGCCTCACAAAGGGCATTGTGAACCGCTCACTATAGGGTGCCAAGTGGACATTTTCCATTTAATCACTCTCAAGAAGCCTCCCCCTCCATTAGGATATACCAGTTTTCACCAATGTCAAAATATCATATCATGAATTATAGTTCCATCTGATTTCAAGTTTAGTCTCCAAGTACAGTTGCCTAAAACAAAATGAATAGTTGAAATTTGGTCAGAATAACATATTTAAAGTTTGCAAAATTGTGTGCAGTGTAATTGCTTTTTTTCCACAGCAAACAATGTTGAAACCTCTCAGCAAAACGTCAAACCTTTAATTACCCTTTACTGCCCTGAAATATAGTACTTTGATTGGCTGGAAAACCGATAAATCATTTGACTCAGTAAACATTTGGGATGAATCAGAATAGGTTCTCTGTTTCAGTATATAATGTTGTCAGGATTGGGTTGGACTAGATGATGTGTTTGTGCAATGCTGCTCTATAGCCCAATGGTATACTGATTTTTGAGATGACCCTTTAACCAGTTGAGGCTTTTCAACTGTTATGTGGAATGTTACCTTTAAGATATCAACCTTTATAACAGTCAGGTCAATGGAAACACTGATAAACATGTCATATGTGTTAACATGGAATAATGAGTTGACACTCGGCTCCCCATAGCCCGTGAGAGTCTCAGTAGTTTGGGCCCACAGTCCCCCCAACACACTGGGTACTGGGACACGCTGCCGACCTCCAGGAATAAAGACCCTCAGCAGTGATAAATTGGAGAAGGGGGCTGCAGCACAAGTGCTTTGTTTGACGATTTATTGAGGGTTCAAATTGGCCACTATTGTTAGGAAATAACTAAAGGATTTCTTAACTTAGGGAACTTCTATTGATTCATCAGTAATCAATGAACCCAAATTAAAAATCATTTTTGTTTTAATATAAAAAGATTCCTAGAAAGATAGGTTTTCTCAGTCAGATTTCCAACAATTCAAAACTTTGGCCTTAGAATATGGGAAAATGGTCTTTAATGAAAGCTCTGTAGCACCCTCCTAGGGAAGGATATGACATCGCAGAAGCTTATTGCAACGTCGGAGAACGTAGCAGGAGTTTATTAGCATGTCGCACACCTTTACCATCATGTCGCTCCTTAGTGTGACTGTACCTTAAGCCCCATACCCTTTAGGAAATTTTCACTAAGGCTGCCGTTGCTAAACACAGCCTATTATACTTTTATAATCAGCCAATTTCTTGGCCTGCGGTAAACATTGCCTAATGGGTATGACAGTGTTCGAGACTAACACCTGCCTGTCAGCAAATGGCCGAGATTGTACAATCAAGGCCTAGAATTTTTGAGAAATTCAAATTGTACAATCGGCCCAGATAGCCAACAAATTTACCTATATATTAGCATCAGACTCGGGCCCGAAAATTAGCTTTGAACACTGTATGGTATTATACTTGCTCATTCATTGTAGTTCACCTGCAGACTAGCCTCAATCAAGGTGCATGTTGGGAAATTTGTAGACAAGTTATGCATGATTATAGGAATTTTCAATAATTATGCCATATCTTGTGGTCTAATATGATGGAAAACTAGCATAGACTTTTTTCCATTTGGTTTTATAATATTATTAATTTTGATATTTTTCAAGTTGGTTTGAAAATTAATTCAGAAAGATGCATAGCAAATAGTTATAAATCATTAATAGATTTCCCGAAGTTTTTTGTCTGCAAAATCAGTCAAAATTAACCGGCAGGTGCCTAAAACATAGTTAATCAGCTATCCATGGTAGGGAGACTTCATGTTGATAGGGCCTATACTGCTCGGGGCTGCTCGGAACTGATCGGAACTGATCGGAGCCACTCGGCCCAACCTGATCTGCTCATCGCATGACCAGCCCCGAGCAGAAGGCCTATCTTCGGCCCGAGCCAGCGTCTTATCTCTGATAGAAAATGGGGAAAATAATGAGAAGGGAAAATTAAAAAAGAACAAAAATGAGGAAAGTATACAGAGAGGAAAAATAGATGTGGGTATCCCTTGGTGGGAGGTGGGGTGGTGAGTTTTTGACAGGCGATTGGGTCGTTAGGGAGATGTATGGGAGAATAGTGGCTTCTTAGGCTTGGTATAGAGGCTCTTTGTAAAGGTCCAAACTAAGAAAGTAATCAATATTAGAATTTGAATGTGTTATAACATTCGTTAGCTCTATAGTTATGCAGTGTTTGTTGGTAGATACAAAAACTAGGCTCAGTTCCGAAAGCAAATGTAAATGAATGCAAGGTCTTTTATAAATTCCAACCATCCAATCTTTGTTTAAATGTTCTTACACTTTTTTTTTGAATCAATGAATGCAAACATACAATTTGATGGTAAAGATAAACTAACGTCTGACTCATTAAGTTAGAAACACTTGGCGGTATGCTTTTATATCCATCTTTTGATACTTTCGATTGGGTCGTAAGGAATATGTATCTGAGAATAGTGACTTTGTATGCTTAGTGGAGGCTCTTAGTTAAATCCGAACCATTGAGGCAATCATTAATGAAACATTAAATGTATGATATAGTAGTTATGAAGTATTTCATTTAGACCATTTTGCTGATAAATATCTAAACTAATGTCTGTAGTGTGTTACTTAGTAGCTGTAGATACTTTTCGTCAAGGCCCCAACTAATGAAGCAATCAGTATTGAAACTTTAAATGTATGATAGTATTCGTTAGTTTTATATAGTTACTTTTCCAGCATGTTGTTCAGACGATTTGGTTGATAGAAAATACGCATACTAATATCAGCTTAGAACTTAAAATATATGTAAAATCTCAGGCCTTGTATGAATTAAAAATAAATCTAGACATTTGATTTTTACAAGATTCCTCTTTTTAACGTCTCAATAGTTATTTATATTGAATTCACAAAAACATGAAAGTAAAAAATAACACCTAAGTTTTCTTTACCTTAAACTGAGAGACAATTATGCATTTGGATTTTCATTGTAAGAAATTTCCATGGTTGTATAGGCGTTTCTAAAACCGATAATTATAGTACATGTATACGAAGAGCAGTAATTCTTTTTGGCATGGGCAGACCAGTTTATTGCACTCCCGAATACCTCATTGCGTAGTATGATATTTGATTAGAAAGAAAAGTCCATTCCTAGATCAAGGCGTTCACTCTATTTCCGCAATGTTGCGTTTAAAAATCAATGGACCATTCTTGTTTGCTCAATTTTCAATGAATACAAGATGATGCGTTCGTGCATTCTCACAGACCTTCCTTGTTTATTTAGACGTAGGAGACATGCCAACGAATGAAGTTAAAGATACAAAAATGTCGAATTCATTTTAGACTTATGGAAATGGGGGAAAGATAAATTCAGTATTCTTATATATGCTGGTATAAATGAATATGACTGTAAACTGTGACCTAGCCTGAAAGATTTTATTTTTTGTTTGTTTTCTTTTTCTTTTTTTGTTTTCATTGGTTATTCATGCAAAAATTATGTTTGACAAAACTTGTTTCCCATTTCTACCTGAGTTACATCGAAATGACGTCGATTTGGGGACGCAGTAGGTTTTTCTTTACCAGTAAAAGGGCACAACTCTCATATTTCAAATATAATTATATTAATGCATCCAGTCTAAAACAAAAAACTCAATCTAAATTATTTATTTCATGAACACTTGGATAGCATTTTTTGAAATTATGTTTTCATATTGCATGAATATATTTTTAGGTTCCCCTCTCCTCCACAAGTAGTGGAATTTATGCCCATTTACAGAAGTTTTGTTATGAAATTAGCATATAGAGTCATTTCTCCTGCCACTACATACTATCTCACATTCTCCATTTAATTATAAGTACACCTACGGTATAGAACTAATGCCTTGTCTTTATGCAAAGGCATAGGAATTGCTCAATTCACCTCTAACGATTTATTCGTCTGTAATTGAGATAGATCTATAGGGTTATGTCACATTGGCTGAGTATGGTAATAGTTGGGGAGGGGGGGGGGATTTGATCCAGCCAATGCATTGTTAGACAGCCGGTCTGGTACCAGGTTATATAACCCTGTCTGGGGTAGATTTACATATTGAGTGTCTCGGAGGCTGTCTATAGGTCATTTGCAAGCAGAGCACGTTGGCATGAATTATAAATTTGAAGAGCAAACGATCTGGAATTGATTTTTATATGTCGATATTGGATTCAGATAATCTGGTATATTCGCTCGTTGTATATGTTGCTATAAGCATACTTTTTAATTGAATATTCTCATGAATCAGAATTATGGGCTAAGATATAGCTGCCTAGGTTTTCATCGATCAATCATATTCCAACATAGGTTTAGTGGACTGGATTTTATGTTATAAGATAAACACTTGTGAGGCATGAATTAATACATCATGATGATCCGTTGTATAGACAGATTCTGCAATTTTGTTTCACTACTGAATTCTTAACTTAAAGCCTATTTGAATTGTACCGGTAATACAATAGTTTTATGGCTGAGGATACGATATAAGTTTTATATTTTTGAACCATATCTTTTTCTTTTTGATTAACTTTAATTCAACTGGTCAACGCTCGGAACAATTCCGGTTACATGAGAATTTTGCAATGTCCATCTATAATATTGACAATTAGATGTTTGTTTTTCCTTCAAAAATGTGTCAACCTTTTGGTAATAGTATGAACATTTTCATAAGACAATAATTTGTGAATTTAAGAAAGGCTTAATTCAGGTGTCTACATCATTTTCTTACCATTGAGTCACTATTGTTATACATAAAACAATAAAACTAGTTGCTCGATTGTAATATACTCCATTGAAAAAGGTCAGCAATTCTAGACAGAGGCACCTATTACAAATGGTCTATAGGTCTAGGTGGCAGCCTGTGACGTCATCACAATGGCAGACAGTGTAGTTTTATGCCCCTGCCTTCCCACAATGCACCTGCTGCCTCCCATACCAACATGGAGACCGCTGCTGGCATTTTGATCCAACCACTGATAGCTGCAAAATAGTCTGAGTGTCGATAGTGAATAGCTTCAGGGGGAATTCTCTCATACACATTGAGATCCTTTATGAGGGTAGTGAAGGAATGTAGCCTGCGACTTTTCTGAAGTTCTCGATTTTACTGTATCAGAGTTTAGCAGAGTTCTGGGAGTTTGCCCTGAAAGCATGGGTGTATTGAGGGGTTTTATTTAAAATATCATTATGCAAACTTATAATTCATCTGTCCAATATCTATGTAGATCAAAATTATATCAAATGATGTATACTTGCGGTTTACTACTAACATGGACCAAAACCCTGGGCAATGATGTGATAATACACAGATATGGGTTGCAGTGATATGGTTATTACTTGCATGGGTAGAGAGGACTTCTAAGAAATATCTATCTTGAAATATGAACATCATTTTATGTAGAGTTACTTGTGAAATCTTTGTATTTGATATTTTGAATTGCATATAGGTTTTTAAATAGAAAGTGGTTTGCGTCTGCGCAGGACTATAGTATCCGTGGAAGTCAATGTATTTGCTATGGTATGCATGACACTCTCGCATATGGTTTGCAAATGAAACTATCAAAATTAATATTCTAGTTCATACAACGATCCATAGAATGCTCATATTTTAGGAAGATCTATACAATACATATCTAAATTCTAATGTGTAGCAATCCAGTAACTAGAGAACAGCTATGCATATTTATCTGACACAAAACTGTCTAGCGACCAATCCTTCAGCTAGTGATTAATTTTATTGGTTGACCTCAAAACACTTGTCAAGTCTAATGCATACCTGGCGATCTCGGAGGCCAATATGCAGGCCCAAAAAACACCAACCCGGAGCTCCCATAGTTCCCTACAAAGGTCAAGTACTAAGTTTTTGTCCTTGTCTTCTGATGAGACACTTGTTTTGTGGCTTCCAGACGTGCTCAGGCATACACAAAATGTCTAATGACCCTATTAGTGAAGGTTGCATTTTGTTGAGTTTTGTTGTTTTTTTTTTCTTTTGCCAAATGGTAATTATTCAAAAGTATCCTTCTTCCTTTACTAAATAGTCAAATAATTAATTTATAAAATAAAGAGATTCTAGGCATTCCATACACAATAAGTATTGTATTGTCATTGCATGTTACCTTATGGGTCCTTGGCTTATTGGTTGTATTACTCGTAGATTCGCGAAACTTTAAGTTAATAGTGTTAAAATTGTGTTTGCCTATCTGTCTGGGAATGTACTGCCGGCGGTCGGTCAATTGGCTCAATCAGGTAATGGGGACTGTGGGTTGGGGCTAGGACGCCCAGACAGTCGGAAAAAAGTGGCTTGGCCTATTGGGTTTTATAGACCTATCTGAGTTGTTTGTGAAAGTCTTTAGTATAAGTATAACGGAAAAACCCATGGGTTAAATTATAAGACAAATCTGATTTTAATAGTTTTATTTTGCATTTCAACGACGATTGATATCGTAATCTAGTCATACCCAAATCGATTGCAGCCAAATAATTATGATGCTAATTTCAGTATGGCTCTATTTCCTACTTTTCTTCCCAATTTACCGTCACCGGACACTGGGCAACTGGGAGAATTGCCGGTAAAGTCGCCCGGCTACTCAGGATTGCTGGGTGACTCCCCATGTATATATGGTGCGGTTCTGGGCGATGGGCTCGGCGGGATCGGTGGTAAAATCAGGGGTAAAATTTCAAACTTGTTTAATATTACAGTCGCCCAGCGAGTGTGACAACGATTCTTCCAGACACCCCTCAGCTGTCATTGGTAAAATCGCCTTGTGGGTATGGCACTTAAGTAGGTTAAAAACACATCCCTATAGTTAGTGGTAACTCTCGGCGTTGTCCCACCCCTTCGTCCCTAGTGGGAGCCTATAATCTCATTACTGCCCTTTAATAATTGAACCAAACCCACTCCGTGTCTGGGGGGACCTCCGCCGGGTATCATTTATAGATATCGTTGGGCCTAAGCCAGGTAATAGGCTGGTGACGGTTGTATATATATTACTGACTGAGATTGGTGTTGTGCCTGATATATCCATGTTTATGCATTGTGTACGGTCATATGGCAGGGAACGGAGCCAGAACTTCTAAAAGGGGAAACGGAGCTTCAACTTATATTGCTATGCCTATGTATTATATACATAGGCTAATATATTTTAGCGACTAGTCACAGAATGCGTATTATGCCTGTATTGAACTCTCATTATCATTTATGCGTCTGTAAAGGCTATTAGTAAACAAACAGTCGACAGCTTATATTATGTGTGACACTTTCCCTAGTTAGTTATTATTCTATTAAGGGCGAATTGAGGAGGAGGGGGGTCGTCCTAAGCATTGGGCTCCCTCTCCCATGGGTCCGCTCCTGATATTATTGTTGAAATGTTTTTGAATAGTTAGGAAGATTATTTGGCTAAATTCATCTCAAATGCTATCCGGAAATACAGCAATCAGAGGGAGAAAATCTACTTTAGTACTCCAACTCAGAGGACTACAGCTGAATATACTGTACAAAAATAACCAGATTCAGAAAGCTTACACTATGACCGCAGTACAGCGTTAACGGCTTCAGTATAATAACATTCATACATGCTGTACTCTGAATAGCCTACATGTCCTAGGCTCCATCCCCATGTACATACCCGTGCATGTTGGTATGCATCGTATGTTAGATCGATACTCACAGACAGACAAGGCCTAAGTGTTGTTTAATTCTCTAATTCTTTAAAAAAAAAAAAAAGATTAAGAGAAGGGGGTCTCAACATGGGCCTCCTACCCCATGGATCCGCCCCAGACTTCAATCTAGAATTTTTGTCCCCCATTTGGAAAGATCATTTAGATACATTCCTTAGAATATCGACTGCATGGCACATAAGTGACTACAATTTACTGTGCCAGAGTAAGTACATTCAACAATTACAATACAGCGTTAACGGCGTCAGTATAACAACATTCATACATGCTTTTCTCTGAATAACCTCCCTGCCCCTAGGCTCCATCCCCATGTACATTCCCGTGTCGGTATGCATGTATGTTAGATCAATACTCACAGACGGACGGATAGGGCATTAAGTTTTGTCAAAGTCACGACCAAAAGGTCTTTTAAGGGAGGGGGTGTCTCAACATGGGCCTCCCTATACTCTTTGGGTCTGCCCGAAACTAGTGTTTGAATTTTTTGAATTTAGAAATTATTTGGAATCATTTGGAAAGATCTGTATTCCTCAGAATCTAGACTGTTACCTTGAACTCCTGAGGGAGAATGTTGTACTTTAGTACTCAAAATCATAGGACTACAGCAGAAAACACTTTACAAGTGAAGAATATCAAGATTCATACATGCTGTACTCTGAATACCCTACATGTTTCTCGTCTCCATCCCCATGTACATTCCAGTGATGGTATGCATGGTATGTTAGATCGATACATAGACGGACAGGGCTCTGCAGCCAGGCCGTTGTCACGCACCTATTTGTAGCGACAGACGGTTATAAGGTAGGCTGACTGGCATGCAAATTGTTGCCTTCCGCCAGCACTTACAAGAAAACGGCCTATTTGCCATGTACAGTTTCGGTGTAGTGATACAGCACAGGATGTGTGACCATATCAAGCTTTCTGTTAATATTTAGGGTACTTGGTTTGGGTATAACACTACATGCATTTTCAAGTCAGTCTATGTTCTCGTGACATTTGGCAGTATATCCCACCTACGTGATAGGCCTTTAGCTTTGTTATAATTATAATGATTGCCATTTAAGATATTAATGTATACTTATTTATACCAACAATGTTTGAAATATGCAATTTAGATTGCAGACCAGTATAGATATTGTGATTTAGAAATATACGTAAATCAGCATGTTATATAATACATATACCTATAGGCATAGCTTTACATAATATACATTGATGCATAAAGCTCATGTACCATTTAGATGATAACATTTCTGAAATTCAAAGGCTTTAAGATTCAGTTTTCATTCACCAAAATTCATATGTTACCCAATACAATTGTTTTACATAAAGGTCACATACAAATGATAAATCCAACCCAATGGTCAGTGCAGGTCCAATATGGGCAGTCCCCCTAGTCTGCTAGGGTGCATTTTCCTGCTGATTCAGAGCCACCTGTCCCCTACAAATGGCTTTGGGCTGTCTCAATTGGCCTTTCCCGGTGACATTTTAGCACAGCTTTTAGCTTCCTCTGACCGGAACAAACTGTGCCGATAGAGCGATCGGAGAAAAAAAAGATCGGACAGAAAAAGCCCGCGGAGTGAGGGTGATTAAAGTTTACTGGAGCCGAGGGATCATTTCGGGAATGAAACCTGAGTGGTGCCTTTAATAAAATGGCCCTGGCATTGTTCTGTTTTTTCATAAATGAAATGGGACTTGCCTGTTTTGAAATTGAAGCGTTGCATTTAGTCATGGCTCTGGTGCTACCGCTAGAGGCATTGTGCTAAATTTAGATACCCATTCAAGGTCATTATAGTTTTCAGCATTACATTTTCTCCCAAATTAACATTCAATTATTAGCCAACAAGACTATTTTCTATCTGGTCACTGTTAGCGAAATGTGTATGATTAAATTGGGTATGATTAAATAGGTTTAAACTGTTGATTATATCTGTATGTTTCTACTGTACGGTCTAATCTCTATCCTGTTAATCCTTGTCATACCTGCTGTTATTCTTCATAACCTCTTGCAATATAATTGAAATTTGTTCTTCAATTTCAAAACTAAAACCTCCATGAAAAAGCAAAACAGGGCTGTCATTTGTCACCAGGACAGAAAACTGATGTGGTCATTTAGCTGATAAATGTCAACTGTCCATCAGAACTTATATTCTTGTTAAGCATTTTCTATTGCATTTCACAAAACAGACTCACAAACCACCCAGGCTTCATTTGACCAAAACTTTTATGCCATTCCTCTATTACCCACCCACCCAATGCTGGCTGTGGCAATTCCTATGCTACATGTCCCCCGGCTGCCCCACCCCTCTCTTTGACTGCAGTACCCTGCCCCTGCCCGCCGCGTGTTGCCTGCCTCCGGGGGATGCAGATGTCAACGCGGCAAACGGGCAACAAGATGTCAGCCCATGAATAAGGCATCAGTCTGCCCAAAAAGAACTCCTGCATCTTACTCCTGTCTGCGCCCCGTATACTCCGAGGCCAATGCGCCTATGTCTATGTTCTGGATTCGCAAAGTTTGATCAGCCATCTTGTATTAAGGTCAATCCAGAGAAGTAGGGTTTGTGACTAGACTTTACTTTCAAGTATATGCATGCTCTTGTTAGCAGTATTTCTGAATAGCCAGTTGCATCAATATTTTTCAAAATCATTGTTACAAACTCTTAACTTTTAACTTAAATTGAGGTTGTGGTAATTTGGAATGCCAGGGGCAAAAGATCTGCAAGATGGATATTATTACACAGTGCCACTCTGATGGACAGTACGCCTTCAACTCCAACTCCCTAAAGCAGTTAATGGGTTGTTAATTTAATCTGGGGTATGTAAGTATAAAAACTTTGATTGTATTTTGGTATGTCTCTTCAAACCTATGATATCGACTTCTTTGATATACATGAATTAACTATATAAACTCTAAAAACAACTACACAAAATACTCAAAGAATTTAAATAAGCCCTAGCAATTTTGGGATTTCTACTTTTTTTTATAAAGGTATAGAATAAGAACATGTGGAAAATCTTAAATCCATTCACAGGTTTATCAACAGAGAAGCCAAGGGTGTTCTGGCAATTCCCGAAAAGAGCGAATCTCCAAACACCCTTCAGGCAGTCAAGCTTATATGATTCCTTGCCCGAGCCGCTCCCCTTGGCATTGAATGAGCAGCTCATTGTATGAGGGCCGTGTGAGATAAGGCCAGTGAGTAACTCACCCTGAGCGATGGCCGCCTAATGACACCTGTCAGACTGGCTACCCCTGCTGAAAAAACAGATATTGTTTTTGATTGTCTTTTAAAACAGTTTATCATAGATAGGAAACCCATATTGCTGTAAAGTAAACTCAAAGACACACTTAGGGTATTGGAAGATTGTTGTAAAAAATACATAGCTGCCAATCAGGTTAATCAGGGTTACGTAAGAAGCACCAGTTGGCATCTCAGTCTGAGCGATGGTATGTCTTATCAAACCTAAGATATCTGCCTTTTTATGCATCTTAAAAAAATGTATACAAACTCTAAAAACAAGTATTAAAAACTAATAAAAGCCAAAGGAGTCCTGGAAATTCTGAAATTTCTACTATTATATACACGGAAATAAGATAATGTGGAAAATCCTCAATCCATTCATAGGACCATCAACAGAGAAGCCAAGGGTGTTCTGGCAATTCACCGTAAGAGCGAATCTCCAAACACGCTTCAGGCGGGTGAGCTTATATGATTCCTTGCCCGAGCCGCTCCCCTTGGCATTGAATGAGCAGCTCATTGTATGAGGGCTGTGTGAGATAAGGCCAGTGAGTAACTCACCCTGAGCGATGGCCGCCTAATGACACCTGTCAGACCCGCTACCCCTGCTGAAAAAAACAGATATTGTTTTTGATTGTCTTTTAAAACAGTTTATCATAGATAGGAAACCCAGATTGCTGTAAAGTAAACTCAAAGACACACTTAGGGTATTGGAAGATTGTTGTAAAAAATACATAGCTGCCAATCAGGTTAATCAGGGTTACGTAAGAAGCACCAGTTGGCATCTCAGTCTGAGCGACAGTATGTCTTATCAAACCTAAGATTTCTGCCTTTTTATGCATCTTAAAAGAATGTATACAAACTCTAAAAACAAGTATTAAAAACTAATAAAAGCCAAAGGAGTCCTGGAAATTATGAAATTTCTACTTTTATATACATGAAAATAAGATAATGTGGAAAATCCTCAATCCATTCAAAGGATCATCAACAGAGAAGCCAAGGGTGTTCTGGTAATTCACCAGAAGAGCGAATCTCCAAACACCCTTCAGGCAGTCAAGCTTATATGATTCCTTGCCCGAGCCGCTCTCCTTGGCATTGAATGAGCAGCTCATTGTATGAGGGCTGTGTGAGATAAGGCCAGTGAGTAACTCACCCTGAGCGATGGCCTGCCTAATGACACCTGTCAGACCCACTCCCCCCGCCCGCCCCGCCCGAGTAGCCTTTGTCACTGACAATCAGCATCAGGAACAATGGGCTGAGAAATGGATATGGGGCCATGTGATGTTATGGATCACAGAAACTGGCTACATGCATCAGGTCCAGATGGTATTTTTGGATCCTAGTACCATTCTCAGAAATGAGCTTGAGAGGTAGGATCTGTTGTTTCATACCCTGGGAATGAGAGGCATTATAATCACCATCATATCATCAGTGAAATGGCTATGGATCAATAGCAATCAACATCATTATCAACATTGCTTTTCTTAGCACTTGCCTCAGCAATGGCTTGAGAAATGGGATGTTATTTCATGACATGGGAATTATAGGCATTATAATCACCATCACATCATCAGTGAAATGACTATGGGTCAAAAGCAATCAACATCAGGAACAAATAGACGGCCATACAATATTCTTGATCAGAGAAACTGGCTACATATATCACATTCAGCTAGTCGATCCTAAGACATGCCCAAGCAATGACTTGAGAAATTGGATGTGCTATTTCATGCCATGGGAATTATAGGCATGGTAATCATCATCATGTCATCAGATGAATTATTATGGCTCAGTAGCAATCAATGTCAGAAGAATATGTTGAGAGATGGATAAGGGGCCATGTGTTATTCTGGATCAGAGAAACTGCCTACATGCATCAGATCCAGCCAGTATTTTTGGACCCTTGTACTAGTCTAAGTAATAAGCTTGAGAAGTGAGATGTGTATTATTTTCATGCCATGGGAATCATAGGTATTGTAATCACCAACACATCACCATTGAGATGGTTATGGATCAATGACAATCAGCATGGATGAGGGACTGAATGCTATAGTGGAACGCAGAAACTTGGTACATGCATCAGATCCAGATAGTATCTTTGGATCCTGGTACTTATCTCAGTAATGAGCTTGTGAAATGCACATGGTAATTATAGGCATTATAATCATCTTCACATCATTAGTGAAATGGTTATGGATCAATAGCATTAAACATCATTAACAGCATTGCTTATCTTAGCACTTGCCTCAGCAAAGGGTTGAGAAATGGGATGTTATTTCATGTCATGGGAATTATAGGCATTATAATCACCATCACATCATCAGTGAAATGGCTATAGGTCAAAAGCAATCAACATCAGAACAAATGGATTTAGACCCATGTGATATTCTTGATCATAGAAACTGGCATATATCATATTCAGGTAATGGATCCTAGGACTTGCCCCGGCAACGACTTGAGAAATTGGATGTGCTATTTTATGCCATGGGAATTATAGACAGGGTAATCATCATCATATCATCAGATAAATAATTATAGCTCAATAGCAATCAACCTCAGAACAATAGTTTGAGAAATGGATATGGGGCCATGTGTTGTTATGGATCAGAGAAACTGGCTACATGCATCAGATCCAGCCAGTATTTTTGGACCCTTGTACTAGTCTAAGTAATAAGCTTGAGAAGTGAGATGTGTATTATTTTCATGCCATGGGAATCATAGGTATTGTAATCACCAACAGATCATCATTGAGATGGTTATGGATCAATAACCATCAACATGGATGAGGGACCGAATGCTATTGTGGATCGCAGAAACTTGGTACATGCGTCAGATCCAGATAGAATTTTTGGATCCTGGTACTTGTCTCAGTAATGAGCTTGTGAAATGGACATGGGAAGTATAGGCATTATAATCATCATTCCATCATCAGTGAAATGGCTATAGGTCAAAAGCAATCAACATCAGAACATGGATTTAGAGCCATGTGATATTCTTGATCATAGAAACTGGCTGCATATATCATATTCAGGTAATGGATCCTAGGACTTGCCCCGGCAACGACTTGAGAAATTGGATGTGCTATTTTATGCCATGGGTATTATAGGCATGGTAATCATCATCATATCATCAGATAAATTAATGTATGACTTAATGGCAATCAACATCAGAACATAGTTTGAGAGATGGATAAGGGGCCATGTTTTATTCTGGAATACAGAAACTGGCTACATGCAACACATTCAGGTAGTATTTTTGGGTCCTAGGACTTGTTTTAGCAAAGGCTTGAAGAATGGGATATGTGTCATGTCATGGATATTTAAGGCATGGTAATCACCATCATATCATCAGTAAGATTGTTACGGAACAAGAACAGGCATCATCACTTATAACTGTTATTCTGGATAACAGACACAACAGGCTATATGCCTCACATTAATATTCAGCTAGTGTTCAACTGAATTGTCACAGTTTTAACATGACATAAGGGAGCGTTTCTTGTTGGGGTTTTTTTGTCTCTGCCTTTTGTGAGTGGAAAGCCCAGCACAGAATTAAACTGGTGAACTGTAATAAGTTAGCATATGGCATTTTTGAGTACCCTAATTCAATATAATATTATATTGCTTTGCAAAATAACTCACAGAACATACTTTCTAAACAGAACCCTTGTTTATCAGAGATATCATTTCACTTGCAAAAAAGATAAGTTTGTCAGTTGGTTGAGCCATCAACATAACTACACGGGCGTAAAGCGCTCATCGGATTAATTAGATCTCCGCTGTCTTTTATTACAGCTGCGAGACATAACCACTGGCTGACAGACACAGGCAGCAGTGATAATCATCCCTGGGGCTGCAGCCAATGTATTCATTAGTGGCTTCAAAGCGACTGGGTCCTGCCAAAAGATCCTGTAATTTGATCAGTTCTCGTGAAAATGAAAGAGGCGCTTTATGCCAAAGCGGGAGTAATTTCGCTTGTGTTTTGCAGCTGCAAAGTGATATGTTATGTCAAAACAGGATGTTGCTGACTTGTTAATTGAATTCGTTCATGATTTACAAAGTATAGCGCCCATGCAATGTTTTTCCAGCAATGATGGAAGTGAAGTTTTAATGTTCTTATGAGAAGCTACATAGTTTTAATGGCATCATTGCCCCTGAAGTTTTACCTTGAATTTCTGGCGGAGACATTTTTATCGCTTTTTCTTTTTTCAATCGCGAATTGAAATACTAAATAGGCTTTGAACTACTTCATTAATGCTTCAACATTAAGAGGATTATTTCTGAGAGGATTACTAAAATCAATTTTATTACCATTGATTGGCTGTGTGAGTCGTTTTATCGCTTTATTTTATAAACGGAACAGCAGGATGATTTTGCCAAGATGATATTTCTCTGTGAATCGCTGTCATTAGATGTGATGTACAGTGTATCCCCAATAATTATTACCCATGCATTATAGTTGTACAGACAATGGGGCACCAATAAGAAAAATACATTGAGGGCCATTGTTAAACAAATATCTTTCAACAAAAAGAAGCAATGTGTTGGGATGTGTTATGGAACAATATCTGTGAAGAATTAAGCCCTATAACCACTAGTGTGATCTGACAACTACATATTTTTTTCCATAGATTGTCCATCAATACATGGTATTCAACATGTACATGGTTGATATGAATCTGTGCAAAAGATGGCTGATTCTTTGGGTAGCATCTATCAATTTCAGCAGAGTTGGCCGACTCCGCGAAAATCACCCTGTATGTCCCATTAATCGCTCATGCAACGATACATGTCCCCATATATATCACCCTGTCTCATACTCGTCAGATCAATGCTCCCCTTGTGGCTGATATACAGGGGTGAACAGGGTTACATTAGTGTAGGGGATGGACCACAGACAACCAAAGGCCCCCTTTATCTGGGCTGTGTTTGCCCCCAAACCAACCTCATCTACAGATATCACTCCACTAGGACTGCTTTCTCATTGTCAGATTTATGGTTCTGTGTTCTGAGGATCTCTGTTGGTTATAAGGAACATCAAGCATCCTGTGACATGGCTATACATTTTTCCAGCATTCTGACACTTGCCATTTTATATTGAGCTATTCCGATGAGTTCTGGGTCCATATGATCTAGCTCAAGATGCAGGATTTTAGGAATGTGAATGTCTTTATATAGGCTAAGTACTAAAAGGTCATGTATTTGCACCAACAGGCACAGCAATTTTTTCCTCTATAAGATCAGCAGCCTTGCTGATAAAATTTACCAACATGTTGGTAAATATTTTCTGCCGAAATTGTGCTTTCGGCAATTGCGGCAGCCAAAATTGTGCCGAAAGTTGATGGTCCCGATATAGAACTTTTCCATGGGGATGCTTCATATCGGCAGGGTACCTTTGGTATGTGGAATACGGCCTTAAGTGCTCTGGATGGTGTAAGTGTTCTGTATATTTTAAGTGTGCTTAGTAGTATCAGCATTCTGTCACAGACCCGTCTGAGAGGTGCCCGCATGGTCGTATCATATGATACACCTAGGGTAATTCCCTCTAGTATGATGCAATATACGCATAGGCGCATAATCTCTATATAGCAGCAGGCCCTTTTCTATGGACCAAGGACAGTTCCCTATTACAGCGGCTATCAAAGCTATCGGAGAAGAGGTGGGAGGCACTGCCCAACCAGAAAGATTTCATTTGATCATAGATAGGGTTTTCCTCCTCATACTTAAATGTATGGTCTTGTATATCTTTGTTTATTCTTGTACGGGCTTGAATACTCCGGGTAAGTATGAGAACCATTGGCCTCTCATACTTTGGGCTCCCTTGGAAGAAAGACCCTTACTATCCCCGCTGATTGGAAGTAGCAATGAAAACTTGTGAGATTGATTCCTGGTTTGTGTTGGGTCCACCAAAGGTCTAAGAACATCTAAAGCAATTCCTGAATTTTTATTTCCTACTGTCCATCCTTGTCACCATGTGCCTGCCACAGGGTCATCAAAGGCCAGGTTTGTGATGCCCTTTCAATGGGATATTGCACATAAAAGACCCCTTGCAACTCATCTAAAGAATAGAGGAAGATATCGCAGTGGTGGGCCTATCCTCAACCGTCTCATAGATACTTTCACCCAAAGCTCAAAAGAATTGCCTTGTCCAGTCATGAAATAGCCCTGAAGTGTTGACCAGACATTCAAAAAGACAAGAATAAAATAAACAAGTACATACTTTTATATGATAAGTCATAGAACAAATTACATTAAATAATGGGGGTCTATCCACTAGCTACCTACACATTCTTAAATGGTTTCTTGCTCCACCCCCTCCTTAGAATATAAGCGCATTAGAAATATACTGAAGCCATTAAAACCCTTTAAACCCCACTTTTTTTTGCACAAAATTGGTTGCTCCCTATTATGATCTTTTTGTTTAGAGTGCCCCCCCCCCCCCCCCCCCATCCACTGGTTCCCACCCCGGTCCCATCAGTGTCAGTGATGCAGGCGGATACCAGCACAAAGACTGATCCCCGTCCGCCTTCCCCAGACTGTGGGGCGCCATAGGAGCCCCTGACAATGGGGGAACCCCTTTATAGGCCGCACAGCCCACTGGAAAATTGGCGAAAATTGGGATGGGTTTTGGTGAATGCCCCTAGGACTTTATTGCCTGCAATATCCTGCTGATGTCAGGAGAAAATGTATGGTGTTGGGGGTGGTGAAGGGAAGAAAAATTATGCCAAAAACTTGCCAATTCTGATCAAAAGGACATAATGACAGAAATAACTCATTATTGGGTTTTGTAGGATGTGTGTTTCAAGGATAAAGGTACTTCTTGAAAAATAGATAGTTACTCAAAAGTATTGTAAGGTACATACGCTAGTCAAGAAAATATTCAGTTATCACCAAAACATTACCAGGAAAAAGGATATTTACAGTATACCCATCTTTAACTTTTTATCTTTATTTTTGGGGCCCTCATACAATTCAAAAACAGACTTTATAAAACAATCTCTATACATATTCCCCACGCTATACACATCTTAAGAAACAAAAACATCTTACTCGCATTTCTTATAATCCATGGTGTTCTCAATAGTGTTCTCAAGAAAGCTTTTCTTTGCCATCTACCTCCCCAAATCCCCAGGCTACACCCCTCAGGGCTGTATACCCATTTTGTAAGTGACAGTTGTTTCCTGGGCTGAGACTGTGGGACTGTGAGGGCCAAAACAAAAGACAGGCAGTGTATACTGATTGTTGGGAGTTCTGGGACCGACTGGCGCATTGCCCCACATGGCATTCATGGCGTGACGTGCCAGCTGCTATCGGCAGACGTCTATACAACTGGCATGTCGCACCAGGCCCACACAAGACAGTCCCCTGTGACAGGGTGAGACATAGTTGGAGTGAGGTATAGCAAGAACAAGTTATGTTCATGTTTATTAATAGTTTTTGAGGCACAAGAGGCATACGAGACGTTTCTTTTCTTAAAGGGAGCCTAAACCAATAAATTCAACGAAATTTTTCTACCTCAAATAATCATGGAAATCTATTTCATGAGCCTATTTCTGTCCTATGTTAAAATCAGAATTAATAAATATGGCAGAACATAATTTTCAAAAATGCTTAACTCAATAAATGTGGATTCGAAAAAAATGGGTTTTGTTTACCAAAAAATATAAAAATATCACCATCTCTTGTGGAAATCTAGTCCGGTTTGAGCTAGTTTTCACAGGCAATACTTTATCACTGACCTTAACTAGACTCATCTAACATATTGTTATATTTATCAGAGTTTTGAGAATTTTGTCAGTTATATTGGTGGTGGGTCCCTTTAATGGCATGTAACAAAAATGTTTTTTTCCGAGGTGCACTCCAGATGTAATGTCAAGATTGGACTATGCTGTAAAGCAATTAAGAGTATTTTGCTGGTGTTTGAGGTTATGAAGTGATGTGTTATGTCAGAACAGAATGTTGTAGACTTGTTCAAGATTTACAATGTAAAGCACTCAAGAAATACATTCCAGCAATGATGGAACTGAAGATTTAATGTTCTTATGAGAAGCTTTAAAGTTTTAATGATGATAACTTTCATTGAGTTTTACCTTGGATACTTGTGGACGATTTTTGTATTTTTGTATTACCTTGTTAGTTTTCTTTTTATCGAAGTAATTATATGAAAAATGAAAAATGAAATAGGCTTTATTAATGCTTAAGATTATGAGGATTATATTGAGAGGATTATTAAAAGCAATCACGTTATTTTTGCTGTAAAACATAAAGCACGTTAAGCTGGTTGAGCTTTTCAGACATTATGACTTTCCCGACATTTAGCAAATTGTTCAGCTTTCTGTAGCAGCAATAGTTAAATAATCATGGACTTCTGATGTATCCACAATTATAAAGTTTCTGTAAAGATAGCTGTTAACTTTGTTCATGCTGGAATGGGAGAATACTTAAAGAAGATTTCATCAAAATGTTAGAATAAAGGACTTTCCCTTATATCCTTTTTGAACCACCAGAGAAAAAGGAATATGGAAAAGATGGATACAGCGTCAGTACAGAGTAACACTTCACAGCATCCCATTTGTGACAAATCGGCGGATCTCGTGGTTTGCGTCACCAACCATCCCTCAGCACTGTATAAGGGTCTAGACCCCTAAATACGACAGTGCAATAAGGCCCTTTCCAAATTGCGACATGCGACATGGATCTTTATTGACACAGGGTACCAGCCACACAGGGAAAATATGGAAAATGGTCTAAAGAAATCCCTGACAGGGAAAACTCAGGGAATTTGTATATTTTGCCAAAACACAGGGAGACCCAGGGAATTTTATTTGGTCAGGTTCTGAAATTCATGATTCTCAAGATACTAAGGTTTGACTTTTTATTGTTGGGTTGTCCAAATTTCTTCTGCACCCAGAGGCTTTTAAAAAATTTGAACAACTTGCTGGATGACACAGGGAAAAGATACTGCGGGACAGGGAAATCTCAGGGAAAACAAAGGGAATTTGAAAATGGAATTTGGGTTGGTACCCTTTTGACACAACAGGGACCTTTACAGTTATACTGACATGAGACAGGGACATTTCTTTGATTCGCTGGTATTTTGGGGATAAATAAGTGACAAGGACATGTGAAAGCAACATTTCTTAAAAAGCGACATGTGACCAAGGGACTCCCCAATCCAGAGCCCCTTATATCGCCCTCTTTCGGCATTGTATCGGAGTCGCTCAGCATTATATCGGCTTCTCTCCCTGTTTCACAGCCTGTCAATGCCTACCCCAGCATCATTGAGCCTGAAAGTGTCCCTTTGAGGCAGTACACAGTTGGGGACTGCAATTGCTATAATTAGGTTTCCAGCCTTTCCAGATATGCTTTCAATTTGAATTCCATGCAGAGAGTCCCATGCCTGCTTGAGCTTGTAATGAATTGTCTCTAAGAGGTGATTGGGTGTAGGAATTTGTAAGGTGGTAATGCTTCAAGAGTTAAAAAGCTGTGGGTAGCATTTAGTCTAGTTTGGTATCACTAAATGATACTGATCAGTTTGTGTGGTCTTGTAGTTTAATAATTAAAGTATCTCATTTTGATGAAAAGTAGAAAGTATTGGGAAATTGGAGGGAAGAAATGTTGGGATGAAATTCTTAAGTATTAAATGATTCCCAACATGATAACATTTTGGAGAAAAAGAAGATAAACCGTCAGTCACCAAGTCTGTGAAGGTAAAAAAAATGTCTCATCAGTCAGTAACTTTATAATTTAAGAGGGATGGCCAAAATCGGTTTAAGCCAACCTGTGTGTGGTTCAGATGGGAAACAGAACATGCATCATGTCAGCAAAGATGTCTGACCCTGAAGCCATATCTCCAATTGAGTGAAGAAGAGTTTTGTTTGCCAGCAATCAGCATTGACACTTTTCACCAATGTTGACCAGGACCACAAGCCACCACTAGTCACCACCAACGGAAAGGGTTAATACTAATTGTCCAGCGTCTAAAATCTGCATCACCCAAGTGGAGATATGGCTTTAGGGCACTTATCCGCTTCACCAACAACAATTCACCCTTGATGGAAAGGTTTAATACTAGTCACCTAGAGACAAGAATCTTTGTCTGCGAAGGGAGAACATGCCTTATCTTTCGAGGTATTGAAACAGTTACTTTTGTTTTTATCTTCACATACTTGGTATCTGAATTTCCGAGGGCAATAGCAGATTGCTCTGGGCAACAGAAGTCCCAGAACTGGTTCCATATATGCATGTATTCGTTAAAATCTAATACATCAGAAGGGGTTACCATAATGGAACTGTGCTTCAGAAACTTCAGAATCAGATTTGGTTTGAAGGAATTCAGATACTGTTTAAAGCAGGTCTGCCAAGGGAGAGCCACAGCCCTAAAGGCATGGAAATAATGCAGCCTGCTTTCAGCAAAATTTTGTCGGTTTACATGGCACAAAGTCTAGCACACAAAAACCAACAGCTCAAGATGTGGTCTATATAGTCTGCCGTTTTGGGTTAGGATCATTTAAAGTATGATCAAAACACATTCAATATTTTTCATTAAAACAGAAAAACAAAAAGAAAACCTCTGTAGGCGATTAATTTAAAAAGTATTGTAAAATATTTACTTAAATTGCATTGTTATTTTGATAAAATGATGTAAAGTACAGTCTCATAGCTCTGTGTAAGTTGACTCTCTGGCAAGAGCAGCTCTGAACAGATGCTCCATATAAGTAGAAGCAGAAGTCCCAGCCTCCCATTTGGACCCTGGTAAAAGGGCTTGTGGAGGAATTAGGACCCACCATTTACACCACTTTCCCACTCGCCCCCAAGAGACCGCTGACTTTTCCCTTTCTTTGCTCTACTTGTAGTAACCACTCCGCCCCGGAGCACTTTTAGCACTCACCGAGCACTCTTTAAGGGGTTATTTGTGCTTTCGTTCGTCTGCACGAATAACTGTAAAGTAGGGTGGCAAGCGCCGAAGGATTTCTTGGCTTTAGTTGTAAATTGTCACTGAGCGAAGTACGTAAATGGAGGGTCACTCACTGTGAATAGGGTAGGGGAAGTATTGGGATGTCCTTGGGACATTATTGGGATATTTTTATGTCAACTACCTACGTATGCCTCAGTGTGGACAGAACATTTGCTATAGTGTATTTTGTCTGTTTTAGGTATAAATGTAAGTATCCACTGTATGTTCATGTATTGTATTCAGCATCTTATATGTAGGCCTATTTTCTTAGCATTGATTACCATCACTGTGTTCAGTAAATACAAGGTGGAGTCAGGAAGAAAACATTTGTACAATTGATTTGCTGTCATGGATCCTCATTGGTTATCAAACACATACCTTTTACGTGTATTCAAGTTCAGCCAATAGGCACCTTGTTATTCTTACTTGACAAGGGTAGTTTGGAAGCCATATTGGTATACCAAAGAGGTCATAGGCATAATTTCTTCTTCAGACAACTGTGATGAAAATATTTTGATGGGTCCTATATACAGCCAATATCTACATAAATTCTGTTTCTTTTACTATAAGTCGTCAATTTAGTATGTCAGTTTTGGCTTGCAAAGCAGGCAATACATACCTAATCCATCAAGGACAATTTACACAATTGTGCCCAGTGACCTCAATATGTTCTATGCCTTTATATAAGTGGACCCCGCTTAAGGCTGTGAGGCCATACAGTGAAGCCAGTGCACGCGTCACCAATGGCTGCGAGCAATGGCTTCCCCAATGCCTTCTGCTATGGCTTCAGCAATTGCTTAAACCATGGCTTCAGCCTGTCCCTCAACGGCAGGCAGAGGGGAAAGGGGATTATAGTGGGGGCTTTCGATAGGATTAAGGGGTGCGATTTACGGTGTAGGGTGGGGCGGTGGTTAACGCCCTTAGTCGCGGCAGGGGTGTAAATTTAATCCCTGTAGCTCAGATTTTCAGTTGGTATGGGAGTTTGATAAACTGATTTTTCTTGTGTGTTTATATTCATGCTCTTAGTTCCTTGCTCGATGAATGCAGGAAATGTTGCTTGGTGCAGCTGAACTGTTATCTTGCTGTGGCTGTCATGATTTGAGGACTTGCCAGTGAGTCACCAAGTAGGACGCTGAGAGTGGATGTTAACCCCACCTCAAAAATCACTTACAAAACGCATTTGTAATTTAGAATAATGAGCCATGGTTTCCTGGTTAATGTCTGCAACATACCAAAATATTTTCATGGAACTCAACCGATATTCAATAGCTGACATCGAGGACATGCATTTGTATAGACACCAATGCATTGATATAAGATTGTTATACTTCCTTTTTGTATAAAAACACTTTGTTACCCTTACTATAACTTATACTAGATTTCATAAACAGCACCTTATTTTGTTGGGCATAGAACTGTTCTGATGAGGTAAGGGTTAACTGAATGAGTCAGTCTGTCCTGATGGCCATTCTGGAGATGCCTTTGAGGAGACTGGACTGACCAAACGATGCTATAGGGATCTAACCCTGAAGGGTTGGCTGGAAGTTTAACTTATCTAAGTAAATAAATCAACAATCGAAAAACTGTTCTCATTTAGCATTGAATCATCATTACCTCCCTGGCATTACATGCAGCTGCTTTGGACGAATTGCCATGCCCAAAAAGCATGTTTTGGAGAAACCTGACAGTTTTGTCTTCCTAATTATGCACAGATACTTTCACGTTTTTTTCAGAAAAGATTTAATAGACCTTTCTTCTTTGACAGTCCCTTAAGGCTATATTCTACTATGCCTTCAGGGGCACTCGCATTACCTCTAATTAGTAAACACAATTAGCTTGCGTTTCAGATAGCAACATGTTGGTATCTGAACGCAAGCATTCCATAGAAAATAACACACTGGCGTTCCCTGAACGCAAGTATGAACCCATGCAAATTCCATATTTCCCTATGCGTTCCCAGAAATGCTTGCAATTTGCTAGCGTTTCACATGTGTTCATGTCCATAAATGTTCATGTTCATAAACGCAAGTAACAGAACCCATAATGGAATATAGCCTTTATGAAAAACCCTCAGGAATCTATGAAGTGTAAACTGGCCATGGTCTTAAGAGGGCGAGTAGGAGGCTGTGAGCAAATATGGTATGAGAGCCTGGTGATAACAACCAAGGGTGGGAGGGGAAAGGGGAGGGAAGGAGGTGGTCGACGGTGAAGATTTACCACCTGTGGTTGACAGGCCAACTCCACCACAGACTCCTGCGCCACCTCCCGGCCACTAAGAGTATTACCTGCCATAAAAGAAACATGAAAACAGAGGGGTGCTGGTTTAGACTCTGAGATCTTGTTTTTAAGTAAGCTATTTAAGGTTTGACATGGGGATGTTTCTGACTTAAGACCCTATGGTTCCTGTTATTAGCTATATATCATAGAGCAGGGTTCCCACACAACCTGGAAAACCTGTAAAATCATGGAAAATGAAGGTGGTCATGGAAAGTCATGGAAAAGTCATGGAATTTGAATATTTGACCAAGAGTCATGGAATTTCGACCTGAGTCATTGAAAATCAGCTTGAGTGATACAAGTATTAGAACTTATAGCAATGTGAACTATTTTATTTTGCAGCATCTGTGTTTTGATTTGATTCATAAAGATAAAAAGTCTGTGAACTTAAGATATCTACATTCATAGGGTCTTGTTTTAAGTTGTGATGCTCTATGGGAGGATTTCAGTGATTTGGTCCACCTCTTCCTCTGATATGAGGCACAAGAATACTTCTCTTTCAGTGAAGCGATGCCTATATTTGCCATTTTAAACTATTTTACATCAAATCATTGCCTGGAATCATTCAGGCATTGAAGGAATTGAAAAGTGACTCTGATATTTCCATATGAGTTTGATTAAGGATGCCTTAACCCTCTTATCAAAGTAGACACTCATATTCTGCTTGCACGAGGATAGGCTAGAGCATTAATCTATATTCTCTTATATGCAGATGACAATTTTTTATGTCAACATTACTATCCCCTCTTGTGTGGATAACCTACATTGGTACAATTAAACAAGTCTTTCTGTCATTAAAATGCAGTAGAATAAGGAGGGACTAGGAGCCTTGTGATAAATGAGAACAATGTATGATTAAAAAGTTCAAGTCTGTATCTCTAATATTGTAAAATATTTGAAGATGTCTTTGAACCATGACTTTGATATATTTTGATGACCATAAAATCCCATTTATAAGACGACGCTGATTATAAAATGCATCCTAACTTTTGGCTTAATTTTTTCCCTTCAGTTGGTTCCAGGAAAACCCCATTAATTTTATTAAATGCACCCCCAATTTCCAGGTCTTAAAAGGAGGAAACAATGTTTTTAACCAGTAAATCATTGTTTTTCAGATTTTTTTTTTCTAAGATAAACCAGATTGTAAGATGTACCCCTACTTTTAGGTTACAAGCCTGCCCTAATTTAGTTTGTATGCGTCTTATAAATGGGATTTTACAGTAATCAATATTTTCCTGTGTAGGGGGAGGAGGTTGAAATTCCAACAGTGATCATAAGTTTATTTCATATTTATCAGGCAAGGGCACACTAAATTTTGTAATAGAAGAGAACAAGCTTTAATTGCTTTATTTCCATAGGTATTTGGATCTTTCTTGGAAGGTACTCACACTCATTGAATCGTCACATATACTAGTGTGGATAGGACGGCTGTAGGGGTGATGGGAGGCCGTTTATTGTATCATTTTTTTAATGGAAAAGTCGACCTGGAAAATCAGAATTTGGTCATGGAAAGTCATGGAAAAGTCATGGAATTTGATTCTTCCGAGTCTGTGGGAACCCTGTAGAGGCCTATGGTTAAAATTAATGACAGTAAAAACATCTTATCTTAAAATTTAAGATGCGGATAATGCACTTAAATGTGTTAGCTAGTGTGAAACATGGCCTGTGTTTAGATCTGAAACGGGTGGCACTGATCTTATTTTTCTTGACCCCAATTCAGCATTAAAATGGATGTGGCAGATTCTTATTTGTTTAGATGGGACTCTATTACAATTCAGAAATAGTAAAAAGATGTTTACTAAATCAGACCAAACTCAAGAAGTGGGGGACAATAATGTTTGTTATCAGACAACGCACCCAATGGTTAAACCTGACATTTTTTGAACAGCTATGTTCTTCATCAGAAATAAAACAGTGGCATTGGCATTGGCAGTCATACAAAATTTCATCGAAACATACAATTGGCACGGTGGATCGGTATTGACTTTTCCCCATTTTAAAAACCTTTTACCTTTTTCTTTTGGAAACAGCAAGCTAACGAAACGGACCCAAGGAACCAGACAGTCATTGCCTTTAACACAGCCTTCCCCTGCGGCCAGTAGGTATAAATAGGCTCGGGGTCCGTTTCCCATTGTCCTGAATCCACCTTTTCCCCCTGCAGGTATTCATCAGGGGCTACAGACAAAAGGAGGTGGTGACTGTAAAAGGTGGAATTGGCCTGTCCGCCCCATCCATCTTTTGAAGAGAGAGTAAACGGAAAGGTCAGACGGCTTGGGGTGTGGGCTATATGGGGCGCCAAGTGTGGAGTCGGGAAACTTAAAGGTGTCTGAGCTTTTCCCACTATTCTTGCCTGTTTCCTAAAAGAGGTCCCATAAGTAGGGTTTACAAATTGAGGGTTAAAATATGTCTAAAACAAGTGTTCTCATAAATCAAATATTTCAAAAAGGCCCCAAACATCCGTCAGGGACCCCTGCCTTATATTGTAGTACCCTAAACAGATGTTTTGTGGCTCCTAATGTATGTTTTGATTATCAGTCTTCTACTAGTAGCCAAGGTGAAGAATGTTTCCGTTAGCTTATGAACAGCGAGCTACAATTACTGGTTGTCTTCCCCAAATAGCGTTATGAAACAGACTAAGAAAGGAACTTTTCCGTTCCATCAAATATCCTGTGGAAAAAAGTATGTTTGTTTAATGATTTTCATAGATGATGATGTAACTGTAAAAGACAGGCGTTCTCCATTTTAATACACCACTGAAAAACTGAAGGGAAGTTTTGAGGAATAAAACGTTAAACCCCTGAATAGTTCTCACAGCTATTTCATCTTCTCCAAATATTAAAGGAAAACTTGCACATTAATTCACTAAATGCTATTTTTTATGTAATTAACGTGAGTTAAGTATTCTAAAAACATTTCAAAAGCAAAAATGTGAAAAAGTCGAGTTCTAGGGAATTATTCAAGAAAGGAATTTAATTTTGGGAATTCCCTGAATGCTGGGCTGCTCAGTACTCCCCTTGCTACGTCACAGCCATGGGAATTTCTTCTAAAGTTATTTTGGGATTCTCTATTTGATGCATGGTTATAGATTAATATATATATTAATTTGTTATGAGTTTCATTGGGCCACATATATATAATTTGAGTTAGAAAGCATAACCCTTATTGCAAATTCTACAGGGATGGGGATTCCCTTATAAGAGCACGTGGGATTCCCCAATAACTCCCCTTAATTGCTATGTCATAAATTAGGGGATTTCCCTTAAAAAATGAAATAAAATACTCTTTTATTGTCCCATAACTGTGTATAAACTAGGAATTGTCCTGCAATTTTGCTTATATTGATAGTACAAGTTGTAAATAATATGCTGAATTGAGTTCATTAAAATATAACTATGCTGCGCTTATGTGCAAGCTTTCCTTTAAAGACAACATGTTGCTTTGATAATAGATAGCATATATAACTTTTACCACTGGCACAATGTAGTTTTCACCAAAAACGTTAAGGAATTATGAACACTTCGCACGTCCCCGCCTCAACCGTTGTCTGAGTGGCGGGGCTGAGATTAGTTCTGGAGGTGGCCACAAGGTGGCTCTGACAGGGGAGATGGGAATAGAAATGTATGGGAAGATTGGTACTAAGGTGGTAGAAATACAGTATTATCTTGAATACCAGTTATGATGAAGATTTAGCCGTGAGGAAGGTTGGTTGGTTATTGGCATTTAACGCCATAGCAACATCTAAGGTCATATCACGGTGAGAACAGAGTTTAACAATTCTGTCTGGGATGATTGTATCTATGGAATGATCAAATCTATGAGAAGGTAGAGACCATACCCCTTCACATTAACCGAGGCAGGTGTTCTTTAATGTGCCTGGTCCAATAGACAGTGCCATGCACACAACAGCCGGTGGCTCTGAGGAAGGTGTTGATAAAACAATTGCAGTATTAGATGCATGTAAAATGTATAAAAGCTCTTATTCTTTCAGTTTGATAACATACTTGAAGATTTTGAAAAATATTGGTTATGCATACAATAATTTGTAGCTAATCTTATACAATCCCAGTGATCCATGGTAACATTGCTTTTGGTGAATAGTCCTACGATGCATCAAAATCCAGTGTAAAATGAGCCTATATTCTTTTGTTCAAGTTATGAGTTTTTATGAGTGTCTGTTTAAAAAGAAGGTTGGATTTTGTACAATATTCCCTTTGAGAAATGTACATGTCACCAAATCATTGCCTATAAAATCACTTTCTTTTACTCCCCAAAAGGTCCTCTTAATAAAGTGAGACTTCAACCGTGCTAACATTAAGAGGCATAGACATGCCATTTGCTGCGGGAGTAATCACCTTCATTCCACGAGAAGATTATCATTAATCCTGTTGACAATTTAAAAGGAGCAATCCCTCCTTCCCCAAACTTCCCACCTTCCCTTTACCCCCCTGCCTTCCCTCACCATTAGCACTGGAGGCCTTAAAACAGAAAGAAAAGCCCAAAATCGATGAGAACGATCTTCCATTTGCCTGTCGCTGTTCGCACGATTGGAGCCGGCTAACCCTTCCCATGTCGTGTTTACATCGGTTGGCTTCAAGCCATGACTTTTACAGTGTAAGTTCTCCAAAAGGCCTGTGAATTTCAATTAACATGATTCTATTATTCATTGTCTTTGGGAGTGTTGGTTTCTGTAATTCTGGCAATACATCTGTAGAGTCTGAACCTTTTAGATGTGCATTTACTCTTAAACTTTACACACTTGTAAACATTGGAGTTATGTATTAAAAGGCGATCCTCCGGGAGCCTTTTACTGGGCCTTAAGTCACTTGCAACAGTTGTGATGTCACAAAAGACCTTTTTGGACAGTGGTTTTCCTATAGTATTGGCTGTCTGTAATGTCATTTTGTCACCAAATTCGGAGGTAAAGTTTACTGTACAATTTTATTGAAAACATAAAAGCACTATTGGAAAACACTTCAACATTTGAACTTGGGCATACTGAAACAAACTATTTTCTCAAAGCATGATAAATGAGCCTTTTTTGTTAGTGAATTTAAATGTTCTTGCTGCTTTTATGTTAGCATTTCCAGGTTTCAGTAGATCAAAGGCCCAGACTGTTTATCAACAATTAGGAAGGCATGTGTGTTAATTGATCTAGCACATGATGCCCTTGGGGGCAATTGATCTGGCACATGTTGCCCCTGGGGCATGGGTGTTTTACTGATGCTTACACTGTTTATCTTATACAAACAATGACCCTAGTGAATGGTCTTTTGGTAAACATGTATACTGAAAATAACTTAGATGAAACAACCAAATCAACCAATACAGTTTACTTTTCTAACTACTTTGCATGGTTTTGACATGTGAAATTTGTTGGTTTGTTTCTACTTTTTCATAAGCCCAAGCACCCAGAAAATTATCACAATTTTTTAAATCCCCTAACTTTAATTGGTAACCCAGGAAAATTAAATAGAGTTATTTTAAAGTTACATGAATTGATCCACAAAAGAATTAATCTGTGATCTTGTAAATATGCAAAGTGTTAGACCTTGAGGTCAGTAAGAACTACCAAAAAGAAAAATCACCTATCCTTTTTGTTTGCCCAGGAAAATTTTCAAAATGTTGTATTGATTTAAAATTATGATAAAAAATTGAGTCCAAACCCTAGATACAGGGATCGCCGATTGGGTAGCTAGGCTATTAGATGGCCGGGCTCGTGCTTCTTGTAATATGATATACTGTTTGATATGTATTCATTATATTAATATGTTTATGAACTAATGGTATAAGAAGAAAGAAAGCTTACATGATATGAGCCAAAGAAGTTAATAATATGAAGTCCATTATACTATTACTAACACATAAGAAGAAAACCCTGAAGATATAGTTTTGGATACAACATAATAGAGTAAAGACTACTCATTAATGCTTATTCATGTCAAGTTTATTTTCATGAACTGCACTGGTTAGCAGTTCCATCTATGGAAATCTAATTTCCTATGCGATTGCATATTTCCTATTCTTAATCACTTGTTATCGAAATTTTTACTTTTATTTGTACTTGTAGTTTAAGAGTGACTTGGATTACTAAGACTTAAAAGTCTGAAGTCAGTATGCTGTTCAAGCTCATTTCCTTTGGAAATTAAAATTTAAGATATAATTATGGAGCATTCCTAGACAAATAAACCACTTTCCCTTCCTATTTCCAATCATTAAAGTCCTGGTTATACACTTACCGAACAACCCAATCCCATCCCATCCCCCTTTCTATTACGACTCCTTCGGCCCGCGAGCTAAACATATTAAAGTATTTTTCAAACCGCGTCTGATTAAATTTTCCGTCGTTGATGGTGCATGCCATTCGCTAAGCGCAGGCAGCCATTTTGCTCATAAAGATGGCGTTTTGGCTTAGGTAATGGGACCATTAGTGGTTGCTGGGAGAGGCTTAGTGCCATCTGCATACGTTCAGTGTGGGTGGGACAAGAGGGGATGATGGGGGTGGGGATTTAGTGAGAAAACAATAACACATTCATCTATAGATTGTTCACCAGTGGGACTCATTAAAGTGGCTTATTCTGCAGGTGGTGCATCAGACATATTCATTTGGAGTAGACATCCTGTAACGTAAATCAGATTTTTATCTTCTAATATATATATATATATATATATATATATATATATATATATATATATATATATTCTGGAATACATACTTACTATTCTAGTGGTAGTTGGGATACAAAAAGATGTGAGACATATTTATCTAAACTCTTGTAGGCTTGTATGCCATAATTATAGCCTGAATCACATGAAAATGTTTTATTGTTTGTTATGTAACATTATCATCTCAATGTGACATATTTTTCCTAAGCCTGTTAAGTATTTAGTCAATATCATCTTTGTAAAACTGAAGTAACAGAAAACGGGCCTTATGCGCTAAGTGGTTGAGACATATTCTTCTCAAAGAACTCTTCTCACCGTCTTTCTTTGGAGAGAAATGTAAAGCAGTATTTTGTTTAGTCAGCTAAGTTAAATGGACCCTGTAAAATGTTTGATTAAAAAAACTGTTGTCTAAAAAGATATTTGAAGCAAATAGATACAACAGCCAGAAAGCTTTCCCATTTTTATCAAGAGACATAGGGCATTTTCCCCCTTGGCATCGGAGAGCCAAAAGGACAGGTACAAAGCTTGTTTGTTACTCTTATGCTTGACCTGAATGGGTGTATCCGCTTGCCACACTATCACCATACGCAAAAAGGCGCGCCACCAGCGAGTGAGCTCATTGACTTACCCACAAGGTTACCCTTCAGGCTAGGGTCAAGCATCCAGGCCTTTTCCAGGGTCTTGGCCTCTGCTGAGATCAGATAAAGGGGTCACCCTTACTACTAAGGAGATTCCCATAGTAGGACTTCTTCTGTGAGAAGGACCCAATGTCAATGACAATTCACCACCAATAGCATCACCCCATTGACTGTTGTATGACCTATCCTTATAGGAGATGGTTTTCCCGATTTTGAATAGGAAATGAATACAATTCAAACATGAAATTACTTTGGGGTAGTATAGGAATTATAAACTCTCTTTTTGCTGCTCAATATGGTATGCACAATTATAGTAATCTGATAGGTAGTTAGCCTTGTCTTACTATTTGTTGCATGAGGGCAAATACAATGGATAATGTTTTTATTTTCACTTTGCTGGGGCATGGTCAGAAATCTTTGCTACACAGTACTTCATTTTAGGCAAAAGTAGATGAGAATTGAAAAAGCTTTCAAAGAAATCTACCTAAATGGACCTCAAAGTCTGTTTCCAGAAGTCTAGCTGACCACTCATAGGATGGGAGATTCCGAATAGCGATTCCTTCCAAGGCCCAACACTGCGAGCGGAAGATAGGATGCAGCGACAGCCCCAATTCAGACTGTTTACTTCAGCCGGAGTGAGGCAGTTATTTTTCTTTACGGAGTTCATTGGTCTCCCTCAGGTCTTGTAGACTTGTCCAAGCTGGAAACTTTATCAAAGAAATTCCGGTTCTTAGTGCCTCTAGTTTTTGTATGGTGAGGGACTGCTTTTGATTTGTACATTTTCTAGGTGTAAATGAAACAGTTGATTTTAATCCACTAAATTGCATACTTTATATTTTCTCGTTTTCCACTGTAAATAATTGAATCACTGCAATTAGGAAATAAAATAAGGCTGTACAATATATGTAGGATATTGTTTAAATACCACAGCATTTAGACTGCTAACAGAAGTATACTATTGAACTCTAAAGATAAATGTATTGAATGCCAGATGAACCTTTTCTCCTTGTAAAATGTGAAGCAAATATCCTAGAGTGATGACCATCCAAATGAAATGTACAAGATTCCACCCTGGCTCCTTGATTTATTAGATAACCAAAGTTTTAGTTAGGTAGTCTTGGTGCTTTTCGCTGCAGGGAATGCAGAGGAGAATCTGGATCCACAACATCGAAAGACAGCGCGTGCCATGGGGCATGTCTACAGGCCATACGGCCCCACCCTAATCCCTTATATGTGGCCGGAACCAGGGCCAGAGGCTTTAGGGGTTCGATCAATACCACAAACCCACATTACTAAACCCTCACCCAAATAAACATGAGAAAACTCTTGTATCCTTGGGAGCCTTTGATGCCAGTTTCCAAGAACATTTCAGGTTTTCAAGGCATTTCTTAGGTTCTAAAAATCAAGAAATAATTTAACTTCCATTATCTCCATAGAAGGTAAGTCTATCAAAAAAGGATGCTTTTCATTGTGTTTTTTTTTTATTTTATTGTATTATCATGCAATAAGAATCTTTTAAAAAATGTTTCCAGTACCACTACAGAAGAAAATCCACTTTTAAATTATTACTTTTTTACTACATGGAAAGAGCTACATATCGTGTATACAGAGTTAATACTCCCAGTTGATTCAGGGTAAAGAGGTGTGATAGTACAGGTTTTACAGCACCTATTTCCACCACCCCAGATGATCATCAATCTTAGCCCTATTGTGCAGCAGTTTCAAGGTCAAAAACAACAGCCTTACCCTCTCCTTTCATACCTTACTTGATCGGGGCTCAGGCATTGTATGTGTATTGAGTATGTACTTGGTATTTGGTGGTTGCCTTCAAGCTATATTTCCCTTCTAATATATTCACTTTACACAGTTTGTTCATATGACAATTACAATTACTCACCTAGGGCAATTTTTGTTTACCATCAAACTAGGAAATAAATACCAATAATTTTTGACCACCAATTTTTAAAAAGCATTCGTGAAATTAGTATGTTTAATAAAAATGAAAAGCTCTAAAACTACAAATAAAACTTACATTGATCAGCAAGAACATTGAAATGGGATTTGTACCATCTGTATTTACTCTATTCAACCATGCATGTTTAAAACTCATTTACTGTAATCAAGATACTATCAGGTACTAATTAAACACACAGACAACAAGAAAATACTAAAAAAGGTAATCAATATTTGGATAGTTAACTGTTTGTGGTTCCCTGGCCATTAGGTATTTGGTTATGAGTCTGGTGCAGTCAGACCAACCCCAGCCCTACCCCCTACCCCCTACCCCTCTTCCTAGTCCCCCCCCCCCCCCCCCCACTGGGGGTGCAGGGCAGTGTGTACCTGCTGTCTGACAGGTTGATTAGCTGTACACACAGTCATACATCCTGACTGAGACCCACAGTTTACATGCAGCAACATGCCAGGGGCCTGACTGGGAACGACCGCAGCGACTTCATCAAGCCTGGTTTATACATAGCGATATCTGCTTTTATGACGATGATAATGATGGTATCGGAAGAAAATTGGGAGAGAATTTCAGAATGTACTATAGATCCATCGTAAAAATAAATCATGTAGAGTTAGTAATTTTTGTCAGGATTGTCATAAGTTACCATAAGCATTTTGATGGTCTGTGTAAACTCCCCTTCAACAATCTGTCGTTACTATTTCTATTTTTTCTTTCATTAACAAAGAAATGATGTTTAGGGCCCCAAAGTAAATTTTTAGGAGCCATCCCTTCCACCCAAGATTATAATTCTAGATTATATTGGGGCAAATATGGTCACCTTGGACTTTGAATCTAGAGCCCTGATAGGTTTTTCAGGGGCCTCAGACCTCCGGGCTCATGCTATTTGACCTATGATCATTTATCCTGTCTTACTAAAGGGCAAATTCGTGTGATGTTGACCCCTTCCCCCTAGATTTAATTGGAATATAGACCTTATGAAAAATAAAGCAGCATTTAAATTCATAACATCTGGCTGCCCCACTCCCCAAGAAAAAGAAGAAACTACGAAAACAGAAAACAGAAAAGAGGAAAGAAAAAGATGGAAAGAAAAAGAAGGAAAATAAGAAGGGGGAGAAAAAGAAAATACTGAAATCCATGATTTGTCCATGATGGCAATCCCATCAAGGTTCACATCCATTGCTCCTGTCTGTTAATATGGATGTAAATCATGACCAAACAGACCGGATTAATAATGTATCAACTTGTCATGAGCCTGTAATTTAGTAAAATGTCAGGGAGGGGTCAGGGATAAAGGTCTGATGGGTGATAGGTGTCAGATACAGAAGGTACTGAGGGACACAGGGAATAATGTATAGCCAAACAAATGGTGGATCATGGCTCGCTGTATTATGGGATTTGGTGAGTGGAAAGGCGGGACCCGACAAGGTGAACAAACGCCTGCAAACAGTGTGGTTGGTCAGCTGACAAGCTTTAACCCTTCCAAACAATGCCGCTTAGTCACCAAGAATTCAAAGGTTTAACATTGGTCAGACAACTGCAATGTTCTCTGGCCTATCTACATCATGAAAGTATTCATAAATGTTTTTGGTATAACTTTTGATCCTGAAATGGGTCTCCTTTCCAATTTTTTAATGTGTTTCAGCCTACTAAATATTTCATCAATGCCTAAGAGAACATAAGTTTCCATGGCAACCAAATTATAGCAGCCAGAGTTAGATTGAAGTTCCAAATGAGGGTAAATAACATTTTGATAGAAATCCTTTACAATAGAATTGAATTGAAATATTTCTTTCTGTATGACAACTCAATGGCAATCATAGGGTTCTGAATCTGTACCTGATAGAGGGCCCCTATCTCAAAGGAAGCCCCGTTAGCTCAGGGGACTGTGATGAATCTGCAATGCAAGAGGTCCTCCGTTCAATCCCCACTAATTTTCAAGAAAATCCTAACCTTTCAGACAACTTTGTGACAACCCTGTTGTCCTTTTAATCCTTACAATCCTTCAGAAATTTTGACAACCCATGGTTATGGTTTATGGTTTCACTTACAACCCTCAGGTTGTCATAGAAACAGCCCATAACAGCCATGGGCTGCTGTTTTTGGCATCATTCACTTACCATAGAGTTGTGATAGACAGAGCCTGAGACAACCTTAGACTGTCGTTTTAGGCACCACTTTTGACAACTCTGTGCTTTCAGTGTTATGTTACTCCATTAGTAGATATAAAGCTAATGCCACAAGCATGGAGGATGGAACAAAATAAAAAAAAATGGCCTGACAAAGAAATTGTTATTTTCACCAAGAAGCGCCCAGATTCCCAATTTGAAAAGTTAAACAATCAATTCATCCTAGGTCGTTTTTTGATACCAATGTATTCTTTCTGGATGGTCTAATAGATTATAACTTACTTGTACAACAAGAAGCATATTCGGGTAAGATAGTATTGCTCAGCCATACGTATCACCCTTGGGTGAAGGCACTTCTATTAATGTTAGATGGTGTAAAACAAAAAGTGCACAAAATGGGGGACGACCTCGGGCTGCTTTTTGACCTAGATTGAAGAGTTCCAATCTCTCTCATCAGGCCCGCATTGAAATGAGTTGTACCACAAGTGTTTGATATTGTAAGACCTTATTGTCTTACAATATCAAACACTTGTGGTACAACTCATTCCTGTATGAGAAGTAAGCTGTTCAAAGCAGCAGTACCAGCCACCCGCCAGTTGAGATTAATGCAGACAGGGCTTATAGTAAACCAGCAGCTGGAACAGGCAGCCGTGGTAGTGGATCGATAATCCCAGGATTATGGATTAACAATTAGTCCGACTGTCCGTGCAAACACACGCGTCTACCCCATTAACCCCCAGTCAGTGGGTCACTTTTTGACAAATGATCTATAGCTCTGTTTAATGATTCAGAGGTCAGAGCACAGGTCAGAGCATAGCATGCTGTTATAGACCATTTGGTCATGCTTCTAGGAGTACGAGTAAGGTTTATTTTAACTTCCCTTCCTTCTTTCTGTTACTTGTAAGAAGATTGGGCTCATATATGAAATTATATCTTCCAGAAAAAGTTATTCCTGAAAGCTCTTTGAATATTTTAGAGTTTTTATTATTAGGCCAAGTGGTAACATCATGAAATTCTGAATTGATAATCCATTGACATGCACCTTTCAAATCAAAACACATTAACCCAGAATGAAAGAGTCGCTATTGACAAGCGGTGACGTTTGCTTTATGGATTTATTTACCTTTACTTAGATGTGAATTAAGGATGTTTTGTTGAGCCTACTACTGATTTTGGTCACAGACCTTAGTTGCAACAATGTGCACTGATTCTCAAAGGGGGCACCAACACGAATTAGTAATTTTTGCTTTCAACACTATCTTTAATATTTATGGAATCCTCTGTGTAGAATGCAGATAATAATACCCTTTAGATTGTACTCAGGAATTTTGCTGGTATTCATGAAAATGTTCCTGATAGTTAATATCAATCATTTGGGGGTCATTGGTTTGTCAACGGATTCAATATACATGCAAATGACCCAGAAGTACAAATCAATGATGTAAATTCATGGTTTTGCCACTTAATCTGTCCTGCACCCTGTAATCAATCAAAATTAACCCAAAGTCACCCGGTCACATTTCCACAAAATGATAAATGGCTTTGGTTAATGACGCAGAAGTCATATGAAAAGCCGTAATCAGCAGTTGCAGTTGCAATACCATTGCTTTCTAAAACCTCTATTCCACATAGTTATTTTGATGCTGGTGATTTTATATTTGTACAAGTAGATAATTAAGTACTAAATATAAGGATTAATAGAAAGTACTGTCTTTATCCAAAGCTAATCAATAACAGAGACTTTGTATGTATGTATATATATATATATATATATATATATATATATATATATATATATATATATATATAGGATATATCGAGACTGGAAAGCCAGGGGGAAACCTGTTATGTGCTATAGGCCTGCCACCTGGGCTTTGGTTGGAGTAGTTTGGGTTGACCATGTCTATGGTGAAAATAGCCAGTGTGGTGCCACTGGCTATTCCACAGTTACATTGGTAATGACCAGACCCTGGTCATAGTTGATCCAACCAGCCACCAGGGGAATGGTCACATAGGGCCACAGAGAAGCTTTCCAGGCCTCTGTCAATAATATCACGACTGCTGACTGACAAGCGCCACTGACGTCAACCCATATTTACCCTTAGTCACTGTGCTTATTATGATGAGTGTCTTTCATGGATGATAGAAAAGTTCCCATTTCCTAATTTCTTTGATATACGAAATAATTTTAAAAAATAACTTTTAAAGTGTTTGCAGAAGTCTTTTATAATGAACAATTGCTAGTTGCGATATTTTCAGAGATATCCACTTATAAAGTATTCTTCTGCGTTGTATACGAAATGATAAGGAGACTTATAATGATTGGTCTTTATAATAAGTATTCATGCAGCTGATTTTCTATTATATTACAGCTTATATATAACATTCAATATTTTCTTTCTTATTCTTCTCCTTCTTTCTTTCCTACTTCATTTCCTGCTTTCTTTTTTATCTTTCTTTCCTTCAAATGAAAAAAAAAAAGAAATCCTAGACAGTATCCGTGACATCTCTATAACACAGGCACATGGCAGACAGACGTGTTCTCAGGATCTCTAACCTGATTCCCTTACCGCCTGCAGACCTCCCTGTCTTTTCCCATACAGCCTCGCTCTTATAACATACGCCCGTTGTCCTATTGTTGTATGTCTGTCTGCTACAATGGTCTGAGATGTGAATGTGCTATCACTTGCATATTGGTGAACCCTGTGTGTGTGTGTGTGTGTGTGTGTGTGTGTGTGTGTGTGTGTGTGTGTGTGTGTGCATGTGCGTGCACGTGCGCGTGCGTGCGTGCGTGTGTGCGTGCGTGTGTGTGATTGTGTATGTGACCCTGCATCACCCTTATTAAATGCTGGATATAACCTTGATTATCCATATGATTATATGATAAGGGATTCCATTGATCTGTTCACCATTCCCAACTAGGACACTAATCCCCATCTGTATTAGTAACAAAAAAAGCTTTTTAGAAGGGTTTTATTAATAATGAGTTGTATAATAGGTATACAAGAAACCTCTTTCTCACAAATGAATACATATTCATCTTTTTTTCATTTTTATGTATAATAGTACAGTGACACACACATACAGCATAGCCATATTTCACAATTCTCCATCCATATTGCATTCTATGCATCGGTTTCATGTCAGAAGCAATATCCAAACTTTCTGAATGTGAACCAGGAAAGTGGCGCCTACAATACTCCCTGCCATGTATCATGTATAACAACGGTCTGCCCACCCAGCCCCACAGCCCCTGGGGCTGCTGGGGCTATGGCGAGCCGTTTGGGCAATAATGTTATATAATCTATACTAATACTTTTCAATCCTGAGACAATTCCTCGTTGATTTAACCAATGTGCTCATGAGCATGAAAATGATTTGGATATTCCACACCTTTGTGTGAACGAATTCAATAGCGTTCATACAGAAAGTTTTTGCGTATTTTGTATGTTTATACCCATGTAAAGGAATCATAAAAAATACACTGTAAAGAGCCATTAATTTTAACAAACATAACTTGCACAATGAATTACCGCCAAATTTGGTAATCCTCAAATCATGTCACTCTAAAATAGACCTAGCTAGGTGTTTAGTAATCTTTACACAGATAGATCCAGGATTTTTAAAAGGGAGAGGCGCGCTATTGAATTTGTCTTTCATTATTGCGCTTTTTGCCGAATTTTTCATTTCAAAAAAATCCCCAAACAAGGGAGAGGCTCTACCCCCTGGATCCGCCCATGCTTTACAATTAATTTGCTTGACCTCAACGGCTTGCCATAGAGGTCTGCATCATGCCTCTCAAAGGTGGCGAATTTCTCTGTCCTATAGCAGGCGTCGTCCACCTCTTCACCCCAACCTACCCCATCCCCTATCACCCCACCCCTACAGGGCTGGCTAAGATTAGGGGGGCTGTCCTATCGGATTATCCACTACTGGAGGAATCTCCCCCAGGCGGGGGCGGGGGGGGGGGGGGGGGGGTCAAAGGGAGGTGGTTATGGGGTGTGTATACATACGTGTTTTTATACGTTCAAAGTGTCTCATTGCATGCCTTATGACAGTTTCGATCGTTCTCCTAAGAATCCCGGCAGCATTATGATAGTTCCAATACGATGTGTTAGTACTGTTACGCTTTATGTATTCTCTTAGTTATCATGGCATACTGGGTGTTTACATACATATTTACATATACGTGAGACAATGTTATATGACATTTTATATATTCCTTTAGAGTTCATATATAATGTCTGTAACTCTGACTGAATTCTCTCTTTACATCATCATAAACGTCATCGTTAGAGTACTTATCAGGATTTGAAAACCGGGCTTTTAGGCGGTCATATATTAAAGATAAAGCCACTAGCAGAACTACAGCAAACCTTGCCAACTGTAAGGCAGTACACAACATAAGGCAGTACCAGACCACGCCACCTAGTGTGGAACTTAGTCACAGGGCTATTGCCCAGACAAGCTAGGGGTTATTTTCTCTTTGTGCCTATGTATTTTGCAGATATTAAACCATCCATAACTTTTGATGTATACAAAGTTAGAAAATTCTGTCTACATATATCAACAGTACCAATCTTTGTCTTTTTTCTGATACATGCATTGTCTATGTGTGCGCATGGCATATATTTTAAAATCATTTTTCAATAATAAAAGTTTCCAGCCAATCAGGGAGCCCCAATCAGTGCTTATCAGCATTACATAACAGGTGTCGACCCCCTCTGCCCAGTGGTCACCATAGCGACACCCAGACAAACAAACCCAACAGACCGTGACAGCCTGGTCTGGAAAAGAGTCTTCTACTATATATATATACATTGAACGATTTCAAGAAATAAAGATCCTATGGTAACAATTCAGTTTTGCTTTTTTCATTTCTCGCTGTTTACATTTCAATAGTATAATATTTTATTATGTTAAGCCATAGGCCTGTCTAGTTTTAGAGTGTAGACCCATTACTAAAGGCGCCCTGGCTGGCCATCCCGGGTCTTATTGGATGAGTCTGATCTGATCAAGGGATGGTCGGGGCTAAACATCATTTGGGGGTCGGGAGTCGGCCAGTAATCTAATATTACTACGGCTACGCTACGATAGCCCAGTAAAAACAGCGACAACAATACTGATATAGGCTAAAAGATATATAAAGTTAATACCAAACCTTTTGACTAAATGTCGGTAGTTGATTTATACATCAATTGAATGGCTATTGAGCTGTTTTGAATGCAGTATTTACGGAATATCTAGTTTTGTCCATTTTGAATAGATCTAGGCTAGCAATACCTACAGCTGCTGTTTTATTCACATTCTAGATTTCAATGTAGATGGCGTCACCCCACTGCAAGCAGTTTGGCAAATCTGATATTTTGCCGAAAAATACTAGTCCTAACTTCACCATTATGGATATGCGACTCTAACCTCTTTTACATCCATTTTATACATAGGCCTATCACTATATACTCATCGTATTCTTCATATTGTGTCCGACATTGCTCAAAATATGCTGAATTTTACTCAAACAAAATCCTTAAGGCTGTATTCCACATACCGATTTTGATGCTGCCGATTCTGCATTCGCTTAATTTTCTCTGAGGATATGGCATGAAAGCATACATCCTATATATCATTTGAAAGAGAATTATGAGCGCTTTCCAATGATGTATAACAGTTTCATATATCACCTTTATTCTGACTGCCGATTTTTAAAATCGGCAGCAAAATCGGCATGTGGAATACAGGCTTTAGTCTTGAAAATAACTTCGTTTTTGCCTCAGAAAATGCAAATAAAGGCAATACCTCAAGACTATTAATCTTGGTGCCCCATTAAGGTGCTGTAATCTTCATTGTTTACTTCTTGAGCCTGTCAGGTTTGTATTCAAGGTGCACCTTGTTTGTTCCTGTCAGGTATACCTATCACCTAGATAAAGGTCCCTCAGGTGTCTTCAGCCAGAAGGGGACCCCTCCTGGCCCTCTTAACTGCCACTTACCACCTCCTTACCACTCTCTTTACTCCAGTCACAGCCTGGGTCCCACCTTTAAAGGCTACAGTTTTCAATGAAAATGAGCGTAATGGGTTTTATAAAATCTGTATATATGTATATATAATTATGGACCTTTCATATTAATATATATGTATACACATACACCTACATACACTTGTAGCAGGAGAAGATGTGGAGTACTATGTGTTTGATGTGTATGTTCTATCCCAGAAACAGTGCCCCCTCAAATCCCTAAGAGAACGTCCCCTCTGGAGAAGTCTGTGAGAAGTAAAGGTGCGAAAATGTTTGTGCTTTTGCTGGTACTGTCAATCTATCATATAGATATTATTTTTACATATATACTTTATCACGTTATGGAGAATAGTGGGAAATGCGCAAAAATGTGAAACGTTTAATATGATACGTTTGCTAATAAGGAGGGGACGGTCTGGAAATAATATGGACCTGAAATCCACCTCCCCCATGCACCTATTTTTGTATAGTATTTAATTTAACTCCTGGTAATTTCCTACCTATTTGACAAGCCTGTATCTGCAATACTATGCTCAAATGAGGCATGTGAGATTTAAGTGGTATTCACATAGGATAAATGGAAAATCCCATTATCCTGTATCACCTGGTTGTCGCACTAAGACTAAAGTATGCCTACCCCACTCTCCCACATCTCTAAAACTGCCAATGACGATGGCACAACCCATCTCACCAGGATGGCCCTTCTAAACGCAATTTAACCAGTCCATTTAACCCTGCCCCTCCCACCTCCTCCCCTAATTTAACCCTCCTTCCCCTCTCTCTGCCCCAAGGGCTCACCCCTCCCCCTCCCTCCACACACACATCCTGCCCCCCACCCCCCTGGAGGTGGTCGGTGGGTATTATGGATCAGACCTGTCTGCCTCTAGCACCTACAGGCCAGGGGCCAGGCCTGGAATTATCCATTTGAGTATCGGCGCTCCACTTATTTTTATGTCTTAACGTACATTTTATAAGATGTAATCAAGCTTAAAGCAATGCTGGAGCTATCCATTTAAGTGTCAGTGCTCCATTTATACTATGTCTTAATATACATTTTATAAGCTGTTATCAAGCTAAGAGCAATGCTGATTGTGTATTTCAAATGTGTCAGTAACATGGTTAAGCTCATGTTGTTAAGGGGGGCAACCTTGTTTATGAACTATTGCGTACCGATTATTAACCGCATTAGAGATTCAGGAGCTCAGAGAATTTGGAGCAAAGCATGAGTTTACTATTATGTCCTTATACATACATGATACATAAATAGTTCTTTATGGGGAGCTATACTTAGTAATTTTGTCAAGAAGTAACATTATATTCCATGCGAATTTGGGACTTACGCTTCGATTAGTCTACAGTCAATATTCACATAGAAAATTACCAAAAATAGTAAAATCAGCTCAAATTAGTCTGAAAATCATTGTTTTCGTTTTTCGAATAACTTTCCAATTATTAATATTTGTTTCAGATCAGGATTTTGTACCCTTAAACAGTTTCAAACATAGTAAGCTGTGATATTCCCTGCCTGCAAATAGACTATCCCAAAGCCCTAGCTAAGACGAATGAAGATTTCACCTCTCATCTCTCCCACTATAGACCGTTTGAGTGTGACGTCACACTGACGTCACAGTGAGAATCAATGAGATACGTGTGCTTAGGGACACATTATCCAGGGCCCCATAGATCAATGCAAACAATGGGATGTTTATCAGTGTAGCCACGTAGAGAAGGGTGATTTAACAGTCTAGTACCCCACTAGTAGCATACTCCAGGGAAAAGGATTCCCATTTAAAGTACCATTCTGATAGCATCATTGTCATGTATTTAATTCAAACCTGGTTAGTCTATTGGTTAGTCTGCTTTTCCGGAGGGTCATGTAGTGTTGATAGAACCTGTCATGCAGCATATTCTGGGAGCGGGCCACAACATATCAAATGCTATGTGAGTGAAGGGCTTATTCCCTTCTCCCATAACATCCCTATTAAGATGAATACTACATGTTAGTGTGTTTGATGAACAGCCCTTGAATGTTTCTTGTGGTACATAATATAGGAAGTGATTTAAAAAGCTTAAGCCCTAATACAGAAGGACACTAATGTAAACAACCATTGTCAGTGCTTTGCCAAATTTTGTTTTGTATCAGGATTTGTCACACTTAAGATTTTTCAACAATTGTAGCTTGTAAGAAACCACCACTACCCATATACACCGTTTAAGTGTGACGTCACTATGACGTCACAGTGAGAATCAATGAGGTGTGCCTAGGGACACGTTATCCAGGGCCCCATAGATCAATGCTAGCAATGGGATGTTTATCGCTGTTGCCACGGGGAGGGGGTGATTTTACAGTCTAGTACCACACTAGAACTATAACCTAGGGAAAAAAGGTTCCTATTTAAAGTACCATTCTGATGGTTCCATAGTCACGTATTTAATTCAAACCTGGTTAGTCTACTGGTTAGTTTGTTTTTCCGGAGGGTCATGTTGTGTTGATAGAACCTGTCATGTAGCCCATCCCAGGAGTGGGCCATAACATATCAAATGCCGTGTGAGTGAAGGGTTTATTCCCTATGCCATAACATTCCTATTTAGATGAATACTACATATTAGTGTATTTGATGAACTGCTCTTAAATGTTCCTTGAGATACATAATGTTGGAAGCAATTTAAAACCTTAGTCCATGATACAAAAGGACACTTATGTAAACAATCATTGTCAACGCTTGTCCAAATTTTGTCTTGGATCAGGATTTGTCACGCTAAAGCTTTTTCAACGATTACAATTTGTGAGAAACCACCTCTCCCACTATAGACCGTTTAAGTGTGACGTCACTCTGACGTCACAGTGAGAATCAATGAGGTGTGCCTAGGGACACATTATCCAGGGCCCCATAGATCAATGCAAACAATGGGATGTTTATCAGTGTAGCCACGTGGAGAAGGGTGATTTAACAGTCTAGTACCCCACTTGTGCCACACTCCAGGGAAAAAGATTCCCATTTAAAGTACCATTCTGATAGCATCATAGTCGTGTATTCATTCAAATCTGGTTAGTCTACTGGTTAGTCTGCTTTTCCTGAGTAGTGTTGATAGAACCTGTCATGTAGCCTATTCCGGGAGCGGGCCACAACATATCAAATGCCGTGTGAGTGAAGGGCTTATTCCCTTCTCCCATAACATCCCTATTTAGATGAATACTATATGTTAGTGTGTTTGATGAACAGCCCTTAAATGTTCCTTGTGGTACATAATATAGGAAGCAATTTAAAAAGCCATAATACAAAAGGACCTATTGTCAACACTTAGCAGTCTAGTACCCCACTAGTACCTTACTCCAGGGAGAAAAAGGGGCTCCTGTTTAAAATACAGTATTGATTATTCGATGTACATGTTTTTGATTCTAAACCTCATTTTCCACTGGGGTCATGATGTGTTGATTGAATTTGTAATGCAGCCTATCCCTGGAGGGGTCAACAACGTGCCTATTCCCCATGCAATGAAATACTATTTAGATGAATACTATAGAGGACTGATTGACATGCTTGTCATTTTGGTGAAATTGTCCTTGTTGTGTATTATATTGAGGCAAGTTAAAGGGAGACAAAAGCAATGTTTTGTCAAAATATAACAACATTTTGCGAACTCAAATAACTATGAAAATACATGCTAAGAGTCGATAACTGTAGTCATTGGCTGGATAAATGAGGATAACTAACTTTAACTTTACTTAAATTCCAAGATACTCATGTCATTTATGCCTTAAGACAAAAATGTTTGTAAACAAACCAATTTTGGTGGGTCACAAAAATTGGCCTAGGAGGAGTTTAAGTATGTGTTCACAGTCTGTATTTTCCCACAGACTGGCACGCCTTGGTTATGGCCATAGAGTATATTTCAATAATAAACAGAATTTGCAAATATGTTCACCCTTCATTGCTTTTGGCTCCCTTTAATGCTTTTAAGCGACAATCAAAAAGGATACTAATTGCTGAGTCCTCTGGACAAGTTGTGACTATTCAATGGTGAAAGCACCTACCCAGCAAACACACTACGTTCAGGCAACGTTGTGCAACATAACTTTTACACAACATTGGAGGGAAAACATTGTAACAACGTTGCTACAACCAAATAAATGATGTTTTGTTGCAACGTTGCAACAACGTTGTGAAATAAAGTTGTAAAAACGTTGTCATCACAACGTTTGTTCACAACATTGTAGCAACGTTGTGAAATAAAGTTGTACAAATGTTGTGATCACAACGTTTCTTTCACAACGTTGCAGCAACGTTGTGAAATAACCTAAAAGCAAAATATAGGTGGCAGCACTGTTTGAAATGTTACATGTTTCAAAAACGTTTTTGGAAATAAGTAATTTAGGAAGAATGTTAAACAATAATATTCAGTTACAATGAGTTAGTAAATTGTTCTGATTAAGGTCATTAGATTTCTATAAAAGATGGTTCAAAACCATATTGCCAGGAGTGGAATTTCAACAATTATTGAGATAAAACACCTTTTTCATACATCCTTAACATGATAGACCCTTTGCGGCATTGAGTTGTAAATGCAACAGGTCATTAACCTGACATGATCTTACCTAAAAAGAAATTAAGGTTGGTTTTCAGGATGTAAATACATTCTGGAAAGGAGATTTGGTGATCATGAATAAAGCTTGTTTTGAATATTGTATATATCATGTATAATTCTTATAATTTATGTACACAAATAATGTGTTGAAAATTATATAATATCACTTCAAATATATAAGTAGGGATGGGCGTGGTACCTCTTGAATAAACATAATAAAAGTCCTTAGCATCAAATGCATCATACTTTTCTACAAAAAATTCTAGCTGTACCTATAAAATATCTCAAGGTTGTGAAAAGGTTGTAAATTGGTAACAATACAACGTTGTTCACAACGTTGCTGCAACCTTTCTGGGAGTCCACATTTTTATGTTGTGACAACGTAAATATGCAACGTTGTTACAACCTAAGTGCAACGTTGTAGCAACGTTGTAACCACGTGAAATTGTTAGCTGGGTATTGCCCTCATCAACCCAGCCTTTTATGAAGCCTATATATGCATGTATCATGCATTCACATGTGATATAACCATCGCCTGATTCAATCACATGTCACACAGGTCAATTTCACACCCCAGTACTGACACATAATACACTTAATGATATATATTCATCTGGTACATTCTACCAATTCTTTCCACCTTAAGCATTTACCCAGAATGCACCCTGTGGTATATTGACCTTCTCGTCAGGAGGATGACGTCACGTTCTACTATATAAAGGTTCTCTGGACCTGACCACCCCCCTGTCACACTGAGTTTTCTGTTTTAAAAATGAAAATAAGACCCGTTTGCAGGCAGTGCCACCCTGTTCGTCCTACCCACCCCCAACCCTCTTGTGTGTGACATCATCTATAGACAGCCCCTAATGTCTACAGATATTCTGGCAGGCACCCAGTGGTCATCTAAGTAATGCCTATATTCTGGCAGAGTGTATAGGTAACCAGATGGCACCCCCCAAGTAGTGCTTATCTGAGCCTTCCTTAGTGCTTATCTGAGCCTTCCTGCAGAATTATATTGATTGTGTAATCTATCTATACTTATTTGATTGAATGGTACAATAGTACTTTCTACAAGATTGTGAGTCTCTAAAACTACGTAAATTTAAATTTATTTTTGTACATCACTACTTAACTGAGTGGTGAAGTCTTATATCCCAATTTAACGTTATGATATTGAAATATGTACATATTATCATACCTACCTACATGGAAGAACATTTACACAATGAATGTGGTTAAATAAATAAAAAAAAAAAAAAAAAAAGTAAGGTCTGGACCAAAAGGCCAGTGACAAATGAGCCTGTGTAGGTCGACTAATTAACGACAGGGAGCGCCACCCCCCCTAAACCACGTGATCCCAGTCACGTGACTTGAGACGAGACGTCTGGTCACGTGATCCCGGGGTGGGAGGGTACAGAGTCCGTTTGGCAGTTACCAAGTAGGTCTTTTAACTACCAAGCCATCTTCTATCCACAAAACAGTTTTGTTCCAGCCTTGAATCATAGACATACATGATCTCATACATCTCTATGCTTGAATCAAAGGTGCTGATTTTTGTGGGGGGTTTTGTGTTTCTTTTAAGAGAGACATGAAGGGCCTGTCCCCCCTTGTTTTGTCCCAAATAATATTTATTAAATGTAAAATTCCTGTGCCTGGCGAGTACGGACAGAACCGACCAAGACATGATGTTGATTTGAAAGTATAATTATCTCCATAAATCTTACCTGTCCTTCAAATAAAGAGGCATTATTTGTGATATAAAACAAAATTCCAATCGGAATTTTAATATATTATGTTCCTTCAAAATATTCCTTGGGAATTCGTTCATAAGCTTCTAGCTGATATATCAGGGTCGCCTGGGTGCCACAGAAGTCTCCAAAACATCCCTTGTTATCCAGTCTTTTCACCGATCTGCACTCAAACAACACTCCCCAAGCAGACCTAGCGTAAACAACCTTGCGTGTATGGAGACTGGCTTCTGTTAAGGTGGTCACCGTTAGACAGGCACTGATGACGAGGGCAGGGGTGGGGTGGAGATGGGGGTTAATGACTGATCCCTGTCTGGGTGTCAGGGTAACAAGAGAGGGGGCACTGACAGCAGGTTCAGGTGACACTGACAGACTGTCAACTGGTCATTGATACCTTATGGACAGGCGTATTGACAGCAGCAGCATGTGATAGTGACAGAATGTCAACTGCTTATTGACACCCTGTCAAGAGCTGAGTGAGTTGGAATCAACCTTTCAGACTTTCATCTTTTTTTTTATTGTTATTGACAAACAACCTCACATATCAGTGTCAACATTTCAGATTTTCGTCATGGCCATATTTGTGTCGAGATCAAAGACAGACTTGTGGGTGTCAACAATGAATGACCCTGGAAGAGTATCAGTATTGGTTATGTTGTTACTCGTACTGCCGTAGGTAGCATACGATGAAAAGAGTATGAATAAAACCAACACACTCCCTTCCAGAAATTGAAGAAACTATTTCTATATCTGTTATCGAAGCCAGGTGTAACAGGGGCCGATCCAGGAACTGGAAGTGGAGGGCCCAACAAACATGAATGTACAGGGGAGGGTTTGGGGGGCCAGGACCGTCCGCCTCCCCCCCCCCTCCTCCCCAACCAGATCCGCTACTGTGTAAACAAAAGAACATTGAAGTTCATTAGTCAGAGCTAATTATTTCAAAGAAAACAATATGTAAAACGCCCAATTACATTTTTGTAGGAGTCTCTCTATCAGCATTTATATTTTTCATAAGAGATATACAAGTGAAATGTTACAAATACCAACCTCCAGTTTCCAGTTTTTTGGCAAAGAACCTCTGCTGAGATCAATACCCTTTGGCAGGTGAGTTTGTCATTGCAACAGGTGATTACATTACCTGGAGCCTTCGTTAATCCTCCCACCACCCTCCAATACCTGGAGGCATTTTCAGAACAAAATCTTAGTTAAAGATTCTTTTTCTTTGTTGTAATAAGATTTTCTTAAAGATAAGAGAGGTTTTAAGAAGAAAAAAAGAGTTCTTTGTAAAGGCTGTATAAAAAATCTTTGTTCATTAAAGAGACCAACAACCTGATCTTAGACCCAGTATGGTCAATGTTATATCAATGGCAAAACACAGGTAAGAAAGGAATTTTACCTAGGTATTTCATAACATGATGTTAAGAATCAATCAATTCTTAAAAAGCATCTTTGTACAATTCAACATCAAATTTGAACTTAGAATATCTTATTTCAGGTACTAAGATTCACCCGTTTCTTATTTTTCGCCATTGGTAACCAAAGCGATCAAAGGAGTATGAAAGCAAATCAAAGCGTATCAGGCGGAATTCTCTCAAGGACAGCGCTCGGACTTTCGCGTACGACTACAAGCAATAAACTAGAATGAGTGACATTTTGCAGACTCGCCGGGAACATCCAGCATTTTCACCCTTATGCTGGTGGACCCTTACCTGACATACAGTTTTCTCTATACTTCTATGATTGCGGGAACCAGCTACCCATGTCTTATTTACCGATTCTTCCGGTAAAACGGTCGTGGGACAATCCGCCATTGGCAAAATCCGAGTGCAAAACCTGGCATAACCTCGCAAAACCCGCAGTCCCGCTCGTCACGTGACAGGTGATGGCCGTACTCACCTCAGAAAACATATATAATCCGATAGAATTGATTGATTTCCTATCAGACATGGATCGTACATGATTATTGAGGTCACATAACACCATCACTTGACCATTTACATCGATATTTGACCAAATAAGACCAGAAATCCGATCGTCACCCGACGCCGTGTTAACCGGGTCAAGTAACGCCCACCAGCCTCGCTTTCGATCGGGCAGGAAGGGATCTGGGTCAAAGTCTGAATATTCATTAATCTATGCAGGCCTATTTCACCATGAAATCGATCGGTCTTTCTGCTCAAATATATATACAGGGGTAGATTTGGATACATAGATGATCAAGTCAAAGTCCAGGAGGAGATATTTTGCGAAATAACGCGTCTAAACGCGTAAATGCATCGCGCTATTTTCTTGGTATTCCTTCGCCTCCCCCGGTGACAAGACTCAGACCTCAGACGGCTGGGAGGAGTCCTCCCAGCCGGCTGGTTGTTTCCGGGGGCTGCGCCTTCTCCGCCTGATTACGGCGGTATCTGAAGATTTCAATATATATATTTTGGACGAATGGACACCCTTAAACGCATACAACGCATTGAATACTCATGCGTGAACCATGCGTTCGTATCGAAGGGAAAACATTGGATCGATCGGACACGAGGATGCTAAGGCTTGACAAAATGAAGATGGCGTCGTCCCGGCCGGGTTTTCTGCCCGCACGCCTGCACCGATACATTGAACTCAGGAAACCAGGATCATATTTAGACTATGCATCAATTGTGGAGGATATACGCATTGAAACGCATTGAGGACTCCAGGCGGTAAAGGTGGGTGCATATCTTTTTTCCAGCATTTGAAATTATACCGTTGAAATCTAGGCCTAAACTTGGCCTAATGCACATTGGATCGATCGGACAGGAGGAGGACACTGGCAGTTTGAAAAATAATTATTTAGACCTTATAAGGCCTATCAAAATGAAATTCATGTATATATCTATGTTCTCATATACATGAGGGTCCTAAATATCAAATGGTCTGATTATTTTAGGCCTGGATACGTTTGCAAGAATATTTTACAGATGGTATGAAAAAATGACTGGACTCAGATAGGCCTAAGCCTCCTGCAACACTGTCAATGTATAATGGAGGCTCCGAAAGCAATTATTAATGATCCAAAGATTAAAAGATTTGAGAAATTGTCACTATAATGTCATTTTTTCAGACCTACCACCAAAATATTCAATCTGAACTTTGATATGTCTAGGCCTAAGTCACTGTCAGTGTCTGAATCCTTCCCATTCAATGTTAAAACATAGGCGTCACACTGTCAATAAGTTCTCCGGTGCTGTCAGACAGATTCAAAGATTAAAATGATTTGTGAAATTGTCACTATAGTGTCATTTTTTCGGACCTACCATCAAAATATTTTATTCATTAATATCTCTTCTTAGGTTTAGCTTCCTGCGTTAATTCCAATGATTCAAAGATTAAATTATTTCTGAATTTGTCACTATAGTGTCATTTTTCCCTACCTACCATCAAAATATCTTATCTAAAAAATAATAGATATCTAGGCCTAAGTCACTGTCACTGTCAGAATCATTACCTCTCAATGTTGAAACATAGGCGTCACACTGTCAATAAGTTTTTTTTTGCTGAATTGTCACTATAGTGTCATTTTTTAGGACCTACCATCAAAGCATTTTATTCATTAATATCTCCCCTTAGGCTTAGCTTCCTACATTAATTCCAATGGGCGAAATTCTCATTTAATCAAATGATCAATCTCTTCAATCCCTTCAATCGGCCAACTTGTTATTTTGTTATGAAATACCCTCCAGGAGGCATTTTCAGAACAAAATCTTAGTTAAAGATTCTTTTTCTTTGTTGTTATAAGATTTTCTTAAAGATAAGAGAGGTTTTAAGAGAGAGAAAAGAATTCTTTGTAAAGCCTGTATAAAAAATCTTTGTTAATTAAAGAGACCTACAACCTGATCTTAGACCCAGTATGGTCAATGTTATATCAATGGCAAAACACAGGTAAGAAAGTAATTTTACCTAGGTATTTCATAACATGATGTTAAGAATCAATCGATTCTTAAAAAGCATCTTTGTACAATTCAACATCAATTTTGAATTAAGAATTTCTTATTTCAGGTACTAAGATTCACCCGTTTCTTATTATTTTGTTATGAAATACCCTCCAACTACCGGACAGGCATGCAACGTTATCATATCATTGCTGTAAACTTCTGTTAGTTCTGTCTTGGTCCTTGTTACATTGTTTTGATGGCACTCGTTAACTGTCTGGACCCTACCATTGCAACATTGTTCTGTGGCATTATTGTAACATTGTTTCCCTGGAAGATAGCATTATCATAATATTCTGTATTGGTAAGGTCTCACCTTCACTGAAGGTTATGATATTTTACCATTCTGTTTTGGTCAGTCTCAACCGCACATAAAATAGCTTAACTGTTACATGATAATTTAGCAAGTAACAAACTGACCAAAAACGTATGGTTATAGGTATGCTTGCCTGGACATGGCCATATGTACCCAGACTGGGCTGAGCTTCTGAGAACAGTCTAACCGTCGGGGCAGGGCCAACTCCCTGAATATTTCAAGGCCCAAACCAACTCGGTCTCTATGTGATTGGATTGCATGATGTCAAGCAATAACAAAAGACATGATATCTCAAGTGAAACAGACTTGTGCTAGGCAGAGACATGTTTTGATCTCTCCCAAAATATTTCCCCTTTTCCCAAAACACCCTAGTTGAAATCTGTCGAACCTATATTCTAACTCCTATCTATGAAATGGACTGTCTGTATTAATAATTATAAGGAAAACCGCTAACAGCATCCAAGGATGGCTGTTCAACTGAGAGCGGAACGTCACAGACCAAGGGCAAAGCACAAGGTCTGTGCTATCCCCTAGGCTTGTACTATCACCTCTTGACAACACGAAAGATTCTTTTCATCACCAAAACAAAATTCAAAATGGGGTTTAAAAAATATAAAACTGGAAGCAGGACATACGACCTGACATTATGTGCTTTCCTCAATACCCAATGCTCTTCATTTGTGCAGGTGATGAAACAGCAGATGCCTGATTACGACCGTAGATTGTATCAATGTATAAAACTGTACAACGATTTACTGATTTAGTCAAGTGCATCTGGTGCACCGTATGTGAATGAGGCTATATAATGTTATGGTACGGTTTGTCTTAGTCATCATGTCAAGGAATTAAAGGTAGAGTTTTCTCGTTATTTATGAGTAAGATGACCAACTATCAACCTCTAAAATATAATGTAGAAAAAATCCAACTTCTGTAGAAGAAAAAAACACCTCAATTCATATAGTTAATAAATGGGCCCACATTACCAGTTTGGCTCCGGCAAAGGTCCTGCTATGTCCCTGTACACAGCTTGTTGTATCATTTTCAGCAGCGATATACATGTTTTATGCATGCGGCCGGCAGGCCGACCGGGCCTGTAATCCGGACGGGCGGGCGGGGCCGATTGCCCGACCGGGGCGGTATTAAAAGCCAGTTTGTGCTGATAAATGAGACCAGCAGGGCTTTTATGGATACCTTTATGAAGTCTAGGCTGATATTGTTTTTTCTTGGTTGAAACATTGCAGACAGGAAGATCTGTTGGGTAAATGGTTAGTGGTGTTAGGTGTCATAGCAGCAATTATGGAATAGGTTAGGAAGTGTGATAATTTCAATGCTTAGTTTAGGATGTCTGTTTCGAAAATACTAAAGGTTATGTTCCACTGTGCAAAGGTTTCAAGACTGCGATTATTCCTGGGGAAAATATTTGACTAGTTTGCTCTCATAGACATATTGATCTTTTTATTTCAATATGGTTATACTCATTTTCTTTCATTAGGTTAAATGCTCAACGTTAGTTCACAAATTTGTACACGTGCTAGAATGATTTTGCAACTCCTGACTTTCTTTTTATTCCCGACCAATGGCCCTAGGTATATACTGTAACACAGTTGAACCTTATCAAATAATCTATCCTTAGGTGTATTATGTACCATTTTTGCCAGGCAAAATGTATAGATTAAGGATAGACCCCAGTGATGGACGTCCAATTCAGGAAAGCACTAATATCTCTCTTACTATTGCCCTGATCATAATGTGCTATACATCAATGTAAAGCTCAGAATTTTCTCTATCTATTGATGTTTATAAAGTTATATTGTATTTAGAATTTCAGATTTTATGTAATAAAAACTGATTTTTTTACTTTTATTTTTTGAACATGGATATATTGGTTAATATTAGATTGGCATGTATGATACTTTACACAAATGTTTATAACATTCATATGTAAAGAACCATGTCTCAGATTTTTGATAAAGGCCCTAGATTTGATTTTATGACAAAAAACGGCAAAGAACAGGTAATTTTTTGATTTGTTTTTGTTCCACCATTTTCTACATTTCATAAAAATGAAACTAAGGCAAATATCAAAAATCTCAGACATGGTTCCCACTGTATATATCTCAAGAAGATATAATCCAAATTTCAAATCTTTAAGTTGAAAATTAGCTGAGATATTGATGTTCAAAAATAAAATTTCAAAATAGTGATTTTTAGGTTTGCAACTCACTTATGGAGCTTTTGTCCCATGTATTTTTACATAAATTATATCAATAGATAATGTTATTTATTGGCTATCTATTGATGCCTTTTGTTTTATGACACTTTAAGGAACAAATATAAAGAGCATGATTAAAGGCAACAACACCATTCACACTCCCATCACTGGGGTCTATCCTTAACTGAATTTTCTTTTGAAGAAGATGGATCATAACCATTTGAAATAACGGGAAATCTATAGAATGACATTGGTAAAACCATTCAAATGTAAAAAGAAAACCCGGTAAAGAGTGTATGTTTTCAGAGTTAAAATGAGTTTGGCAAAATCTCATCGGTCTACGGTGGCCCAGACGTCAGTATCGACCACAGCGTACACACTGACCTTGGGGTGTCCTTGGATGACCTATTGACCCTGGTCACGTGTGGGCTGCAACCAATGGGGAACCTCGTTACAAGACACGGCCTTGTAGGTGTAATCCAATGAGAAAATCTCTGCCATCTCACGTTCAACTAACCATGATTAGATAAACGGTTAGATCCGAATATCTGTATATTGTATTATTGGTAGGAGGGGGGGGGGGGCTAAATGTACAAACTTGATGGAAATGTAAGACATGATTTATAGTCACAACAATTTTTCAAAACTGTCCAGAGGTTTAGTCTTAAATGCAAAAGGTCCAACGAAATAACCTTCCAAAAGGAATGATGGTTCTATAAAATGATATTTTACGAGTTAAACCAAAACACTTTTATTTCTTTACGGAAGAAGGTTTAATTTAGTAAGAGCATGTTATTGTATGCACCCATGTAGATCTATACGCTTCCAACCCTCTACTAGTTCTATGTGTATTAAAAATTGTCTAATTGAACAAAGCCAACTTCAGTCTATAGGCTACGTACAATGATAGGCCTAAGCTTTACAACCAGGTCATGTCTCGTATCACCTTACAATTAAAAGGCAAGACACAATGTCCATGTGCTTTTCCTTTCTCATCAAACATCCACTAGGCCTAACTTCCTTTTACTGGTGAGCGAAAATAGAAGAAAACAAGAGGACCTTCCCCGTTTGTCCCCTGGGTAAAGGGCGAACGCGGGGACCTGTTTTGGGTCGTGTGTAACGTCGATAAAACGTCACTTCCCCTTTCAACGTCGCTCAGTTACCCAGGCCATCAAACCGGAAATGACGTCCCCAGAGACCCTCGCGCCTGCGCCATGCGAGCGTGACCTTGGTCGTCCCTCAAGGTCAGGGGATGATTCCGCTATCTGCTCCCATGGGGCGTGTGTGTGTCAAGGGGCATTGTGGGTAAGTTCAGGTCGATATGGGGGTGTGGTAGGGCCGGGGACCATATTGTTAAGGGATCCACTCCTTCGTGCTCCATATTTGAGTAGTAGAGGTGGTTGTAGCATTGCTGTTAGAGAAGTAGGCCTACAATGAATTGGGAGATTTCCAAGCTTCTTAATTAGAGATTGCTAAAGCTTTTTTTTTAATCAATTTTTTTTTTATATTGATTTGTATTTGAACATGTGTGACTGCATGGAGACTAGTTTTCAACATCAAACTTAGTCTTCCATATCGACGAGTTCAGTGTGATTACTGGACCAAACTTAGAATTCTACATGTATTACAGCATTTGTAAAGTCGGTCATTATTACATAACCACATCTATGTCCAGAATTAAAGATATCAGTAAGATCGCAATCATACTCGCCTTCACAATCACATTTAAGAGAATTAACAGGAATAAAATTTTTATATCCCATGATGAATGGACTAGTACATTAAGCTATTTTCCGCTGCTTTGTGCCATAAGAAGACTTCTACATATGTCCCCTATATGAAACAGCTCAATTCTATCACTTCAGTATATTGATAATAAAAGGCTGAAGCGACTTCTGCTGGTGAGCTCTGTGTGACTGGCCCCATCTACAGTGACTTGCGGTGGTGATGAAGGCTTAGGGAGCAGGATATGAGATTGTCACTGTCTCACTCTGTATAGAGAATTACTCTGTATGGAGGATAATGAAGTCTTGTGTGTAGGCTACGACCCAGACTGTCTAGGACGTCACCCCGTTACAATGCCTTCTGATTCCCTTTGTTTATAGGTAGGCTATTGCTGAAAGGCTGATACAATGAGATAGACAGGAGATATGTAACACTTTTCCCTGGATGCATTTTTTTCTATATTTTGGTGCAGCCGATCTGGGGGATGTAGATGGGGGGGGGGGGTTCCAAGTCGCGTGTCAAATTTAAAAAACGGCCGTGTCGCCTGTCCTTATATCTCCCTTTAGACCCATGTCACATGTCGAATTTAAGAAATGGCCCTGTCCCTTGTCACTATCTTTTTAAGGCTCCTGTCGCTTGTCAAATTTAGGGAAAGATCACTGTCATTTGTTCCTTAATTGCCATGTCGCATGTCGAATTTAAGAAACGTTCATGTGGACGGTCAAATTTAAGAAAGGGCCGTGTCGCAGTGTCGATTTTAAGGGTCTACACCCCCTATCTGTAAACTGAAGCAAGCTGCATTTTGGAAAATGTAGTGAGGTTTAATTTCTCTGCAGTGCTTTTGCATGTGAGTTGTAGGATACTAAGTAAATTACATAAATATATATACAAGCTTCTCTCTTTTCTCCATCTGATAAGTTCCCGTTGTTCTGATTCGGACCCGACCTTCAATACTTTGCAACTTGCAACTTCTATTATGTTTTATCAATTATATCAGTCAATCACCACCATAAAACTACATTTCCATCATCCAGTCTGATGTCAGCCAGATTATTTTTCTAATGTCAGCCAGATTAATTTGCTTGCGATTTTTCCCGACCATGCTTTTGTTCTTGACATTTTGATACAGTGTCTGTGACCTACATCTGCTCTTTTCAAGTCAGTAATATGATGCAGCATCTATTGGATGGGAACATACAGAGGTAATCATACTGTAATATACTTTTCTCTGGAATATATTAACATGTTAGTTCAGGGCCCACATATTAACCCAGTACACTGGGACCTTAATTACCATGGTAGACTCTGAATGTAACCATCCCGGGGTGAGCAAAGGATATTTGTCTTCTTATCACCCGCACTGCCAAAGAGCGGTACCTACAGGGGGTGGTGCATATTGACAGGCCATATGTACCACTCATCGTTTTCACGTTTTTCAAACATCATTTTTCATTTTGTTTGGGTGATAAGATATAAAAGAATCTTTGGGGTCATCCTCGGGCGGCTGTACGACCCATGATCATACTAACCTTGGGCTTCATATGACACATACAGCCACCCTCGGACGTACCCCATAGATCTTCTTCTTATTTTCTGTATTCTACATGGGGCATATTAATATAAGAAGACCCACAGGGGGCGTCAGAGGGCTGGCAGACGACCCGCCAGCTACACTCCTACACCGTGGCTGCTTGAATTGCCAATAGAGTAGCGGCTGGCGTGGGTACCAGAGTACCCGCCAGCCAGCATACAGCCCAAGGGCGAAGCCTGCGGGTCGCATGCTGGCCAGAGGGTCGTCTGTAGGCCTGAGGACTACCCCTAAGCATCTTCTCTATTTTATCACCCAAACAAGATTGAAATGTTAATGAAAATACTGAAAGTAAGGAGCGGTACATACAGCCAGTCGATACTCACTGCCCCTTATACGTACAGCTTGGTGGCTGTGTGGGTGATAAAGATACATAATAAACAGATTCCTTTACACTCACGTCTTACCTCAAGACAATTATTTGCCATCAGTTTCCCCATGTAAGCCAAATTCAATACAAAAAATATATATTGACATACACACCTTCTCTGAAAATAAACATAAATCATTCCGCCAATCCCGTCTTGCCCGACACGCTAATCAGCATGAGTTACGGCTTCCTGTCCGGCCCGTGACAAGCCGTAGATTATGTTGGCACGGCGCCGGACGGACGAACGGGATTGATGAAATGGTAATTAACAATCCCGGCTGGCACTGCTTGGTTTGTGGATGACGCAGAGCCAATAGAGGGTTATTAGGAGGATTAGGGGGGTGGTGAGATGAGCCAGTTATACGCTGGGATTTGTCAGGGTATACTTGGAATTGAATTAAACTCATTTTTTCCCTTCATACTGGATTTTGATTATGTTAGAACCTCCTACTTCGTTATATTTCTTCTTCTTTTTTAACACTTTTTTTTTCATCATAGATTGCTACAGGGGCGGACACAGGATTTCGAAAGGGGGAAGGGGGTGTTAGCATAAAGGCTAAGTACTGAAACTGCGTGCAATTTTCACATACACACACAGCATTTTCCCCTCTTTTTGTAGTTTAGGGGTCCACCAAAAGGGGAGGGTCAGGACCCCAGGTGCCCCCTGGATCCGCCCCTCAGCCACGTCGTCCCCATATCACCCTAGATAACTACACTTGTCCCCAATATACGGCTGATGATTAGCATTAGTGGCCATCCCTCTTATGCAGCCACCTTTAAAATTCCCCTTTTATGGTCGTATAACAAGGGGCGCATTGTATACATGCATGGTAATAGTTATATTCAAGCATATTGTGAAATATTGCTCATAGGCTTTAAATTCATTTTACATAGAATTTATCGATTTTAACTGAAAAACAATTGTTATACTGAATTGATATGAAAACAACTAGCTTTTAGGGTCAGTGTAAAACACGATGGACGATGTTGAAGATGTTGCTTTAAGATTCTGTTATAAGATGGGCAATAGTACGTTAGTCCTATTATAGATTTTATTTACTACACTCGTGCTTCTCCCATCTTTACAACAACCAGGTGAACACCCTGCCCAGCCATGAATTCTGAATGATAAATAAACAATTAATTTCTTTGCTGTTTTCCTTGCCTGTGAGTGTCAATACATTATCAACAATTTAACTAAACCCAATTTTACTTTTTCATTTTAGGTGAGTACTGGAGTAACCTTCTCTTCCTTCCTATTTGGTCTCCGCGGTAAGTTTCCTTTTGCCGATGAAATATTTCTTCTAAAAAAAGGTATCCTTTAATATATGGTACAAAGAAACTTGCGATATTTGGAAAATTGATTAAATCGTTGAAACCCCCGTTATAGCCTATCATCCCAATAAGAAATTGGATTGAGATTGCTTTTTCATCAGGATCATAATATATGGTCTCACAATAACAATCCTTGCTGCGAAGGTCATACAGTAAACTGACCTTGCCATAAGCTATTGTATCGTTGTGGTCGTATGGCAGTCCCTGTTTTGTATTTTTTTTTTTATATATTTGCACTTTCTTTCATTCGACCCCACAGTAAACTTATTTGTCTGTATACGTGGACATGTCAAAATTCAAGTTGAACAAAATCAATGCATTGCAGTTCTTAGACACACAGAGAAAACAGGGACCCCCCCCCCCCCCTGCCCTTCAGCTGAAGTTATCAAAATCCAGAAGCTTGCTTTGTGTTTTTGTCATTTTTTTCATCGAACTTGATCAATTTTGTATTACATGTTTGTGCTCTAATTCATTAAAAAATATTACCAAATTATGAAATATTTGTCACGGAAGTATCTACTTCAATGCTTTCAAATCTGACCAAATTATGAAACTCTCGCGTAAAATGGGCTTTGGGACGGGGAAAACACATTGAATTTGAAAATTAACTGCATACTGTCACCCTGCAAACTCAATTTACCCTCTGAGGTATGACAATGACCCCCACTCTGAATATCATGTACTCACACTGAAAAAAGTGGAGATTAGAAAGTTAGTCAAATGTCCGAACTTTTTGCAAAAAAGTTAGTAATTTTGACGGTGCATTTTTGTCCGAACTTTCTAACCCTTTTTTGACTAACCCATAGTCAGATTGACTAAGCCAACCACAAAAAAGTTAGTCAAATAGTGACGAAAAACGTACCACCAATGCGGATTCGAACCCTGGCCGCTGGTATGAGAGGCGGGTGCTCTAACCACTACCCTAACACCACCACTCCAACAGTCAAACAAGTTAGATTGACCTGCTTGGTTACCCAAATCGTATAGAGTATACCTTCAGACATTTTCAAAGAATTTTATTTTTAATAATTATCAACGTTTCCCTTGGACGTAATTTTAATTTGGCCAAATTGGTTAGACATTTAATTAATTACATTAAAAAGGAATCCACTTCTTAAGCCATGTATTGATATCAGCCACGTTGTCATTTCTTAAAATGCACATGAAGCAATATGTGCCATCAAAGCAGGACATGACAACGTTGTCAGTTGGTCCTTAACCTGTTTATCTATACCAAACTGTTGTTATAGAGATTGATAGAGGCCTCATATGCGTAGATGTTATTTTCGTGAAGTTTTCTTGAAGTTTTGATAGGCATGTAGGTGTCAACTCAACTGCGAATTTATAAGAAATTGAAAATTCGTATAGTTCATAAAAAGTACAAACAATAAGCATGTGAAAAGTTGCTGAGAACCTCATGCAGATAAATATGATGTTGAATATTTAGATTCGTTGATTTCCAGAAAATATTCAGACAACTAGAACCCCTAGTCAGTCTGACTAAGGGTTGGTCAAATTTAGGAAATAATCATAATTGTATATTAGATATTAGGCATAACCTTTTAATTGTATTTAAAGAAGCACTCTAATGATTATGAGACAATAACCTCTTGACTAACCCTAGGTTAGGAAGTTAGACAATGTGACTAAGAGGTTAGTCAAATAACAGTAATATGTACGTAGGTAAAGGTTAGAATGTTAGACTTTCTATGACCAACCCAGAATTTCGCTGGCCAAAGCCAGATTTGACTAACTTTCTAACTTTTCACTTTTTTCAGTGCAAGTACACACACCTTCTCCATAATTTGGCAGATCTAGGGGGGTCCAGGGGGTCCTGGGTGTCCCCCTCTCCCTTGTGGGGACTTACACTTGACAAGGAACAAACAGAAGCATTGCTTGCATGCATGTTAATGCGAGACGTTTTAGTACTTATAGTTTTTAATTATGCAGACCCTGCTTTCTCCAAAATCCTCTTAACTGTCCCTTGCCTTTCCCCATAACACCTATCTCCTTCCCGATGTCTCCAGCACATGGTGAAGGTGTTAATGTCTCCTTTGACCTTTCATTCGCCACACCTCTTTTCCAGAGGCCCCTTGCCAGGAACCAGGGACACCTCCAAGAGCAACTTCCCCTGGAGTGATACTTTATCATAGATACCATAGGCCTATCTTTGGTCACTCACTGAATTCCGTTACCAGGTGCCCATCCAATCGTTGCTGAAAATTAAACTTTATTAGTATTATTGATAGCAGTTACTTCTTACAAATATCATAAACAATAGCAGGGACGGATTTAGGTGTGCGCCCCCCCCCCCCTAATTCTGGCCAAATTTCGATTTTCTTAATGTAAAACTCTAGCCCCCCAAGGGGGCCCCTAAAGATTTTACATAAGGGTGCCCCTCCTTTCTAAAATCTCAGGATCCGTCCCTGAATAGCCAATAGAAAATGCAATAGAGAGTACTAAAGCCTGTTAGATTGACTCGTAATTTCCTACCCTCGAATGCTTCACACTGACTTCAATTCAAACTACTTTGGTATGCCGCTGTTGGACACATGTTTTAAAATTTAATTTTCCTGTACTAAACTGAAGGATAGAGGAACTATTCCGTTTCCTTCGATAACCCCATGGATACCTTACAGTTTCTGTGAGAAGTGTTACAGCTACAGCGCGACACACAATGTCACGAAACGCTCACGTGACAGGGAACTTCCGGTTCTGAAAATAGGCCACTTTGATGTGACGTCATTTCATAGTCCCGACGGATCCCAACCCCTTTCCTTTAAGCAGAAGCCCAGAATGTCTCAACACGCTTATGTGACACCTTCTGAAAATAGGTCACTTTGATGTGACGGATACCCCTACTACTGCCGAGCCTAGAAATCAGTATTAGCTTCGACACAATCTCGAGGCGGATCTGCCAGGAAGTGACAAGGTTGTCGTAAAATAACACTGAGGATATCCCAGAGTCACCTTATGCAATGAAAGGCCCCTTACTAGAGATGAGATCAGCAGAGTAATGGAGAGAAACTTGATCAAAAAGCACCTTTTGGAGGCTATTCTGAGAACGAGGTTGATGGAGTACCCGGATGTCAGGGTCAGCGTCTGTAGTGAGGATATGAGGGAGTACGTCTAAAAACCCGTATGTAGGACGATATCAATATCATGGGTCGACACCGCGACAGAGCCATTTCCGAAATATGACAAGCGACATCTGGGTTTAGGGACGTTATTTGAGATATTCCTCTTCAAGAAAAACTACTTGCAAATTTTGATTTCGGAAGTATCATGTGGATGATTTTTGTCTACATTAAAACATATTTCCTTGCCTCTCTGAAGAGAAATTCTCCATAGGCCTAGTTATCGATAAGCGATGTCTCTTTTAATATATTGGGAAATTTATACACAACTCAAGGTTTAGGCTTGATCTAGTTGTAGGACTGTCAAATCGTGAGAAAAAAGCATTCACCCAGGACACACATGTATGCTGGCTCCCTGGAGACTGGGTTCTCCCACGAGGTCGGCCAAATGATGTCTGGTGACCAGCAAATCTTCTAACTAAAACCCTCCCTAGTTCCCACGTAGAAAACAGACACTTGCCCAGGACTAGCGGGTGCTGGTTCCCCACGAGGTCGGCCTCACGCTATAGCTGGTGACCGACGACCCTCACTCTGAATCCATGCCTAGTTCTACTGGTACCCGTCCTGTGGCCTGTTACACAATAGAATTTCGTTGTTAGGATAAAACAACGAAAGCACAACGAACTTTTGCTTAACAACGAAATGTTTCGTTGTTACAAAAATATTCCACTCTTACTTAAATAATAAATATCTCAGCTTCTAATGAATGGAATTGAATTCTGTAAATTGATATAAAAAGCCAAGACATTAGAGGAAAACCAGTAAAAGTTACAACTCTTTGAGGGTATTCTAAATATAGAAAAAAAATTGTTAGAAAAGGTTTCGTTGTTACGAAAATAACTGCAAATAATTTATTAAGCAAAGTATTTCAATATCCATAGATACCTAGCAAATGGTTCCACCAAGGTAAATTTACTAAGAAAAAAATTGTCTTTTTTCTGATTCGTAAATTTTACTAAGCCCACAAAAGGCATCGTAAATGCTAAAATATAAGAATAGGAAATTCGGGTTCGTACATTTTTTATATTCAAAAATAGACATGGAAACTCTTCCAAAATTATAGAAAAATAATTTCTTACTAATTTGTGAAGTGTAAATCAAGATTTATGAGGTTTAAATGTGGTTGTTTTGAATATTTGAATGTTCAAATTATGATTCGTAAATTAACAAAGCATTTTCAAAGCATTTTCTTCTGCTACTTTACGAATTTGGACTGTCCCTGGTTGAACAAATATAAAATATTTATTTCGTATATGTGATATACTAAGAATTTCGTAAAATGTCCTTAACTTGCCCTCCTGACATGACCCCCTCTGTATAACGACGGAGAGATAAGCCAGACTGTGGGGCTGTCAAATCACAGGTCTACGAGGGTCACACTGGATACAACTCGGTATTTGTGGTTAAAGAGTTGGCCAGACGATAAACTAACCCAACATACAAACTCTGCAGACATATAATTATCAGGGGCGGATACAGGATTTCGAAAAAGGGGGGGGGGGGTTCATATAGGGTAAGTACTAAAGGTGTGTGCATACGCGCGCATAGGGCGACGTTTTTTTCTCTTTGGCAAGTTTGATTGCCAACCAAAAAAAAAAAAAAAAAAAAGGGGGGGGGGGGTGGTCAGGCCCCCTGGACCCCCTCCCCCTGGATCCGCCCCGGATTATAATAAACTTGTCCATTAAGGTTCTGGTGCAGTTATCAATAATAGGTTCAAGTTTGAACTGTACACATGAATATGTAAACTTGTACAGAAATTGTGAGTAGTATACAGAAATGTCTATATGAGCAGTAAGTAGTATGAGGGAAGTGTGAATATCGGCAGGCTTAAATGCATGTCTCTTAACTAGGCTTATGGCGTGAATTACTCTACCCGTAGGTCTATTTGGTAAAACTATACTTAATCCTCTGTCTTTTTACAGTGATTTTATAAGTAGGTTTATCTAAAAGTGGATCGAAGGGTAGTAGTATACCAGAACCACGAGACTATCTTTGGTTGTAAGGTGGCTTAATTGTGTCTATGGTCCAACGTTTCGGACTGCTCGGGTCCTTCTTCCTAAAATCTAAAAGTGATAAATTATGCGATTAGACACTAAATCACACCTACAAGTAATGGTAATTTCCAAATTCGAAGATTTCTTCCTGTGATCGCATTTACTGATATCCACAACTCTGAAGGCACTCACACTCTGGGGGCACTTAAGGTTAGACTACGGTGATGAGCAGCAGATTTACTAAAAACTTCTATATCTCTGGGGTCGTTGATGATATGCGAACATGTTATACACCATTTAAAAGCTTTTAATTTTCCCCATCTAATGGTATATTTAATTGCATTTACAGATTTAAATTGGAGAAAATAATTATTAAAATTGATTTTTTTCACTTTTATTTTTTGAACCAGGATTTCTCATGTAATATTATTTCTATATTTTTGAAACTTTGTAATATTGTCAATAACATTTGTTTGAAGGGAACCGTGTCTCAGATTTCTTCTTTAGGCTCTGGTTTTGATTTTATGACAAAAAACGGGAAACTTCTTGTATTCTTTTGTCATTTTTTACAACTTCATTTTCTAGATCTCATAAAATTCAAACTAAGCCATAAATAAAAAATCTGAGACACTGTTTCCTCTATAAGACCAATATCTATATGCATAAGAAATTTCATGAGTTTCCCTTCATTATTGACTGAGATATTTTATTTCAAAAAATTTAAGTATAAAACATGATTTTCACATTTCTGCTCAATTTCTATTTCCAATTTATCACCCATAATTATAAAATGTATGTCATTAGATAGTCGATTAAAACTGGTATCTAATGCTATATAATAAATATTTAGATAAATAGGATTAAAATAATTATTCTACACTTTTCCAAGACCAGCGGAGTGGTCCCTCATCACAGTAGTCTAACCTTAAGGCCCGGTCACATATCCCGACCCGACTCAACTGTCGCGTCGCGTCGGGATGAGTTGGTATTATGTAACATACCATTAAGACTGGGTTGTCTGGACTTTTCCCGATGGATCCGTCGGGTCGGGAATGATGAGATGTTGAAGATGAACAACTAAACTGTTGGGTCTGTTTAGGTAGTATGTTTTATATTGCTGTCCAACCATTATTTATATTGATACATAATGCTAACACACGATACTCAAAATCGCTTTTTGTTAAATAGGTGACACAATGATATTCCTAGAAAATGCAGGTATTACTTTTCTTAGTCTCATTCTAATCATCCGCCTGATTCATTAATGTTGTATGAGTAGACATCTTAGTACTCCGACCAGTTGGTCAGTGTATGTGACATCCCCCTTGAAATCCTTATGACTGAGTAGTCATCGACGATCGAGTCATAAAGACTTCCGACGATCAAGTTGGTATATGTGACCGGGCCTTTACACAAAACACACTGTCACTCTCCTTTGACAACACCGCAAACCCTCTCTACTCTGATTACAGCCTAGTTGTTTGTCCAGCTTATCCCCACCCTTCTCTGAATAAATGGGGCAGGTTGTACTTGGTCCCCTGTCCACCCCACCTTACCACCGGCCCTCCATGTCCCAGGGGTAGGGTGTGGAAGGGTATAAACCTACAGGTTCTTTATTAAGCACATGATTCGTGGGGGGAACCAAGTGTACAACAACTAATTCGGCTGATTAAATAAGCAGTTTAGAAATATATATATATATATAAATATATATGATGCTCTTTTTAGCCAAATTTTGTCTTCTGTATGTCCTTTTACAAATTGCTCAATACTGTAAATAATATATGTAAAGTATAGTGTTAATAGTACAAATTATACAAACAATGCCGAACAGCATAAGTGAAGAAAGGTCACATGTAAAGTGATGCATAGATACATTAACCATTTATTAAAATAAAATTCCTAGAAATCTATTTCTTAATTTTCTTTAGTTGAGATTTTTGCTTTTTAATAATCAGTGTAAGTAATGAACGACAAATGTCTCAGGGGCGGATCCAGGGTCTTTCTTCTAGGGGGGGGGGGGGCAAGACCCCATGATTTACCTTGTAAAAATTCTCTTCGGATTTGTCAAAACTACGAGAGTTCATTTTTGGTCTAGGGGGGACAATTTCCCCTTTTGCCCCCCCCCCCCTGGTTCCGCCACTGTTTCTCAACAAATTTGGCAAAACTGTCGGAAAACATCTTAGTTAGGGGACCCTTGGCGGCACCCCGACATACACTCCCCGTCACACAGAGCTGTCCTACTTTGGACACTTGGACCCCCCGCCCCCACCATCGTACACTCACCGTCCCCCAGCTGGTCTCAGGTGTCCCCGGTCCCCCTCAGATTAGGAGCAGCTCGTATAGACCCGTTCTGCTCGGGACACTCGGCCCCCCATACACTCCCCGTCCCCTGTCTGGATTCAGGTGTCCCCGGTCCCCCTCAGATTAGGAGCAGCTCGTATAGACCCGTTCTGCTCGGGACACTCGGCCCCCCATACACTCCCCGTCCCCCAGATGGTCTCAGGTGTCCCCGGTCCCCCTCAGATTAGGAGCAGCTCATATAGACCCGTTCTGCTCAGGACACTCGGCCCCTTGTACACTCCCCTTCCCCTGGCTGGTCTCAGGTGTCCCCGGGCCCCCTCAGATTAGGAGCAGCTCGTATAGACCCGTTCTGCTCAGGACCTGCTCAAAGGACACCCGAGGAGGGTGGTCTTAGGGCCGGGTCTTAGGGCAGGGGGGTAGGGTTCTACAGACCTGTCGACCAATCTACCAAATCTGGGCAAACAGTTTTGGCATTGGTTTTATGAATTGGTACTTCTACTATTATACTTAGTCTTTGTTTACACACAACCACACACACACAAGCATTCGCACACACACATACACAAACACACAAACACCCACACACACACATCCACCCACATGCACACACGTTCATCTTCACACACATGCATACCCACACTCACACATAAGAACACACTCACACAGTCACAATTGCACACGTACACACACTCACATAATTGCACCTTTCTAATCTATTGCATTTCATAATAAGTTAGAGCAAATCCGTTTTAAGACATATAATTAAGATACGATTACAAAGTAAATTTTTCATTATAATATTATGTCACATTATTTGTGATTTCCATATGTTTCTCTCCTTATAGCGTTTCTGTCTTCCCTTTGCATACGCCATAAACAGCGCTTAGCAATAACTTATTATTAATTTCATATTGTCTTTGTGTATTATCAGAATCAGTAATTTTCTGTAGTATCGTTTTGAGAAGTGATCTAGCCCCCTAGAATGTCAAGCTACAGACCATGCTTTGCAGAAGGGGTAAAGTATCTAATGACCAATCAGAGAAAGGCTTATGTGTCTAGGAATTGACATTTAGGGAAGGTCAATATCTCTAGCACCCATCGGCGAAGGCGAGGGAAAGAATACTATCTTTAATAATGTCAGGCCAACATAGTAAAAACTATTCATTTAGATGACTTCTCTCTCTGACATTTAGAATGTGAAAAGGATTAAGGATAGACAAGGGTTATCAATGGCCTTTTCAGTAAAATTGCAACAGTTTCCTTAATAATGCTTATCTTTTGATGTATAATATATCAATTGAAAGGGCAGATTTTCCTCTATCTAATGGTATCTATAGTTCTTTAGTAAAGTGTAAAGTAGAAAAATAAGTTATTAAAAAGTGATTTTTTCACTTTTATTTTATGAATGTTGATATCTTCATAAATAATTTCTCCTTAGCTCTGAAACTTTACATGCAGTTCAAGAACTTTATTGTGGAGGGAACTGTGTCTCACTTTTTTGTTATAGGTCCTGGTTTTTATTTTATTTGAAAAAACGGGTAACTTTTAAATGTTTCTTTACATTATTTTTCATTATTTTCTAAAAAAATAACCAGGACTTATTTACAAATTCTGTGACACAGTTCCCTGCATAAGAATGTTCTGAATGCATATTCAAATTTTCAACCGAGTGCTTAAAGAATTGGGTGAAATATCCACCTTCAAAAAATAAAAGTTAAAATAAAAAAAATGTTTTCATGATTCATTTACTTGGTCAGGTTTCAACAAATTACTATATATTATGGATGACCATGTAGAGGACATATTCAAGTTTAGATATGAAAACTATTGGCCAGATATTCCTAAAATTGAATGATGATAAGAACAACAGATGCAAGTACCGCAAATTACACCATGATAACCCTTGTCTATCCTTAAGATAAGGATATTCCCCTGTATGGGTATGGACTTAGTCTCAGTCACAATAGATCTACTGTTCATTAATTTCATAGCAGTGAATGGGTAAGAAATAGTAGATCAAAGTCAGCTTTATTGTACAGAAAGATCTACTTGCCAGGAAAATCCTCCATGTTATCAATTGAAATTGATTCATCAGGTTTAGGTCTAATATGGAGATTCAACCTGGGAGAAATAAGTGAATAGAATTTATATATCAAAGTAAGATTTAGTACTATTGTTCTCTTAGGATTATAAAGGTACATTGATTTTACTGAAGACAATGGGTGACCACAAAGGCAGCGCGCGTAAATTTTCTCCTCTTTCCGTGAAATAACACTTAAATTGAGCCCATACTCACAGGATTGGATCAGTGCATTAATTGGGTGATTATGAGTACAATTTTTAATAATTATCAGCCGATTCTTCCAGCATCTCAAATCAAGTATGTGATTTTCAAAACCACTTACTGATTGACATTGGCCGCAAATCACCCAAGCGGGTATAGGGCTTAAGAAAGTTTCGCCTAATTACCAAATATGATGTCACCTTTTTCCTGGAATATAATAACATGTCAACGGCTGACGAGGGGTGCCTTATTAGTCACCAGCTTTAAACATGTTGGAACAAAGAAACCTGGGGCCCCACAGGCTGTTGAGAGCCCTGTCAAAAGGGAGATTGTCAGTGTGGTTTGGGGTGGGGCAAAAAGTGGAGTTCAGTCAATTATTTTCCTTTGTTAACAAACTTGTCAAACAAGGTTCCTGTTCTTGTTCAACACTTGTCTTTAAGAAGGACCTGATTTCCATAGCTCCTTACTTTAATGTTTGTAAGGGGAGCTTTGTAATGGGAAGGGTCTTTCAAAAGGGCCCTTGCCCTTAAAAACGACAAGGGTATTCAGAAAAGGGCTTAACAAAGTGACTGCAGGCATAAACATTATTTATCATGGAGCCCCATTTCTACTAAACTGGATCAGCTCATGGATTGGTTGATTATTAGTTGGATTTTTACAAGTAGCATGCCAAATGTGTATGGCGATCCAAATCAAACATGTTAATTTCAGTGCCACTACTGAAGAGCTGTACTGTCCAAGCTTAAGATCATGCATGAAAAAAGGTTGACACTATAACATAGGCAGGGAACCTCCATTCCATGCACAGTGGAGAGTAGGTCCACCACTAGAATGTAGTGATGAGATAGGCCTTAGGCACCCAGAGTCCTTAGAGCAGGCCAAGAGGCTGGGTGTTAGGATAAACTCCACAGATAGGTTGGACTTTGTCTAAGAGCTTTTGGTTGAGCGAGCTGAGTGGACCTGCCTAAGGACTGGTGAAATACTAACGGGAAGTCAGTGGCATATATTACATGTTTGGGACAATAATAAAGAAATATCCCTTCATGTGAGTGTTCTTGTCAACTCTTGATGATCGAACTACATCCGAAACTTATTTTTGGCCCACAAGACAATGGACTGCAACTTGGACTGGCTAAAACAAGGAAATAAAATAATTAGTCATAAGAATTGCACTTAAATAATCCCTACCAATAATACAAGAGTAAACTCCCGTAGTTCAGGACCACCAATGAAAAACATAATCGCGGTCTGAAGATCACCCTATAATAGTGTATGGGACTTAATGCTCGAAAAATGATAACAGCTATATAGAAATTTGTCAGACCATAATTATAGTCATACAAGATGGATGCCTGGAATAAGTTAGAAGAAAAGACGAAATACAAATTTCAGCAATAAGGTTTGCCGAGTAGGAGGCATATGACCCTAACCAATTCGTTAACGTCAGAACAGAAGCGACACAAACTAATGGCAAAAAGCTAATCTAAATAAGGATTTATTTACTATACCCCAAATAAATCATCCTCTAACAAATATTCCATTTGGTCTGGCATTTCTCATTAGGATAAAACAGACCTGTGATGTATGGGATGTCTGGAACAGAACTAATTCTAGGTCAGTTTTTATGGAGTTGTTGCAACTTGATGGCGACATAGAAAAAGTGAGCCTGTGTTACAATTTCTAGTTTTTAAAAACCTTTAACAAGAACTCGGTCAGTCTGATGTCCCCCGCCCATCTTCTTCTAAATCCCAGTTTTCTGATCTTTGATATCATTTTTTGCTTTCCTGGAAAAATCAATGGATGTTACTTTGTATTGTAGGAAGACCTGGGCTTGCCCTGAAGGTGATTTGTCAGAGAGAAAAAATACTTAGAGGGTCGGGAGTATGAAAGAGTATCAGGGATGGCTTATAACTGGTTCAGCTGAAGGCATTTCCCAAAGGGAATTCTTCTTTGTCCTTTAGAATCATGAGAAATTAAGGCATAACCATTGATCAAAATGTATGGATCATCTGTTCGTTTATAACACTGCCATCGCATTATTCGTACACCTTCTATAATCGTATTGTACCTTATCATACCATAACTTACAATTCTCCCTACCACGGATAGCTGACTCACTGTATTTTAGGCACCTGCTGGCTAATATATATATGGGCTAATTTTGTCGACAAAAACACAGGAAAAGCTATGGAAAATGTATGAATATATGTTATATAGGCCTATCAATGTGTAATGAATTAATTTTCAAACCAACTCAAAACATTGATAAATTGATTAAAAAGATGTACAGATAGAAAATTGAAAAAATAGTTGTTATTAATCTCCATACTTTTAAACCACAACTGTTGCCATGAATAACGAAAATACCTATAGTTAAGCCCTGCAGTTTGTTGACATATTTCCCAGCATAGGCAGGCGAAACCCAGGAAATATGCTATCCGTGATAGGTAGAATACACATTTACACGCACATGTATAATTATGTTATACATCTATAGAAAGAACACTGCGACAGTGATGCAGCATTCGATTGAATAAGTGCCATCAGAGATATCTATTTCCCTGGGAAAAGCTCCCTGTTCCCTGCAGGCCCAGCCCCAGAGGCCCCTATCAGAGGGAAGGCTGCCAGCTGCCCTGTGAAACAGGAACCACCTTCCCCCAACAAAAACCCCTTATCGGTAACCTGCTCCTGTTACTGTCAACACGTGGGGGGGGAGGGGGGAGGGGGGCCTCGACAGACTCTTCTATGGGGGAGGGGGTTTGGTTGGCTCCCCATGAACGGAGCACTCTGCAGTGCTTGCAACTCCGCACCAGAATAATGCAGCGTCCCCAATTGGGCGACCAACAGTGGCAAATAACTTTTAGTCGCCCGTCGAATAAGAAATAAGTATGTTGTCAGGTGACTAACTAGTTGCCGGGCTACTAGACAACTAATTGCCACATTGGGAAGCTCTTGTAGTTAGTTGCTGGGCGATGAGAGGACACATTAGTACGTCACCCAACGATTAACTAGTCGCCGGTGAGTATAGAAAAATATTAAACATGTCAAATATTTTGCCATAAACCCATGGCGACTAGTGGTTTAGTTACCAGACATGACGGCGCCAGTGTGGACTTGGTCACTGGGCTACTGACGACCTTGGTCGTCCGCCGACCAAGGAAATCTAGTCGCCCAAGTGGGGACCAGGCTTTATAGTCCGAGAGAGTATGATCTGTTATGTAGGGCGCTAACTTTATACTGGTATTATAGTATCATTACACCTTGTGGGCTAAATATAGTCCCGCGGTCTTTGCTCGTGAGTCGTGGGTAGCTACTCCCCAGGGCCAGACCCAGTGGCAGCTACAATGCAGAGATAAGTTTCAATAAAAGGTGTCGATGCGGCAGAGTGTGCATGGAGGAGAGAGGTTTGGTAAGCATGTCGATTTCATGAAATGCCTAGACTAGGCTAACAGAGGCATTTCTAGGAATTCTTTTTGAAATGGGGAGGGTTCCCTAATAGACAAGTTTTCGGTACCTTAGCAACGTTGTAGCCAAATGAACCGAAAGATTCGCCCTGTCATAGTTTATTAAGGCTCCTGCTCCTATTACTGGGTAGTTGTACCAACTCGAGTTTGAGATCTTATTATGGTGCAGTATTGATTGGTTAGAACCCCCCCCCCCCCAAATCACTAGTCAACGATACACTCTAGTCCCAATCGTATTTTCCTTTAACATTTCTTTACTTTAAACCCTTGTGATACTGTAGATGAAGCTCACCAATCTAAGCAAAGTTAAGGATAGACGACTGGAGATAAGGGGTGTTTTGCTATGGTCGCAGAAATCTTAATACTATTTTTGCATTCCTAATCTCTTATGTTTATATTGTATAGTGCCAAAAAGCCAATTAAATACCCTATCTGTTGATATAAATCATAAAAACATATAAAAACATATTCTTATGGATACCTATGTACCATAACCGCAGATTTTTTATTTAGGTCTTGGTTTTTGTTTTATGAAATCTAGAAAATTAATAATAAAAAAATGACAAAAAGTTTCCCATTTTTTGTGATAAAATAAAAACTATGACCTAAAAAAAGATTCTGAGACACAGTTCCCTACATAACAACATCATTAAAGCGGCACGCAAAGTTTGAAGTCCATAGCCCTTATATTAAAGGAAATATCCATGATCAAAAAATAAAAGTCAAGAAATTGGTTTTCAATTCATTACGTCGGAGATATTTGTTGAAACTTAACTTTAATTATATAATTAGATAGGCAAAATTATTACCTTTCTTTTGGCATATGGCACGATGCTATATCTCAACAATTAAGAAAATGAGTGGAGAAGGTGTAAATAACGCCTTGCCTATAGTTGTCTATCCTTAATCTGCCTCTTGTCGGCAACATCAAAATATTTTATCCAGGATTTCGAAGAAAGAGGAAATTAAATCTACATACAGAACATGAAGAGCAAGTGCTTGCTGAAGTTCCCCTTTTTATTGTTCGGGTCATGCTAAAGAGGTTTGGTACTGACCCACCCCCTGGAGAACCCTTTAGATCCTCCCCTTAGTACATCCCCCAGTCACCCATGTTTGGTCTCCCCATGTTTAACTCCGCCCCTGTTTGACTGGGAAACCAGTGGGTCAGGGGTGGGGCCCAAAGAAAAAGCCCAGCCCCTGTTGGCCAATGGGTGGACCCCAAATAACATGGCGGCGCCCCCTGTCGCTGAGCGGGTATCGCTGTCCTTCCGCTGCGCCTGCGTAAACACACTTCCGGTTGAAGCCATGTCGGAACCGGATGTGTCGCCCTCTACTCCGCGTTCCGTCAGAACCCCCTCCCACCCCTCAATCAACTACCTCCCTACTCTCCGTACTATGGTGGGTGGTCTGGTCATTACAATATCATCCTCCAGTGGTTAGGTTATTAGGGAGTTTTAGCAACCTTGACGTATCTCGATACGTTAACGCATCTCCAAACGTCCATGGTGTATAGTAGACAAACAGCCCCCAAAATACAATACCTACATACATTGATATTCACCGCATGTACCAAAGTATAGTATTCTTATACCACATTTCTGCAAGGAATACATGTGGCTGAGATAGGTGATACCTTACGTTTACGTTTTTAGGATGCGTCCGAGGAGCTAAAACTCCCTATTAATATCCGGTAGAATTAGCGTGGCGATGTTAGCCTAGCGTCACCACCACTTGCGCCATTTTCTCCACTTTAGGACGTCCTCCGGTAACGTCATTGGTCACATTGCCAATGTAACAGGCTTCTATGAGAGATTTTACCTATTTTTTCCAATGTTGTTAGGGACGGTACTGCTCATTCAATTAATTGCTTTCCCAAAATTGTAGAGGTAGTCAAGTGCCAGAGGTTGAGTACAATAAGCAAAATATGCAAATGAGATTGTTCCGTAAAATTGACTTCAGATGCCTTGATATAATATCATGGTATTTTAATGATTTTAATACGAAATTATAAAGTTTAACACAAGGTGCCTTATACTTCCAATAATTACGGGTATCAAGGGGGATCCTAGTGATGACCCAGCACTGTCCCCAACTACTATCCTGCCTCTAAATGGGCAGGTTTTGGAGGCAATAAAAACAAGTCTGTGGGTCTGTGCTCTATTTAGTTTTTCAGTAATGGGACTGTTATGGTGGTTATCTTAATAACCATCGCTGGGTGACTCTGGTATCTGCGAGAGTGACTGTACAGAATGATTATTACCCAGCTGTACCAGCAGAAACGCTATCAAGTACTGTCTATTAAAACCTTCATAAAATGTGGTATACGTAGTCTTACAATTGATCAACGAATTCTTTCGTATAAGGTTTTTTATTATACCTTAGTGTGATACAAGTTTAGTAGTTAAGAGTTTAACACAGGGTGATACAAACCTGGGTGATAACCAGCCTTGTATCACACTGCAGTGTGATACAGAAATTTTTTATTTTCTAAAATTCATGAAAAAATGAAATAATTAAGAAATAAAAAATCTAACATATGCATTATCTGTACAACGCTCCTAGCTACATTTTACTGCTTACTATTTGTGGATTTGATGGATATCAAAAGAGTTATATGAAAAAACATAGAAAAATGTGCAGCATCACAGTCCCACCATTACTGATTGCCTCGTACTCCCTTCTTGGTTGGTTATATGTTTATATTAAACAGTTCAGTTTGTGTTATGCAACCCACCTACACAATAACAACCCACGTTATTCAAGGATCAACCCCTGTGACGATCCAATGATATTTACGGTTTACTATATACCAAATGGGTAAAGTATGTACAATGATCCTGTAAAACAAACCGGCTGAGGCCGTAGTAATATCGTTAAAACCCTCCAGTTGGCAGTGACACGAGGTTCCCACTAATGATTTTACAGTAGGTGAATTCGATTGGGAACAGCGGGGATATCCTGCAACTACCAAGCATGCACTACAGCCTATCCATTCACATTGGCTTCCGCTCCGCCAGGATACAACCAAGGAAACTATCCCCATATCCCCCTCCCCCTCCACACCCTTGACAGTATCAAGACGCTTATAAATAGATCAATAGGGGGCTTGTAGAACCTTTTGGGTAGTCTGTTTTGTTTTTTCACTGTTGCTCGTTTCCATCTACCTGTCTTGCTCGAGTTGCATAGTTGCATTTGCTAACTTTAACACATCCCTAGGGTAGGACTGGTGATATCCCTGACATATCAAGGGTTGATAACCCATATTGGATTCTCTCCCTGGCTGGTAATACATAATCATCCCAGGGTATGATAAATACTTGATATAGTTCATATTCAGTTCATAATATATGAACTTGTCTATAGCATCATCATATTGTGCCCACGTTGCAACTAATGCCTGTATTCGCATATTGATGCTGCCCATTCTGTATTTCTCTGATTTTCTCAGAATATGGCATGAAGCTTTTCATCATAGATATCATTTGAAAGAGAATTGCACACCTTTTTAGCGATGTATTACGTCTATATATTTAACCATCATTACCACTGCCGATTTTTTTTTAAATCGGCAGCAAAATCGGTATGTTGAATATAAACTTTAGTATTGTATCTCTAGTCACATATATGAGCCCCATCTATATTATAAGTATGTGTACCAACCCCAAAAAACTGATACATGTACAATTTGTACTGAAGGGGGCCAAATACCAGTGCTGCTTATGCACCTACCGCTGCCTGTGGACCCAGGGTCCAAGCCCTTTGGTGAGTCGGAGTGGTCCCCACATCCCCTGCTGACTCCAAATGGCCTGATTGTGAAGGCAGTAAACAGAGACAGAATCTGTTAGGGTGGTCACTCAGTGGACCCGTGTGAGATTTTCGTAGTAATGTTGTGACACAAGGAAAGTAAAGTATGTAACCAATGTGTTGAATAAAACTAGCGAATGAAGGTACATGAATTTCTGCGGGGAATTACTCTTAGTCACATGTGTGTCAGGGAATTTGCCATATGTAACAATCTGAAATAATGATGTAGGTCTGAATCACATATTGTCCAAATATCAACAATATTAAAAAAGAAAATACCCAGCAACTTTGTCTTGATGTAAATTCTGAGGTTGTGACAATAGCACGTCACAAGTTTTTGTTCATCACGCTATGATCAAACTCTTTTAATGAAAACAAACTAGGAATTTGTACCCTACTGTAATTTTCTAGGGATATTTACAGAACTGTAGAAATTAAGTTGTTTTGCCAGTATTATTTACCAATTCTTTACCAAATATGGTGTCCTGGCATGGCAGTGTAATGTGACATAATGTACAGAGTTAGCGTCTAGTACTGTATGAGTATTGACAATTTGACCAGCAGTCGATGATTTCAGGAGCGCTGGCTCTTGAAATTCTTAATTACAACCATTCATTTTGTGGTTAACTGAGCTGCTCATTTCTCCCCCTACTTAACTGAGCTGCTCATTCCTACCCTAGTTAACTGAGCTGCCCATTTTCCCCTATATAGGTAACCAAACTACTCATTGATCCCTCTCTATAACTTCAGCTGCTCCCTCTCCACCAACTGAGTAGCTCGAGCCCTGACCTTAAGGGGGTATTCCACTACACGATATGAACCATCCAGGATATATGAGGACCATATCGCACGATGTTAATAGCTGTATCGCAGGAGGAGGCGCCAGACTGTCTAACTTTGTGTGTTTATATCGCAGCAATGTCGTAGCATTATCGCACCATTTAGGGTATTACACTACTACGACATTCTCAGGCTAGCTTTGCCAATATAAAATACTATTCATTACGACATGATCTACGCCTTGACCTACGACATGACCTGCAATTCAAGGCATTTTAACCTTTCCTCCACGACATTATTAAACATGTCAAATACATATCGTAGCTTGGGTTAAGACCTACGACATTCCTCCCACGACTTTCACTGTGATACAAGATGTATCGCACGACTTTAATGTCATAGGGACTGCGACTTACCCTATTACACTAGTGCGACATGGACAATATCGTAGAGACCTACGACTTGGCTACGATATGATCATATCGCAGCCGTATTGCAGCTGTATCGTAGCTCATGTCGTGTAGTGGAATACCCCCTTGAGCCTACCACGTCCCGGGGATGATCCAGGGAAAGCCTCCGCGAAATGGGGGCCGGCTCACGGCAGGGAAGTTAGCTGTTTGGGGCTGGGGACTTCATGACCTTGAGTGGGGGTGAAGGGGGCTAGCCTCTGGAGGGGACTAAAGCCCCATACCCACTAAGCGACTCTAGAGGCGACGGACGACTGGCGACGGGGAGAATCGTCGTCGTCGTCACCGGGCGACTGGAATATCACGCAAGTTTGATAATTTCCCGGCGATTTTCCCAGCAATCTCGACGTCTGTCACTCGGCGCCCAGAATATGCACCATACCCACAGAGAATCGCCCGGCAATTGTGATCGCTTGGCGATTTCACCACCGATTCTCTCAGTCACCCGTCTCCCAGCGACGGTAAAATCGCCTAGTAGGTATGGGGCTTTACACTATGCCATATGAAGGCTGGGGACTTCAGGGCCTTGAGTGGGGGTGAAGGGGGCTAGCCTCTGGAGGAGACTAAAGCCCCATACCCACTAGGCGATTTTGATGGCGACCGACGATGGGAAACGGGCAGAATCGGCCGATTGCTATGATCCTCTGTTAGTATAGTGTATTGAAATGTGCAGGTTTGATATGAATCGCTGGTAAAGTCGGCCGATTCTGCTAGTAGAATCGGCCGATTTTAGCGCCGATTAGTCGGCCGACTCAGGAATAATCGCCTAATGGGTATGGCCCTTTAAGCCCCATACCCACTAGGCGATTTTGACCTGAGTCGGCCGACTCATGGGCCCTAAAATCGGCCGATCCTGCCCTTAGAATCGGCCGATTGTACTAGCAATTCATATCAAACCTGCACATTCCAATATACCATACTTACATGCGTCCTAAAGAATCGGCAGATTCTGCCAGTTGCCAGTCACCAGTTGCCGGTAAAATCGCCTAGTGGGTATGGGGCTTTACACTATGCCATATGAAGTGCTCATATAATGTGTTGGGTTCGATGGACCATCCAGGCGCTGAACAGTCTGTTGCTAGAAATCCAAACATTGCAGGATTACTAATACTCCATTTACAGGAATATAACATAATTTTTTCATACAAACTTTTTATATTCTGGCAAGATAGTCATACCTTTTTATTATTTAAAGTATAACATAGATATAATGGTTTTCTTATTTAATTGAAGGCTCAATGATGCAATGGTGTCCATTGAAATGATTATCATTCTAAATGTGTTGACGTTATGCTCAAGTATATAAAAAAGAACCAGGTTTTAGCCATGTGTCTCGTGCTTTATTAATTTCAAAAGAAGTTAATGAAATATTAATAAATTCCCAAAAAAGAAAAATGCCATCATTATTATTTGTGACCATATAGACTTATAGATCAGTTACATGATACAAGAGCAATTTGATGAAATAGGATTTGAACTCAACTACCTCTAGTGCTATGTATCTCCTAGATCCCAGACGTTGATAGCCAATCATTTAATACTGCAGATCCAGGCACGCAGTACACTCAAACCTTTAGGTGCACCCATCCTATACATAAATCCCATACACCAATCCCCCTCACACAAATCCCCCTCCACAAATCCCCATACAGTGTCTGGTCACAGTTGACCGGGTTTCTCAACGAGCTACCTCGAGCAGCTCTGGTAACCACGCCCTCTAGGGGGCTTCTCCCGAACCAGGCCCGCGTCTAATAGAAGTATCGATCACCTACTGATCGACCCCATCCGGGCACTTGACCTTCATGGCCCCGCCCATAGGGCGCCGCCATTTTGTCAGTTTAAGTAGTTAATTACTAGGGCTATCGCTCAGGGCTATTTTCTTGAGGGTACTTCTAGGGAGATAGGCCTGGAAGGATGGAATTACTCTTTTTTCAGATGTTCAGTCAGGAATGGTTAAGGTAGATAAGAAAGCTAGGGCCCAAAGCACAGTCTCTGTGTATGTTATTCAGGTATCTGGCTTATTTGGCTTTGGCTATATTGTCGCTTTTTTATGAGAAAACTTGCATGCCATGATAAACTCTTTATTTTCAATAATTACCACTTACATATTTAAAGACTAAAGAAAGTAAGAGCTACATTCTTTAATATGTGTTATGCATATATTTGGGTTCTCAAATGTACTCATGTAGTTTACTTAATAACTTTAACGTTTGATATAGAACACTTACAAATGATCAAAATCAAAACATTTTCGCAAAATCTAATGCTTTTCGGTTGTTCAATTACAATTCAGTTCATGTATGGACGAGAAAACATTACTCACAGTTTACTGCAAAATTTGTAATAATTTGAAAAAGGTTTAAGTTCATTTCAAGCATGAGTGGTGCTAATCTTCCTTGAATCCATTTGATTAGGGGAGAGAGGTGGGTGGGGAATTTGAATGATGTGTCATGTTTTAACCACCTGAGTGGCAGCAGATGGAGAAATAATCAGACAGGTACTTTTGAAACAGCAATTTATTCTACATTCAGGCTCAAAAAAGTAATGAAAGTGACATGTCGTCCTGCGCTTTAAAATTCAATGCTTAACAGTTTGTGAAAAAAATGAACAGGTATTTGATTTTTATTTCATATAGAAAAGTAGCGGATGACAAGTGAAAGAACTGATATACAACAGCCCTGACCAAAGCATAGATGATACATATTTTGTGTTTGATAATGTTATTTTGTAAAAGTAGCTTCTAAACTGGGAAGATAGTGAAAGACATGAGCTGAAATAGTTGTTTTACATTCCCATTTGCTTGGCCTAATCCCACCAATCAGGCAACCTGATACTGCCCAAAGTGACAATTACAGGCAGTAGGGGGACTGCGATTGGCCAAACAAACCTATAATCCACAGTCACTGGGTTCCTGCACTGAAAACACAGAGTTGTCAAAAGTGGTGCCAAAAATGACAATCCAAGGTTGTCACAGGCTGTGTCTGTGTCTGTTAGACAAAAAATCTTAGTTATTGTGAGCCCAAGGTGGGTAAGAGTTGTGTAGAAGGTCAAGGTTGTGAAGGCTCACTTTTGAGTCAGTTTTTTTACCGCTGGTATTCAGCCTATAATTGTGTCAGGGTATTGCAGTTACTGAAGGTTGGGGTACCAGCGACCAAGATTTTGCTATTTCCGGTTCCTTTTCCTGTTTTAGAACAAAAGAAAAGGGCATTGTGGGAGAATGTTGGATTGTGGGTACTCTAGCAGACGGCGTCCTGTAGCAGACAGCATAAGTTGAGAAGATGGGTATTGGTGATGGTTGTGGGTGCTTCGTACAGTTTGAGATGGATGCAGTTTTAGGCTGTTGGGCATGGGTAGAGGGTGTGGCTGTAGGATGTTGGTACTGATGGGGATAGGGATGAAGGGATGACATCCATCTTTTTATGGTGTGACAAATTGATGTTTTGATGTTTATGATGTTTTTACTAACTATTTATGACTTTTCGGTTTTGTGGCTTTTGATGACTTTAAGTGACCTTTAATGACTTTTACTCACTTTTTAGGACTTTTACTGACTTTTTAGGACTTTTGTGATTTTGAGACTTTTCATGGTTTTTATTGACTTTTAAGGACATTTTAGGACTTTTGGGACTTCTTAGGACTTTTACTAAATTCTTGGGACTTTTGTGACTTTTTAGGACTTTTACCGACTTTTTAGGACTTTTATGACTTTTTATGACTTTTACTGACTTTTACTGAATTTTTAGGACTTTAACTGACTTTTAAGTACTTTTGGGACATTTAAGAACTTTTACTGACTCTTTAGGACTTTTCTTACTTTTACTGACTTTTACTGACTTTTTGGGACGTTTTAGGACTTTTGTGACTTTTACTGACTTTTACTGACTTTGGGGACATTTCCTGACTTTTTAGGACTTGTGACTTTTTAGGACTTTTCCTGACTTTTTAGGACTTTTGTGACTTTTTAGGACTTTTACTGACTTTTACTGACTTTTTAGGATTTTTCCTGACTTTTTAGGACTTTTGTGACTTTTTAGGACTTTTCCAGACTTTTTAGGACTTTTGTGACGTGGTAGGACTTTTACTGACTTTTAGGGACATTTCTTGACTTTTTAGGACTTTTCCTGACTTTTAGGACTTTTGTGACTTTTTAGGACTTTTACTGACTTTTTAGGATTTTTCCTGACTTTTTAGGACTTTTCCTGAGTTTTTAGGACTTTTGTGACTTTTTAGGACATTTACTGACTTTTAGGGACATTTCCTTACTTTTTAGGACTTTTGTGTCTTTTTAGGACTTTTCATGACTTTTTTGGACTTTTGTGACTTTTTAGGACTTTTACTGACTTTTAGGGACATTTCCTTACTTTTTAGGACTTTTGTGACTTTTTAGGACTTTTCCTGACTTTTTGGGACATTTGTAACTTTTAAAGCCTTTTACTGACTTTTGGGTACATTTCCTGACTTTTTCGGACTTTTCCTGACTTTTTCGGGCTTTTACTGACTTTTAGGGACATTTCCTTACTTTTTAGGACTTTTGTGACTTTTAAGGACTTTTCCTGACTTTTTTGGACTTTTCTGACTTTTTAGGACTTTTCCTGACTTTTTGGGACTTTACTCACTTTTTGGGACATTTCCTGACTTTTACGGTCTTTTTGGGACAATTCCTGACTTTTTGGAACTTTTGTGACTTTTTAGGACTTTTACTGACTTTTAAAGACTTTTGTGACTTTTAGGGACTTTTACTGACTTTAGGGGACATTTACTGACATTTTAGGACTTTCGTGACTTTTTAGGACTTTTCCTGACCTTTTACGACTTTTACTGACTTTTTAAGACTTTTGTGACTTTTAGGGACTTTTACTGACTTAAGGGGACATTTACTGACATTTTAGGACTTTCGTGACTTTTTAGGACTTTTCCTGACCTTTTATGACTTACTGACATTTTAGGACTTTTGTGACTGTGACTTTTACTGACTTTTTTGGGACATTTCCTGACTTTTTAGGACTTTTGTGACTTTTTAGGACTTTTTAGGACTTTTACTGACTTTTTAAGACTTTTGTGACTTTAAAGGACTTTTACTGACTACATGGGACATTTAGTGACATTTTAGGACTTTTGTGACTTTTTAGGACTTTTCCTGACCTTTTAGGACTTTTACTGACTTTTTAGGACTTTTGTGACTTTTTAGGAGTTTTACTGACTTTTTGGGACATTTCCTGACTTTTTAGGACTTTCACAAGTTTTTAGGACTTTTACTGACTTTTTAGGACTTTTGTGACTTCCTAGGACTTCTTAGGACTTTTATTGACTTTTTAGGACTTTTACTGACTTTTTAGGACTTTTGTGACTTTGACTGACTTTTGGAGACATTTACTGACTTTATAGGACTTTTTGGGACTTTTGAGGACTTTTTAGGACTCTTGAGGACTTTTTGGGACATTTGTGACTTTTGAGGACTTTTATTAACTTTTTGTGACTTTTTGTGACTTTTTAGGACTTTTCCTGACTTGAGACTTTTACTGACTTTTTGTGACTTCTTAGGACTTTTGGGACTTTTATTTACTTTTTAGGACTTTTTAGGATTTTTAGGATTTTTACTGATTTTTTGCAAGTTTTTGTGACTGTTTAGGACTTTTATTGACTATGATTTTTACTGACTTTAGGACAATTTAGAACTTTTGTGACTTGTAAATACTTTCTGGGACTTTTTGTGACTTCCTATGACTCTTGTGACTTTTTAGATCTTGTATGGACTTTTTAGGACTTTCTATGATTTTTCTGACTTTTCAGGACTTAATATGACTCTTGTGACTTTTAATGATTCTTGTGACTTTTAATGACTGTTAGTGACTTTTAGTGACTAAGTGACTCTTTAGAACTTTTGCTGACTCTTACTGACTTTTTGTATTTTTGATGACCTTTAGTGACTATCACTGACTTTAAGTGACTATTAGTGACTCTTACTGACTTATAAAGTCTATAAGTGACCATAATCACTTTTACAGATTTTTCGTGACTTCTTGTGAATCTAAGTGACTTTTAGTGACTATTACTCACTTTCACTTACTTTAAGTGAGTATTACTGACTTAGAGTAACTATAAGTAACTTTAAATTACTTTTTAGTGAGGATTTGAGACTTTAAGTAACTATAAGTGACTATTACTGACTTTTAATGAAGATTAATGACTTGATGATTTTTAACAACTTTTACTGACTTTGAGTAACTATTAGTGACTTTTAGTGACATTGAGTAACTTTTATTGACTTTCAATGACTTTTAGTGACTTTCACTGACTGTTAGTAACTTTTAGTACATTTTTATAACTAATAGTGACTTTTAGTGACTTTTCCCAATTTGTTTGAAATTTCCATACTACATCAGGGCCCACGCTTTTTATCTATTTACTATGATTGTATTTATAGCCTTCTTTTTAACTTGCATTATGATAACATGAACTAATTCTCACATGCCTTTATCAAGGTAAAAAAGTTTTGTTGGGCTCACGTTTTTTTTATTATAAATAACTTAATTGCCAAGTTTGTAAAAAAATTGCATTGCTTCCTTGTTAATATTTTCATGTTGTAGATATCATAGTCATTATAATGGCTTCCTATTATGTTATTACAAGTTATTAGGTATGGCCATTACACATAGGAGGCCTATGAGCTGTATGGTTTTGACACCATTCACCTACAACACTGGGTTGATATAGACAGAGGCCATGACAACCTTTGGCTGTCACTTTAGGCACCATTCACTTACAACCCTAGGGTAGTCAGGCAGTACTTTTGACTTCTCATTTTCTTCTGTGACAACCCTATGACAACCCGATCTTCATTTTTGCTTCTCTGACGACCTTTTTGGCCCAAAGTAGTCGGGAGTAAATGACTACCTTTGGGTTGTCATCCAGCCTCAAAATTCACAATGACAACCCTCTGACCACCCCAAAATTGTCAAAGAATTGTCACAAGGTAGTCACACAGCATTGATGGCCTGAAATGAGCCCTGTGATGACCCAAAAGTCACATATGAGAGCCCAAACGTGACCTGTGACAACCCTTTGACAACTTTGCAGTGGCTCTCTGACGACTTTGTGTTTTCAGTGTGGCCTCTCCACTGGGGGGACACGGTGGAAATATAACCGCAAAATAATGCCAAATTTGCCAGATTTTGACGAAGTCTGTCCAAGCTTCTACACTTCAGGTCATCCGCCATCAGATCACCTGTTCCACCAGGCTGTCTCTGTGTCTTTTTCTAATGTATAGTAGAACACGGTTAAACATGTGAAGTGACACATTGGGACCCGCATATAACCTTGTGACCTAGATAGATACCAGCAGATCCCAGAACCAGTGAAACAATAGTGATAGAGTTTATACAAACAATGCTATAAACGAGAGTGAGACAGGGCAGTACAATTTGTCCTAGTTGATATAGTAACTTAGACTTTAATTGGATAATTTTATCCGGAGGTAAGGTATGATCTTACACTTTAACCTGTTGCATCCTTACCAAATTAGAATCATACTACGAAGGGTAAAAAACTTTGATTTTTTTTTTTTAATTTGTTTATTTTCAACATCACGCAGGTTACATACATGGTCTTCCTGTTGATATGATAGGTATGATGATGAAAAGTGATGATATGATGAATGATGTTTCTTCTATGAATCCATGACTTACAAAATCATAGCCTGTTCTGTAGATTACATAGGCGGGTCAATAAGCATTTAATACCTCTTTTAAACTTTACTTTGGTGGTCGACCTCTGCAGACTTTCAGGAAGACAGTCCCACAGTGCGATACCTCGTGACAACGGGCTCTTCAGATACTTTTGATACTTTCTTTTGATATTTGTAAATTTAATTTTGTTCCTGCTCCGAAGGTGGACTCTAGGTCTTGCCTTATTGATCCTTTCTTGATCAGAACATAACCTGTACATTAATGATGATGATGAAACTGTACATGCACAGAATGTTCTCATTGATATTGGGTGCTTGATGGAATCCAACATCTGTATATTTCGTTTTTTATGTATGGAAACATCAACCATGAAAGACTGAGATAAAATGTCACCCCCATAATGCACTCATTCATCTCCACAACCTTTTTAGTTACTGAGAAACCCATTAAGACTATGTGTCAATTATCAAGCTCAAGTAAACAACCAGTACTGCTTCTCCATGAAACTATACAATGGCCAAAGCCCCTTACGAGAACCACATTTCTTTATGTGAAACCAAATCAGCTCACAGTACCAACCTACCCCTCTTACTCCCACACCGCATACTGCCCCTTAAGCCCCATACCCACTAGGCGACTTTACCACCGACTGGCGATGGGCAACTGGGAGAATTAGCTGATTCTCCCAGTTGCCTGTAAGTATATCATACTGGAATGTGCAGGTTTGATCTGGCTCGCCGGTAAAATCAGCCGATCCTAGGGGCAGAATCGGCCGATTTTAATGGCGATCCATGACTCAGGGATAATCGCCTAGTGGGTATGGCCCTTTAATAATATTCCCCTCACATACTGCCCGACCGGTGCGTATTGAACCACAGTATCGATTGATTCCTCCGGTGTCTGGGAGGACTAAAGCGCCCTCTACCCCTCATTTAAACCGATCACTCCAGTACTTGGAGACTATTGATTTCACACCACAAAACCTGAGACATGGTTCTGCTCACGTTGGTGTACTCGCGGGTTTTTATGTTCATTCAGGGGCTAGTTTATAGACATGTTGTTCACAATGGTGTACTCAGGACTTTAAGGATCAGTCAGACATAGTTCATAGACTTATTTCTACCCAAGATGGTGAACCTTGGGTTTTTTTACGTCCATTCAGGGGCTAGTTTATAGACATGTTTTTCAAGATGGTGTACTTTTAGGTCCAGTCAGGGGCTAGTTCATAAGGCCGTATTATACTATGTGTCGGCTCGTACACGTTAGGGCATTTCCATACGCGTTTTTGCCAACGCGAATAGCAAACGTGAATCTAGCCACCAAACGAGAAGTATAATATATGATATATATATAATTCTAAATTCCGATGTGAAATAATTGCCCAACACGATCCAAAACGCATAGTATAATATATTTCGCGTTGGGTCCGAAGTGAAATCTAATATGACCTGAAGGCGAAGTGTTCTTATTGGGCAAAACCAGCAAACGCGAACACGGATCCGACGCATAGTATAATTAGGGCTATAGACTTATTTCTCCTCATAATGGGGATATTGGTGGTTATAAGTCATAGGCTAGTTTATAGACATTTGTATGGTCACAATATCAACAGTGTACTCATTGGTTTTTGTGTCAGTCAAGAAACTAGTTCATAGACATGTTTCTGCTCACGATGGTGTACACATGAGTTTTTATGTTCATTCATGGGCTAGTTTATAGACATGTTGTTCAAGATGGTGCACTCAGGACTTTTAGGTCTAGTTAGGGGCTAGTTCATAGACATATTTCTGCTCAGAATGGTGTACTCGTTGGTTTTTACATTCATTCAGGGGCTAGTTTGTAGACATGTTTCTGCTCAGAATGGTGTACTTGTGGGTCTTAACTCCAGTCAGTTGCTAGTTTATAGACGTGTTTATGCCCACGATGGAGTACTCATGTTTTTTTGTCAGTCAAGGAGCTAGTTTTTAGACATTTTTCTGCATACTAATAATGGTGTACTTAGGGGTTAGTTAACAGACAAGTTTATGCTCAAGATGGTATACTCATAGTTCCATTCAGGTGCTAGTTTACAGACATGTTTTTGCTCAAAATGGTATAATCAGGGTGTTTACGTCCCTTCTTGGGCTAGCTCATACCATTCATGGCCTTTTATGTTGTTGTTTTTTTTTTATTATTATTAATTAACCACTTTCACATACATGTGCTCCTCCAAGTAGGTGTAGAACAATCTTGAAATATCCATATGGAATATAACTTATGTACATAATTGCAGTATAAAATAGAATGATTGACATTTAATCTAATATAACTTAACAGCTAAATTGTAGAGTAGTTGCAATAATAAACATAAGCAGGCATGTTGATTATGGGGCTTGTGTAAATTGAGACATGTTTCCGCTTGCAATGGTGTACTAATAAGTTTTCACACCCATTCATGGGCTAGTTTGTGGCCATAAGTATATGTCTGCTCGTGAAGGTGTACTTGGTTTTTACGTTCAATCTTGGGGCTAGTTAATAGATCTGAAATGGCCCCATGATCACCATTTAATCCCTAACACCCTGTGTAATGGCCATATTCAGTGCATGGTTAGTCCGCCAATATGACCCAATTGTATTATCTACCTGATGAGTTTGTGAAGTTGTTAGAGATGAATAGGTATTAATGCCACATGTAGATTAAAAATAGATTTGCTTGTATTTGAAACAGTTGAAGCTGAAAGCATGTTAGTGCACGCATGTACCATTATGTCTTCTTTTCGTATCTATCAAAAAAGGGGATGTTAGGGACCCCCTGAATATCGCCCCCCCCCCCCGCGCCCCGCGCCCCCACCCACCCAAAAAGAAGAAATACTGAATCTGTCCCCGAGCTCAGGTATTAAGGATCCATGATGATGACCTCTGTCTGTCCGAGTGCACATAAAGCAAGCTAATGCATTTTCAATAAAGAACTGTGCCATACAGAACGTGTATCAAGTACGGCTACAAAAACAGATCTCATGCACTGGCATGTTGAGACTGAGATAGTCTGGGGGAATAGTCCTTCCATGACCTAGTTAGCTCTTGAATTGTAGGTCCTTCGACCCACAGATTGTCCATTGCTATAACTGGGCAGGTCAAATCTGTTAAGGATTTTTGTTGGCCCTCTCTCTATACAAAGCCTTGACTGCCTTTCCACTGGTGATATAATTGCTTGCTATTTATGACACCCTCTTGCCATAAACTAGCAGTTGCAAAGTATACTGGGACGTACATGGGAAATCCCACCTAAACAGGTTGCTGGTTCACAGTCCTAGCAATGATGTTTTGGCAGGTAAAGATTGATAATTCGTGACATTTCGCCGTTAACGTTGTCAATGTTCGCACCCTCTATTAGAGTCTGTGCAAACGGTTTCAACGCTTGTCCGTTTTGGTTTTTTGTGACATCATTGTTGTTTTGTTTATTCGTGAAAAAGAGACGAACTGCCAAATTATTTGTAACATTGTGCACGGACTCTCATAGGGGGTACCACTATCGACAATAGGGAGTTTTAGCAACCCGAATGCATCCCCTAATTCAAACGCGACGTATCTCTTATCTCTGCTGTAATGACTGATGCCAAAATTATGCCATCAGAGGTACATTTGTTTTTCTATGCTATCAATGAGTAAATTATTGCCTTTCATATATCTGGTATCAGTAGTCTGTCACGTGGCTTGAAAGTTTTGTGATAAGTTTACGTATTGTGATACATCGTGGTTGCTAAAACTCCCTATTAGGGAGGATAGGCGACCCCAACACTGTCTGGAAGTACAGCTAAAGAAATTCCAAACACTGAACTGATATCCTAATACTATAGGCACATTTTATTAAACTTGAAATGTAAGATTCTGCAAGTAACTGATATTAGCTAGGATTAGAGATACGTTACATTTACGTTACGTGATGCGTCGGGGCTGCTTATCCTCCCTCATGTCACGAAAAACGTGTAGGCTATGGTTCGAGTTACATATCTTAGTGTAGCTATAATATTGTTGGTCCAATTTTAAGCACCCAGGAGACTGGGATGGCACTACAGTCTATCTGGGGTAGGAGATCTCTGTCTGTCTGGATGCAGTTTGCTCCAGTAGTCATCACTGGAATAACCTAGATATTGGAAAAACGTGTAGAAAGTGGTTCAAGTTTCACACCTTACTGTAGGTATACTATTGTTGGTCCAAGTTTAAGCACCCAGGAGACTGGGATGGTACTACAGTCTATGTTGGGTAGGAGATCTCTGTCTGTCTGGATGCAGTTTGCTCCAGTAGTCATCACTGGAATAACCTAGATATTGGAAAAACGTGTAGAAAGTGGTTCAAGTTTCACACCTTACTGTAGGTATACTATTGTTGGTCCAAGTTTAAGCACCCAGGAGACTGGGATGGCACTACAGTCTATCTGGGGTAGGAGATCTCTGTCTGTCTGGGTGCAGTTTGCTCCAGTAGTCACCACTGGAGTGACCTAGATATTGATGAGGGGTGAGCTCCCTGGAGGGGGGAGGGGGGGGGGGTCTGGGTGGTAATGAGCCGTGGGGACAGAGGGATGGTGGGGGTATGTATGGGGGGTCCCGATGTCGCATGTCAAATTTAATAATATTATTGGCTCTGTTGTTGTGCCGAATTTAAGAAAATCCCTTATCGAATGTCACTATAACTTATAGTGACATTCGTAAATTCATATATATAAGCTGTCGCCTGTAAGAAAATCCCTTATCGAATGTCACTGTATAACTTGGAGTGACATTTGTAAATTCATAAATAAGCTGTCCCCTGTCGAATTTATGAATTGGCTCTGTCGTCGTGTCGAATTTAAGAAAATCCCTTATCGAATGTCACTATAAGCTATGTCGCCTGTCAATTCTAAGAATTGGCTCTGTTGCTGTGGAGGATTTAAGAAAAGCTCCTGTTATATGTCACAAAAAGGTCCATGTCGCCTTGTCGATTTTAGGGGTCTATATAACCAGGATGAGGACGATTGTGGCGTAACAATGGCCTGATTTGAGGATTGGGTGCAGAAGAGGGACTATCTGGTGTAACAGTGGATTGATTGGAGATGGGGCCTATATGTCAGTCAGTGCGCAGGGAAAGAGAGATGCGTGTTTCCAGCTAATATATCGGTGTGTCAAGCTGAGAACCTTCTGTGCCATTAGTATTGCAGAGCCAGTACTCAGCGACCCAAAAGAGAGACTGTCATAATCCATTTCTACCCATTAAACCGCCCAAATTTGGTCTGCCCAAAACATGACACATTTTATATAGACTTTCAGGTCTCAGCTATTTGAATACACCATGTCAGTCAATTCACTAATCCTGTAGCACTACGTCTCAAATTTAGTAATGATAAAAGTTTGTACTAGCCTCCATGTTGTGGTGCACAATGTAGGGTAATAATTGAGTGACATTTTATAGGTTCCCAATTGTAGTTTTGGTGTTCTTTCATACACTTGTGCTAGGGTATACTACCATCTATAGCTTAAATGAGACACCGGTATTACTTGGGTAGCCTCCTGTTCTGAGTAGTTCACATAGGTATCTGGGACAATCTCACCATCGGCCTCTGGTAAGTTATGAGTCAATCTGTAAGTAAGATTAATAAAATTTAATCATGCCTGGTCATAATCCATGACCCCAGTACAAAACCTGGCTGGGAATCGAGCCCATGGCTTATGGGGGTGGCAGGGGCAGTAGTGTTATTCCTTAACCCTTTAGAGTCTGGGTATGACTCAGAGCTCTGATCCAGACTGAAGGCAGTACACTGACTCGGATAACCGTGTGTACTATCTGATCATTCTTTGGGTGCTGGGAGGGACACCTGCCATGCTCAATGTACTTCAGTATTGGAGGCTTATCTCTAAGTATCTTATTTTTGTCAAACATCAAGGATATAACAACTTCATGGAACTTTATCATATATGTATGTTATAGTGTTCAGGATTATTCTGAACCCACAACTTTCTGGGTTCTATGTTTACCAATTTTGCCAAAAGGTTTAAAATGCACCTAATTAAACATGAAGAGATTTCAATAGGTAAAACACAAAACACATAAGCAGTCAATTATAGACATTATTTAGTGGAGTATGAATTCTTCCAGAATTCATAAAAAAAACTATTTTTCTTTGACCCTTGGAAAAGAATCGTGATACCCCAATGGCTGTTCTATAAAGCAAGCACACATTAAGACTCTGACTAATTTATTATGAATTTATCAGAAGTCTTTCTGAGCAAATAATCAGAACCTCTTTTGTCTAGCCTGACGAACATGCCTTGAAAACAATAAGCTAAGAATCAATTCTTCAAGCAAGAACGCCTTCTTGATTATTGTCAATACTTTCAAGGATTTGTGTCAGGTTTTAAAACTGCACTCATTGAACATGTGTTGAATTCCCATGCAGAGGAATCTAACAGGGGTGGACCACTAAAATTGATACGGCGACAGGGGTATTTCTTAAATTTGACATGCGACATGGGGGCTTAACAAAACGACAGGGAGGGTTAAAAACATAGTGACATGCATCATAGATATTTCTTAAATTCGACATGTGACATTGGGAATAATAAGCATCAAAGACATACGACTTCAGCGTTTTTTTTAAATTCGACACTCGACATCATGACCCCCCCCCCCCCCCCAATCCAGAGCCCGAATCTACTGTTTTATTAATCACTAAAAGGCGTATTGCTAATTGCACCTTGAGGTAACGCTTGTAAAGCGTGATTGGGAGTGTTAATCCAATTAATATTGATTATTAAAAATCACTCTGCGTGAAATAATCTGTATTTTGTCACCGTGCTTTCTAGATTCTTGTTTCAATAACCACATCGTCTTCCTCAGCCTTTCACCTTTTCACTGATTTTCAGAAACACTGTCACGGCTAACTCTGGTGATTCAACGAAAACCGGCGTGCGCCGATGTTGAACCAGTTAAAATAAATGAATAAAAAAAACAAAAAAACTTCGTAGCGTCGGAAGCTAATCCGTTTTTAGGTCCCCCACCCCAACAAAAAAGAATTGTGAACTTTACATACAAAGGATTTTGATGGATTTGATCTTCGCTATATAAAAAGTAGATAGATTATCAGATTAGGTTTAACCCATTTAAACTAGACAATTGTTTTTAAACTTGAAATGAACAGCTACACAAATAGAATAACTCTTTTTAAAAACTTTATGCTGTGCCTTGCCCTGTTAATGATTATATTACATCAATAAGCGACGTTTTGTTTATGAAGTCTGCATCTTTGATAATAGCTGACCCATAAATCAGGGATGGATCTGAGATTCTCTTAATAACTTTCAGGGGTGGACATAAGTCTTAAAATCCAGGGACCAGTCGGGCCCTCAGCTTTCCAAATCTAGGGGCTCACACCAAAATCTAGGGGCCCTCAAATATATATAGTCAGATTGTTTTTAAAAACGCTATGTTTTATTGTAAAATATATAGAAATCTGTAATAGTTATCCATGATTTTCCATGAGCCAGTAGGGCCCCTAGGCCAGAAAATCTAGGGGCCCGACCTGCTTTTTAAGGTCCTCGGGCCCCCGGGCAAAATTCACCCCCATACCCACTAAGTGATTTTACGGTCGCAGGGCAATGGGCGACTGGAAGAATCGCCGTAGGCATTGTTGGGCGACTGTAATATCAAGTAAGTTTGTTATTTTACTGGTGATTTCACTGGCGATTCTGCTCCGTTGCCCATTGCCCAGAACACAGACCATGCCCATGGAGAATCACCCAGTGATCCATTGATAACTTGGTTGCTGGGCGACGTCACCACTGTTCTCCCAACGACGGTAAAATTGCCTAGTGGATATGGACCTTTACATCAAGATATGCTAGGGAATATAGGGAGATCACGTGCTCCAGCACCCCTGTAAATCTGGCACTGCCCTTGTGACAGTTTTAAACTGAGACGGTGTGAAAGGTTCCCCCCCAGGGCCTGGTATATATACCTAATGAGCAGCTCGTGGTTGACCCCGTTCTGAGGGCCCCACTTGAGCCACTCGCACCCCACTCACATCAAACATTAACAGTGGAGGTTCAGGGGGAACAAAAGGCAATGTACACACTGCAGGCCCTTGACCAAAGGTCAGAGAGTTGGACAAAGTATGGCTGGGAGATATCACGTAGACAGTACTTGTTGCATTATTTGCCAGTAAAACGGGAGATCTTTATTTTACTGCGTAGATGGTATTTTTGTTACGGATTAGTGCAAAAGGTATATCAATTGATCAGGAAATGGCAATGGGAATCTATATTTATATGCAGTCTGTCTATAGTTTGGAATAAATGCATTGCATGTAACTAATACACCGACCATGAATGCATTGCTAAAATGATCTAATGAGTTTAAGTCATCATGTATACATAGCCGTATTTTACGTGTTAGTTTTTTAGTTCAACTACATGAATTTTTTCTGAATATGTAACTTCACAGGGGCTGATCCAGAGCCAGTGCTCTAGGAGGAGCAAACCCCGATCCCCTCCCCCTTATAGAAATGAAAAATAAAAACATTAGATTCACACAGATCTTCCAATTTTAAGATGCAAACATTTTGTTCAATGGATCTGGGAGGCAAATCCCAAAATGCCCCCCTCCCCGATCCGTCACTGCTTCAAAAAGAACCAGTCAACATACAAACCAATCGAATAGCTTTGAGGACTGGCAATGTACCCTACGTATGGCCAATGCTCAATATAATCCTTATAAAAAAACATGGGCAAGATTAGGTTGACACCAGAAAAAAAACATCCAATATATGTTTGACCCAGGCAATTTGTTAGACTTTTCGGGGGATGCTGGTTGGTTGTTATAAAAGCCGACCTCGCTTGGTCCGGCGTGTGCACGTAGACCTAATACATTAGACTAGGAACAAGCAGTGTAATGGCACCCTGACATGACATCATGGCGTGGCCCTTGATCCACGTTGTAACCTGTCCAGGGTCCTTAGCTACCGAGGTTAGCTGTACTGTATTACCCAACTACTAATTTTAAACAGTGGTGAGCTCTACGCTATTGTCTAGTTCCTAATGTCTAAAACCGGTTAGTTGTACCATATTGCCAAGCAGCTATATGGTGATATCTATCAAAGGAGAGATTTACCATTTCCCCAACTGTTAATCATTTTTGTAATTATCTATCAACATGGCTTTCTAATACTAACATTGGTTGCCCCACCCCTAATGTCTTATACCAGTTGCTGTACCAAAATGCCCTACCATTAATATTTAACTCGGGTTTGCTCTACCATATTGCCCAGCTTCTAATATTTAACGCTTATCAACTGTACTATACTTCCCAGCTACTAATATCTAACTCTGGTTATTGCCAAATTCCTAATATCTATCACAGTTTGGCTGTACTATAATGCCCTTATATCTGACAATGGTCGGCTATACAATATTGGCCAGCATCCAATATCTAACAATAGTAACATATCAGTTGATATCAGGCTATGTGAGGAATGGGGGTACATTAAATATAGGCCGTTTCCCATGTGGGTTGTTATTTTCAGCATCATGACTACATGCAATCATGCATACCTACTCCATTCAATGCGATCATATGTATGCAAAGGACGGTTGGTGTTATTTGTAGGAACCAAGGGTACCAACCACAGAGGGAAAACAGGGAAAAGGGCAAAACATAGGAGGAAAACAAAGGGAATTTGGAAATTTTGCCAAAACACAGGGAAAACACAGGGAATTTCATTTGGCCAGGTATTGAAACTCCTGATTCTCAAGATATTAGGGATTTAACATTTTGTTGTTGGGTTGAGCAAATTTTTTCTGCGTGCAGAGGCTTTTAAATTTGAAAAACTTGCTGGATATGACACAGGGAAATATTGCTGCGGGACAGGGAAATCTCAGGGAAAACACAGGGAATTTACAAATGGACTTTCTGTTGGTACCCTGGTAGGCTATCCAGTTAACAGTAACCAAAGCTACTTCTTATCTGAATAAATATAAGATGAGACAGGCTTTAAAGTCAGCGGTATTGTAAAGGCTAAAATTTCCATTACTCATGCATCCAAAAGTATATATTAATATATTTTTAGTACTCAGAAGAACCTTCATCACTTCCCTACTCTCTTAACACTACTTATAAGTAGTATACCAAAAGTTAACCTGTCATCAGGCCCCCATTCATTGTTATCCTCACAAAACACCACATGAAACAACCAGATCTTCAGAAGTGACCTGTGCCAATATTATGCCATAACATCTGCTGTTATCCTGCGGTCTGACCTTAGCTAAGGGCCTCACACCAGATGGCCATGTTGGTTTGAGACATGTAGGTCAAGAGGCCTATAGATATGGAGGCCAGACGGTGTGCTCTCCACGGGTTGGTGATTCGAAGGTTCCTCTGCGGTAGGGAGGAGCTTTTATATTCTGGTGCTTTTTGGGAATCATAAAGAGCAAGAGTGATTGATTAAAATATTTGGGAGATTTGCTACATTTTCAAACCATTGTTGGTTATGTCATTGCCTGATATTGTATTGACTATATATGTAAAAGTATTGTATTTCCAAATAAACTTATATTTGACATGGTCCCCTTCTTTTCCTATACTACTTGTAAGGAGTATACACAAAGTTACCACTTCATCCTTTCATCGTTATCCCCACTAAAATACCACACTAGACAACAGGACCATCAGTAGTGACCTGTGCTAATATTATGCCATAACACCTGCTGTTATCCTGCCGTCTGACCTTAGCAAAGTTTCCCACCAGACGGCCATGTTGGCTTTAGACATGTAGGTCAAACGGCCTGTAGATATGGGTGCCAGACAACACGCTTTCCAAGTGTTGGTGTTTCGAAGGTACCTCTGCGGTAGGGAGGAGCTTTTATATTCTGGTGCTTTTTGGGAATCATAAAGAGCAAGAGTGATTGATTAAAATATTTGGGAGATTTGCTACATTTTCAAACCATTGTTGGTTATGTCATTGCCTGATATTGTATTGACTATATATGTAAAAGTATTGTATTTCCAAATAAACTTATATTTGACATGGTCCCCTTCTTTTCCTATACTACTTGTAAGGAGTATACACAAAGTTACCACTTCATCCTTTCATCGTTATCCCCACTAAAATACCACACTAGACAACAGGACCATCAGTAGTGACCTGTGCTAATATTATGCCATAACACCTGCTGTTATCCTGCCGTCTGACCTTAGCAAAGTTTCCCACCAGACGGCCATGTTGGCTTTAGACATGTAGGTCAAACGGCCTGTAGATATGGGGGCCAGATGACGAGCTTTCCAAGTGTTGGTGTTTCGAAGGTACCTCTGCGGTAGGGAGGAGCTTTTATATTCTGGTGCTTTTTGGGAATCATAAAGAGCAAGAGTGATTGATTAAAATATTTGGGAGATTTGCTACATTTTCAAACCATTGTTGGTTATGTCATTGCCTGATATTGTATTGACTATGTATGTAAAAGTATTGCATTTCCAAATAAACTTATATTTGACATGGTATAGGCTTATGTACACCAATTGGTTATACTCATAAATTCAATTGTAAAAAAGTAATCCAAAGAACCCTTCATCCTCCCCTTCTTTCCCTATACTACTTGTAAGCAGTATACACCAATTTATCCCTTCTGCAGGACCGCCCCCTTATCATTATCCCCACAAAATACCAACCTAGACAACCAGAGTCTCAGAAGTGACCTGTACTAATAATTTGCCATAACACCTGCTGTTTGGATGGAGTCTGACCTTAGCTAAGGGCCCCCCCACCAGACCGCCATTTTGATTTTAGACATGTAGGTCAAGAGGCCTGGCGCTACGGGGGCCAGACAAAGCACTCTCCAATCATTGGTATCATAAAGGTTCCTTTGTTAAGGGGGTTAAAGTTAGAATAACGTTACTTATTCAGTATCCAAATATGTCTTTAACACATTCATTACATTTATTTGTACTCAGAAGAACCCTTCAACACTGCCCCATTTTCCCTGTAATACTTTTAAGTAGTATACACAAAGTAACCTCTTTATCAGGCTCCCTCTCTCTCCTTTCATATTAACCCCCATAAAACACCACACTAGACAACTGCGGCCTCAGAAGTGACCTGTGCTAATATTATGCCATGACACCTGCTGTTATCCTGCGGTCTGACCTTAGCTGAGGGCCTCATACCAGACGGCCATGTTGGTTTTAGACATGTAGGTCAAGAGGCCTGGAGCTATAGGGGCCAGACACCACTCTCCAAGCATTGGTGTCCCCATGGCCCCTCTGCTGTGGGGAAGAGTTTTGTGGTGCAGTTCAGAAATCATAAACGACACATAACAATTAATAGTTCATTAAAATGTTTAGGGTTTATTATTACATTTTCGCTTAGGTCATTGCCTTATATTGTATGGACTTCATAGGTAAAAGGATTGCATCATCAAATGTACTTATAATTATCATTGTGTAAGCCAATTGACCAGTTATATCCAGAAGTTAAAACATACAAAATAATACAAAGAAACCTTAATCGCTCCCCTACTCTCCCTACACTATTTGGAAGTAGTATACGCAAAGTTGCCCCTTCCTCAGGACCCCTCTACATGATATTATTATCCCCACCCTACATGATATTATTATTCCCACAAAACACCACACTAGACAACTGCAGCCTCAGAAGTGACCCATGCTAATATTGTGCCATAACACCGGCTACTAAAAACTCTCCAATCATTGGTGTCACAAAGGTTCCTTTGTTAAGGGGGTTAAGCATAGAATACCATTACTTATTCATTATCCAAATATGTCTTTAACACATTCATTACATTTATTTGTACTCAGAAGAACCCTTCAACAATGCCCCATTTTCCCCGTAATACTACTAAGTAGTATACACAAAGTAACCTCTTTATCAGGCCCACTCCCTCCTCTCAACCCCCATAAAATACCACACTAGACAACCGGGGCCTCAGAAGTGACCTGTGCTAATATTATGCCATAACATCTGCTGTTATCTTGTGGTCTGACCTTAGCTATGGACCCCCGCCAGATGGCCATGTTGGTTTTAGACATGTAGGTAGAGAGGCCTGTAGATATGGGGGCCAGACGACGTGCTCTCCATGCGGTGGTGTTCCGAAGGTTCCTCTGTTGTGGGGATGAAACGTTATATTCCTGTGCAGTTCAGAAATGTTAAGAGCACATAATAATTCATTTCAATGTATAGAGAAACTTCTTACCAATTTGGGCTATGCTATTGCATAATAATAATTATTTATTTTGGATAGAATTATAGAACTGCCAACTAAACATATAGCACCCTATATATAGGGCAATTGATTTTTTTTCTAAGAAAACAACATGTCCTCTTTTTTTCTTTTTCAAGCCCGAATAATACATAGGTCTGTTAAATAGATGGAGATACTACTGTTAACCATGAAAATGTGTTTCCTTTTCTTTTAGAATTTAGACGTTCGATCTGCTGTACTAAATACCCCCGCTGTTTGTTAAACCACTTAGCACCAAAACAAAAACCTCAGCCTTTACAATCCAATCCAGGCCCAACCAGCACACCCAAATACAATATCAAAGACTGTGTTTGGAGAGTGGAGACAGGCGGCTGTCCCAGACCTGTAGGCGGTTCACAGACTGCTGTGTTTGGCTCGGTGGGGGCAGACATTACGGCAGACACTGCTATCGGCCGACAAAGCCGCGACAAGAGCTGTGTCAATATTTCATATTCCGGGGGCCTGTATCACGACATGGCCCCCGGATCACAACCCCGGGCCTGCCTCTCCCCACTTTTCTATCAGACTGCTCCACATCAACCCCATTATATGGAGGGGAGGATAATTCTTTATTTTTTAGTCATGATAGGCCTATGTGTGCTTTAGTAAACTATTTCTGTGTGGTGGTAGGTTATTTTTGTGCCTTCTTTTGGAGATCGTGCTTAGGGCAGGTGTTTATTTTTCAGAATGGATAGCTTTGATAGAGAATGGTTTGTGCCTCCTGTTGATTCAGTATAATTGTTTCAGGTTCAGTAAAAGGATTATGAAGTAGCATTTAGAGAATTAATAGAGTGGCGTGGAACGTGATTATGCCTACTTTGTCTCCTTGTGATAGAGTTTACTTTAGCTTTATTGGAAAACTTGGGTAAAAGGAAATATAATAATTTCAAATATAGTTAAAAATCCTGTTGGAAAAGATTTGATATCTTCAATAAAAAAAAAGAATAATTTGATAAGAAGCTGGAAATTATAAGCAAAATGGAGTGTTTTGAAGAGGTCATGTGGATATACATAATCAGTTTGCATTCCGCCCTATGAGTTCAGGTTCCCATCTGCATATCTAATATTATATATCAGGGTACTATTTAGGTGCCAACACAAGGGCTTTGCATTTCAGAAACTAGAGATTTTCATTGCCCAGATGCTATTTTAAACACGTTTCTTTATTCCAATATGCTGAGTCAATCTTCGTAGGTAAATACCCAAAGTAGGTCAAAACAAAAAAAGAACTACATGACTTTGGCATAAGACTGGATTTCACGAGCCACATCAAGGCCCGGCCAGACTGCCTAACTGACCTCAACACTCATAACATTTATCATGTAAAAGCCTCCACCCTATGGCCTCCAAGTAACTTCCCTTCAGGTGAAATCGGAGTCCTCATGAAACATATACCAATACTAATATCTGAGGGTGTGTGGGGAGCAAGGGGTTAACTACCATCTAGATACCCTTTACCTTCCTCACCCCATCCCCTTAACTTCCACCCCCAACTAACCCCCCTACACCCCCACCCCCCACACACCCTAAAGGAGGCCGCCCCATTACTGTAGTCTGTATCAGTAGATTTACTTATGAAACGAAACTACCTGATCAATACATGGGGAGCAAGGGGTTAACTACCATCTAGATAACCTTTTCCTTCCACCCCCCCCCCTACAAACACACCTACCCTACACCCCATACCGTAATCTTAGTCTATCAGTAGATTTACTCATGAATCGCTGGGCATGTAACAAAACTACCTTATGGGTGCATGGGGAGCAAGGGGTTAGGTACCGTCTAGATACACCTTACCTTCCACCCCTTCCTGACCCATGAGCCCCTACACAGCCCTAGCTCCCACCCCCCTTCCCCACCCCACATACACACCCTCCAGGAGGCCGCCCCATACTGTATCTAAGCCTGTATCAGTATATTTACTCATGAAATGTAGGACCTATAACAAAACTACCCGATGGGTGTATGGGGAGCAGGGGGTTAACTACCATCTAGATACCCCTTACCTTCCACCCCCTCCTGACCCCTCCCCCACTCCCACACATTCACCCCACAGGAGGCCACCCCATACTGCAATCTAAGTCTGTATCGGTGGATTTCCTCATGAAATGTAAGTCCTATAGGCTATAGAAAAACTGCCCGATGGGTGTATGGGGAGCAAGGGGTTAACTACCGTCTAGATACCCCTTACCTTCCACCCCCTCCTGACCCCCTCCCCCCCCCCCCACACACACACCTACCCCCCACCCCATACGGTAATCGTAGTCTGTATCGGTAGATTTACGACCCTGGAGGAGCCCGTCAGACACCCCTCCTGATTGGCTGCTGCTCACACCAGAACGAGGCCGGCTCTCAGTCAAAGCGAGGCTGGACCCACCAAGGTCAAGGTCGAACTGATAGTGACCCGCCATACTGGTTCCGGTTTGTTTTTGGTGAGGGGGTAAAGTGGGGGAGGTAGGGGGGAGGGGTCGTCAATAACAGGTCTATGCGTCTAGGAGTTGATCAAGGGGGCGCTGGCTGAGCTAGCCGATCTAGCCTGATCTAGAGAATTGCTATAACCAGCGTATTTTACCTATTGGCATAAATGGAGTATCTTTTTTCCTACAATTTTTTGTTCAGTTTTTCTTTTTCTTTCCAACCAGCTCTTTTAAAACATATCTAACTTATTGTATACTTAGTTCAACACCTCCAAGTAACTTCCCATCTGAAAAAATCGGAGTCCTCATGAACATTTAACAATTCCAGTTTAGTCTGAAAGGGGTATGCAACTAGATTGTACACAAAGACTTCTATAGAATAAGCTATTCTAATGTCGTAACTATAAGCCCTCCTAAACTTTCCCGACGATGCCCTATTTGTGAAAATAGCTTTACCTAAACAACAGATGGATATCCATCCTTCCATTTCGAATGACACTTTCAAACACTGAAGTATAACAGAAAGCAGACCTGATTTTAAGGTGTTACTTTAGATGATGTCAAAATAACTGAAGTTAGATACTATGAAATGTTAAAAGGTGAAATTAACCTGGAGGAATGTATTAACAAGCATCAGTATACTATTACATGTGATATCCATTGATTTCTGTTTTGAATAGTATCATTGAAGCTACACCCTTTCATAATCAATTTCATTCCGCCCTTCCCAGTACTAGTTTGACCTCCCCCTATGTATACCAGTAGTAAGGGTTAAACTCTATTTGAAGTACACAGCCCAGCCTACGGCCAGACGGCACAACGTTAGCTATAAACTTTATGGGGGAGATTATTCCATCACCCCTAGGGCCAGTAAAAGCGCTCAACACTGAACCTCGAAGCGCAAAGCCCTTGTAGGTATAATTATATACGCCAATATTATAGCCCATGCAGCCGGTTTCACCAGAATTATACTCCACGGGAATTACCTGATATGCAGAATGTCTAATTTCCCTGGTGTGTGATATAGAAGGTTTATGGCTCGGGAAAGTAGACTATAGGCTACAGGTGATAGGGTGGGTGGGTGTGGGGAGCATGTAAAGTATGGAGGGGGGGGGGCTTAGGGTGTTGAATATAATCTATAGAGGAACTTATCATATAGAGGTCTATTTTTAATAAGATAACAGATAATAGAATGAACAAAGATTATAATTATTTTTCTTTCAATACACCATAAAACTAAAATAGGGAATATAGAGGGAATATATGATAAGGAGATCTACCTGTGATTGACAAACAAATATTTTCTCAAGCTTTATCACCCGCATGGCCGGGAGGCAGTACATACAAGGGGTGGTGCATAGTGACAGGCTTTATGTACCACTCCTCATTTTCAGTATTTTCAACATATTTTCAAAGAATTGCTTGGGTGATAAAATATAGAAGAACCTTTGGGATCATCCTTGGATGGTTGTATGACCCATGGGATTGTTAAGACTCGTGGGCTTTGCCCTTGGGTCGTGATGAACCTCATGGTCATACAGCCACCCTCAGACGACCCCCATGGGTCTTCTTATATTATTACACGTTGAATTGTCTAATAACTAAAGGCAAAGTGGCACGGACTTTTTTAAGTAGTAATACTGTTGTATTTTTTCCTGTTTTTGCAATATTCCATCAAAATGGGATATCCTAAAATATCATATAAACCATAAAATATTTCTAATCTTTTCAATATGGCTTCATCATTGCCTTATCCAGGTTACCATTCAGTCCCAAGAGTCACACAGCCCCATATTCGGAATCATTGATAACCTCTCCCAAAAGCCTCCCAAAAGACATTAATTTTCATCAGAAGCATGTACTTAATTTCCCCCACTTTAATTGCATTTCCTATTTCGGGCCTCCTTAAATCGATAGCTTCAAATGGCCGATGTTTCGGGCGGGCAGCGGTGAGGGCCTCTCGGCAGTTTTTAAAGCGATAAGCCTCATAAGGCTGTTTTCACAAAGTGGATAACAGATTATATATGGCCGCCTTCTGTCCTGTTTTTATCAGTGGAGGATTATCTGTATACTTTATGAATAGTATAAGATAGTTTAGATGTAATTATATGATTACCAAAATAATCAAAGACATCAAAGTATCAGTCTTAAGCCTCTACTTTATGGGGAAATGATAATTTGTGTTTACTCATTTGCTTTGATTTGAATGCAATCCAGTCAAACATGTACTATTATATGAGAAAGATAGTGCTTTGTTCATAGTAGTTTGGAGAATCGTGACTACTGAAGCACGACCAAACCAATTGCTATTTTAGTTGATGATATCAAAGATATTATAGCTGGAAGCTCGTTGATGACATAATTATATTCATGGATGAAGCCCAAAATAACCTACCAGCGGTCTTCAAGGGTTTTTGACCTTTGGAACCAGTGTGACCCATAACCTTAAAAGCCAAGGGCCCTTCACAGGAAAAGACCACTTTTTCCTTGTAATATTTCAAATGCATCATTTCCCGCAATATCTATGCTTAAGGAAGAGATTGTGTCTTAAATTGATTAGAAACATGAATATTTAGAAAGAAAAGTTGGTTTCTTTGTCCATGCTAATGTTATTAGGAGCTACCAAGCAAAGGGTGTAACGTCGTAGAACGTTATTAGAATGTCGCACATCTTGCCTGGTACGTCGCCCTTTGGCTGAGTATCTCACCAAGAGAATGTAAGGGGCCTATGCCTTTTTTAAGAGCACTCAGTGCACGTCTCCCCTCCCTCCCTCCCCCCATCCTATTCAGTTTTCTGAAATGGATATTACCTGATATGTTTTCCATTGAGCTCTATTCTAATAGTATTTTCCCTGTCTGTCGTCACAGTGTTTTGCTGTGTTTCCCCCTTTTCAGGGACCTCAGTCCACAGGCCCCTGCCTGTTTATTCACTTGAGTTAAATGTTATCTTATACATTCGACATTATCCTTTTTGTGCCCTGTTCTAATAGTACTTTCCTTGTCTGTCATTGCAGTGTTTTGCGCTGCTGCGGGCAGCGTACGAGGGGAAGACGGACACAGTGATACAGATGTTAGACAGTGGTGTGCCCGTGGACATGGCAAACCAGGTGAGGAGACAACTAACAATTAATTATATAAAATCTAATGTTTTATCAGCTGACCTGCCAAGTACCTTTTGAAAGTTATAAGTCACTAAGTCATCAAACTGTGAATTGGAAAACAGGCAGTAACTTTCTGTGTTCTTTATAAGTTGTCTGTTATTTTCAGATACGGATATTTCAAATGAACACATACATATTTCTTGACCACCCTATACGTGCAGATCTGGAAATAAGGGTCTCAAGACCTTTTGAAATCAACTTCTTAACCTTCTGCAGTAATCTGGCATGTCTCAAGTCATAGTCATGCTGTAGATATCCCTTTGTTTCTCCAAATTAAGGACAATCGCACCATTATAGAACTACCATTGAGATTTGTTAGATAATTTACACAGTGAAAGTTACACCTATATAGGTATCAAAAATGAAAAAATAATGATAGGTCACAGTGGAAACTTTTCAGCTACAGCAGTTTATTTATATGATAATTATTCAAAAAATGCCTCAGAAAATTAATTTTGAAATTTTGTTTTATTTGCTTATTATTTTGATAGAAGTGATATGACAATCAGTCTAATGTTTTTATTAAATGTGTTCATGTGTACTCAAGTGAGAAAGAACAACTTTTGTAAAATTTGATGATGTAATATAAAGTTTTAACAGGAGAATATGCAAAATAAACTATTTCACAAATAGAAAAATTATAAAATAAAGTGTCATACAAAAGAATTGAACATTGAAAATTGCTCTAAAAGTTAATATGACATGCATATGGATGTAGGCTATCATATCCAGCCAAAAAAACAGGGGGTAACCGTACTTATTTGGCCAGCAGAGATGAATATCCATTAAAAAACCTAAAAATTGCTTAAAATAGCTATTTATTTGTTTTTCTATAAATTCACTGAATTGTTAATTCTAAAAGTATTTTGACAATTCTATCTTATTCCTGGGACCCTTATAATAATTTGGATGTATAATATGCCTTTGTACACCCTTTATTAAAAGAGTGAAGAAGAAAATGTAGTTTTTGTGGCAAATTTCATTTTTCAGTATTTGCAAACTTTTCTAAAAATTGGTCATGTTTCCCCATTTCTCTCTTGAAAACTATACCTTTTAGCCAATTTTCTATACCATTTATGAATTCTACATATATTATTGAGTCTTTCTACAAAATATAAATTAGATTGAGGAACTCTCATTTTTTGGATATTTGGAAAATGGCGCCATTGTCCTTAACTGCATCAGCTACTTTCCAAATAAGGGCCTTTCATACAAGAAATTGCTCATTTCAGTGATTGTCAATAACATGAGTCATTCCCCTATGTACATACTTCTACTTCCTATCTAATAGTTAATATCTAAGTGTAGAAAACTTTAAATTTCTAACGTGAAGATTAATTGAAGTATGCGGAAGAGCAAAGCTATGTTTGAAATGACACCCGGGTGATAAAAGGTTTTAAAGTTATAAAATATATACATAGGTGCCACATCTACTATGCACTATTCAATTTTTTCTATGAAGTATCATTACATATATATTCAATTTACTATGATAAAAAACATTTCCTTTTTTCAGACGGGACTACAAGCAATCCACTTCTCTGCCAAAACTTCCAATGTCGAGCTGGCTGAAGAGTTATTAAAACGAGGCGCCTCGGTAAATGCACAGACTGTGGTAAGTTACATTATATGGTTATTTATTGAGGGAAATTAGGAAATGGTTTATCAATATGAGCATATCAAACCTAGCTCTTTGTTACCAAGGGAAATAAAGAAGTGGTTTATCAATATCAGCATGTCAAACCTAGCTATAGTTGGTTGGTTATTGGGGTTTAATGCCGTAGCAACATCTAAGGTCATATCACGGCGAGAACAGAGTTTTGACAATTCTGTCTGGGATGATCGTATCTATGGATTGATCGAATCTATGAGAAGATAGAGACCATACCCCTACTCATTTACCGAGGCAGGTGTTCTTTAATGTGCCTGGTCCCATAGACAGGGCCATACACACAACAGCCGGTGGTCTACCAGAGACCTTTGATAACCCAGTTGTTGCCACTGGGAGACATGTAGAGGGGTATAGTAGCCAGCTCACCCCAGCCCAGGATTGAACCCAGGCCGCCCGCGCAACAGGCGGACACTCTAACCACTTCACCAACCCACACGCATGTAAAACCTAGCTATAAGTTACCTAGGGAAATTGGGAAAGGGTTTATCAATATGAGTATGTCAAACCAAGCTATAAGTTACCGCAGGAAATTAAGAAAGGGTTTTTCAGTATGAGTAAATGAAACCTAGCCCTTAATTACTTAGTGAAATTAGGAAAGAGTTAAACAATATTTAATGAGTAGGTGAATCCTAGGTATGCCACATTGTTGTGCAAACTCGTTGATCACTAAAATATGCACATTATGTGATTGTTCGGAAATTTGCAGTTTTGTGATTTTACCCTCACTCTAATGATACGATTATTAAATCTTTTCGAAAAATAGGTTTTCCTTAAGGACACACTTACTTTGACAAAGAACTTTAATGGAATTGGTGGAAATATAGCAATAGCTTGACATTGCGAGCCATCACCGTTCAGTTCTAAAACTTCAAGCTGGATAGAATCCTTTCAGCAAGACAAAGTAAAGCATATGCAAATCCTAGAACTAAGCTGCAGTAGGTTTGTGCACCATGGATATATATACCATTATGAAGTAGAAGGTAGCGTGCAGGTGTCCCACTAGGTGGGGTCTGGTTCCAAGCCATAAAGCTGACACCTAGACAGACTGCCCCATCCAGAGACAGACACCAAGGGTGGGGCTTTACTCTCTGACCCTGGAGAAGCAGCCAAAGGGGTAAGGGGCGGACAAAGTGTGGCAGTTTCCCTTGCTACACCCAAGAGCACAATCACTATATCCTTCATTATTGTCATGTATGTGGCCCGTAGCATCTTATGGGTAGAACAGAAATGAAACGAACAAAATGTGTTGCAATACACCTTTCCCATAAACCTGCGCATTCCACCAGTCTGCCAACCTTTTGGGCTTTAGGTAACTAGGTCACTTCGCTTCATATAGCTTAACTATAGCAAAACCCTTAAAAAATTGTTTCAAATTCAATACACCAGGGCTGCGCCACCTCAATGAAAAAAGATGTGTAGGAATGTTACTTTGTGTGTAGCTGCCCAAATGTTTTAATTAAATATTATAGAAAGAAGTCAGTCAGAACAAAGAACTGTGGAAATTAGATCACCAAAATTAATGAGCATTTTAATTCATCAAGGCTATTGCTCGCAGTTGTAACTAAAATGTCAGGTTTAAAGAGGCATCCCCTGCATTTAGAGATGTTTTTAGGCCTCAAAAAGGAGAAAAACAAAGCATTACCATTCAGTAGCAATTTGCGCAAACCCTCCTATATAGGCATCACCAGATTCACATCATAATAAGTCTGTTATCTTCGCTTGCCATAGTATCGTTGGTTCTACTCTACCCAGCCGCAGTTTGCATGATGTACCCCCACTCCGTGCCTCCGTGGTGTCTGGTCACAGCCCATAAAGCCTACACCTCGCTGTTCTAGGCCTGTCAGGGCCCCGTCATAAACCGTCTTTATGGCCCGCCTTCTATGGGAAACACTACCCTCTGAAAGAGACACCCATTCTCTGCCCTCTGAAAAGGACCATTTGCTCAACATGTGATTATCACCCAGTGATTCGTACCTTGAGGAGGGATTGCGAATGAGAGTAGATGGATGGACTGATACCTCGGGGAATAATGACATGCTCTCTTCTCTTTTTTTTAAAGTCAGAATAAGAAATATGATAATTCTTTATGAATAATGACACCTTTTGACCTACATATTTCAAAGGGACCAGTCCTATTTTATCTTAACTGAAGAGTACATTTTTGAACAAAGTACCTCAAATCCTATGAACTTATAATTCCTTACCCACCTGAAACTCACTGCAAATCATACAGCCATAAGCCACATTTACATAATGTCCTAATAAGATTAAAAGATCAAAGGTAGAACCTTGTTTAGTATCGAGAGGTTCGATTCTAATCGATATTTTCCCATAGTCTGGTCACAGCCCATAAAGCCTACACCTCGCTGGTCCAGGCCTGTCAGGGTCCGGTCATAAACCATCTTTATGGCCCGCCGTCTATGGGAAACACTACCCTCTGAAAGAGACACCCATTCTCTGCCCTCTGAAAAGGACCATTTGCTCAACATGTGATTATCACTTGGTGATTCGTACCTTGAGGAGGGTAGCAAAGAGGAGTAGATGGATGGGCTGATGGATGGGGAATAAAAGTATACTCTCTTGTTTTTGAAAAGAAGTAAGAACATATATTCCTCTTTTGACAACTAATAGCCTTTTGTACCCTAATTTCAAGGGAACCAGTCTCCCATGATTTAGAAATTTGCATTTTGAATCAAAGCACCTCAAATGCTATGTATTTGTAATGTATAATTCATCCGTAATGTATTAAAAAAAGATAGCCATTGATCAGTTTATAAAAGACTGCAGTAGGATGATTAGATCAGTGGAAGAGCCTTGTTCACTATCAAGAGGTTGTTTGTCAGATTCTAGGAGCAGTTTTACACCATATGTGAGCTCCGATTACACCAATTAGACAAAACGGAACTTTTAAGATTTTATCAGAAAATATATGGAAGCGGCTTCAAATAGAGTTATGATTTTAATCAATTTACAGTATAATCAGTGAGGTCCATTGTGATAGACTTTTTCATTTACCATTCAGTATTTTGTATAGCAAAATTACTGTTGATTATACAAAATAGGGTATTGGAAGATTCATACAGAATCTTCTAGTCTAAACGTACCCGTCGTTTTATATCTACCCATCATATATCCAGGCATTCAGAGGAAGAGCCCCATGGGCAAAGTGATGGATGGCTCTATGACCTCTAGTGTCAGATAGGTATGGTTAGGATGAGGACACATTTAATGCATCTGTGCTCCCCAAACTACTACTGGAGCATGTAATACAGTCTTTTCATATGCCTTTAAGGTATTGAGTTGAGATATAACTGTATGGTGTGTAATAATGTCTTTGATATTTATTCAGTTGTTTCCACCCAGCATTCTGGTATTTGTTTTTGTATACATGGTAGGAGTAATTGTCCAGGAAAGTTCTTTATCAAGTACATTACACCCTATTAAAAATTGGTGGTAAACACTTCGATAACTTAGCTCAGTTCATCTTCTAACAAAATGGAATATTACCATGAACTTATGGGTTAATAGTAAATAAAGTATGAACTACTTTTTGGACTGTATTTAACAAAATAGCGTTATCTAAGAAAAGAATTTCCTACATCTCAATACCGTATTAAAAAAGCAACTAGCCCGCCAGGGAATATATATGAAAGTGTAAACCACAAGTGTTATTATGCTTTCCATCGCCTCCATTCCCACATTCTTCGGTCTTGAATCGATACCTTCTCACAACTGATTACCCGCTGGTTGGCAGGGTCACACCTTCACATCCCTCTAAAGGTTCCCAGCGAAGGGAACAGGGCCTGCCTAGGCCAACACTTTATGTGGCTAGAGGGAAATACAGCAGAAAGTTAAGGTGACCATCCTAAACCTGCACAGAAGTGGGTGTATTCAAAGGAAAAACGTATGGATCATTCAGTATTGAGTTTCAAAAGGAGCAGTATTTCTTCTTTCTCTCCTTGGATGACTTAACAATAGTCTATAGTTTAACTCTGTGTGTGTGTGTGGGGGGGGGTTGTTTATGTGGGGGGAGGGGAGTGTATTCCCTAACTAGTCTCAGAAGTTACATAGACATTTTGATATCTTCATAACAATCAATGAAAATCACTTTTCAATTAGATTCAGTAAATTCTGTTACATTAATTGTATCAAGGAGAAAGGTTCCCACAAGAGTCCCAACTTTCTACAAAGAAAGTCATTAAACAACTAGAAATCCCTTATTAGAGTGTAGACATCTAGTTGTGCTGTAGATGAAATCGCTCCTTTGTAAATTGCCTGACAACATTGGGGCCCTGGATGCAGGGATGCTGATATCGGCTGTCGAATTCAAGAAATGCCTATGCGCCATGTCCTCATTGCTTATTTAACCTAACATCAAGCATCAAATTTAAGAAATAATCCTGCTGCCCTGTAGATTTTGATAAATCCCATGTCGGCTGTCGGCTGTCCCTTAAAGGCCACGTCGCACGTCAAACTTAAGAAATGGCTGTATCGTACTGTCAAATTTGAAGGTCTAGACCCATAACATTGTGTTAACCTACAACACATTGCCTCCAGATGGCAGTGTAGATAAGTGATGAAATTCTTGAGCCACTAAATTATACAACATTGACTTGGGTACACAGTGGCTGTTGGCCTCTCCACACTCCCTACAACCCCAATAAGTGGATTAGGTATTGATTTTGATCCCACTTGATAAAAAGACAAGTAGGAAGGCTTTAGTAAAGGGAAATAGCATGATGTTTCTCCCTTAAAGCTTTCTTTTAGTGTTACATCAGCTGTGGGATGTTTGTTAGTAATATATAGCTATCCTAAAGAATAATTACTCTTTACTTGGTACTATAATTATAGATGTGTTACTGACATACTTTACAACTGAGAAAAATAACTAGAATGTTTCCCCTCCTTCAATTAAAATTCTAACTATGGATATGAAGTGGCTATTTGGATCTAGGGTGATGAATATTGTGTTGATAGCAAGAACTCAGTGGAGTTGGAACAAATTGAGAAGTGGTTGAATTGAAGATTTTTGAAAATCAACCTTTTATGATAAAACTTAAAGTATAGAAATGGTATTAAAGTACAAAAGTATGGTACAAATCATCCACTCTGAAACTAATATTTTCCCTTTGTTTTCAGAGTGAGTGAGTGATGGATGTTTTACACCGTACCGATAGGGTAATTTTCACAGTGAAAACACACAGTGCTTTTTGTGACCCATAGCATTCTCCAGTCACAGAAGGTCAAGACCATCTCTCGCTTTCTTAGAGCGGGGTGGCCATGTCTGGTCATGGTCGAGCAGCCTACTTATCGAGTGGTCATGTCGCCCCTGACCCACCCCTGACCCTCTCTTTGTCCGGAGTCTCTTTCCTCCTTCAGGCCCTTTTAACACCTTATCTCTGCCTCTAGGAATTTTTAACCCCTGCTTTTCGCCCAGAGCCCATACCCACTAGGCGATTTTGACTAAGTCAGTCAACTGGTTTGTACTAAAATCGGCCAGTTCTCCCAAAATAATAAGTCAATTTAGCACATATCAAATATGTGCATATCAATATTGCATAGAGTTTGGCTATCTGATCATGAGTCAATGCAAAGATGGCTGGTATTTTTGCTAGCATTTTGTGATTTGTCCATAGATTGATTATTCAGCCCATTGTGTATTGGGCTTTACCTTTGATCTGAATAGGTTTCTGCCTTCGCATTATCAGAAGACAGCGGTTCAAAGGGGTTAAAATTAATTCTTAGGCATGGTTGCAGTTGTAATGGTTTGTGGGAGTTTTTCACCAATTTCAGCATTCTGTGGACGTACTAGCAATGGAAGTAGTTTCACCATAACGTTTCTAAAAGACACAATATGCTTTCAGAAATTAGCATCTTTGGGTTATTTGCATGTTTTCAGAAAAAGAGTACACCTCTACATGTTGTCTCCCTGATGGCACTCACTGAGGTGGTGAAGTTGTCCTCTTGGGACAGTCATATGGTCCCTTGTGCTAAGCAAGTACATCTAAACTGCATCCAATCTACATTGACCAATATGTATAATAATCCCATTTTATTCTCTGTTTTTCAGAAAGGGAACACGCCTCTACACGTGGCCTCACTGATGGGACACACTGAGGTGGTCAAGCTCCTGCTGCGGCACGGTGCGGAGGTCAACGCACGCTCTGACTGCTATGGGGTAAGTCAAGTTATAAGTATCAGAAGCTCCAACACACATTCTGACTGCTATGTTGTAAGTTATGAAACACACTGAGATGGTCAAGCTCTGATTGTGGCATGGTACAGAGGTATACTCACGCTCTGACTGCCATGGGTAATTTATTTAACACACTGAGGAGGTCAAGCTCCTTCTGCGGCATGGTGCGAGGGCAACACATACTCGGACTGCTAAGGGGTAAGTCAAGTTATAAGTGTCAGAAGTCTCAATGACATGCTCTGACTACTATGGGGTAAGTTAAGTTATAAGTGTCAGAAGCCCCAACACACGCTCTGATTGTATCGGGTAAGTTATAAGACACTGAGGAGGTCCAGCTCCTGCTGCAACACAGTGTGGAGGTCACCACTCACTCAGACTGCTATGGGGTAAGTTATAACACACTTATGATATACACTGAGGTGGTCAAGCTCTTGCTGCGGCATGGTGCGTAGGTCAACGTAAGCTCTGACTGCTTTGGGGTAGATCAAGTTATAAGTGTCAGAAGCCCCAACGCACACTCTGACTACTATGGGATAAGTTAAGTAATAAGTGCCAGAAGGCCCCTGACCCTACAATCCAAAGGATATCCAATTGAATATCATACATTTCTTCCCCAGATCTGCAGCCCTTTTTAAAAATTGGTTGGCATGAATTTGGATAGACAGAAACAGTTTTTTGTAAATGATCTAAAGTATAACGTAAACCAATATTGTTACATGTTATTTTTTAAATGGGATTTTTTCTATTAAAAGTATCAAATGCCGCTAGTAGCCCAAAACTGTTAAGGAATCTTTGTATGTGTGATGTGTGATTTGTGTGCTTTTAAATTGCAAATTTTAAGTTCAAATACCTTTTATTCCATGGCCATTTCAAAATAAGAGCAGATATGGGCTAATCAACTTCTTGATTTTGGTGAAAAGGAATGTGAAATACCACCAGAATATCCCTAAGAAATTGTTCTGATAACAGATATAATCACAACATTAACTTTCCAAACGCCAATAGTATTTGAATAATATTTTAGATATCTTAGGTAGCCGATTATGTTATATCATGGTTTAAGTTGCAGGAATGCAATATTATTTTGATGAAGCCAAATCATACGTATTTTCCTATGTCAACTCGTAAAAGATTCTATATAAATGATCATATTATATAAAAGAACAACTAATACAGGTCCAATTTGATTGCATGAGACAATTCAGAGGGCTTCCCAGATCAAACAATAGGCTGCAACTCCAAATAGTAGTTTTCATGCTGGTAAATCATCTAGTTAGGGAAATGGAATAGAATCAATTCAATAAACTTAGTAAACGGATATTAATAATCTTTCCATGGCAAGTTCCATAAGATCCAATAAACATTGATGCTTCTAGTCATACCATGGTTACCAGTACATGATTGACCCAAATTGATCCATATCATGTCTAAGGGCTGTTACATAGATAGGTGAACTAGTTATCCCCTCTTTATGGTCTGTTAACAGGAGATGAGGCAGTCAACAGTAAAAACAACTTTATGAAATGTGTGCCAGCACAAGGAAATTAAGCACTTAATCCTTCGCATATTTTTTTGTGATTTCTCAATAAGCCATTCGCTTTTCTTGTTTCTGCGGGATTCAGCCTGTCAGCTTTTCCTAATTACATGAGATGTTTCTTTTAGCGCTGGAAATAACTTTTGATTTGCAACATGGCGTAAACAGTTTTCAATCTCTTTGGATCCATGTTAACTTTTGGAAGCCATAGAAAGCAATAACACATACTCATACACTTATTCTGTCACTGAATAAAGATGGTTTATAGCTGGTTCACTGATATAGCTTTAAGATTGATTATCAATAATATGTATCTTTTCTGGCCTAAGCAGTAGAGATTGGTAATGTTTGTCTCTAATGCAAGGATGCCAAAAGAAATATTTTACCCATAATCAAAGTGAAACATTCATAAACGAGTATGTATTGATTTTTGAAGATGCATCTGGAATTCCTATACGACCCCCAACTCCCCCACGTGTTCCACATGAGAACTAATTAAACTGCCTTATCTGATATGCATACGCCCTCCTGTGGTTGAACTTGGTACTAGATCTGAATCTGGCAACCTCAGAAATAGATCAAAAAGGTTCTCTTATCTCTTATGACATAATCGTCCGAAAATAAATTGATGTGAAAGAGGGTCCCTTTGCCAGTGGACCTCAGACTGAAATTAACATTAAAGATAATGAATTGAATAAAATTATTTTATAACATTCCATATAGGTTTACAAAATCTCAACATATGTACCAACCCATCTCTTGGTTGTCTCTCAACCCTGTAAGTCATACAATACATTTCAGCTTAGATTTAACTCTGTAGTTTTAGCAGTGTTTGATGATATGGAAAAGTATGAGTTTAGCCTCTTACAATGAGTTTAGTTCTAGACAATATGTTGTACCAATGGGGGTGGGGCAGTCTAGTGGGTAGCGTGCTGGCATTGTATGCAGCCGGCCGGGTCCATTTTCCGGTACTGCATGATATACCACCTCACCTTGCTGTCATTTCCACCCCTATAGATTCAATCAGATAGTACATTGTAAAACCCCAATAATTTAATTTACCTCATCACATGCACCATTTGTGGTATACAGTATGTTGGCCAAACCAAAAATCGAATATTAACACGATTTCAAGGACATTTTAGCGATATCAAAAATCAAAATGACACAACTGTGGCTCGTCACCTGTTAAAATGTTCAAAAAACTCACTATCTAACACAATCGATTATCCGATTAACATCTCGATGTTAAAGTTCATTAAAGAACATCCAGACTCACGTAGCTCTCAAATCACTAGAGATAAAGAGGAAAAAAGATGGATGCACAGATTAGGCACCATCTTACCGCAGGGTTTGAACCTAATAGATTAAACTAGTTCAGGTCTCCCAAGCTCCAAACACCGTTTTTAATTCTAAAACCCCAATAACCATGAGTTGGTCCTGACATAGCTGAAAAATTGCTGAGTGAACAATGAATTCCAACAGTTATCATCATCATATTATGTTGTAGCATATGGTGTACTTGTCTAACGCCACTTTGATATCCAGTGTGGGAAGGGACTATTCGATCCAGTTAGGTGACTCACATTTTGTATTATTTTTCCCCGCAGGACTACTTCACCCCCCTGTACATGGCTGCCCAGATCGGGGACCAGGAGATTGTCACCTTACTGCTGGCTCATGGTGCAGACCCTACAAGACCCACCACAGTAAGACTAAAGCTGCATCCCCACTTGGGCGACCAAGCTTTTATTTGCAGGGCGACCTGCATTAACCCTTTCCAACTACAGCGACAAAGAGTAAAAATAAGCACTAGTCACCCATGGCAGAAAGTGTTAACATTAATCGGCAAGCAACTAAAATTTAAGTCGCCCAAGTGGGGACCTGGCTTAAAAAGCTTAGTACATCAATGGCTTACCATATTGATCAATATTGTTTTGCAACTCTAGCTTCAGTAGTTTTGTAGCTTCAGATTAACAAGATTAATACAATTTCATATAAAACCATCTTAATCAATGTGGTTTTCAGTTGTACTCTTCTGTTGATTGAACATGTGACATTTGTATGATACTCCAATATTAGTGATCCTGTAAAGTAATTACAGCAATCAAACCTACATAAATGAAAAAGTGAAGCTGGCCAGCTATCTTAACCTAACTACTGTGTGAAGAATTGATTCTAATCTCTTGCTTCGTAAGATTTATGTGATCAGAAAATTGATATAATTCTCACAAGTTTTTGAATGATAAAGCTTATAAATCAAACTTACTTAACAAGTAATGAATGTGTCATCTTTCAGAATGGCTCCACGCCGCGTCATATTGCCCAACAACAGGGACACCAAGTCGTGGCAGAGATACTCAGCGAGTACGAGAAGCGACTGCTGAACAACGGCAAGAACGGCGATAAAGAGTCCAACAGTGAAGAGGATAGCAGTTGCGAGGAAGGTGCTGAAGGGGGCGCTGCGGTCTCTCTGCTCCGCCGCAAGCTTGGTCCACCTCCGGTTTGTCAAGACGTCACGGCGAGCCCACGAAACAGCCCCAAGCGTTTCCCCCGGAAAGGCTCAGGGGATGCGAGTTCCGGAGAGGCGAGCTCCACACAGTCCAATGGGGAGGCAAGCTCATGAAAGCAGTAGACCTCTAGTATGAACTGTGATGGACTTACTGTAAAGGGGGTTTCCCAAGCTTTGGGAGACCTAATGGTATTCAACAGCTTGGAGAACCCCCAAGGTTAGGAAGTTTGTAAGATGATATAGGGACTTCTTTTTTGTTTCTTTCCTAATCTTTCTTCCCTGTTCCTTTTCTTTTTCTTACAAATGATGGTCTATGGTTTCCTTTTGTGTAAGATTCCTCTTGCATTTTTTGCTCGCTCTCTTTCTCCATTTCTCCTGTCGGTGGTCGAAATGAAAGGTGCAGTAGATTGCTTTGGTTCAGGAGTTTAGCAATAGAAGTTGGGGTCAGTTTCTGTATTAGGGACATGTGTTTTGGTCTAGATTGTGTTTCTTGTCTTTTGTAGATATTCAGTGTTGCCAGCCTTGTGCACAGAGAAATGCATAATCGTCCTATCTGTAGAAAAACCTCTTACGCAGAGTGCCTCTTGCCCTTTATTCATATATCTAATGCCCCATATCCAAAATCAAACTAGCAGTAGCTTCAGTGATCTTTGTATTGCAAGAAATCATAATAACTCACATTTAAAATGATTTTTCAGAAATCTCAGCCCCATGAGGCAATATTCTGATACCAGGAAGCAATGAAAAGCTTTGCCTTGTTCTTCAAGAGTGTGTGCTAAATCTTTACATCTTGGCTGTCGTAGTTATTTGATGTAAAGCGAAGCTGTCCAACCCCTCCACGGAAGCTTTTCGAAGCTTTAGGAGGGAGAACAAGTAAAATTTGCCAAAATTATGCCAGAACATTCCAGCCAAGCAATGAGAATGATGTGGAGATGTCCGGCTTGCTCTCGAACCAGGGTGAAAGAATTTAGAAACCGGGACTCTCTTTACGTCCACAAGCACAGTTGGTTTTCATATCAGTTCTGACCTATATACACATACTATTACATATATATTATAAGACTTTTCCCAGTTTTTTCAAAGGGCATTTAGTATGTACAATTATGAAAGGATGAGCCTATAAGCTATCAACTTTGATATGACATTTGAAAAAAAGTAGGCTTCTTGTGGCTAGATGCAATCGAATGATTCCAATGTAATATATGATAAAAATGATATGGTCGAAGAAACGAAAGTATGTAGGTTTGCAGAAGAATGTGATTCCTTTATCATGTAATTCATTATCAACTGGAAAAGACTGGAAACTGTTCCTCTATAGGCTCTAGCAACACTGCATATTGCTAAGGCACTGTACTGAGACTTCCCTAGTAGTCTCATAACAATAACCCTACAAGCAATCTATCCTCATGCCCCTCTTCTGATTGTCAAATAATATTCCTAAACAGAAAAATCTAGTGAACTGTATGTAGTGCAAAGCTCTATGCAGATAGATGTGTATCATAGCATTTCTGCATGGCATCCTCCAGACTCCCTTTCTACAAGCAACATCATACTAGCCAACCAGTAGTGTATTATTGACTCCAGAATTCTTGATGTGATAACTATCCTGTATTGGCCTACAGGTATTTGAATGCTGACTGGTAGTAAATGAATGGTCCAGGTTAGACTTCGGCCCCCGGTGAAGAACATTTTGGAAAACTGTCAAAATACTTATCGCAAGCTGTACTTAGTGAGGTAACTTCCAATGGCACAAGCATGCATCACAAGCATCAGTATCACATCCAAAACTCAGCCTTTTCTCTTCACAACTGCCTATGGACAAATGTTCTAGCTATGGACATATGTATTAAACTAGTCACTATAAACATTCAGTCAATCTTCATTCAGCAGCAATAAATTTTGATGTTTTTCCAAAATGCTCTGAGACCTTCCCAGTATTGACCAACCCATCTGCTTTCTGTATAGAAGAAAACTACGTCTCTTTAACATAAATGGGTGTTGAAATTGCAGTATACTTTGCTTTGTAGCTATCATTGGAAATAATTGTCAGCACTTTATCTAGCCCTAGGATGTTTAAGTATTATGATGTAGATTTAGAATAGATTGTTTGCTTCCAGTTGGTATGCTACATTTCTTTGCAAGAGGTCAAATCCTTAAGCAATCTAAAGTTGTGTACTGTTAGACAATGTCATTATGCATCCCTGGCATTGTATCACTACTAATTTCTTCAAAAACACATACCAAATTATTTAAGCTTATGATGGTTATGTTGTAGCTGTGAAAATGCAGATCTGATATTCTCTATTCCATTTAACTGTGTGATATCTCACCCAAATGTCTGCGAACGCTTTTCCCTAAGTGATACCATATTAAGTCTTCCCTCAGTCTTAATTTCTCGAATCCTATTCTCATCCTATCCCTTGTCAAGTACATGGTGTTGGGTTTAGTTCATGTGAAATATTAAGTATAATTTAAGGTGACGATGACGTTCGATCGCTTGGTGAATGTAAGAGGCAACAACAACAATAAAAAACAACAACGATCTAGGGTGCTTTAATGTTACTATTGAGCTTGAAAGTGGATGTCAGGATAAATTTTATTTGTGATGTTAGTTTTCACTCATCACTAACACTGAAATGGAATGCTTATTTTTGATGGTCAAAATTATGGTCAGCTAGTTTACTATCAGTGTTTTTAGTAATCCTTAATCTATAGTGAAAGTACAATGACCACATGTACTATAACATTTAATAACAAGAAACTGGTTAGGAATAAGAAAGGAAATGTAAAGTGTTTACTCCCTTAAGCTGGTGAGCCTGATCAGTGACCATTAAGAATGAGCATGCCTTAGAACACCTAGCAATAAATGTTAAGCACAATCACACCAAAGTCCACAATGTTCATCCTAAATTGGTGATGTAATTGTACTAACAGTGTATTGTTTTGAGGGATATTTCTATCAGAAATCTGCAGAACTGCAACAGCTGAAAGTTCTGGCAACACCTCTTCAGAGATTTCTTCATTGGAAGGTTTGTTATAGCTGTATCTCATTTGCACATGGAGATAATATAGTGGCACAACAGGTATATAACCCTATATAATTGAGGGTTTTATATCACAACCATCTGTTCATAAGGTAATGGGAATTATCTATGTTACTGTCTGGGGATCAAATCTCACTTTTATCAATTTTCTGCAATCTCAAAACCATCAAGGAAGACCAGAAAGGAATGCACTAATGCTTAACAACACAGCAATTTTGTTATAGATCAGAATGATAAGTTGATATTAAAGTCAGAAAAGTGTAAGCAGAATGGTATGTATAAATGTACATACTTCAAGTGGACATTCCAATTGTAAAGAACTACAATATGGATTGTTACAAGGTTATACTCTACCCATACTTATGATTTAATATTGGGATTGGAAGCCCAAACTTAATACCAGCTTCTACATCTTTTATTGTACCTATGTTTGTAATGGTCTCTTGATTGCCTGTTATGGTTGGTTCCAACTATCTAATAACAATATTTAATACAATATTATGTTTGACCATGCAATGATCAATGAGAAATTAACAAATGATCTGATAATTTACTATTAAATGTGCAATATTTTGGAATGTTTCATGGTAATGGTAATGGCAAAGAGCGATACATAACAATGTTTTGGCATACCTCAATACACACATTTCATTTTAAGAAGTTTAAGACATTAACTGCAAAAGCTGAAATTGTATAATAATGTTGAAACAATGCTACAACTGTAACTACACATTTTACTGCATTCTTCGGTCAATGAAAACTGCCTTTCGTATATCATTGGACTCAAATGTTGTTCCTTACCATGGGATTTCCTAAATAAAATATAATAAAGAGAATGCCAACAGCTTGGAAAATTATATGTACATTGATATAATTAACTTCATCTACTACAATTAGAAATATTGATGAATAATCACCCATCTACTCCAATCTTGTAAAAACGATGCCCAAAAACATGCATTTCTCCGAATGACTGTATCCTGTCATGCATTTGAACATCTAACTGTTAAAAATGAATCTAAACTGAGGAATAGACTGTATGTTCACTACATATTACCAATAAATGTAATGGTTAATAAGGGTGTATGTGTTTGTGTTGATTGTAATCAGTTTCATCTTTTGCTTGTTTGTTCATTGTCTTTCCAATACAGTAGTTATATATTTAATCTATACATACATACATACATACATGTAGGTGTTTTTTAACAAATCTCATTTTAACCATAAAAAGAACCAAGTCAGGTCATATCTATGGAATGTTTATTATTTGCCATCCATTATGATTCTACACTACAAATATTTTTGACACAGCACTTGCCAATATATTATTTAGATGAAGTACATTTTAGCTTTTCATGAAATAGTTAAAACTGTTTTACTAATACAGACTAATGAATAATAGGACATTTCTATCCTTATTATGAATGAAGTAGAAAATATAATGATGATATGCATTACTTAGCACCAAATTCACACAAAAACAAGACATTGCATCATAACATATCAAGTAATACTATGCTGCAGCTGTACACCACACAACTATCATCTATGGCTTCCATGGATATGCATCTTAGTACAGATAACCCATAACAAACAATCATATAAAACAAAATTACGTTGATGTAAAGAGAATACTATAATTTCAAGTAATCAGTTTGTTCCCATCTTTATATGAGGTGTTTCAATAAGATATACCATTTTATATTGTTCTCCAATGGATTAGCTAAGACAATAAATCCATGATGTAAATGTTTCCAGTCGAACTGTATGATAAAAATGTAGGTGTTAGTACTTCAAATCCTTGTAATAAATAATAAGAAATACCTTTGATAAATCTAAGCACCTTTATGTGTATTTGGCCATGACACATTAACAATGAAACAATGTCTTTGGTTATAGATATTACAGAAGCCAAGAGCTTAAAGTACTTAAAGGGAGCCAAAACCAATATGAGGTCAAAATGTAGGAAGATGTATTAACTATTGAATTACATTCTATGACCGTACCTGAGGCCCATAATAAAATAAAGACTATGAAAACATGCTTTAACTTCATCAAAATACAATAAAACATGTCCTTGGCCAATATTGGTGACCCACCAAAATTGGTTTGTTTACAAAAGTTTCTGTCTACAGACAGGAAAGACAGGAGTTTTATGGAATTCAATTTAAAATTCAAGTTACCTTTATGGTTTAAACGGTACCACTAGCTAAAGTTAGACTCTTAGCATGTATTTCTATAGTTATTCAAGTTTGCAAAATTATGTCACATTTTAGCAGAAGATTGCCTTTGAATTCCTTTAACCACATATAGGCTGTAAAAACAAGGATCTATACCTCAGAACTTATCTAATGTTGAAGTACTGTCCACTGTGAAAGCCTCATTACTGCTGACAGAAAACTCCAAATTTTTCGTGTATTTTAGTGGAAGTGATTCTACGCCCGGTTGCACAGAAGTATCAGTCTCAGTGTCATCCACACCTGTAATGTCATACTTAGGAACTACTTTTCCTGAAATATCCATCTGCGGAGGAATGTAGTTCCTTCTGAACAACTCTCTGGTAATGGCTGACACCAGAAGAATCATTATAAATGAGCACAGCATGGCAAAAGTCTTGAAAGGAAACTGCTGTCCAGCTTCTTCATCGTAAAATGGATATTTGATGAAAGGTTTCATCGATAGGGATGGTTCGCCTCCACCAAACCGCAAGATGATTCCAACCACAAGCCCAAAGAAGGAGCCATAAGCATTTGTAAAGTGGAGGAATACTGCACACACAAACTGTGGAAACAGTATGACATAGACAATGTCTGCGGTGAGCACGAAGATGCCAACGACTGTGTTTGAGAGTAGTGCGATGATGGTGCATATCACTGTGACCACAAACATGGCTGACAACTGGACAATGCGCAGTTCCTTGTCACCAGCCTGTGTGAAAAGAAAATAATGGTTTAAACTTCAGATAAAATCAATTGCAGGATTTGTTGCTCATCTTATTCAAATTCAAGCAAAATATCCATTCATGCTAATGGAAATATGATATTAAAGGGAGCCAAAACCAATATTGGGTCAAAATTCTGCAAAATGTAAAAACTATTGAAATACATTCTATGACCATAACTGAGGCCCATTATACAATATAGACTATGAAAACAGGCTTCAACTTCATCAAAATACAATAAAACATGTCCCTAGCCAATTTTGGTGACCCACCAAAATTGGTTTGTTTACAAACATTGCTGTCTACAGACAGGAAAAACAGGAGTTTTATGGAATTTAATTCAAATTCAAGTTGGTTTTCATGGTTTAAACTGTACCACCAGCTAAGGTTAGACTCTTAGAATGTATTTCCATAGCTATTTCAGTTTTCAACATTTTGTCACATTTTAGCAAAACATTGCTTTTGGCTCCCTTTAAAGTTAGGAATTTAACAATATTAGGTTTAGCATAATGCATAAGGTATAGGCTATACTTTTGGGTTCATCTTTAGACAATAACATAATTTATGGAAACATGAACCACGAATAATCATTTTGCACTTTTCTATGTTCACCTCCAATCACTTAGTTCTTTCAAATCACTGTAAAATCATACTTTATCCATGGTTCATATTTATGTCACTATGACTTTTTGGGCACTTATCAGTGCAATAGGATAAGTATGTCATGATTTATGTTTCTCTCTGTCAGAAGAGATAATTGCTTTTTAAAATAATGTCAACAGGATTATAAGGTGCAAATACCTCTTGTTATACTTCTCAGATAAATTACATCAGGGAATGTCACCAGTAATCCTCATTTCTCTTCACTACCTTAGATTATAGTATACCTAATTGTATCAGTTACCTGTTTTCTGAAGGACAGTCTGTAGATGTTGTGTGTGAACATGGAGCTAGAGCTGAGGATAATGGAATCCATGGACGACATCACTGCTGCCACGATAGCCGCCAACGCTGGAGGATATAACATAGAGCTTTTGACATGTATGATAATTAGCTAGGTTCAGAGGATTTTCTGTGTATGCAATGCAAAATGAAGAGAGAGGCACATGCATGAAATAATACACCTTATGTTTAAAAGCAATGGTTGGTTACTTTGCTAAGCTTTTGTCTATAGAAAAAAAGACCCATATATGTGAGAAAATTCTCCCAAGAAAACATTCGCATACATTTCATGGGTAAGCCTATGTAAATTTTGTGAATGCTTTTTGCTCAGCTCTCCTGTTAAAAAATCCTAAATTCAAACCTGTTTGAAGCAGGAGGCTATCAAATGTTGTGTTTACACTCACCTATGACAAAGAAAGGTTTTGGAATGAAGTGCTCTATGACCAGTATCCTTAATATAATAATGCTTAAGTTTATGTTCTATGGTGGGTTTTGATTTGAGCATCTAACATACCATTTATATGCCAATCATAATCATACTTCATCACCTCATTACTTTATACTAACAACTTTTTTTTGCACTAACACCGATATTATGGGAACCTGAAATTAGGTTGTATATTCAACTTCTTGGAAGATCAGACTTATTCCTGAAAGACTTTGTGGAAATATATAAATAAATAAATAAATAAAATAAAGATCCTAGGGCTGTATTAGCACTCACCTATGACAGAGACAGGTTTAGGTGTGAAGTGTTCTATGACCAGAGGCATCAGGCTGGCGGAGTTGTTGGCCACAGGACTCTCCCCCAGAGACGTCTGACTCCAGTCTGAAAATACAGTATAATTAGGAGAAGAACGACTTTTCTGGGCCACTGCGTAGCAGCCATAGGCTATTAGTGTACACACTGGGCACCAGCAGCCAAGAAACTTCCTGGCGTACTACACTGATACCTATAGCTGGTACCCAGTAGCCCCGAAAAGTAATCCTCTTCCTAATTACAGAGACCCTCCAGTGTATATATATATATTACATATAGCAATTGGAATGGTATTGATTGTGCCTGAATTAATGAAAAAAGTTATTTGTGTTCATTTGCTGGTCATGACCAAACATATTATGTATTCCTGTTTAAATTAAATACACACTTGAGTCTAAGGAGGTTGGGAAATGTTTCTCTGATATACCATCTGCTAACCACTATTCCCCCACGGGGCAACTCGCCTTATTATGGTTCCTCCAGATTGCCCGAAATCCTTTGCTTCAGAGCAGGTTCCCACCCTATGCTGGCAGTGGTATAATATTTGTTTTGAGCTCTTGCAATTGAAATTGGAAAAAGTCAATATAAATATTAATACCAGTCCAAAGCTTAGTCCTTCTTCTGTAATATGTTACAAAATATGTTAAATTCACACTTTTCTTGGAGTTATTGAAGAAAGAGGACCGCTGCCAATGCTAAAGGATAGGCCGAAGCCTGCTTCAGCCCTGTGGTGTCACGCGCAATAGTCACCTGTATTGGGGGACCGTAATACAGGGAATATAATTATGCAAGACACTAACCAAATATCTTTCCCAAACCGGTGGGGCAATGGATGTTATATACCTATACAGCCTACAATAAGGCTTACCTGCAGAGACTCCAACTATACCAAGTAGAGCTGGCGGTACAGCCATGGCCCAGCCAAAGAGACCGCCTGCCACAGACACTATCCGGGCATCTCTGACAGACCGTGCCGCCAGGATACGCATCATGTATGTGTTCCAGGGGATGCCACCAAGGACCTGAAAGAGCGAAGAGTAGATCCATTAAACATGTTTGAATTTTGTCCTGTATTCCCACTTTCCCACCCCATTTACATAAAGTAAATTAAGAATTTATAGGTTGATGTTCACACACACACATAGTTAATTGAAAGGCACCATTTGGAACATGTAATTGGTTCTTAAGATGGTTTCATAGAGGATTTAGGACAATTGGGAGGTGAAAGACTTTTCTGGGCCATGGTCACTGAGTACCAGCCATAGGTTATTGGTGTACACGCCAGGCACCAGCGACCAAGAAAGTACCCCGCATGCTACACTTATAACCTACTGCTGGTACCCAGTGGCGTAGAAACGTAGTTCTCCTCTTAATTGTTAAATACGTAAATCATGAATTCATTAAAGATCCAATTCATCAATTGCCATAGCATCTGGTTATCTTTACTGCTTTTCTTTCTATAACGTATACTGAATGCATATCATATTGTTCCAGATGATTCACAAACTTTATTTGTGTATTGTGTTCATTTTATGCATTAATTTACGCGAACGCTCAATGAAACATCTTACATAGCATTTATCATTTGAGCCATAGGCACGATTCTCTTAAAAAGGAAATTTAGAAAACTGTATAAGGAAATGCAAAATTGTTGTGAAAGGGTCAAGAAGTTTAATACAGATCTAAAATAACGTTTCCCATCACAATGCCTCTTCCTCCTACCTGTGAGACCACGTAGTCGGCCCATGTAGCGGCCGATTTACTGGTGATCTGTCCTAACCAGGTCGACTTGGTGGCTCCCAGATCGCCCACGTTCTTATTGGTCATCGCAAAGGGCACGCAAAGAATCTGGACGAGAAATAGATGACTATACAGTATAGTTATTAATCTTAAAAGTTCTCAATTTTGTGATATAGTATAACCACATATTCGAGCATAGGGTTACTGTTAACTCTTCTATTTTAAATGTGGTATTTGTGAACATTTTGCTCTAATTAAATTATAATCGTTTTGAGAAAAATAAAAAGATTCAATATGAATATAAGCATGGACTAGTATAATATGATGTATATGAATAATGTGATAATAATTACAACATTTTTCATGTGCATTATGAACTAATTGTGTCTACAATTATTTGGAAGTAGATATAGTTCCTCACCATGCCAAAGGCCACCAAACAAAGTTGTACCACATCAGTGTAAGCGACAGAGATGGCCGCCCCAAAACAGGTGTAGAGGAGGGCCACAGCAGCGGACAGTATGATACTGTAGTCTACACCTACGTCTATGATGATACTTAGACTGGTGCCTGTAAGTATAGGGATGTATAAGACATGACATGTGTAATGATTTTACTAAGATGGCTGCTCCAAAACAGGTGTAGAGGAGCGCCACGGCAGCTGACAGTATGATACTGTAGTCTACCCCCACGTCTATGATGATACTAAGACTGGTGCCTGTAAGTATAGGAACATATAAGACATGACACATGTAATGATTTTACAGAGAGGGCAGCCCAAAAACACGTGTAGAGCAGCGCTACTGTGCTAAATCTTTGGTGATACTCTAGTGCCTGGAAGTAAATGTATGCATTTCTTTTAGTATTAAGGAAAACTAATTAAAATATTTTGTCTCATCAACTGATAGACACAGCCCAGACAAACTGTCATGTAACAGGTATGTTAGACTTCCATGTTTTATTGGACATTCAGTTAATTAGATTTCCATGTAGCAGTTATGTTATTTTTGGTTAGGTTGAGACTCTTCGAACAGAGTGTTGTGATATTATTTAATTATTATATTTTAGTGAACGTGAGACCTGGCAGGCTACACCCTAAAGCAGTTGGATTGCATGTTAAGCTAACAAGTCCAAATGGCATTATCATAGTTTATTAAGAAACAAGACTGACCTGATGGCAATTCAACATCTGAAATAATATCTTCTTCGTAAGGGTTCTTTTATGGCCATAAATGTGTGCGTTTTCTTTAACAAAATTTCCTCTTACAGAAGCAGCTTGACAATTTCACAACCAAATGCGTATTCTACCTAATTTGTTAGAAGCTTCTATCAAGCTTTACTTTTACCAACATTACTCACCCAGTGCTATTAGAATGGAGGCCACACCAACTCAGCAAACAGCTTTATATTACAGACATAACTTACCGAGTGCTATAAGGATGGAGGCACCCCACACCAACTCAGCGAACAGGGCTCCAAAGATGAGGAGACCTGTCATGACGTCACCAAACCGCTCCTGGAGGGGGTCGAGCAGGGTGAGGTAGCGCCTCTCCCGCATGGGGCGAGCGAACAGGAAACTACCTGAGAGGGAGAAAACAGTACTTGTAAATTCATCCTTAAAGAAATTAATATTTGCGGTTGTGGAATGCTTTACCAGTAGATGTATGTCACTTACAAACCAAGAGTTGCTTTAAAAAGCATGTATCAGATTCGCTTGTCAGAGGGAATCTTGAAATTGGGGGCCTTCCAGTACGTACGCTGTTAAGGCACCAGTGGCCCGTTGCACAATAGAGTTTCGTTGTTAGGATCAAACAAAGATATCTTTGTTAAAGATATCTTTGTTACGATTTTACAAACATAGTAATATATCTGGTTCTAATGAATGAAATTGAATTCTGTAAATTGATGTAAAAAGGAAGAAAATTAAGGACAAATCAGTAAAAGTTACAGCTCTCTGGCTACATTCTAAATATAAAAAAACAATGTGTATAAACCATCCTTGTTACGAAAATATTAAATTTTTTCAAAAAAAAAAATTTCGTTGTTACAAACCCATTGTGCAACGGGCCACAAGTGACAAAACGGCACTCAATGACAACATCTGAAATTTTGTCACTTAGTCTCACCCTTAAGGCGCTAAGTGACAAACACCTCAGCTGGCACTAAGGGACAACAACTTTAACCAACAAACATTTTGTCATTTGCTATCAAAGCTATTGTGGCTATTTAATCTATAGGTCTAAGTGGTATCTTAATCATAACTCTGTATAATAATGACAAAAAGACATGGGATAGGCGAACAGGAAACTACCTACAAGTTGGAAAACTGTATTTTTAAGTTCAAAATGAAACATTGCTTTTTGCAAAATAAAAATATTATTCTATTACACAGGACGACTGTGGAATGCTTTATCAGTAAGTTAATTTTACACTGTTAATCAAAACACTGTTAATTATTGATATACCAGACTAATTTCGAGGTATAATTCCAATCCTGATGAAGGCCGTGAAAAGCCGAAACTAGTTGATTCGCCGATTATAACACGTCTGAATAATAAAACCAAGTCATCAACACTCTTGTGTCGGGTTCGGTGTAGCTTCCAACATTTTATCAGTAAAGGTATGCTACATACAAATCTGGAGTTTCTTTAAAAAACATGTAATGGGTAGGCCTATGCTTGTCCAAGGGAATCCTCAAAGTGACTCCCCAGATTAAGAATCTCATATGATCCTAGATACCCAATGTGCAAATGTCTTTAACTTTAGTAAATGCCAATAAAAATGTTTTAACCTATTAAACAAGCCGGAAGGTTGATATTATTACCTAGGGTAAATACCAGTATAATTATTGATAAATGTCAAAGGGTGATATCCTTACTTGCAGCAAAATGCAAATTTGATAATATCGTTTCTTATGAAGAAGGCCAGTAGTATGATATACTTCCTACCTATGGTAAAGGTAAGTATTATAGGAAAACATACAGAGGTTGACAGTACAACCCTGAATACGAGGTGGGTGTCGAAAAATTACTAAGTTTTCCTTATATTATATACCATATTTTGTAAGTTATAAGCAAAAGAGAAAGGAAATTACCAGTGGAGCAAATTGGGCAGTATTTCAATGTATTGATTATGCACACACTGACTGGTGTTAGGCAGTTTTCCCTAACATTCATCATTTTCTCTTAAATTAGGACTCTATCACTCTCTCCATTTAATAAGACTGCATTATTTTACCTAAAATTAAAAAAATAATCATGCAAATCCATTCAGAATTCACAAAATAAAGAGAAAAACATTTTACGCAGTAAAGCAAGGTGGGCAGTATACACGAATACTGCCCACTGTGCCAATACACCAAAAATACTGAATGGCAGTGTCCAGTTAGTATTCATCATGTATTTTGGCATTGGTATATAATATAATATAATGACGTATACGTACTTACCTATGGTAAAGGCCAGTATGATGGTGAAGGGGTAGACCGTCCACAGGAGCCCTGTTGTAGCTATACCCTCCGTGGTCCCACTCAGATACCCCCCTCCTACACTGGTCGCTGAAAAGTAATGTCACTCATTGTTTAATGTACAAACAAGGGTATGTTATCGTCCAGCTGAACTCTATCTACATTCATTAAACCGTCTTCCTAGTCTGTGAGGACATTGTTATTTGATACGTTGTAACTCCCATACGGCTGTGCCAATTTCGCGACATGACCAATGACGTTGCCGGATTACGTTCTTAAGTCACAAAACATGTTGCCGCCTTTGGCGTCGCTAGGTTTACGTCAGCGGATGTATATCTAAAAGCTCACGGATAAGAACGTCCGTTTAAACATTATGGATAACAATAACTGCAAACAAAGACAATGGAAATAATATTTACTTGCCATATTCAATATAGCAACAACAATCCTTCCACCCTGAACGGATTCATATAGTGAGTCACCCGTACAACTTTGATAATACTTGCTTTATTTGGAGGTTACATACCTGTCATAGTGAATATGCCAACAACCAGATTGAGGTTTTGTCCTGCCACCATACTGGTTTCTGCAGCTGTGGCATCCCCCGATTGACGTACATAGCGGGCGGCCAGTATCCCTACGGCTATGTAAAAGCTTAATCTATTAGGATGTTATGTAACTTACCTGTCATAGTGAATATGCCAACAACTAGGTTGAGGTTCCGTCCTGCCACCATACTGGTTTCTGCAGCTGTGGCATCCCCCGATGGACGTACATAGCGGGCAGCCAGTATCCCTACAGCTACGGTACAACTTAGATTACTTGGATTATAACTTACCTGTCATAGTAAATATGCCAACAACTAGGTTGAGGTTCCGTCCTGCCACCATACTGGTTTCTGCAGCTGTGGCATCCCCCGATGGACGTACATAGCGCGCGGCCAGTATCCCTACAGCTACGATGACCATGTAAAGGATGATGACCACTATCAGACCAGGGATGTTAACTGCCATGATGCCTGGTGAGTAATCTGAAATTGAAAAGAACATTATTGAGATAAAATCAGAAAATGACTTTTGAAATAAAATAGGCTGTTAGAGTCAACAGAAGGCAAGAACATTCTCAAATAAGCTAGGCAATCTAGAAGGGGCTATGCAGGACAAAGCCCCATATGGAAGGTGCTCTTGGTGTTATGAAATCCATCCTAGGTATTTATAAGCTTAGCATAAAGGTATCTATAAAGCACATCCCCAAATAGAGCCAGACTTTGATTTGATATAACAGAAATGAAAGGGAAGCGGAGGCAAGCCCAAATGTTGGAGGTTCTTGGATTGCCTGAATCACCTGTCCTGCCTAATTCCAGTTGCAGTCTCCAAATGACCATCTGCATCAGGCTGGTGCAATATATATTCAGTACTAAAGTATTACATCAGACAGTGTTTCACAGCTAACGTGAATACATGCTAGTTTCCCAAAGTGAGTGACATTCAAGCAGTTTGTGTGACCTTTCCATTCATTTGTCATTTTTTCAGGCCAAAGATGATCAGAACCTACCAATAGCATCAAACTTGCCCAGCTGTGACACACCAGTAACCATTTAAATCGTTTTAGCATCCATGGAAATATGACAGACCTGCCTAGTTTATATTCAGAACAATAGGTGGCACCACGTTTTAGTATTGTTGTATTCCAGGAACTCCTAGGGTTTGTTGCAATCGTGTGGCAGTTGGTGTGTAGACCTTCATTTTGTGAAATACTCTGAAGTTTGAAGCTTCAAAGTTCCAATTTAAAACCTGTTAACACCTCCATTAATTTGTATGCGCTGTTATCCATATGACAGATTCAATAAACCAAAAGTAAATCCCACTTTACATAAACATTCAAATTTGTGTGTATTTTATTATAACAATAAGTTTCCCAAACGTATAGTAACCCTAAGCAGTGGGACTAAAGATAATCTTAGTTTAAAAATAACAATATCAGTTAAAGTATTCATGATAATTTTGACTTCTAAATGATAGCTGATAATGTAAGAGCCTATTTCCCATAGAAAACCATGCTAAAGTCGGTCAGTCAACTCACTTACCATAGACTGAAGTGAAACGGGGAGTTTTGATTGGCTCCCAGTCCTCTGAACTATCCAAATTACTCAATATCAAAGTTAACACGTTTGAGCAATAATTCGTAGAACAGAGCGACAAAGTCCATGCTCTTCCCTATCATTCTAGTCACAGAGACGTAGGATAACTTGCATGATGTAATATTTCCAACCACAATGGTGTGTCCGATGTAGCAAGAGCTTTTAGGATCTGACTCATTGTATCATTAGACTACTCCTACGTCACGGATTCCCTCGACACTCCCTAAGTAAGCCATAGGCTTTCTGACTCTAAAGTGTTTGTTTGACCGTTTTGTGGCTTCTGTGAAAATAAACTGCTTAAACCTTTGTATCACCTTTTGGAATTGAATTATTCAGTCTCACTGAGTTACGGCATTCAATTATAGATCTTTTCCACAATTTCTTAAAGATAAACTTTCTCCCGCCTTTCACATATTTTGATTACTATGCCATTAACTTGTGATGTGTGATATTGTTTTAGGGCACGCATTTGAAATTCCACTTCCACAAAATGGGAGACACAATCTATTGATGAAGCGAGCAATGTTTCTATTTCTTATTCAAAATAAAATTTCTCTTTTTTTGGTCTCATATTTCTAATGAGGGGGAGAACTACATTTCTTGGTCACTTGGTATCAGCCATACTCTTTTGGTGTACCTCGCCAGGAATCAGTGGTTAAGAAAGTTCCCAGCGTGGTCTACTTGTAGCCTGTTGCCAAAGAAAAGTAGTTCTCCTTCTCGTTACTGACCCAAACTCTTTTCTCGCTTCAGATTCCCGTGTAATCATCGCTCTGAGCTTGGCCTTTTTTCGTTATGCAATTTTACTGTATCCCTCCGCGCTGCCATTAACTAGGTCAAGCCAACATCCGGGTACTCTCCAAAACCCAGAATACTAAGGTTGGAGCGATGATTACACGGGAATCTGAAGCGATGTGGAGTATGGTTACTGACCCTCTAGGCTTGTCAGTTTGATAAGATTCTGCAAGACAATCTGTAAGGTATTTACTCTGCCTAGAAGATGTTATTACAAGTTTAGTTAAGTTATTTCTTTCACATATAGAACTATATTGTAAGAGTTCAGTAAAAAAACATTGTTTTGGCGCACCCACATAAATATTAAACACAGCACATATTTATGTGGCTGCACTGATATGACCTACCTCCGCCCTTATCGCCATAACTCTCACTATCTGACTTGTTACAAACATTGATTATAATGTGTTACTCTGACCTGAAACTATCTGTGAACTAGCAGTTCTACAGCTATATAGGTGTGAGGTAGATAACTGAATACTAGAGATAATTCTTGATTTCTGACATAAATAGATACAGGGGTGGATCCAGGATAAAGATGATTTAGACAACTAGAAGTATTTCTAGACTTTTAAGGCCCTTTTTTAATTGCCAGTAAGGTTATGAAATACAAATTGTCTAAATAAGGGCTTGTAAGAAAGATATTGGAAAATTAAATGAATTCCCCCAGCAAGAATGTGACGTTATTATAACGTTGCAGCAACGTTCTGTTTAGTTCTGCCTTGGTCCTTGTTACATTATTTTGATGGTGCCCATAAACGTCTTTAGAACCTAACATTGCGATGTCTCATTACAACGTTATTGTGATATTCTTGTAACATTTTTTCACATGATAATAACGTCACAATAACTTTCTTCATCAGTAAAGTCTCAGCCCTAACGCAATCATATCTGATGCTAGTTACCCCTTTTTTGTCTATGGTGTTGTGCTTCCCAATCTTCACCTCACAGAAAGCCAATTCACACTAAACAAAAAAGGTGTTAATGATAATTTATCAGCGAATCGCCAATGAGCTCTAGTTAACAGTCATAGAATGCACGTTCTGTTACAAGTGAACACTAGGGGTGTAGATGAGGGGTCCCTATGCCGCATCAAAGATCAACAATACGCTCCTATTTGGTCTTTGGTCGTATGTCGAATTTAAGAAATTGGCATGTTGCATGTCACTATATTTTCATTTTCCATGTTGATTTTTAAAACCTCTGATGTCACATGTCGAATTAAAAAAATCCTCTATGTCATGTCGGTTAATTTTTATCTCATGTCACTAAGGTCTATGCCGCATGTCGAATTTAAGAAATGGCCATGTCGCCCTGTCGATTTTAAGGGTTGGTTGGTTGGTTATTGGGGTTTAACGCCGTAGCAACATCTAAGGTCATATCACGGCGAGAACACAGTTTGACAATTCTGTCTGGGATGATCGTATCTATGGAATGATCGGATCTATGAGAAGATAGAGACCATACCCCTACACATTTACCGAGGCAGGTGTTCTTTAATGTGGCTGGTCCCATAGACAGGGCCATACACACAACAGAGACCTTTGATAACCCAGTTGTTGCCACTGGGAGACATGTAGAGGGGTATAGTAGCCAGCTCACCCCAGCCCAGGATTGAACCTGGGCCGCCTGCGCAACAGGCGGACACTCTAACCACTTCACCACCCCACACACCTCGATTTTAAGGGTCTACACCCATATGACTTACGTAAAATAGTGGATACGTTGCGGGGCTTCAGTGCAACCTTTTCTTCCTTTTCCAGAACAGTATACTGTCCCACTCCCTGGCCCATGGACAAGTAGGTTTAGGATTACTATGAATATGCAGGGACGGACCCAGGATTTACAAAGGGGTGAGGATCCGGAATCAGCATGTATGCAATAGCCTGTATAACTCAAATCTATATATTATTTTGATGCTGCCGATTTTGTATTTATCTGATTTCTTCTGAAAACATTGCATGAACCGACACATCCTATGTAACAATAGAAAGAAAATTATAAACCTGTCTCATTGCATCAAAAATATCTTTACCAAATCTTTGTTTCTCCTGGCAGTTTTGTAAACGACAGCATTTTCCTTATTTTATTTTTAAAGCACAACACATTCAATACATTGATATAGACTCTACACAGCCTATGCTTTTGTAACTGGTTCTTTTCAGTCACTTATCTATGTAATGATTACTGTCTCCTGATTAGCGATCATACATCAACTACAACAAGTGTTTATTCCCCTATATTCAAACTCCTATAGAAATGACAGAACCGCAGTGTTCGGTCAATTCGAAAAAAAGTGTTTATCCCTCTGTTTGACTTACTATCACTGGTGACCAGAAAAACTCATCTAATGTGCATAACAATTACGGCCAGAATTTAAGTTGGATCGCTCAATGGGTACCCCCCTTGATAATTATATTGCTTGCTGTCAAATTCGACCAGAATCTCAATTGCATAGCTCAGTGTCATTACAGTGTCCTGCCTTTAAGATAAACCATACAGCCGTCAAGAGATGATATAGATCCCACATCTCGACCCGAGAATGGGGTCAGACTAACATAACTACTGAGAGTATTACGACTAATCACCTATACACCTACTATAATACAATCAGTACTGACTACTGCGCATGCCTACCCACAAGCGGGCCCTTGATGGCGTGGGGGGGGGGGTCCTCATGTTACATGTCGATTTTAAGAAATGAGTGTGTCGCATGTCGCTGTGGCCAGTGTATCACATGTCAAATTTATGAAATTAAATGTTCATGTCGCCATGTCGATTTTAAGGAAGCCCAATGTCCCATGTCACTAAAGGCCATATTCCACTATGCAGTGGGGTGCTACTTGCGGTGGGCTCAGCTGCCAACGCAAGCTATTGGCGGTGAGGAAACGAACATGTTTGTTTCTGCCACCGCAAGCATTCTATAGAAAACCTATATAAAGGAACTTGCGGTGGTCCTTGTGGTGGGCCACCATAAGGACCAATGCAAGGACCAACGCAAGTAAGTCCCTTTATTCCACCTTGCAGTGCTTGTTTTTAGTTGTGATGGGGGTGAACACCGCTTGTAAATTGCCCATCGCTAGCAAAACGCCGTATAGTGGAATATGGCCTTAAAGTCCATATTCCACTTTGCGGCGTTTTGCTCGCCCTGGCCGTTTTACTAGCGGTGATAGCACCCACCACAATTTAATCTGGCCACCGCTTGGTGGAATATAGAAAATTGCTTGCAGTGGCACTAGTGGTTTGTCACATATTTTGATTAGTCCCATTGCCGTTAACTTGTGATGTGAGACATTGTTTTGGGCCACGTATTGGAAATGCTCCTTCCACAAAATGGGAGATCAATGAAAATATTTTTGGAAAAGGAGGAAACGTTTATATTTCTCATGCAAAATAACTTTAAATAATGTTATGACAATTATATACTATTTCTTTTCCAGATTTCTATGATTGCTTAAGCCTTGTCACTTTGATAAGATTTTGCCCGCCAGTCTGCAAGTCTGGCAATTAGTCTGATTTGAAGATTGCATGACAAATTTCGGCAGTTTCTTTCAGGGAAGACTTATATTGTAATAAGTCAATAACACAAATATCTGTTACTTTGTATTGGCACACACTTGATATTAAATTGAAACACAGCACATATTTAGGTGGCTGCACTGATATGACCTACCTCCGCCCTTATCACTATAACTCTCACTATCTGACTGTTACAAACATTGAGTATAATGTGTTACTCTGACCTGAAACTATCTGTGAACTAGGAGTTCTACAGCTATATAGGTGTGAGGTAGATAACTGGATACTAGAGATAGTTATTGATTTTTGACATAAATAGATACAGGGGTGGATCCAGGATAAAGAAGATATAGATACCTAGAAGTATTTCTAGACTTTTAAGGTCCCTTTTTAATTGCCAGTAAGGCTATGAAATACAAACATTGTCTGAAGGAAGGGCATGTAAAAAAGATAATTAGAGGAATTCCCCAAGCAAGAATATGACGTTATTATAACGTTGCAGCAACGTTCTGTTTAGTTCTGCCTTGGATCTTGTTACATCATTGTGATGGTACCCACAAACGTCTTTAGAACCTAACATTGCGATGTCACATTATAACATTATTGTGACATTCTTGTAACATTTTTCACATGATAATATCGTCACTACAACTTTCTGTATCAGTAAAGTCTCAACCCTAACACAATCATATCTGAAGCTAGTTACCCCTTTTTTGTCTATGGTGTTGTGCTTCCCAATCTTCACCTCACAGAAAGCCAATTCACACTAAACAAAAAAGGTGTTAAGAATAATTTATCAGCGAATCGCCAATGAGCTCTAGTTAACAGTCATAGAATCCTGGGCATAGAATGCACGTTCTGTTGCAAACAAACACTTACGTAAAAATTAATAGTGGATACGTTGTGGGGCTTCAGTGCAACCTTTTCTTAATTTCCAAAGCAATATACTGTCCCACTCCCTGGGCCATGGACAAGTAGGTTTAGAATTACCATGAATATATGCAGGGACGGACCCAGGATTTAGAAAGGGGTGGGGGGAGTCAGCAAATGGGCCATAGCCTGTGTAACTCAGATTTATATCATTTTGATGCTGCCGATTTTGTATTTGTCTGATTTCTTCTGAAAACATTGCATGAACCCGCATATCCCATGTAACAGTAGAAAGCTGTTTTCTTTCCAGAGCACAACACATCAACTACATTGAAATAGAATCTGCACGGCGTACGTTTTTATAATCAGTTTCATTCAGTAACTTATCTGTGTAATGATTAATGTCTCCTGGTAAGCGATCGTACATCAACTACAACGAGTATTGATCCCTCTCTATTTAAATTCCTATAGAAATGACAGAACCGCAGTGCTCGGTCAATTTGAAAAAAAAGGTGTTTATCCCTCTGTTTGACATACTACCACTGGCTACCAGAAAAACTATTCTAATGGGATATTGCATGTTGTAAGAACATAGACATGGAAATTGAAAATGCCATCACTGGCCTATTTGGAAAAGCAACACGGGATCGTTTACATACTCTCATTGAGCAATTCAACCTAGAATACCGGTCTTTCAAGCAACCAGAATGGGTAGAAAGTGGCCAACTGGTTAAAAATAATCCCATTGAACAATTTGAGAAGAAATCTACTTAGAAATGGTCAATTGCTTGGAAAATATCTAACAACATTTAGATGTTGATCACTAGTGATATCTCATTTGACCAGAGTTTCAATTGCATTGCTTGATAAGTTTCCCTTTTGGAATAATCTATACAACAGTGTGTGTCCTGTTGCATAATGCCTTACGTGCCGCGTCGCATAACGGGTCTCGCTGTTGCGAGGATTGGCACAGACAAGGAGGCCTGTCCTTGTAGAACAGCGAGTGAATCCACCTTTCCTAACAACAGCGAGGATTGGCACACCCCTTTTTGGATGTCCCGGAGGGAGATTTTGGGGTGTAAATTTTAATAGATTTTAAATTCAGTAATCTGCAAATGATAGCAGTGTCCCTCAGCTTATGAAATATATAGGAGGTTAGTGGCAGATATGTATTTAGCAGTCAACTAAATTCAATTAAATGTGTGTGCAAAACTATCACAAGAGTGAGGATTGGCACATGTAGAAAACAAGGATAAAACAACAGTGAGACAATTTTGAAAGCATCTTTGTTCTCTCGCTGTTGCGAGCGCTTGTTTATACGATGCGGCAACGGCGTTTTGACACAGCAAACAACATACTTGTTGCAAGGACGTCCCTGTTGCAATGGGTTGCATTGGTGAATTGTGGCTGTACCTCGGGGCTGATTTTAGTTATGTGAACAGTGTTAATAACTAGATATTTACATCTATCTCTATCCTGAGATTCTCAGCCCAAGCAGATCATTATAAGCGGGAGTATTTTGATGCTAGGTTTTTGCACAATGGGGTGGCATTGATAAGGAATAACCTTACCAAGTCCTCTAAACAGCCAGGCCAGTTTTGCGACAGGCCACATGAGATCCTCTTTAGAACCTCACCTCAGCCTGAGAACTGAATCAGAATAACATTGGTAAATTTCATGGAAAATATCTAAAGGGAGGAGCCCACTAAGTGATGCGACTGGAATTCTGGCTAATTTACAGATCGCTAGTGACCAACATTTAAATGATGTTAGATATTTTCCAAGCGATTGGCCATTTTTGGGTAAGTTTCTGAAATTGCTCAATGGGAACACTAGTTGTGGTCGTTTTAGACTAGTTGTGGTAGTTTTCAACCAGTTCTAAATATCTAAATGACCAGAATTTAAGTTGGATCGCTCAATGGGTACCCCCCTTGAGATATTGTGTGATACGAAAAGCCTCCTCTCTCCTCAGACAGCAACCGTGTAGTTGAGATATTGGTTGCTCTCTAATTCGACCAGAATGTCAATTGCATAGCACAGTTTGCATAGCTCAGTGTCACTACATATTCTTGCCTTTAAGATAACCTATACAACAGTCAAGGGATGATATAGGACCCACATCTTGACCCGAGGATGGGGTCAGATTAACATAACCACTGAGAGTATAACGACTAATCACCTATACACCTACTATAATACAATCAGTACTGACTACTGTACATACAGATCCACAAGCGGGCCCTCTTGGGGGGGGGGGGGGGGGCGAGTCCTCATGTTACATATCGATTTTAAGAAATGAATGTGTCGCATTACGCTGTGGCCAGTGTGTCACATGTCAAAAGTATGAAATTAAATGTTCATGTCACCATGTCGATTTTAAGGAAGCCCCATGTCCCATGTCACTTAAGGGCCATACCTACTAGGGGATTATGACCAAGTTGGCCGACTAGTTGGTGCTGAAATCGGTCGATTCTGCCCTTAGAATCGGCCGATTTTATAGACGATCCGAATCAAACCTGCACATTCCAATATACTATACTTTCAGGGGATTCTCCCAGTTGCCTGCCGCCCATCGCCGGTAAAATCGTCTAGTGGGTATGGGGCCTAAGTCTCATGTCCCATGTCAAATTTAAGAAATGCCCCAGTAGCCATGTCTTAGTTAGGAGTTCAGGGTCATCTCAAGGTTCCCCTCTATAAATTCTCAGATTTCTTTCATTATTTTTAGGTGCTGGAGTCTATTTCATTGCCAAAATCGGGAAACCTTTTGTAATTTTTCGAAACCTAATTTTCTAGATTTCATACAACACAAACTAAGACCCACAAATCTTAGAAATTTTCCATCCTTTTAGTTTTAGTCAAGATGTAAACATGTTTTATCATGCATTATTTACCCTTTTCAAAAACTTGTTATCAACAAAGTTTTTTTTCCATTTCACAGTACTGATACTATGATGCCTTTCCACATATATTCTTATGAGCTATATCAATAGATTTACATTCTAAATAGCTGTTCAATGACATATGAAAGGTTTATGATAGGTTTAGGATAGCCATTTAGTGATCAGAAGATTGACCATAGCAAACCCTTTAGCACTTATTGTCTATCCTTTAACTTTAAAGGGCGTATACACCCTTCTCACGAAGCTGCGCAGTGCAGTCCTGCTGAGCCTCAGACCAAGGTGGCGGGAGTCCCTTCACTGGATCACTGGTCTCCATATAGGCTTACAGTGGGACCATTTAGAACTTTTTTTCTAAATCTCTTCTATGCACTAACAAAAAAGCAAATTGATCATTTTTTGCACCCATATTAGTATGCAAAAGGATCTACTCTTTGCAACAAGTAACCTAATTTAATCAGAAAAGATGTAGTTTAGATACATTAAGGAATATTTCAGCTCAGTTTGACTTTTATTTTGAAAGGAGGGTAACTCTGAAAACAAGTTAATTACATGTACTCACCAAGAGGGGTTATTTTGGACCTCAGTCACCCCAACCACAATTACCCTTTACCCTCTCCCCTGCCACATACAGTCCAGACACTGCTAATAGGTACAGGCCATTAACCACCTGAGTGGGCACCAATTGTAACTACACTCTGCACCAAGCCTAGTGATTAGTGCTGCAGACTGAATTGGACTACACTCCCCTCACTAGGGTTCATATTTCTGACAAGAGGTGGTACCACCCTTCATAAGAAGGGTGTATACATGTAGGATATAAATATTTATGGTAACCGTCATCATAGGCCTAAAGCCCCATACCCACTAGGCGATTTTTACACAATTGGCCGACTCATAAGCGCTAAAAATTTCCGATTCTTCTGGTAGAGTTGTCTGATTTTAGAGGCGATTCACATCAAACAAGCACATTAAAATACACTGTGCTACCAGGCAACCTTAAGAATCGGCCGCTTCTCCAAGTCACCCGTCGTTCGTCGGTGTAAAAATCGCCTTGTGGGTATGGGGCTTAATAATGGTCCTGATAGGTCTCTCTGAAGAGTCCCAACAACCTTAAGCCTATGACAGTCCGGGCAACAATGCTAGCGTTAATGGTCATGTCTCCATGAAGGGTTTAAGATATATTGTTGGACGTTTTGCCCATATGCCATTCAGATATTATTGTTACTATCATCGTGAACGGGCTATCCTAATGTGTAAACAGGGCTTAAAGGACCCAAAACCAATATAAATAACAAAATTTTCAAAACTTAGATAAGTAAAGAAATATGTTAGATGAGTCTAGTTTAGGTCAGTGGTAAAGTATTGGCTATGAAAACTAGCTCAAACCAAAGAAGAATTCCATGAGCAATTTCCATTTGTTTGTTAAAAAACACATTTAGATCTGGATCAATAAAGTAGAGTAAGAAAAACATGTGTTTAATGATTTCTAACCTTTTTCACAGTTTAGATTTTAACATGGGCCATAAATAGGTTCAAGCAATGGATTTCCATGCTTATTTCAGTTTGGAAAATTTCTTAGAATTTATTGGTTTTGGCTTCCTTTAAAACTCATCTATAAATTTGTATTATAGATCGTAATGATGACCTTAATGATAATATATAAATGAATGTTCCAATTTAAAGCTGCATTTAAATTATATTGCCGATTCGTGTCAATATAATATTGTGTATTCAAAGCACCCATCCGTTTATCTAATGATAGATTGATAGCAAACATATCATAATGTATGAATTCAAAAATATCATTTTACAGAGAGGTGGAACACATCCAAATTCAATTTCTGTTGTAATAGTATAAGCCGCAATATAGAAATGTAATAATACAAATACTCAATTGCCTGCAATACCCTGACTATAAGAAAAAATACTATTACACTAACCTCATCAAATAAATCACCTGAAAACTACCTTACTAATCCTAAATCGACCCAAAAGAAGCAAATGGAAACAAGTTAGAGTGTACATATATGTATACAATTTCAAAATTACAAATAAGTATACATCTATTTTTATAACCAAATCAACTGTGACTATCAAGATCCATTATCTCAAACTAACAGCGTTTTAGGAAAATAACAAAAATAAATTGGAAAAATTATAACACCAACACCAACTCAAAGATAATATTCCCATGATTAAATGCAAACTTATAGGAAATCCTTACCTGCAGACTACTATTAATGCACAGCACTCAGGTGTTGTTGTCCTGATCTGGAAATAACGATCATAACGTGCCCTTAACAGTTCTAGACCACAGCACTGACTCCTGTAGGTGACTGAGACCTCCACGCCGGCCGGCCGTCCTTCAACACTACCTACCCTAACAGGAGGACTCCTCGCCTCTAAACCTCCTCCAGGGTCGATAAATATGGTTCCTCCAGGGCAGGGCGCCCTCCCAGACCTTGATAAGGGTTATCAGTAGATGGCTGACGCAATGACAGAGTCTGGAGGTGAAGGTGTAAGGTGTAGCGTCTGATGCAAGCACCGTGGAGGGGTGGGGAGGTGTGTGTTGTTGTGTGTTGGCTGCCGGTGTGTAGTGGTGGTGGGGGTGGATCAATACTGGTTGGATGTATACATGGGGACGTTATGAATTGGCTGCGCGTACGAACACGTGGGTTGGGCAGGATCTCTAGCAAACTGGGATTAGAATAAATCAGTAGCCAGGTGGGGTTTAGGGTTTGGGTGTCTGGATTGGAACCCCCTTTAATTTTCTAAAATGTTAGTGAAATAATATAAGAAATATTGTCAAAATGTTAGGTAGGAACCCCCTAACATTTACATGGAACCCCCTTCCACTTAATGGCTGGCTACGCCCCTGTAATAAACGGTACAGTCCAGGGGCGGGGGTGGAGGGGTCAAGGGGGTCCTGCCCCCCCCCCCTCCACACACACACACTTTTGGTGGGGAAAAGTTAATTGCACCTATCCCAACAGGGGCTGGGCTTTCTTTTTCTATTATCTTATTCAAAAAAAGAAGATACAATGGAATTCTAGGTATACTTTATGAATTAAGTCTACTGTGTAATATCAATCATATTGCTAGCAAAATCACAATAAATCTTAACTTAAGAATGTAAGCGGGAGGGCTGACCAAAACAATCTCTCGTGGGGGTGATTTAACATCCACAAGAAGACTTATCCACCCAGAAAACATCCACAAGAACTTTTGGAAATGAAATTTTCTTGAAAAATCATACTTAAAATCATTCCCAATCATCGGCTGCAGTTATTCACATAAAACATTTTGTAAAGTGTGTTAGAAGGACATCGGAACACTTCCCCCCCAGAACGTTCTATAACATTTCAATAACGTTGCAGTGTGACGTCACAATGGGAGGTTGCAGCAACGTTATCAGAAGCCATAATAACGTTGCATGCTTGCCTGGGTGTGCACGCAAATGCATGCCATTTTAGTACTTAAAGGTACTTGTACCTATTCAGTAGGATTTTAACTTGTAGTGATATTTTCTCCATACCTCCTCAGAATTTTCATTAGTACATCAGGAATACATAGCCAGAGGGAAAACAATGTTTACCGTTTGGTTTTTCAGTTAGGGGATTGTAAACATTTGAGGTATTTACTATAGGTTTCTATGGGAAATACCTGAGTTTCTAAATTTCAAAAATCTCAGAAAAAAATGTTGTCGTGTTTTTTTCTTGAAATTCCTACAGATTTTAAGTCTTGATCTTATTGATATCCTGTACAAAAATCAAAGGGTTTTACCGTTTTGATCATAGACTTCTCTATCACCCCTATAGTAATAACTGACACACTGTTTGTGTGTAGCAGCAGTATTACAATAGCACATAGAGGGTTCAACAGGTATGCACCAGGTGGCAGTGCTGGGATAGGTTGGAAGTATCTTTAAAGCCCCATACCCACTAGGCGATTTTACCGGCGACTGGAGATGGGAAACAGCAGAATCTCTGGTAAAATCGTCACCAATTCAGATCACCTGTTAGATTTAATGTTGAAACGTCACATGCTTACATGTGATCTGATTTGGTGACGATTTTACCAGTGATACTGCTGTTGCCCATCTCCAGTCGCTGGTAAAATCGCCTAGTGGGTATGGGGCTTTAGCTATATGCAGACACTGCTAGGAGACACCCCTTTTCTGAAATACTGTATCTGCCCCTATATGGTTAAATATGTGATGAAATACAAGTTTATTAATGTCCCATAATTGTGTGTAAACTAAATATTTTCCTTCCATTTTGCTGACATGTATAGTGCAAGTCTTGAATAACATACTGAATTGAATTCAATGAAAAATCACCATCCTGCAGTTATGTGCAAGCTTTCCTTTAACAGTAAGAACTCCAGGTAAATTGCTTAAAAGGGGTCCAACAAGAAATCTATGAAAAACTGTCAAATGGGTTACCCATTGAGCGATCGAAATGAAATTTCGGTCGTTCCCACCATTTCTAGTCACTCAGCTCTGGTCAAAATTACCAGATCTGGTCGAAAATGATCAGAATTGGTGGTCCCCTTGAGAGATTCAACCAGAAATCCACTTGAAAACATCGGATCGCTTGCAAAATATCTAACATTGTTAGATATTGGTCGCTACTGACATGTATTTCAACCAGAATTTAGATCGAATTGCTCAATGGGTAGCCCCCTTTATTTTTGGAACACGTTTTCTGGTTGTCTAATGACCAGACTCTTATTTGAACTATTAAATGGTTGACCCCCTTTACATTGTTTTTTTTGAGTATACATGAAGTCATGGCCAGACTGAACTTCTGTTTGAAATAACATAATTATTTTGTCAGCAAAGAATAGGGGGGCGGACCAAAAAACATCCACGAGAATTCTGAAAATTAGCTCTCGTGAGTATTTAAATTCTTGTGGCACAGAAATAATTTGTTTCAACAATCAAAGTGATCCACTGTCATTCTAACATATTCTAAGAAGTATTTTATGTGAATAAATATATTATAGGAATGATTTTAGTATGATTTTTTAAGAAACTTCCGTGTCCAAAAGTTCTCGTGGAAGTTTTCTGGGTGGATATTTCTTCTTGTGGACATCAATTCAACCCCACGAGAGATCGTGGATGTTTTTTGGTCTGCCCCCCTATAGGTTTTTATTTATGGTGGTGAGATCGATTGTTCTACCTGCATTGGCAACATGTGTTTGTTTCCATGTAAGGACGTAGGCATGAATGAAATGATTAAAACGTATTTGCTTATTTGCAGTGTACTTTTTTTGTACATAATTGACATCGAGAATATGCCTTTTTTTCCCCTGCAGTTATGATTGTATCAACATATATATAAGCTATTGTGAGTACCCAGCCAAACCACCCACAGACTATTCTGAAAGTGAGTTAAGAATCAATTATATCTTTCAAAATCTTTGTTTCTCTTTCAGAATAAGCGGAACATCATCAAATCCCTAGAAATATAAAAGATTACGACAAAGGGAATTAACAAAACAGCGACAGTTGGCTAGACATGTCCAAGGCAAGCATTCAACTTTATTATAACATTAACTGTCGTTGATATGTTGTTAAATCCTTACATTGACTCAAAAATTAAAAATTCTTGTATCATGTTGCAGTTGAAATGTGCATGAGGTAAAGATTGTGGTGCCAGATTTATAGTGGGAAAACAACAGATTGCATAACTGTGGTTCCCTAGTCAGCGTGTGACGTAATGGTCACATTATGCAACCATACTTTTTTGGTTAGTCTGTTACTTACTAAAGTAGCACTAAACATTACGTTATTTTTCTGACGTTCTGATTAGGTGAAGTTGAGACCTCACTTTAAAAGAACATTATTATAACTTCCTCACCAGGGTAGGTCTCAACCTAACCTAAACAGATTGTTTTTGTGATGTTCTGATTAGGTCACGTCTTAACCTTACCTAAACAGAACATAACTATGACTATCTGATTAGGTCAGGTGTCAACGTAACCTAAACAGAATGTTATTGTGACATTCCATTTTAGTCAGATCTCAACCACACCTAAATAGAACATATTGTGACGTTCTTGTTGGGGAAGGTCCCAATAATAACATCATGATAACGTGGCAAGAACATTACCAGAATGTCACAATATAACGTTGCAACAGTTGATTGCAGCAACGTTATTTGGAGTCATCAAAATAACATCGCTGCAACGTTGCAATGTAATGTAACAAAGACGAAACCAGAACGTTGCTGCAATGTTATTATAACGTTATACCGCCGGCTGGGTCCAGAACCGTAATGTCACCGCTGGGGCAGAAACGACAATTTTGGTGTAGGTTTCACTACACAAAATAAGAGGTTCTGTTTAGTTCTGTTTTGGTTCTTGGTACATTATTTCACCCAATAATGACTCTAGAAATTATTTTGTGATGTTGCTCTGTGACATTATTGTAACATTTTGGTTAGATTCTTGAGAATAAATCACCAGAACACTTCCTGAGATCCACTGGCCAACGTGTGACGTTCATTGTTCTTACCCATCCAACTTGGCTCACTTAGGCCAGGCTGTAAGTCAGGATATTATGTAACCCAAGCCCAAAGCTACTGTGAACTTCGAACTAACAGTTAAGAGGCCCCTTAAAAATCCCTCGCAAAGTGGGTTGCCCACAATACAATTAATCATCATGAATTATCATTAGACCAGCATTGGCATACTGAGGATAATATCTTTGCTATTATAGTTTCAAAATATGGCCTGAAATATGGGCAAATATTATCCAAGAAGTGTTAATTGAGTATACAATATAGTGTAGGAATTTAGGGAAATAACAGTAAGAATATTAGAAGAACTGATCAAAACATCTTTACCTTGTAATGAACACAGCTCACAGCCGGACTGACAATTGCAAACTGAGCATTTCTGTTTGGTCAGAGCCCCCTTATATGTATTCCTGAGGTGAAAGCTACTACTGTAAACGTATTAAAAAAAAGAAGTGCAGGTAGGAGAAAGATTGTGTGGGTGCCGCCAGAGACCTTGTATGTATATATAGGATACATCAAGACTGGAAAGCTTCTCTTTGGGCCTATGTGCTCATTCCCCTAGTGGCAAGTTGGAACCAACCTGGTCAACCATGACCAGGGTCTGATCATTACCAGTGTATTTTTACAATGGCAGGTGGCACCTCACAGGTCATTTTTGCCACAAGCATAATGGTCAGTCCAAATCCAATCCAACCAACACCCAGGTGGCAGGCCTGTAGTGCATAACAGGTTTACCCCTGGCTTTCCAGTCTGAATATATCCTATATATAACTACAAGGTCTCTGGTGCTGCCACCTCCAATGATTGTCAGGTGCGCCACTTATGAAAGGCCCAGGTAGCAGTTGCATTCTCCTACCGCCAGTCTATAGATCAATTATCTGTGAGCATATACATTGAATCCATTAATTTTTGTCCTGTACATATTTTCGCATATGTGCACTATCCTTTGCTATGTGTGAAAATATGATGTGAGTGAAAAAATATAAAGTTATGGATCAGACAGAAATTTCCATAAAATGCATGAGATCATGACTACGCATAAATGAATGCATGAAACTTTAACGCGTGAAAATATACGTTTAGAATATCTATAAGGATCCAGAAAAACAGTAACTAAGGACTGACAGCAGTCGACGAGGGCCAATTCACACCACTCCCCTTAACATTGACATATTTATCCTTTGTTTCAGATATATAGATACATGATATATGATTAAATAGCCAACTTAATACTGTACCTATTGATATTAACCATTCAGAAATATGAGAAAATAAGTTAGTTTGAGGAGATTTTAAAATTGGAAAAACACATTTTCCCCTTCATTTTTTCAACACAGATATCTTGCTCAATACACAAGATATACTTACGAAACTTTTGGGACACGTAGCTAACATTCAGATTTAGTGAACTGTGTACCAGATTGTTTATTTAGGTCTTAGTTTTTGTTTTATAAAATCTAGAAAAATAATGAAAAAATAGAATGAAACGTTACCCATTTTATGACATAAATAAAAATTCTGAGACACAGCTCACTAGAAATGATTGTTGTTCAAAAAACAGAAGTGAAAAAATAGGTTTTCTGAATATAATTTCTGCAAATTTAATATCATTGCAAAATGAAATAAAGCAATCAATAGAGGGAAAAAGTTCCTTTAATATGATATATGATATCATATTATATCTTGTTTATTGAGCAAGTATATATTATTAATGAGCATTGTGCTTAAAACGTGTACAGAATACAGGTGCGTTTTTTTTGTTTATCAAACTGTACTCATTTCACAGGAAATGCTATTCTGTATAAGTAGAAAATATTTGTATTATTTAAGTAAAGAAATACAAATATTTTCTACATAGGCAATATATAGTGCAGTAGATCAACAATGATCATTAGTCATCTATCACATTAGCTGTGATCAGCATCAGTGATAGGCAAATAAAGGAGGAAGGACACTTCATTCTGTGTTGACAGTCATTAGCAGAAAGAGTGATAATTATTATCCTAGTTCGGTACCTAGTAATGCAGACATCCCAGCCAAGCAGTGACGTAACAAGAATGTTCTGCGACTGTAGTTATTTAGTAAATCTGAAACCTATCCATTCGTCACGTAACAATAACGTTATTTTAGGTAAAGTTACAACTTATATTTTGGTCAAGTTGTGACCTAACTAATAAAGAATGTTATAATAACATTATTATGACGTGAAAGAACATTACATGAATGTCACAATAATGTTATATTGTGATGTCACAATGTTAGGTTCTAACATTGGGTCTTTGGGTGCCATCAAAATAACGTTACAAGAACCAAAGCATGACTCAACAGAACATTATAATAACGTTATTATAAGGTTACAAGTGTCTTCGCCAGGCAGAAAAAAACACTCTCAGGGACAAAACCCATTCAGGATACGAACCCACAACATAGGGGTTTGGAGGCAGGCTTGCTAACCCCTACTAAGCCATATAGGGGATAAAAGCTGAACTAAATAATGAGGTCATGACCTAGTTTGCTGGTTCCCCCAGGTCCTTTAAAAAACTGTTTAAAAAATCAGCAACCAAATGGACTGGCTGGTGATGGCCTATTTTGCTGGTTCTTGGTATAACCAGAGGTAAGGTCAGTGTGTAGACTGCAACATGCGAAAGGACAACGTTTTAGAAGTAGTAGGGTAATTATACCTTTCTACCTGAACTTAATCATATTCTAGGATATTTTCTTAGTAATTTGACATACTGTCAGATCGTAATTCTATTAAATGTTACGGATTGTATGCCTTAACTACACAATTAATAACTCGCTTTAAACATTAACAGAATCGAGATATGAAATATGTAACTAATATTAGTCATTTTTGTAGGGCAACATGTTTTTGTATAAGTTCCATGTCGTGTTCTATACTTTTTGCACCTGATTTTGCAACTACTTCCATTTTTCCAGCTGATCTCGATGTATCTCCATGGCTGGGTAAACAAAGAATACTGGCGTGTGCCAACGTTTATTCAGGATAAATAAAAAGATTAAAAAAAAAAGAAGTCATATTCTTGCTTGGGGTTACTTATCCAACTCAATATATTGTCCGATTATGTTGGAATTTAAGTACCTGGCATAACTGTGATCAGTATTTGCCATGTTACTTATTTTACATAATATTTAACAATTCTTTTATTCATTTTAGATTCAATATGTTGAATGTTAACGGGCAAATCGTCCCATTGCTTGATACCTAGGTAATGGGACTACGAGAATATTTATTTAAATGGTAAACAAAAACTAATAGCACAACGTTGCCTGCATGTCAATATACAACGTTGTATTTTTAGGTTGTGGCAACGTTGCAGTTTACAACCAATATACGACTTTTAGGCAACGTTGTATAGATCTACATAATGTGTTTGCTGGGTTCCCCCCCTTCACCTTGAGAGATCACCTCAGCCAATTTCTAAGGTAGTAAGATATTTTCCAAAAAAATGACTCGAGTTTGATAGATTTCTGACTGCATCGCGCAATAGGAACACTAGTTCCAGTCATTTGTTTCTGATCAGATCACTCTATTTCTGGTCATTTTCGAAGAATAATTGTTCTGGTTGATTTCCATAATTCTGGCCATTTGAATGACTAGCATTTCAGTTTAATTGCCCAATGGGTGGTGTGACAAGAAATCTATCAGGAAAATCTTAATCATTTGGAATAAAACTACAACGTTAGGTATTGGTAGCTATAGTGATCCACAAGAAATTCCGCTCACTAATTACGTCATGAAAAGCACTTAATTGTGATGATGTTGTTGAGCTCAATAAAAAAAGATAAAAAAAATTGTGACAACTTAAATTTTCAATGTTTATAACAAACAGTAAATTTTATACTGCAGCAAGTTAGTTGCAACATATCATTGTTTTTGGTATAGGATTCGCCAAACTGTTCTTTTGTTTTAGAGGTTGTCAGAAAAACAATAGGCATTAATTTATGGTGGCGATATCAATTGTTCTACCTGCATTGGCAACATGTGTTTGTTGAAATGTGAGGAGCAATACATTAATGAAGCAATGGTTAATTGCAGTCTACCTTTTTGTACGTAAATTGCATTACGGATATGCCCCTACTTCCCTTAAAGTTAAAATTGCGTGTCCACATGCCATTGTTAAGTGCCATACCCACCAGGTGAATGTGGGTGATTCTATCGTCACCCTGCGACTGGGAGAATCGCTGTTGTCATTGCTGGGCAACTGTAATATCAACCAATTTTAATAATATTTACCACTAATTTTACTGCCGATTTTACTGCCAATTCTCTTGCCCGTCACCCTTTGCCAAGAATCCAAATCATGCCCATGGGGAGTCGCCCGGACAATTTTTGCCGGTGATTCTCCCAGTTCCCCGTTTATTTTGAATTTTACTTGGCACTTTAAATTTGTCTGCTCATTTTGGAAATGAGGAGAAAGATTTCTTGATGTAAAATTTATTCTGGAATCACCTACAGGACAGCCTCCAAACGATTCAGGTTGAGAATATGTGACGACTACAACAGTCTGAATAAAATGGTAATCGTCAGCAAATTGTCTGGTGAAAAAATCTTTTATAAATGAACGACTGGTTGTTTCCACTAAACCACTGAAATATAGGTATCTGGATGAAACAGAGAGGTCCTGGATGACATTTTTCTAAACAGAATAATGTTATGACAGTAGAAATAATTGCCTTTAATTGGCTTTTGAAGAAATCATGAGCTCTAGTCGTCCAAATTTGTTTAACAGGTTTAAGGCTGGAACCAATTAAGCGACTGAACTGAAATTCTGGTCGTTTACACCAGTTCTGGTCGCTTGATTCTGGTTGAAACGACCAGAAATGGTCGGAAAGGACCATAAATGGTGTTCCCACTTAGCGATTTCTGGAAAATCACTAAGTGGGAACACCTTTTTTTGTGTTTTGTGACCAGTTCTGGTCGTTTCGACCAGAACCAAGCGACCAGAACTGGTGAAAACGACCAGAATTTAGTTTAGTCGCCTAAGGGGGGGAACCCATTGTGCGATTAAAATAAAGTTCTGATCGTTTCGACCAGTTCTGGTCGTTCAGTTCTGGTCGAAACGACTAGATCTAGTCAAAAACGCCCAGAATTGATGTTCCCATTACGTGATTCGACCAGAAATCCACTTGAAATCAGCAAATCGCTTAGAAGATATCTAACAATGTTAGATATAGGTCGCTAGAGATCTCCCAATCGACCAGAATTCTAGTCGCATCGCTCAATGGGTACTCCCCTTTAAGGGGGGAACCCACTGTGCGATTAAACTAAAGTTCTGGTCGTTTCGACCAGTTCTGGTCGCTCAGTTCTGGTTGAAACGACCAGATCTAGTCAAAAACGACCAGAATTGGTGTTCCAACCATGCGATTCGACCAGAAATCCACTTGAAAATGGTCAATCGCTTGGAAATTATCTAACAATGTTAGATATTGGTCGCTGGTGAACTTTAATTCGACCAGAATCCTAGTTGCATTGCATATTGGGTACCCCGCTTAAAGGGTTCCAGCCTCTAATATTTGGTGGTCTTTTCATTTCTGCAGTTGTTTACTGTCGCTTGCAGTCTTTCACAAATGTTTTACCACCTAGTTGGTGTTTCCGCAGAATGATTTCATCAAAGATTATCTAAGATTTCCAAATCTTTCCCTGTCTTAGGCCATCTTTAGGAAACACAGCTAATACTTTACCACTGACTTAAACTAGACACATTTAACATAATTATTTCTTTAATCATTTGGGTTTTGAAAGTGTTTTCAATTATATTGGTTTTGGCTGCCTTTAATTCACTGAAGACGTTTTCAGATACAAACAGAACCAAAGGATTAAAAGTTTTACCAAATTAGTGAAAATAAGAATAATTTGGGACCTACTGTTCAAGTGCATGTGGAATACCTGGTACAAGTATTATGTAAATCATAAGGTATCACATAACCTCATGTTACCTGCATAACCTCATGAACTGGGAAATTGGTCTGATCTTATATCATACTGACAATACTGTTTTTCAACCTGTCACATATTTATGAATACTCTTCCACTGCTTATTGTACCCCACCTACATGGAAGATCACTCTTTGTGAATGCTTTTTTTAAAAATATTTATAGTAGCTCTCTTATACAGAGCTCTTCTGATAACAGCATAAATACAATCATATTAATTCAACATATATACAACAATATATCAATCAATCAATGTTGTTGTCAGCGTAATGCAGTAGTTCAACATGCACATCTACACAAAAAATACACATAGAACATACTATACGATTAATACAGCCCAATTATGTACAAGCATATTTATGAAACAAATCTGATAATATCTAATATAAAATATTGTACTTGTCATGCATTTAATTTTGACAGATCACACGAAATCATTTTGGTTCAATAAAATAAATAAATAATAAAAAAAAACCATCATATGAACATGATCACCAGCTGGAACCTGAAACAAAGTGTACAACATTCCATGGGATTCTGGGGCTTAATCACATAGATTATGAATGTAGAAGAAGTCTCAGACTTTCTATCAATGAAAACAGTTTTTGAATATTCCAAGTAGAAGCTGAGATATTGGTTTCTAAATATGATATGGTCCGACACCAAAAATCCATCAAAAATAGATAACAAAGTGTACCAAGCAAGGTACAAAGAGTTAAATATAGAGCAAAATGCAAGAAATATGATACATAACTAGAACAAAGTTTAAAATGCTATATTTTTGGTTCTAATTAAGATATCTTAAAGCTGTTTTCTTTGTTGTTTACAATGTAGCTTGAAAGTCCTTCTTTTCTGTTTTCCTAATTTCAGAATGTTTGTCACATAACCTAGTTTCCATGGCAACCAGTTACTTCATCTTAGCCCCATATGTATGATTTGATGTTCTATTAATATTCTGGTAACCATGGTAACAATAAGCGATTTTTGTTTTCAAAATGCGACAAAATTGTAACTTTAGACTAACTTAACTTATTTTGGTCATTTTCTGTGTAAAATTAATAGTGAATGTAGACGAATCAAAGTCTATGTCAATAAGCCCCAAATTAAAATAAAATGTCACTTTCTCTTTGGTACTCTGACCTGGCTGTAGGGTAAGTTTAAGTATCCTTGATCTGACATTATTTAAATATTCTATGACAGGCATGTGGTGGAATAATGAACCCCATTAACTGCGGAAATGGGTTTTATTAGTATGTTTCACAATCCCCATGGGTCCTAGACAACATCTGCATTAACGGCTCTATTACAGTAATGAAGACTGGGACGTTTTGATAGAAGTAGGGTAAACGCGCACTCTAGAAAATGGCAATCAAGCTCTGAACATATAATATTTCTTAAGCCAGTGATTTACAATAATGAAGAATGTGACGTTTTGACAGAAGTAGGTTAAAGCTGCTCTTTAGGAAATTACATTTAAAGGGAGAGGCCAGCGACTGTAAAAAGGTATACTGTCATGATCCCACTACCCAGGAAATAACCATGCACAATTGTATACATCTATCTTCAGTAGTTTTTGTTTCACACACATTTTTCTTAATCTAAATGAGTTGCCCTTCCTTGCGCCTAGTACAGCTTGCACAGCATTTCTCTGTGTGTGACTTCATAAGCAGAACAGTTGAAAAATCATAAAACTGAAAAAAGAACAATTTGTTATTTTCTTGAGTGTTCATTATAGGTCCAACAGTGTTTAGAATTACCAAATCAAATTATTATGACAAACAAAAAGAATATAAGAGAAGATGCACCAGTATCAGTCTGATTTATCTAAAATTAAAAAAAAAAGTTAAATAAATTACAGAAAAAATTACAAAGTGAGGGGATTCACCTGCGCCCAATGGCGGCTCGAAAACATGTGATCCCGCCAAAACTAACATGTAGGAAAACATGTGACCCTAATGAATATTAATGAGATGCAGGTGTCCCCCCCAATATATACCAACATAATTATATAATTATATATGTCATAAAAGATCACTCTATGCTTATAATTTTGTTATATACTCACACTAAAATACTGTTTCTAAAGTATACCATGAGAATTTAATAGAATGATAATTTCACTGGCCTCTATCTTTACGTTTAAAACATTTTCCAGTTATCCTCCATGGGGGAAAACACCGAGCGGTTGTCTATATACATTTTTTCTGTGTATAGAAACATAATTGTTTAAATCAAAATTACTATAATGTTATGAAATACTATAGAATAGTATCAGTTTATGCGTGGTTTGCAATTGACTGGCACCAGTATCAGTCTGATACATTTTTAAAAAAATACTATAGCTTTTAATGGTTTTCCCAGACCTTTAATTTAGATATAATTATTACATTCAAGATTTAGGTCTGGGAAACAATTTAAAGTCACTCAGGAGGGGAGCTAATATACAAACAGATACTTTGTACACGAAAGTTGAGAATGGTGCATGGGCTTAAAGTGTCATGAGGTTGGTAGAATCACAATTCAATTATTCGCATTGGATTATGTATCAAGCACAGAAAACAAAACTTCAAAATCATCGTTATTCCCTTCCTTATATTAAATTGCCATTGCTTCCAATTTTACCAAGCCCCACCTATTCAAAGCTAGCCTCCATTGGACACAGCATAGTCAGAGCGAGATGCAGAGCGTCAGTTGAGATAAATGCTGGTATTTTAACTCTTACATGTCCCTATGAAATAGAATGCAGAACACCAGCTACCAGCAAAATGACCTGCTACACCCTCACTGGAGCCCCATCCCAAGGCCCCTCCAGTGGTGGCCTAACTGGTAGGGTGTCTGCCTCCAATGTGAGGGGCCCAGGGTTCGCCTCCCGGCGATGGCGCGCAGCACACTTGTCAATAAAAGGAAAACAGCTCAGATTTTTAGAAGTTGTAATTTAACTACAAATATAGGACAATCTTATCAAAATAACTAGTCAGAACCCCCTCATAGTTGCCTGGGACCCCCTTGATTTACCTGGAACCCCAGATTTTAGGGCAGGGTACCCACGTCTGTTACAATAATTGATAATTTCACTGGCAGGGGGAAGAATACTGGAGAAATCCAATCCCTTGCCAGGGTAAATAAAATTGTAAAAAAAACAAAAACAAAAACAAAAAAAATCATACCGGGTCGCAATTCTCCCTACCACGGATGGCTAATTTTCTTTGTTTTACCTGCAGACTAGCCTAGATCAAGGTGCATGCTGGGAAATATAGCGACAATAGTCTTAGCCTAAGTATAGAAATTTTCATTCATCATGCCATTACTGTCTGTTTAACATTAGGACAAACTATTCATGACTATTTTCTATTTTCTATATATATTATATATATATATATATGTTAACATTATTTAGGTTGGCTTGGAAATTCATTCATTACAGTAGAAAATATAGAAAATATTTGCATTTTTTCTATATATTTGCCAGTGTTTTTGTCGACAAAACTAGTCCAAATTAACCTGCAGGTGCCCGAAATGCATTGAATCAGCTATCTGTGATAGGGAGAATTGGATCAAGGATGGGGACAGTCCAGGTCGTCGTGACCCCCCCCCCCCCCCTCACCCCCCCCCCCCCCCTCACCCTCCCCCCCCCCTTTGTTGAAGACTTATACTCCACATAGAGGAAACCAACGATGTATGTACAGGAGCAAAATGTGTAACGGTTTAGTTCTTAGCCTATATGCTGACCCTCCCCCCCCCCCCAACTCAAAATTTTGAATCCGCCCCTATCATACCAAATGGGATTAAGATAATCCATTTAAGGATAGACACCGGTGCTTGGGGCGTGAATAGCGTGGCTCCCGTTAATGACAATCAAAAGCTCTGTTTCTTCTTGTATCACTAAATAGATAATATCATTGCAAAGCCAAGAAATAACCATATCTATCCATATAAACTATGTAAAAATGGCTAGAAAAATGGCTTTGTAGCCGGGGTGAAAACCTAAAAATCTTAATATTCACATTTATTTTTTGAACATGGATATCTCACTTAATATTCAACTTAGAGACTAAATATTTCGGGAACATATTCTTGACATATATATGCAGGGAAGCGTGTCTCAAAATTCCTATATACATCTTAGTTTCGTTTTTATTTAATGTAGAAAATGATATTTCAAAAAAATCCAAAAAAGTTTCCCGTTTTTTTCCGTTTTTGACCATAGAATAAAATCTAGGACCTTAATCTAAAATCTGAGACACGCTTCCCTCCATCTGATTGTCAGGGAGATACATGTAAAAGATTATTCGTGTAGGATGAGTATTAACCAAGATATCGATGTTCAAAAAATAAAAGTTAAAAAATCAGTTTAAAATTGATAAAATCTCATTTTTGAATTTCTCAATAAAGTTATTAGTATCAATAGATAGAGAAAAAATTTATCTTTCAAATAATGTATAGTATGTTGCGATCAGAGTGATATCAAGAAATTCATAAGCAATTTCATGAATTGGCCGCTGACCACTGGTGTCTATCCTTAAAGACTGCCATGTAGGAGGAGAGAAACAGTTTGGCTTCTAATTGTTTATAATTGCCAATTTCATCCTGAGGCTAGTGCTAGTTAAAGATAAACAAATTGAAGACAACCCAATAAATTTGGGATTGACAGCTATAGGTAATGTTAGTGCCATGATTATTTGGAAGGAAAAATAAAGAAAAACCCAAAATAGAATCTTTCAGTTAAACAGATTACGACCATATATATATCCGCTCGCAAAGCAAACACTGTGTATTTATTCTGAAAATAATTGATTATGCTGATGTCATGATTAAGAGCCCCTCAATTACATGCTAGAGCAAGCTTGGAAAGTTACAGGAAATTTAATGATGACTGTTTGGGGGGGGGGGGGGGATCAGAAAGTTGCAGAATCTGAAAGTGCCTCAGAATCTATTTTGACCTCTTGCATACAAAAACTATCAGATTTCAGGGTAGGTGACCATGAACATTTTTAGCAAGGGCCCTACCCTTACTTTGGCAGTTCAGCAGCGATCAAGTTCATGGAACACAGAGTTAAAACCCACCGACATCTACCAAAAAGCACTTCATCATGTCCTGTTTATGAAATAGCTCTGATATAATCCCGGTACCCTGTGAATTTACATTCAGTTCTGACATCTTTTCTTCTTTCATTTTCAGCCACATTAAACTAGGTATTCCCCTCACTTTAGGACAGAAGTAAACCATAGATGGCACCACGATCAGTTCTGTGAGACGAAGTGTTGTATTCAATATATATTTGAATGAATATTTGACATGAGGGGGCGCCACAGAAGGTGTGACTCTATGTTTAACCATGTATATCTATTTGTAATCAACTGGAGGATCATTTAAAGATACTTCCAACCTATCCCAGCACTGCCACCTGGTGCATACCTGTTGAACCCTCTATGTGCTATTGTTATACTGCTGCTACACACAAACAGTGTGTCAGTTATTACTATAGGGATGATAGAGAAGTCTATGATCAAAACGGTAAAACCCTTTGATTTTTGTACAGGATATCAATAAGATCAAGACTTGAAATCTATAGGAATTTCAAGAAAAAAACACTACAACATTTTTTTCTGGGATTTTTGAAATTTAAAAACTCAGGTATTTCCCATAGAAACCTATAGTAAATACCTTAAATGTTTACAATCCCCTAACTGAAAAACCAAACGGTAAAACTTGTTTTCCCTCTGGCTATGTATTCCTGATGTACTAAAGAAAATTCTGAGGAGGTATGGAAAAAATATCACTACAAGTTAAACTCCTGCTGAATAGGTACAAGTACCTTTAATGTAAAGTTGAAGGAAACTCAAGGGGGAACTTTAGGCATGCTTTGATGAGACAAAGCCTAGTATTGGAATCTTAAACAAATGGATCATAATATTTCTCATCTATTTTCTTGATAGTTTTCAGAAAACATCAAAATTTAACGTTCTCTGACAAACCATTTGTAAGATGCATGGCAAATAGGAGTCACAATCGTTGAAATTGTTGTATTTTACTGTTTGAACTTTGGATATATATATATAATATCTATTTATTATATAATTATATTATAAATATACAGATATTGGATGCATATAAATATATATTATATTATATTATATTACAAATATCCAATAGTTTTGATTCCTATATTTCATGGTTCAAATACGAGGTTTAAAGATACAATGCAGATTTATTTTCCTCAGTTTTACATTATGTCACTAGTACTGATACCTAACTTAACAGCAGGCACGTGACCACCACTTTGACAGTACGATGTGCACGCACCTGAGGCTGCCATTATCACAATTAGAAAGAGAAATCCTAAACGTTTGAACGGCTACGTTTCATCTTTTTTAGTCAGATTTATTGATCTGTAAGCCATTTGTCAGTGCACTCTTTTTGTTACAGAAGTTCCAGAACAATGCATTTGAGACATCTGTTTGCAAATGGACTATTTTTATTGGTACATCATTGGAAGTTCAAAAAACATGTAAGCCGATTCCTGTTCAATTAAGGATAGACACCAGTGGTCAATAGGCCAATTCAGGAAATCATCTATGAGTTCTTTGATATCGCTCTGATCCAAACACATAAGGCATCATTTGAAAGCTCATATTTTTCTCTGTCCATTTATACCAACATTATTATGAAGGAATTAAAAATTGAAATTTAATGAATTTCAAACTATTTTTTGTACTTTTATTTTTTGAACACCAATATCTCATTTAATACTTAACCTACATGAATAAAATTTTACATACACCTTCATGACAATTAGATGCAGGGAAGCTTGTCTCAGATTTTTGATTTAGGTCCTCAATTTCATTTTATGGACAAAAACGTCCAAAAACGGGAAACTTTTTTAGATTTTTGTAAAATTTCATTTTCTACATTTCATAAAATCACAACTAAGACCTTTAACAAAAATCTGAGACATGCTTCCCTGCATTTACATGTCAAGAATATGTACTAAAGATTTCGGACCACTCGGTTGAATATTAAGTGAGATATTGATGTTCAAAAAATAAATTCAAATATCAAGATTTTTAGATTTGTGGCTCACCTACACAGCTGGCGTTGTAGTTTTTTCTTTATAAGTTATATGAATATATATGGTTATCAATTGGTTATCTAATGGTTTCATCTATAAAACAAAAGGACAAGAACTAAATCTTATGGTTGTGATGAAAGGGAGTAGCGCCATTTACGCCCCCACCACTGGTGTCTATCCTTAAGATTTGTGTTTAGTGTATGCAAGCTCATTGGCTTTGGACAATATCGATTTAACTTTATGAGGCTTCCCTCTAAAAGAGCATTATGTAAATACATTATATTCTAATTCGAGACAATAAAAAGCCTGCATATTCTGCAGCTGACTGGTTGAACCAATATGCACAACCTCCATAGTACTTATCATACGGCCACCAACCTCGGTTAGCTAACGAAAATCTCCGTAAATTGCAGTAAACTTTGGCAGGTGCTCCTATATGAAAAAGGTCATCAACGATTAATGAAACTTAAAGTAATGTATCCTTATACACATAACACATAACATAACATACAACTAACTTCTTTTTATTCAATAGGCCTTATTTTTTTTTTTTATTTCAAGCTCTGCTGGATAGCCATAGGGAAATGTTAAGGGGCAATCTCAGTATACCATGTATGCCTTTCAATGTTGTCACTTGAAAAAAATATGTTGGATTGGAGGTGCCAGCGTCCAAAGGCCACATTCCACTATGCGATACCATGAAATGGCGCAAGCAAACTGCCACAAACTTGCTTGCGATAGGCCTGCAAGGTAGAATATAGGAAATCCTTGCAGTACTTGCTTGCAGTACTTGCTACTGCAAATGGTTTAATATAGGTTTTCTATGGACTGCTTGCAGTTGGGGATACCAACATGTTGGTATTTAAACAGCAAATTGCTTGCGGTGCCTAAAGCCTTTAGTGGGCTTCCACTTATAACTCCACATAGGTCCTTCCATCAAAAACAAAAACCAGGGGCGGATATAGGATTTCAAAAAAAAAGGAAAAAAAGAAAGGGGGGGGGGTCTTCCTGGATCCAAATAACACCCACTGCTACCAATTACCACTTAGTTACTAAAGTTACTAACGACTGAAGCATACACTGGTTATGAAATATGTTTACAAGGTTACACCAAGAATCTATAGTTAGTCCATGGCCATTCAACACTATATATAAGTGAAGCCCCATTTGCCCTGGTCAATGTTTCTGTCGAAGAGACTCACAGAAAATTTATCTTAGGCATTCACAAATGACTATAGGTATGACAAAATTATTGTAAGCCAGCGAAATTAAACAAATAACATTCAGACTGAGGAAGAAGGTACCTTGCGATTAGATGTGATAATTGTCGCAAGCAGAATGGCACAGGTCTCTATGAATATTGTCATGATGTTGTCATACCTTTAACGGGTATGCCATTTTATTATTCAGAAAAACGTTTTATTTCTAAATATATTTCATAAATTCATATACAATTATTAATCTTCAATCATACATATCTAAGTTCTAAATATGCACCACTTCACCATTATTATATATTTTATCAAACTAGCCTTTATGCTCCATATGTAAAATATATATTATATACTTTAATTAGCCATATAGCACTCCTGCTTTGAGGCTAGGCTAAGAAACACAATAGTCCTGTAACCCCCCTGGGGCCTCCTTTGTTCTGACCATTAGGGACAAAGGGGAGATAATAAAAAGGCAAATCACACACCCAGTCTCTCTCTTGGAGGCTGGAGCTGGGACTGTCAACATCTATTCTGCAACAAGATCCTGAGTCTGTGTTATTACTACAAAACTTAGGAAGTACTACTACACACCAAAACTTAAAGTACTTCAATGTTGAATAATTTCACAGTGGACCACGTCACTGAGAGCTGCACTAATCCAACGTTCCCAACATTCGCAGATTGCAGAGACCTATGAAAGACCAGGTTCATCAGGGTGAATGGGACTTAATGCAATATATGTGTGTATATAAATTATAGCATACTCACTAATCAATTATTAGAACCTAAGTCTAAACATATTTAGAGATGAAATGGACAACTTATCTGAAAAATCATTGCACATTTTTTTTGACGTCTTCATCCGTTATTGTTATCTCCCATCTCCTATTGAAAACATAACGAAAGTAAAACAAAGTATCTTGGTTAATTCTAGTACGAAAAGCGGCGTCAAGTTGATACACTTATTTCTGTGTCCTACTGTAATGACTGATTGTCACACGAGAGTATCATAAAACTGACTGAGAAACACTTAGTTACACAATCTCCACCTGAGATCCTCTTCACTGTAGTCAAGCTTATCAGGACAGAAGTTGTAAAATGATAACGGCTCTATGAACCTACTACAGATACTATGATTATAGACCTTGTGCAGATGTGGTCAAGTGACCACTTTTTGGTGATCACCATGTACTCATCCCTATCATGTGGCAATAAGGAATGCATAGAATTTATGAATGCCAAGTGATGGAAATAGGTTATTATGGAATTATGTAATAATGTAAGATATATGTAGTATACATTCTGTTGTAGATGCTTTTTAAAATTGAATAGTAACATTTTCAAATTGATCACCAATATAGCATCCAGTCAATTTTTGGACTGTGTGGCGTCATCTGCACAAGGTATATAGATGTGGTAAGTTACAGTGTATCAATGTCCATAGTTCCACCACGTGCCTGCACCCTAGAGGGTATACAAGTTATATAAGGTGATTGCCTAATTGGTACTACATCAGAATATGGACACAGCTTTGTGGATAAATCCATGGTAAACCTGCCACTTTCTCATGTTGGTCAACTCAATAGAATGCTCATGGAATCTACTATAGAGCCTAATTATATGATAATCATATTCCTAAAAACCGTAAAAGTAGATCATTCCAAAAGCTTAAGGTGCACAATCTGTTACTCACCCAATGAAAATGCTCCTAGTTACCTTCCTATCGAGGTAATCCTCTCAAATCTGCCCTCACGGACATACACCTAGCTGTTGCTACTATTTTCATAAAACTCAATGATCCACAGCAATTCTAAATTGCTTAACATATTTTCAGGGAATTTCTGTGCTTTTTTAAACAATTTTGGATGAGACCCTTTACCTATATGGATTTGTAAAGAGTCTAATTCTATAATTATTTAGAATCATGTATAAACAATACAGTTAATGAAATCATGTAATTTATTTCAGGCGAACTCTATCGCTGCCATGCCATTGTAGGATTCACCATAACGTGACACCACGTGACATCAATGATCAAGATATCTTAATATAATTATATATATGTAAAATGCCTCTAAGGGACATGTAATCTTGTTTTTTTTTTCAATACTTGCTGGTATCAGCTAAGCCATAGCAAGCTGGTCAAATATTTGATTCAAGAAACTCAAGAACCATATAGACTGTACTTTAGATACCAATTATATTGTTATCAGCTAGGTTGTAGAAAGATTGTCAGTTCTTTGGTTCAAGAAGCTCCAGAACCGTAAAGGATGTATGAATAGCTATTATTACCACGTCACTTTTACAAATCTACCTCAAAACTTGGTACATTCTTTTGGCAATCCCTACGATTATATATCGTCATTTGCAATCATATTTCGCCAGCAAATCACAAGGAAAACATTGAAGAATGGAATAGAGACGTTGTGTAGGTTGGTTAGATTCAACCTGACCAATCTTATTGAATCATAATTCACCATCATTATCATTTAGAGTATAAATTATTTAATTCATCTTATAACAACGTTATTCTAACCACCACATGGTGATCACCAAAAACTGGCCACGTCTGCACAAGGTCTATATAATAGGCTAAAGGGTGAGGCATGCGTGATGATGGCGAAGGATCGTTAACGATATTTGGTTGACATTATTGACAACACCTCGGACCGGACAAAAACATTGAGTGAAATATTTTACCCAATATTTTACTTATTTCCTTATAGGCCTACGCGGTAGTGGAGGTCTTTCAAATTAGATCAAATTAGATAAGAGAAGTTTTTTTTTGTTTTTTTTACGAATTTGAGTAATAATATATTCATAGTACTTTCGCATTCTCATTTGAAACCATGCCCAACTGGAGGTGTGATGTTATAATAACGTTGCAGCAACGTTCTTTTGATGACTCCAAATTATGTCGCTGCGATCTACTGCTGTGACGTTGCATTGTGACGTTATTATAACATTCTGATTATGTTCTTCAGCCTAAATAGAATGTTCTTATAACATTCTGTTTTGGTTTCCTCCTAACCTCACCAAAATATAATGTTATAACAATAATATTGTCTAATTTGGTGGGGTTTCAACCTCACTGTCAATAATGTAATTGTTATGTGCCATCTTATCAAGTAACAAACTGACTAAAAAAGTTTGGTTGCAGAACGTTTCTGTTACATCGCAAGCTGGCTGGGTGTAACCTTTTTTTGTTGTTTATTTTTTGAACTTTGCTAAAAAGAAAAGAACTTTGATAAATTATCATCGAGACAAGAACAGAGAGGTATATGATATCAAACATACTGCGACATAAAGAAAAAATTCAATAGCTGTTAAAAGAAAATTTAATCGACTTAAGGTTGGAACCCACTGAGGGATGCAACTAAGATTCTGGTCAATTAGAGGATCACCAGCTACCAATATCTAACACTGTCAGATATTTGGCAAGTGAATTTTTAATTTTGTAGTCGAATTCATGAGTGGGAACACCGTTTCTACCTGTTTTCAACCAGATGCGGTCAAAATGATCAGAACTAAACAACCCAAATGATCGAAACGACCAGAATTACAGGTAAACCACTCAGTGGGTTCCCCCCTTTAATTAGCTTTTAGTCCCTATGAAATTCTCCCTACCACGGACAGCTGATTAGGCCTAACAGTATTTTTTATCACCTGCAGGTTAATTTTGGCTAATTTTGTCGACAAAAGTACATGAAAATCTATAGAAAATATACTAATATTAATTTTGCCATATTTCTATGTGTAATGATTGAATTTTCAAACCAACTCAAAAAATGATAAACATACACAAAACACAAATGAAAAACTAGTTGGTATTGATATCCACTATCTTAAATTACTAATTATCCCATGATTAGTGACATTTTCTATACTTAAGCCCTGTAGTTTGTCGACATATTTGATCAAGGCTAACCTGCAGGTAAAATTCAAGAATTTGGCTATCCGTGGTTGGGAGAATTAGAGACAAAGGCGCACCTTATGCCCTGATGTGTCCTACTGTAGCCGTTGATGATGGCCCTATAAGTACCTGCCCGGCTCCCCCAGTACTCAGTCACACCTGGATCTCACCTGTCACAGCCCCTGGAGGAGCCACCACAGGTAAGTCACTGACCAGCCTTGGGTAGGGCATCACTGCGTTAATGAGCTTAGCTTATAGAGGGTTAAAGTGACCAAAATCGTTGAATAGGACTGATAATTGTCAGAAACGACAGAAAGGAGGGTAGAAAGGAACCAGGGAATGCGTTCCCATTGAGCTATTCGATCAGAAATCTATCTGAAAAAAGGGCAATGGCTTCGAAAACGGCCTGCCTGGGTCCGGTTTTAGTCCACTAATTCTATCAGCTTATCTCATAGAAGGTACAGGGGATGTCCATTGAGCAATTCAACTAAAGTTATGGTCTTGTAAGTAAATGAAACCGGTCAGGAACTACCAGGAATCATTAAAAAAAACCAGAAACCTGATTTGACAAGAAAGTTGACTAAAGGGGCAACCCATTGAGCGATGCAATTGAAACTCTGATCAGATTAGAAATTGCTATCCAACGCTGATATTTTCCAAACCATGATCACTTTCTGATAGGTTTCTTGTAAAATCCGCTGATGGAAACACGTTATGTTGGAATTTTCGATTAGTTGTACCCCTAAATATTTGTTCCGCCATTAAGCTTGTGGAGGGTACAGAGGAAGAAGTCCATTGAGCGATCCAACTGAAGTTATAGTATTTTTAGAGATTAGAATTAGTCGAATATTACTAGAAGTGGTCGAAAACGACCAGGAAATGAATTGACATTGAGCGATTCAATCTATCTATCTATCATTAAAAGATCATTGACGAAGTGTTTTGCGTACAGTTTTAAAAAGAAAACGCCCTTAAAGGGAGCTAAAACTAATAAATTCTGCAAAAAAATCCAAACTCGAATAATCATGGAAATCCATTACTTGAGCCTATTTCTGATCTATGTTAAAATATCAACCATGAAATATGGTGGAAAATCATTGAAAACAAGTTTTCCTTGCTCAAATCAATAAAATATGGATCCGCAAAAATGGAGTTTGTTTACAAACAAATGGAAGTTTTACCATCTCTTATGGAATTCTACTTTGGTTTAAGCTAGGTTTCATAGCCTATACTTTACTACTGACCTTAACTAGACTCATGTAACATATTTCTATACTTTTCTGAGTTTTGAAATTTTCATCAATTCTTTTGGTTTTGACTCCCTTTAAGTCAGAACCTTTCAAAATTGATAGCAAAACGAAAAGATTGGTTAGGTTTTAAACACAAACTTGACGTTGGATGTAAAGCACTGTACAATCGTGGCTCTGGCGCGGAGGGCACGGGCTTCACCATTCTTTTCCTTTTCTGGGTGGAAAACTGAATCCTAAAAGAATGGGAAAAACGTCATCTTTATATCTATATCTCCCAATTCTCGCTCCCCTACCCATACACTGTTAAAACAAGTGTTTACACTTTCCTAAACACTTCGGCGCATCCAGTTTTGGGACACTTTATTTCCCTAAACATGTTTAGAATTATTGGTGTTTAGGGTTAAGTGTTTAGAAATGTGTGATGTTTAGCTGTTTACCCATAAAGTGTTAAGGTCCTCAAGGGGTTTGGAATCAAAATGCTTATGCTTTTTTATGTTTAGCTGTTAAGTGTTTAGAAATCTATGATGTTTAGGTGTTTATCTATGAAGCATTTAGATCTTCAAGGTGTTAGGTGTTAAGTTAAACAATAATATAACATAATATGTACAGTGTTCTTTCATTCTTAAGAATGAAAACCATTTTAAATTTAACAATAATATACTGTAGGTTATAAAAAAACCCGTAGATTTTACATGTAAAACACTGCTATTGTACTATGCCATACAGTTTACACCAGATGTAATGTTAACAGCATTTAAAGTTTTATTTTTCCTATAAACACACTACAGGATCACTGTAGCCTTGGTACCAACCAGACCCCTGATCGTTTTTCACCGTAGCCTTGGTACCAACCAGACCCCTGATCGTTTTTCACTGTAGCCTTGGTACCAACCAGACCCCTGATCGTTTTTCACTCCTACCGGCTCACTGTCACGGTAGCCTTGGTACCAACCAGACCCCTGATCGTTTTTCACACTACAGGATCATTGAGCCAATAACCAAGTATGTCCTTTCTTCTTGGTTTAGCCTTGCATGGGTTGTTTGATTGTTGGAGGTAAAACCTTCAGGGTATAGCTAATAAAGTTCTTTAACTAAAAAGATGTCTACATGGTAATCCTACTGAAAAGGTGTTTTAAAACGTTTTGTAAATGTTTAGGGGTGTTCTGGTTGGTTGACCATACCTAGAATAGCAGGCCAATGAGGTGATTATCTTAATGACGCTACAAAAACTTAAAAATCTAACATTCTTAATCACAAAGTTCCAAATTCCTAAGTGTATGAAAAAACCATTTTACTAATCATGGCCAAAAATATGGACGGCATGTTGCAAACCACTAATAGTACAACTATTTCAAAGTAGTAATTTGATAACTTCAGTAGCCGAGTTTAGAACCCGGGGCCCCTCACATATGAAGCCTATGCTCTACCACTGAGCTATGGAGGCCTGTAGGTAGACATAGCTCAGCTTTGCTACTTAACTGAATAAGTAGGGGTATGAGAATATTGAACTATTGTCTGTCTAATGTTGAATACCTGTATAGTAGTACAGATCCTACTCATTGGTGCTGACTCTGCTAGTGTGCACTGCATGCAGTCCAAGTTAGCTCAGTTGGTTAGGCTTCTACCTTAAATGTAGAGAATGTGGGTTCTAATCACAAAGTGTCCATTTTTCTTTTCTATAGTATACAATTGATATTATGTGTTTAGATTCTAAACATGTCCCATTCAAAACATGGTTAGAGGTTACAAGTGTTTAGCTTTTAAACACAACTGATGTTATGCGTTTAGATTTTAAGCATAGTTAACCCAACACATGTTTAGAAGTTACAAGTGTTTAGGTTTTAAACAGATATGGTTTAATGTATTGAGATTGTAAACATGTTTATACCCTAAACATATTTAAATTCTAAACACCATTTTAACAGTGTACCCTATCAATCCGTGAATAACTCGTCTTCATCTGAATTAAAACCAAGAAAAACACGCTATTGTTATGTCATTAGCCTTTAGGGACATCCTCATAAGTGGTTTAGCACATTTTTGATAAGAAGCCTACAGAGGTATCAGATGACAATCCCAGGTAGTGCCTCTGATTGTTTAGCCGGTTATAGAACCGTTACGTTGTATTATCTTATGAAGTATCGCATGCATACCCCCAAATCTGTGCTGTTAACCTTTGAGTTGATGCTATGATAGTCGCTAGTCCTCAGCAGGTTATCATTTTATGACTACTGACTCGGGTATGGGCGTGACACGAGGATGGGTCCAAAAAGCAGGGGAGGTTACTAGATATTTTCCAGGCGATTGACCATTTTATGATGAATAGATGAATAGCATTTTTACACTTTTTTCCCGACAAGAACTGAAGGCGGTGATCCACGTTGCGACAAAACTAAACCGATTTTCAACCGATTTTCAAAATATTTTCTATGTCCAAAATCGGTTCAGAATCGGTCCAGAATCGGTCCAGAATCGGTTCACTTTTGAAAATATCGCAACGTGGATCATGTCAACCGATTTTTTCCAACCGATTTCAAACAGACAGATGTGAGAGTATATTTTTCCAACCGATTTCCAACCGATTCCCAAGCGATGATGGTCAGACAATATTATTAAACCTGTTTAATATTTTTGGACCGATTGTGGACCGATTGTGGACCGATTTTATTATGTCTATGAATTTTCAAGGTTATTTCATTCATTTTTGGAAATAATAGAACGAAAATGTTACCAAAAGACATAAAAATTAATTCTCTTTCACATTTAATGTTTTTTTAATGATTTTCAACAAGTATTTTACTATTTCACTTTTTATTAATCGAACAGATTTAATAAAATATATTTCTGGTCCTAATGACCATATTTAGACACAAAATGTGAAAATATCTCGAAGATTTCGTAATTTAGTAAGCCGATTTCTTTTTCACTGTTTTCCTATATATTTGTGATCAAGAATTCAAGGAAATAATCAGTTTTGTACTTCACTGTGGATCATGGGTATAGGACCAATTTTGGACCGACTTTGGACCGATTTTATGACCAAAGGGTTTAATTGGCAAACCGATTCTCAACCGACAAAAAAACATCGGTCCTAAAATCGGTTTGCTCCTACTTTTTCTGTCGGGTTGGAAAATGTCGCAAAGTGGATCACTAGCTTAAGCAGCCAGAACTGGTCTAAAAGTGTAATCCCTCAATGGGTACCCCTTTACACATGTGTAAATCTTTATGTTGATGTTTTTGTATTATTAGTTCCCTCATATTGGCTTTAGGAGTCCTTCAAATCTAAAGCCCGATACCCACTAGGCGATTTTACCGGCGATGGGCGATGGGCCACTGGGAGAATTGGCCGATTCTTATGATCACCGGTCAGTATGGTATATTGAAATGTGCATGTTTGATCTGAATCTGCCCTAAAATCGGCCGATTCTACCCCTAGATTCAACCAATTTTAGGGCCAATGAGTCGGCCGACTCAGCCATAATCGCTAGTGGGTATGGCCCTTCAAGGGCCATACCCAGTCAGTGATTTTGACCAAGTCTGCCGATTAATTGGTGCCAAAATCAGCCGATTACGCCCCAATAATCGGCTGATTTTAGCACCAATTCAGATCAAACATGCACATTTTAATATACCATACTGACAGTCAATCACAAGAATTGGCTGATTCTCCCAGTCGGCGGTCACCCGTCGCTGGTAAAATCGCCTAGTGGGTATGAGGCTTTAAAGTCAATAACACTTCCAAAGCCAAGAAATCCATACAAATACCAAATACCTATACCTCCGTGGAGTCTCATGAAAAGATAAACCTTTGAACAGTTAGTTCCTGTTTTCTATGCAATCATGATAATAAGTGCAAAACTGTTCAGAGTACACATTGGTATGTATATATTATATAATCCAACACTCACTGTTTGTGGACAGATTATAATCTGTGATTAATAATTGGTTTGAAATGAACACTAGAATTCTTACGGGCTCTCGACATCAGATTCTAGTGAAATCTTTATTCGAGCGTAGCTTTCAAGGTAGACTTTGGGTTAGCCATCCTATCAGCAAATTAAAGGTAAAGGATCTTGTTACTTAAAGATCAAATTACCCTTTCACACAGTGACAGGTAGCATTTCTGCCTTGTTACAAAATCCAATAAACCTCCGTTCCTTATACACACTCTTATTCAATACACCATAATGTATAAAGTTATGTACATGTATGGAGAGCGCACAAAGCCAACAAACACTGACCTCCACATGAAAGGCAGCTGGCTGGGGACGGGTGACATTGAGGCTATAATTAGAAGTAGAGAGGAGAACCAAACATTGGTGACTGCTGAGGGTATCAACCAGAGAGGCTAACCATTGTCAAATCAGATAAAACAGCAACATATCAGGTAATTTTACCGTTTACAAAATTAATTATGATCACTGTTAAGAATCGGATAACCATTTACAAACCAGAAAACCATTTACAAATCAGAAAACAATCCAGAAATCAGATAACCATTTAGTATCAGGTAACCATTAAATTCGTTTACAGATCAGATAACCGTTTTCAACTCTGAAAATTACATGTTTCAGACATGGTTGGTTAGCTGGTTGGTTATTGGTTGCTTTATGCCTCAATAAATTGCAAGGGTCATATCAAGGGTGGTGCCTATTTGTAGCAGTGGGACCCAACGCCCTCTTTGTAGTACTGCCTCACTGAGGTATCATGTCATATGCCCACATGATACCCCGCCCAGTCACATTATACTCATACTGGGCCAGACAGTTGTGTTTTGTGGCTCTTACTTCATACCAATTGCCAAGCAAGCAGCAACCAGTACCATTTTAAAAAAGTATTTGGTGTGACTTGGCCAGGGTTTGAACCCACAGCCTCCCACACTCAAAGTGGGCACCCTACCAACTGAGCTACTGATTCTGGTAAGGTCATAAAGCTAAGCTTAAAATGGGCTGAACAGAATGTTATACATGTCGTCTCAGAATGGCTCTAATGAAGACAATATGCTTTGACTATACACCCTTCTTTTTAATGTATCAAAACTACATTTTCTATCATGAAATTAGGTTACTTGCAGCAAGGAACAAATGTTTTTGCATGCTAATATGAGTGCAAAAAATGATAAATTTGTTTTTTTGTTAGTGTATTGATGAGATCTCGACAAATAGTTCAAAATTGTCCCTGTCTTAACCTATATGAATTCCCTGACCCAGAGTGGTGGGCTCCCACCACCTTGAACTGCTACACAGTAGGTCTCCACTGCGCAGGGTCATGAGAAGGGTGTATACCAGTCTCCTAGTTTACAATGTGCCCCTGTGACATTTGATTAACCTTTCCCAGACACTGCCTTCAGAGGTCACTAACTGATATCACTGTTCCGGTTGCAAGCTTCTAGGCGATTACATGTAGTAAAGGTTTGATGTCATATATCTGATGTAACTGTCTGATGTAATTGTCTGTTGTCATGGACACAGGAAGTTTCCTCATCATTCACTGTTACTTCATCTAACAACATACACATTAACTAACCAAGGATGTGACGTCACAGAACTTTATTGTAATGTCACAGAACAGCATAAACTCATGCCTGTCAGTATATTTAAATCTCAGTACATTGTGATGTCCTGGTAATCTGTGCTATTCTTTGTATGACAATTGTGTTGTTTGAAATACTCGTTTGTTTAATCTATTCTCTACCTACATGGAAGATCACTAATGTGAATATGGTTCAATAAATAAAAAACAAACAAACAAACAAACAAACATTATTGTAATGTTACATGACGTCACAGAAGAACACTATTGCAATGTCACAGAACATCAGAGAACGTTATTAGAAAGGTCACAAAGTGACAGTTCGTTATTAGAACAGGACATAACAGTTACAGTTGTCTCTATTTGCATTTAGTATTTCCTAAGTAGGTTTAACACGTACTCATTACAGATGGATATGTAGCAAATATTTACACTTTTTTTTTTTTTTTTGGGTTCATTTTATTTATACAGGATTCAATTCAAACATTGTGTCTGGTCTCCCATTGTGGTCCTGTGGAGCATTTGGGCACAATTCCGTGCAGGGGTCATCCAAATGCTCTTTTCTGCATGCTGCACCTATGGGACTCGAACCCATGGTGTGCCAATGCCAACGAGTGGTACCAATGCCTCAAGGACGTTGGCCGCCCCGACCCCAGTTTACCCCCGTTTACAGTTTTTCCTATAGGTTTTCCCCGAAATTAGTCCAAATTAGCCTGGAGTTTCCTATAATTCTGGAAATGAGCTATGTGTGGTAGGAGGACTTGTGGCCATCATGCAGAGGCCACAGGATGGAGGTGGGATCGATAGGTGGGAGGGAGCCAGGGACACCTGATATCCCCCCGGGGGGGGGGGGTCTGGTGGCGCCAAGGTGCCTCCAGGGCTGGGGCACCCTACTGGAGGTATTATAGAACCACCAAGGTCACCAGGGGAGGCTGCAGGCTAGATGATGATGACGATGATGATGATTGTTTGAGTTTAACGGCCGCTCAGCAAGCTTTCAACTATCAGGAGCACTCATGTTTTTGACTGTACACAGTTCTGTGATCGAATCTATGGCGGTGGGAATGATGGCAAGGTAAGGTGGTGTAAAAGGAAGCACCGGGAACTGAACCCGAGCTGGCTGCGTGCAGTGCTAAGAAGCCAACCACTAGACCATCTCACCCCCCGCTGCAGGCTAGAGGGGGGCTAATAGCTATAGATATCTGGAGGGAAGCTGCATAAAATTCCCCTCAAGTTATCCACGATAGGGGACCTTCCATTTAGTATGTACGCAAATTTTCTAAAATTCTAGACCCCCCACCCACCCCCTTGACCCAAAGTACGCATTGGAATTGTAAAGCGGTCCTTCATATTATGTTTTGGTAAAATCAGCGGATTGTAATTACTTTATCAATAGTGAGGGGCTGATACCACGTGGTGTGTGGTGACGTCAAGGTACCTCCAGGGTTGGAGCACCCTACTGGAGGTATTGTATAGGCCCACCAAGGTCATCAGGGAAGTCTGCAGGCTATCAGGTGGGCTTATAGCTAAATGTATCTGAAGCTGCATAAAATTCCCCTTAAGTTATTTACTAAGGGATGGATTTAGGGGGGGGGGGGGGGTGCACGAGACGCCCCCCCCCCTTAGTTTTGGACCAAATTTTGATCTTTCTAATGTAAAACTCAGGCCCTCGGAGGGACTTAAATGCAAACTTTCCTTTAATCATATACACATGACGTCGCTTGCGCCCGCCTGTAGAAATTGGCTCCAGGGGTCTGTACCAACGGAGCGTCATGTGGAAAAATCACGTTGGCTCTTACTCTGTACCTTTATTACTATGGTGCATGGCGTCCCCTCCCTATACCTGCCAACTACAGCGGTATGTTTTATAACAATTTACCGGAAATTGGCAAAACAGTAACGGAATCTTTCGTTTCATAACCGTGCACTAAGCATTTTTGACGTTAAAAGCCATGGGATGTTGGTTTCCTTTTCCTGGACCCCATATCCTACGTCACGATACCCTAACGGAGTTTTGAAGGCACCTGCAGAGCTTTTCTAGATTTAATAATTTTGTCAAAGCTTTCAATCGTTTCCGTTGGGAAAGCTGACAGGCCCGTACATATATAGGGGGTGTTGCGGGGGTGGCACGCCTCCCCTCCCCCACAGAGGAAATTTGTGAAAAAGTTCGACCTTTAAATTTCCTGTAAAAACTCACTCTTAAACCCTCAAATAATCTGAGAAAATATTGAAAACTTCCAGTTTGGGAACCCCCCTTTTTAGGTTTAAATTATCTAAATTATAAGCAAAAGTCCCACTTAGGGATTCTGGCCCCCCCCCCCCCCCGGGTACAGGCCTGAAGCAAGCCAACTTTATTACTGTGGGGCATTTTAAAAACACTGTTTTTAGACTTGAATGACCCCCTTGTAGGAGTTAAACCGCCACTAATTGGCCAAAAATTACTTCTTACAAACAAACCATTAATTTCTGTACAAGACGGGATCCGCAAACAACCATAGTATTTAACAAAAATGAGAAGTGCGTGCCAAAGCAGGTAATCTGCAAATAAGGTAAACCTTTTTGTCGGATCAGCATACAACCAGATCCCTACTCAAACAGCTAGGTGGTATAAACCAAAAACAAAAACAGATAAACTGCCAACCAGATGGGCACTTCTTGAATAACGTCACTATTATGAGGATTTTCCTTTTTTTTAAAGCATGCTTTGCTTGGAATTTTTTTTACTGCAACTTCATGCCAACTTGTCAATATGCAAAATATCAACGACGCTGTTACTTAGACGCTTTATATTTGACAATGGGAATTTTGACATTCCAAGCTATGGCTTGCCGCTGTATTTTTTTTTACTCCAAAACCTTCGTAACCATAGCACTTTGAAGGAGGTTTCGGAGGCACCCAAAGGAGCTGTTCTTTTCGAAACACATTAAATACTTTCCAAGGTTTCCGTAATAATTTCACTATAGCCGCTGAACCTTTTAATGAAACAACTCACTAATTATTATTGTTTGTAGATTCCAAGAACTCTCTTGAATGAGTTAAACAATAATTAATTGTCAAATAAATACTTCTTACAAACAAACCATTAATTTGGCGAAAATCCGTACTGGACGGGAACCACACATAACCACAGGATTTAACAAAATGAGGAGTGCGTCTCGAAACACCTAATCTGCAAATAAGGTAAACCTTTTTGCCGGATCAGCATACAACCAGATCCCTACTCAAACAGCGGGGTGGTAAACCAAAACCAAAACCAACAGATAAACTGCCAACCAGATGGGCACTGCTGGAATAACGTCACTATATGAGTATTTTCCCCTTTTAAAGCATTTTTGCTTGGAGAACACGACAGCATCAAAATCCTTATAAGCTTAGACCTAGGGTTAAAATCGAAGTTGGAATAGAGTTATTCAAAAAGAGATTCTTAACCCTTTAGACCCGAATCCGACCGCAGCCCCTGGAAAAATACGTTTTTCCATGATTTTTCTGGTACTCTTCTAAAGAGAAGACTAAGTTAAATATCTTAAAAATGTCTGGTTCGAAAGCTAATTTTATTCCCTAACCGATGCCACAAACAATATATCAGTTCGTCAGTTGTACGTCTTTGAACATAATTAACTCCTATTAAAAGTAATCTAGGGAAATCTCGAGGGAAATATATTGGAATCCTGGGGAAATCCAGCAATTCATGAACGCTATCTGTTAGGTCTAAAGGGTTAAATAATCAATGGATATGAAAAAGATAATCCAATGTAGATGATGTTGTCCTCGGTGTGTGCATAGATGACATTTGAAATATGAAACATCTTCAATATGAGTCATTTTTCTCCTGGTAATCATTTGAAATAATATTTAGTAACCATGTGATTTGTATTGACACGCTGATTTGGTGTACGTCTACGTTTTATAGAGTCAGAGAAAAATATACTCAGGGCCCATATCTTCGTAACTGATTTGGCTGATCAGGGAAAATTTGATTAGTGTCCCATGATCAGAAATTCTGTCAATCATGAATAAATTTTACACCTAATAATTCCTCTTTGACACTATTTTGCACGAACACTGTAAGTTTTGGTAAAAAGCTAAATCTCTGATCATGGGGCCGTAATCAAATTTTCCCCGATCAGCCAAATCAGTTACGAAGATATGGGCCCAGCAAATCACGACAGTTTTCTGCTTGTCAGTGTGCTCAACATAGAATCTGGTTTACAAGGTGCAATCAATTTCCTTGGATAACTAACAAACACGACAACATCAAAATCCTTATAGGCCTAGGTCTAGGGTTGAAATCGAAGTTGGAATAAAGCTATTTAAAGATATATTCTCAAATCTTTATTGGACATAAAAGAGATAATCCAACGTAGATGATGACATTTGAAATATGAAACACCGCGAATATGAGTTATTTTTCACATGCTAACCATTTAAAATAATATTTAGTAACCTTTCTAGAGAGCCCATCACGACGTAGCAAGAATGCCTATATGTGTGTACCAAACTCTTCCTTAAGCACCCCTCGGGTACAAATACTCTGCTTGTACAAACATCTGCCTACCCTCCTTCCCACTTTGCACACACATCGGAATAGGAACACCAATGAACCTTCCCTCTCGGATCGTTGGCAGGGGACGAGATGGGATGGGGGAGGGGGGAAGGGGTCTAAACCTTGAATTTAAGTTTAAGCTTGGCCTTTTTAAAATTTAGATTGCTAAATTCATCAGGGTGATTTTATGTTGCTTAATGGTGATATACATGTATATGACGGGATAAGGTCACTTATGTGATAAGTGGGTTGCTTCATAATAACCTCAGGAATTATGGATGTTTTATGTGCACTTACAGAAATTCTACCGGAATTTGAAACTCCCCTAAACCGCCGTTTCCTAATAAAACTCATGTAATATACCCCCAAACTATCCCAAACTCTCGTAAATCCACCCAAAACTCCCGTAAATACAGCCCAACTTCCGTAAGCCAAAATCAAACTCATGTAGCTACAATGATGGTAAAAGGTGATCGTAACTTATAAAACTCACATAGCCTTTATGGAGATTTGTTATAAACAAGCCCCTGGTGAGTTTATCTTTAAAATTTAAAATTTGGTTGAAGGTTCTTCCCATCTTATATTATAGGGTAAATTAGTACATATGGGACCTACCCCATCTATACCCCCTTGAGTGTAAACATAAAGGTTGCGTGGTGACGTTAAAAACCGCCGACGGTGGCGCCAGTAGTAAACTTAAAGGGCCACTGCCCATATGCAGCTTTAAGCTGACTCAGTTGCAGCCATTTTATACCAGATCACCAACTTTAAACGAACTTCAGAAGATATTTAATTCAGAAACATGGCTTCTTCACTTTTCAGTTGCTGCCAACCACCGCCGACAAAAGTCGGCCCCAAGAAGAAGAAAACAAAGCATCGTAAAACACGAAAAAACATGGGCACCGTCTATGACTTTACGGTGGAGACACTGGAGGGAGAGCCGATGTCGTTGGACCAGTACCGCGGCAAAGTAATCCTCATCGAGAATGTGGCCTCTTTGTGAGGCACGACAACCAGGGACTATAGCCAGTTGAACGAACTTGTTGATCACTTTGGTGATCAGCTGGTTATCCTGGCTTTTCCCTGCAACCAGTTTGGACACCAGGTATGATTTTGTTGTTTTATTACTTCAAACATTTGATTAATTATTTAGAAGAAGACGATGTAAAGTTTTCTAACATGAAGAAGTTCATTATAAAAGTGGGCTCTCATTATTGGAACTTTTGTGGCATACTCCACTATGATATTATACATGAATTTGATGGGGGAGATCCGGAGCGGGAGGTGGTACAGGGGGACCTGACCACCCTCACTTTTATACTTTTTTCTGTGGTCACTAAACCTGACAAGCAGAAAAAAACATTGTGCGTGCATGAGCGAACGCAAAATGTTTTAGTACTGAGTTTCTAAGCAGACTTCCCAGGCAAGCAGCAAAATAATTTGCGACCATAGTTTTTGGTCAGTCTGTTGCTTGTTAAATTTTCATGGAACAGTTATGTTATTTTAGCTTACGTTGAGACTTAGAGCTGTTTCTTGCCTGGTAGATCTTTTTTTTTTTTTTTAATTTTAGAAAAGGATGTTATATAAACCTCAGATTTGAGTGAAGTTGAGACCCTTACTAATTTAGAATGTTATAATAATGTTATTTTCATATGAAAGAATGTAAGGAGAATGTAGCTTTGATCAATTCTGAATTAGTAAACAATTGTGTCTAAAGAAGCCTGAAAGAGTTTCTTTCTCCAGACAAAAACGACTTCAGTCTTTTAAACTTTCAGACTAAGCCTTGATCTTTTCTAGGCAACACCAGACCATAAAATGGTAATCTTTTGGCAGCTTTACATGTCTACTGTTGTCAGCAAGTGCCAAATGTATTTTAGTTTGATCTAACATGTGACAAACATTATTATCTAGTATGCTCTTAATATGGAGACTTTTCATCCCAATGAAGAAATAATCAAATTTTAGTGTAAAAACAAATTTTATCACACAAGTAAGTCTTGTGGTAAAAATATTCAGTGACAATAAGCTACAATAATGAAATGAAAAAGAAGTTTCCAACCTTAATGCACCTTTAAGCAATATAGAGCCTGGCCTGTTCGTGGTTTATTTTTCTTATTACACGTCTAGTAAAACAAGATAATAGAAATAGATCCGTCTCGAGGTGCTTATTGAATTTTTGGATGATCCTAAGCTTGATAAATCTTTATGAGTAAATACCCACAACATTGCCAGAGGAGTCTCATAACCCTATCAAACTTATCATTTCGTTTTTTAAACTTCATGATATTGACCCATGTTAAACCGTGAAGGTTGTAAACTTACACAGATCCCACTATATTGTGTGTGCTCAGGGTGTTAGCACAGGTAGGTGGGGAGATCAGTAGATATGGGTCAGGTAGCATATATCTTCTGAAGTTTGTATTACACTACACGACATGAGCTGCGACAGGGATATGAAAATGCATTGATAATATCTCTATAGGAATATTTTATCATAATATAAACACATTGTACATTAGCGCAATCACCAATCATTATGACAACCATCAATCAATCATATTGTACATATCACCTGTTGTAAATATTTTCTTCGTTGTTGCATGATTTATCACAACTTGTGTTGACCCACTGGAAGATCTTAATATAATTACGTATATATCATAGGAAAGGGTGAAATTAAAAAAAGAATGTGGTAGACAAATGGCACATGTTAGAGACAAAATTCTTTTTTACAGATATGCAAAATACTCCAAATTGCACAATTTTAACGGTTATGTCAGTCCTGTATGTGCTTTGTTTGTATCATCATCAATTGCAAATTTCACTCCAATTCGCAACTCAATTCTTGAAGTGTAATAGGGCCTTCCACTGAACAATAATTATTATGTCAACGACCGCCACTGATTTCTTAATCTTTCCCTGCCTTAGGCGAAATGTCATTGGGTGGAAACAGGCCTTTAGATTCTATGAAGAAACCATAAGTTTTAGCTGCCAACAAGCAGACTGTTACAGAATTAACACCTAATGTCTTGACCAGTTTACCTGTACTTCAATTTCCGGATTCTATATAGACAGAATACAAGTGCCTAATCTTCGGAAACTAGAATAGATTTGTCTTTGACATACCTGAAGCAAATTCAATTCCATATTCTTTAATTTTCAAATGCCAGAAAAAAAGAAATTGTGGAACGGAGATGACGTTTTTGCATTTAACATTTTGTTTAGCTGGCTCATGCATGCTTTCACGAGATATTTATCACTTCATATGAAACAAATATTCAGAAAGTTCACGCGAAAAGAATATTCCAAAGTACGAATTACCTCGTTTAATCAACGTTCAACGTTTCATTGTGACATTGTCGTTATTGGCCTCCGTACTCAAACAAAAGGGTAAAGGCCTATTGTTTTAAAGGGAGGGGCCAGTGACTTTGAAATAGCATAGTGCCGTGACTGTGACCATCTGAGCAGTCACCATACCAATTTTCATACATTTATCTCTAACAGTTTTGATTTTATTCAAACTTTTCTGAATGATAATGACTCTCCCTGTGTGCATCCTGGTGCACCTTGCACAGAGCATTATCTGTGTGTGACGTCACAAAGAGAACAGTTGAAAAATTATAAAACTGAAAAAAGTAAATGAGAAATTTATCAAATGTACTTTATAAGTCTAAAAGATATTAAAATCACCAAATTACATGATTTATAAAAGAAAACATGAAAAAATATGTTTTTTATGGAATTTAGAAATTTGAAATTTGAATATAACTGTCATTTGTGTGACGTCACACACATATTTGGGTTTTCCTGAGGATCTTATGACTCAGGTACCCCTTAAAGTTAAGCAACATGTTAGCACAAGAAGGATTTAAATATTTGCATATAGAAACCTTGCATACTTCTATAAAAGCATGCATTCTAACATATAAAGTGTAAAAGAACCAGAATTAAAATTTCACTGGCTCCTCTCTTTAAGTGCGAAGCCAGCCTCACACCCTATGTGGGAATTTTGGGGAGGCAAGTAAAGCCGGGTTTCCAACGAACAACTTTCATTGAAAGTTGCTGACGACTACAAACGACTATAAAAGATAAGAATCGTTGTTGATTTTAGTCGTTCAGAGTGGGATGATTTCTTGTTTTCACTGAACGACTAAAACACTGATATCTGAATGATGCATGGCCTATCTGGACGAATTTTTCAAGTGACAGAGGTCAGAAAATGACTGTTACTTTACTGCTTGTCTGGGCATTGTTTATCTTAGGATATCAATTATCAAACTTTTTAGAAAATGCATAGAAACAGCAAAGTGAAATGTATAGAAGAATTGAAAATAGAAAATTCAAATAAAACTTTAATTTTGTTCTTCTCTTGCAGGAAAACACCACTAACTCTGAGATCCTCTCCTCCCTTTACCACGTCCGGCCAGGCAATGGCTACGTCCCCAAATTCCCCGTCCTTGGCAAGGTTGAAGTTAACGGTGAAAATGCCCATCCACTCTTTGCTTTCCTCCGCAAATCACTTCCAAAGCCAAAGGACGACCACACATCCTTCATGTCTGACCCCAAGTTCATCATATGGTCACCTGTGAGCCGTAACGATATCGCATGGAACTTTGAGAAGTTTCTGATTGCCCCTGATGGGGTTCCAAAACATCGCTACAGCCGCCATTTTGAAACCATCAACATCAAGGATGATATACAGAAGCTATTGGAGGAAAAAGAAGTCACTCCATTCTAAAATGATCTAATATAATCTTATTTGCCATCTCAAAACTAGAGCTCCCTATGAAGTTCGTACTATTCCTTTTGTGGTCTCTTAAGATGAATTTAACAGCAATTGACTGCAATCTAGATCTGACAGTACTTTAGCAGTCACTAAACAACAGCCTCTTGTAAATATTTTTAGATCGAGGAGAATATTTATATATATATATATATATATATATATATATATATACATACATACAATTAAAAACATTAAGAAGAATATTACACAAAGATTGAAGCCATCTGGGGAGTATATGAAAGATATTTGTATTTCAACTTTAACATATCAATCCATCCGTCCGCTTTTTGCTTTAAATGTTATATCAACTGCACACTAAAACCTCCGAATTCTTAAAATCTAACAAATAATAATGATATAACCTTCTTCATAAAAATATGGCCATGACGTCACAGTCTGTCAACATCGGGAATCCTCGGGTATTTCCGTCACAAATCCTGGTGGTGTTCGGGATGCCCACCTCCACTGATTCTGACCAATTAGAAAGCTGTATTAATGACCACGTGACTGGAAATCACCGAAGTGTGACGGGTCGCAGGTGAAGATGTAACAGTGCACCCGATTGGTCAGAAACAGGGAATTTCCCTTTGTTGACACTTTGTTTCATGTCATGTTCAAAGGATTTGTCGCTGTACATTTGTTGGCAATAAAAATCATTATTATACAATTTTTGTGTTTTGAATAATATTATAATTGGAGAACCCTTGCTTGGTTCATGCGTAAAGGTTAATCATTTAAGAAGAAAGCATGGTATATGGTGCAAACTTTGCAAACTCCGAAGCCTATTTAAAAACTTTCGAATAGTCCAATTCACACATATGGTAAAATATATACCATGGAACCATGCATAAACTTAATTAATAAAAAAAGTTATCTTCGACCCCTCTTAAGTTATAGCAGATCACTAAAAATCGCTTGGTTTACAGACAATAGTGAAACCCATAAAAAGGATCCTGGTATGATTTCCAGCACGGTAGGGCATGCGCATTCCAATGCAATCTTAAGACAATCATCATATCTTATATTATGTTATATAGTGATGTCAAGATATTTTGGTTCCAATGTCACCCTTTTTCATACAAAGATAGAAAACTCATTTTCTAAGATAGGAAGTCCTCCAAATCTAGTTTGTTTTTGCTCCTAAGTTAGTCCTCCTATCACATCTTAAGATATTATAACACTAAGATAGCAACCTTGGAACTAACATATATAAGGATCTAAAGGCGGTGATCCACGTTACGACGAAATAGGACCGACAGTGGGCCGATTTTCAAAATATTTTCTATCTCAAAAATCGGTTCAAAATCGGTTCAAAATCGGTTCAAAATCGGTCCACTGTGGATCATAATCGTGCTGTGGATCATGTCAGCCGATTTTTACAAACCGATTTCCAACCGATACATGTTACAGTGAATTAATCCCGCGGATTTCTAACCGATTTCCAACCGACGATGGCCCGACAAAATTATTAAGCAGGTTTAATATTTTTGGACCGATATTGGACCGATTCTGGACCGATTTTATTATAGCTATATATTTCCAATGTTATTTCATTCATTTTAGCGTGGATCAGATTGAAAATTTCAACATAATTTAGGGAATTTGGTGGCTTTCATTTGATACTATATTTGATGCTCTCCGATGGATATTCATCATTTTCAACTATTTTTGTTTGTACACTTTATATATCTTAATTCTTTTGTTGCATTAATGCTATCAATGCACTAAATGCAAAATTATTGGTTAAATTTCAATTATTAAACCATGCGATTTTTTTTCCATATATTTACGACATATTTCTAATCAAAAAACAAGTAAACAGTCGGTTTTCACCTTGACAGTGGATCATGTATATGGAACCGATTCTGGACCGATTCTGGACGGATCTCAGGACCAAAGGTTTAATTGCCAAGCCGATTCAGGACCGACAAAAATCAGTCGGTCCTAAAATCGGTTTGCTGCTAGAATTTCTCGTCGCTTTGGAAAATATCGCCACGTGGATCACCGCCTTAAGAGTGAATCCTAGGATCACATTGGAACGACCCCCTGGTCTCTCTTTGCGTCAATACATGGTAGTAATATGCATGTACATAAATATGTCTCTGGTTGTGTTGCCAACTATGTTTTTGACTAATCTTCAATATCTATTTACAATGCAGACGCAAGTAACCCGAGAGAATAAGCTAATGCTACCTTATTAAACATAATGTAAAAAAGAGCATAAAACTGGATCAATGCAAACTCCTCGCCGACGACGAGTTATCAATACTTATCATAAAGCCTTTTTACTGAGCTTCAGTTCACTCCAAGGCCTCTCCTTGTAGTATGCCTTATCAGTAAGGCCTTTAAAAGGTGTCTTATATCAAGGTAATCATCTACTCTTTTTTTTTTATTCCTTTTATTTATACTGGAAAATACATTCGGACGGAGCCGCTTTTCGATGTAATCCAGTTTTGCATACAATCATATCTGGATTTTATCATATTTGATCAGAAAAAACATTTTTACACTATATACAAAACAATACATAATATAGACCATATTCGATAAATAATGGTTTTAGAGTTTAATAAGTGGTAGGTACTTGATAATAAAGTTAGAGCAGTTTTAAAATTAATATATATGTGAGACAGTATTTCAACATCTATTTATTATTGACAAAGCAACATAGGTAAAGTCAAGGTGCTATGATTTATTCCGATTCTGAGCGTGTATCACGACTCAAGTAATCAGAGATAAATTCATTTAGTGTTATAATATAGTTTGTACAAATGGATAATTCAGTCACTCTATCCTTGATGTTACTCAGGTGTGTTACCTTATTAGATTCCCACCTGCGTCAGGGTCTTCGTACCTGTATCGGGATTAACCACATTACAGTAAATCCATTAATAGTGGTCAAAGTCAAATTCAAAGAGTATTTTACGTGATGTTAATGAAATTAGAGAGTGAATTATCTTTCAAAATCAAAACACTTATGATTAGTCCTTCAGAGGTATATACTGAACTTCAAAATTATATAGCAGGCGACCAGACTATATTTTAAATGTACTAATACATGGCACGAGGGGAGGATGCTATCTAGCTTCTTGGTTCTATACAGACTCGAAATATAATCGTTATCAAAAATCAGTGAGTTAGAATACTTCTATACTTCTATCTCCATGTAGCGTGGAATACGTTATTATAACGTTGCAGCAACGTTCTGTTTAGTTCTGGTTTGGTTCTTGTTACGTTTTTTTGATGGCACCCAAAAACGTCTTTAGAACCTAATATTGCCACATTGCACAGTGACGTTATTGTGACATTCTTGTTACGTTCTTTCATGTAAAGATAACATTCTGATAACATTAATATTCTGTATAAGTGTGTCAGGATAATGTTTAAGTGGTATCTCACCTCAAAATGCTAAAAGCTAACCAATCTGAATAAGACTTCGTTTTTGAGTGTTAGATAGGATTTACATATGTAAATCACGTTTAACATAATTATTGCTTTGATGATGGTGCCTGATGACTATGATCCATTCATTCTGGGTAAAAATCGTCATGGACAAAGCCCTTCCAAAGCGTCCATTTTTGAAACCATTCCTTGCATATATGCTTATATGCTATGTCCCGCATCTATACTACCATTGCAAACTTCGATTGAAAGTTCAAATCCAGCTGAATGCTACTCATCGGTTTTTTCTTGTTTAAAAATAAGCCTATAGCTATGCTTGTACCTAGAAAAGAGGATTTCATTTCTAAATAAACTGAATTAATGCACGTCCACTAACACACCTTGGATCCCCCAAACATGCATGTTTTGATTATACCCATCGCAAATTCCAGATGGCAGCACTGGAGCTGTCTCGGACTCTTTCCTGAAATGAGATATCGAAGCAGAACGTAGTTTTTGGCTTTAAAAGCCCGAACAAACAATACATAACCTGAGAGCACCCTGACAAAACGTGTTATCAATTCATACAACTCTTATTCATAAGAGATATACAGCAATACTATATGCCCTACTTGATATATGTGGTCACTTGACCACTTTTTGGTGATCACCATGTGCTAATCATAACCACGGGGCTATTATAGAAAAGTTCAGTTCATCCACTCTGAACAATAAGTATTGTTAATTATGGCTTTATAAAGTTACTTAAGAAAGACATGGCAAAAATATGTATTCTGTGTAGTTATGAACAGTGACTTATGATGATTCTTAATTGGTCACCAATATGGCGCCAAGTCCATATATTTAGAGATATATGACATCATCTGTACAACGTCTTTCAACATCTATGTATCTTACTATTGTGAACTTTTCAATGACTTCCGTCTCCAATATCTTCTAACAGGCAATTACCTTTTTGTAAACGTTCCGTCTCTAATGTCCGTTAAAAGGCAGTTATCTTTTTGTGGGAAGGTTAGGCGACATTCTAGATCTTCTAGGAAAAAACGCTAATTGCTTGTATCCAGGAAGTATTGAATTACCTTTCTCGGCATCACGCATTTCAGTAACCACGGCGACCTCTTTTGAATAACATCATTTCCGTATTACTTGTGTATTATATAAAGCCCATTTGCCACTAGAAAACAGAGGAAACTGCCTCAGATCATAAGGTTTTAGTTTTAAAGATCATGAGTGTGTCCATTTCAGGTAGGAAAGATCGTGAGTAAGTGCTGCGGATAGTTACGAACATGTTGGTAACAATCGGTAGGAAGGCTTACAATCTCTGACTGGCGATTTTGGGCATACCAAACATCGTGAGGATTTTAGGGTATATTGCATCTTAAGATGTTTGAGAGCATCATTAAAATCGTGACTGACTGGCGATGTTTGGATTTTTTTTCACAAAGATTGGCAGAATTTTCATAAATATTGTGCCAAACATCGCATAGTGGAATACAGCCTTTACAAGTTATTCTTGAACTATCCTTATCTCTGTTGAAATCGAATATAGAACTTTCAAGGTATGTCCTGTCTTTGGAATTTTCATTCCATGGCCTGTTGCATAAGAATCTCCGTAACTAAGGAGGTTTTATCTATGAACTGGATTTTGGAAATGCTGTTGCAAAAGGACTATTGTAAATACACCCCAAAGTCATGTAAACACACCCAAGACTCATGTAAGTTTAACCAAAATCCATATGGCTACAACAAGGGTTAGTGGTGATTATACAAGTTATGAAACGGAAACTCAAGTATCTTTTCCCCATTCGATTATGAAATACCCCTTGGGAGTTAAATAAAAAATGCGTCAGCCTTTCACCTCACACACCACTCCCATTCCATTTAGTCACACCACGACAAGGGGTAAAACAATAGATTTTATTTTCTCACAATTTGCAAACTTGGTAAAAAGTAGATGCAACGTACTCCCGTGCAAACTTCTCCTTTTACCCACCTTAAAGCACTTGGTTTTGAAGAATGGTCACTCAATGTGGCATAAGGGCATGGCGTTAACAAAGACGGCATGTACAATCACAATACAGAATGATTACGTGGTCACAAAAAAAGCATACACGTTTACAAAAACAGAATGTACATTGACAAAAACAGCATATTCCCCATGTTCACCAAAATGTACGTTCAAAAATAGGGCATACTCATTTGCAAAGATAGCCTATATATATTCATAAATACGGCATACATGTTCACAAAAACGCCATGTGAATTCACAAAAACGCCATATGCAGTAATATAAAACGGCAAATGTGGTGAAGAAAGGGCACATACGGCCACAAAAAGGGTTTGACAAAGAGGAAGCGAATAATCTTTATAAACGTAAAGTATATTGTTTTTGCCACATCGTTTCGTGACATTTCATACAAAAAGAGACTTAAAAGTATGAGAGAAATTGTTACGAACAAGAGTAACGATGTATATTAGGACACTGACATTACATCAACCGGTTAAGCATGTCAGAGTTATGACCACGTAATCATAAAAACTAGACCTTATTATCTAAGTTTTTCTTGGAAGCGTGAAACGTGTCGGAACTTCTAGAGTCTAAATGTAAAAGTAGGATGGGCTGCGCACAGAGTTAACTACTTTTCGCAGATAATTTATTCCCGGAACCATGCAGAGAAAGGATACAAATCTCATTACAGATACAATTTCCTTCCTTTTAAGTCATCAGAGCTAAAATAAACCAACTACATATAGCTCGTGCTAAACAAAAAGCGATTTGAATCTGGTAAACCCCTTTCGGTTTTATTCTCTTGCCTTAATTGGCTAGTATTGGTTTGCAACAGACTCCCTCTAGTCTTTGAAATCTTTTTTTTTTTTTTCAAGAGTAAAATTGAGATGCGAGAATTGTGTTTTTCATATGCAACAAGTCAAATGACCGCTTATTACGTTTTTCCCCCCGGTTGGAACCTTTCCGAAATAACGAACCATCCAACTTTCCCACGAACATGCGCAGTGGACCCTACCATAGAGACCGTCGTCCCAACGATTTAAGCCTGGTCCCATAGGAAACATATAAAACACTTCATTTTTTTAATTGTTTTACATCCATAAAAAAAATTATGATTCAGTGCGATATCTGCCATGAAAGGTATCTAAGAGAGGGATCTGGGGCCTCATTATAAAATACGCGAATATATACTCCATGAATAATAATATAGTAATAACAACAGCTCTGCCTATAGAAAAAGTGCTGGCAACATCATTACATCACACAGGGGTATATCAAAGTAATAAAACATTAATTACCTCATTGATTTTCCCTAGAAGGTATTATAAAACGTTCACGGTAGTTTGAAATGAGGGAAAATCCCTGTGAATGCACGTCGGTCAGGCAGCGTGGGTGGGGGCAAGTGTTAAAGGATAGACAACCGGTGCGGTCTTTCATAATAACCTCCGTAGCTTTTTTATGTGCTTACAGAAACTGGAAGCATTTTCAGAACAAAATCTTAGTTAAAGATTCTTTTTCTTTGTTGTAATAAGATTTTCTTAAAGATAAGAGAGGTTTTAAGAAGAAAAAAAGAATTCTTTGTAAAGGCTGGATAAAAAATCTTTGTTCATTAAAATATAAAGAGACCTACAACCTGATCTTAGACCCAGTATGGTCAATGTTATATCAATGGCAAAACACAGGTAAGAAAGTAATTTTACCTAGGTATTTCATAACATGATGTTAAGAATCAATTGATTCTTAAAAAGCATCTTTGTACAATTTAACATCAATTTTGCATTAAGAATATCTTATTTCAGGTACTAAGATTCACCCGTTTCTTATTAATTTGTTATGAAATACCCTCCTGGCAGGTCTGCCTAGAAAAAGTGCTGGCAACATCATTAAATCACCTGGGAGGTATACCACAGTAATTAAACATTAATTACCTCATTGATTTTCCCTAGAATGTATTATAAAACGTTACGGTAGTTTGAAATGAGGGAAAATCCCCATGAATGGACGTCAGGCAGGCAGCGTGGGTGGGGGTAGGTGTTAAAGGATAGACAACCGGTGTGGTCTTTCATAATAACCTCCGTAGCTTTTTTATGTGCTTACAGAAACTGCACGCAAGTTTGAAACGGCCATTTCATAACAAAACTATCGTAAAACAGGACCAAACTCTCGTAAATCCACCCAAACTCACGTAAGCCAAAACAAAACTCACGTAGCTACGGCGACAAAAAAGGTGATCATAACTTTATGTAATGCAAAACTCACGTAGCCTTACAGACTTATATTATGAAACACCCCACTGTTGACGTAATTTAGCAGTTGTATGTTTATTCTATGAAATCACAGTTCCTAAAGTAGACAGGATATCACTTTGCATCAAAGCAAAGTTTAAAAAGTAGTTTCTTAAAGATATATAAGAGATAATTGTGCATTTTATTGAATCTATTCCTACTGAAAATAGGTTCCTTTCTCCTTATTTATATTTAGTGATAAAACCATAGGATCTTGTGGTCCAAACTATAATAATTATGGATACTGTTTTTTTAATATCGCACCAATATCTAAATTAATACTAATGGCCATGGGTTACATGAATTGCTACTATAAACGGGAAGGATCCCATGTGAACCATCCAATCATTTTTACATGAAATACATTGTACATATATATTACCATTACCATTTAGAATGAATTGTTATACAGTGGTTGTACCCTCTATGAATGATCTTTATATCACTGTAATATCCGGAAGAACAGATTCCTGTGAAGATATTCAATGACAATATTTTAACAAAATCATTATATAATTTATGTCGCATGTGTGGGATCAAGAATCATTGCACATTGACACATGTACAAAAAGACACACACAGACATGTACACACACAAATTAAATACTTCCAAATACAAAGAGACACTCACACAACACACAACACACATAATTATTTCCCCTCCGCACAAAAAGGGTGAGGGGAGATTCTCCTGAAAAGCAAGAACGATACACTGTGCACCATACCGTCATTATACAACAAATCCTATAGTCAACCAATCACCCCCTACCTATCCTTAACTACATCCTATTTGTCACCGACCCCCACGCTGGTCGGCCTTACACCACACACGGACACAGCTGGTACAGCAACACACCGGGCACAGGCGGAACTGACAGGTACAGGAGGGGGCAATAGTCCTTTCATGACCTACTTACCTCTCACATATTAGTATGAGCACCTAGCGGTTTGGACGCAACTACAGTCGGGACATACAGACAGGGAAGGGCCGAGAATATACAGAAATACGTCCCGGAACACAACATTACCACCCTGGTGGTCCTCTGATATATAAAGAGTGGACAGAGGGGATATATACACTAAGAGGAGAGTGTTGTGTCAGGAGGTAGACAGAGGAAGATTGTGGACATCTGATTACATTGATGGTGACAATATCCATCATTGAAGACATCCTTTGACTGCTGTTTCCATATCAACAGTTGAAATCTGTAGCCATAATTATATTTGAGACATTTTACACACAGTGCCTTCTAGAAACTTCAGTCTTCTGAGGCTATTATCAACTTCAAGGACCATAACTCAAGTAATTGAGTCCAAAAACTCTGCTCCAAACATGGCGAACCACCAACTGCGACCAAAAACAATCTATGATTTTTCCCTGCCAGCGTTGTCATCTGGAGGAGACGGGAAAGGAGGAGAAATGATTCCGTTGAGTCGCTTCCGAGGCAGGCCTGTGCTCATCGAGAATATTGCGACCCTCTGAGGCACGACAACGAGGGATTTCCTCCAGTTGAACCAGCTTGTCGACTACTTTGGCGATAAGCTTGGCATCCTGGCGGTACCCTGCAACCAATTTGGACACCAGGTACGAACACTATTAAATAGTATTTTTCCTTTTCGTTCAGATATTTCTTTAATAGAAATGATAAGTGTTTAAAAGGGACTAAGTGCTTTTTAAGAATTATCAATTTAGCTGAGAAATTCACCACAGCTTTTATCTCAATTGGCATTTTTTGTATTTAAAAGAAGACTATGTATGTATGAAATATATGGTCATACATGGATATATATATATATATATATATATATATAATACATGTGTTTTTGTATATATATTCTTAATTGAAATGAAAAAATAGCTGCATTTGATATGATCTCCACGCACCTGCTCTACAAAAAAATCTTGATATCCAATACCGGGAGTTCAACACATTCCCACAACTAGCAACCGAATACAGGCCTGTGTGTGAGTGTACAGTATGCATTGGTATATGGATTACGATCATGTTTTTTATGGGCGTTGTGCAGACGTGGCCACTAGATCACATTCCGATGAACGCCATGTGGTGATCATGACCACATGGCCATAAAACAAATTCTGAATTTAAAAATTCTAAAATTCGATAATTGTTGCTAATAATGAGTCAGTCGGTTAGTTTGTTTTACATAACATTTTTGTCTAAATGGGCCAGCATTTTAAAAAATAACTGGTGCGGAGATAAATCATCTGCAAAACATCTCTAGGATAAAAGCTAACATCTAGCTCAGTAGGGTGTTCTGGGGATGGGGGCAACGACCGCCTACCTCTTATTTTTGGAAAAAGAAAAATCTTGATGTTCAATTCCTGGCCAAAGAAGGGGCACTGGAAATCCGAATTTTACATAATGGCGCCCCTTTTTGAGAATCTCTGGATCGGTCTTTGACAGGCCACCCAACACCGCCCCCCCCCAACCACCCCAAGAGGATATTTTTCAAAAAGTCCCACTTTTCCTTCCAAAATATAATATAAAAACCCCTGAAATGGAAAGATAATATTGACTGGTTCCACTAAATACTACCCTCCACCCCCTTTTGAAATGTAAATTATTGAAATTATAAGCAAAAGTTCCACTTAGGGAACATCGCCACTCCCCCACAGCAGATTGGCACCTTCTTTGATACTACAAGCAGCCTAATCTTGTGTTCCTGTTTGGATGGTTGACCACAATACAGGATACTTTAACCACTGCCAAGCCCTTCCTTCCTGGTGAACTAAATTTAGACCCTCGTCACTAGGTTACAGATGCCACATATGCAGATAGTCTAGGTCCTCTATGAGGCAAATCATGTCATTTATTTCTATGGGATTCACTCAATCTAGGAAACTGATCAAATGCAGATCAATAATGCATATTGCCCCGTGTTTCTCTTTTTAGGAACACTTGATGGGGAATTACATTTCTAAAAGATAAAACACTTTAAGATGTATCTACTGCATTATGTAATATATATTTTATATAATGAACGGTTTTGGGCTAAGTCAAACCATATCACTTGTCTCTTGTCGAAGGTTCTCACGTCTCGTTTTTATTGCAATTATCTTTTCTTATTACATTATTATCGACAGACTGTTAGAAGGTCAGGACAGTGTGTAATGCCCCACACTCTCCATCCCGCGCCAACACGTTACAATGAAATACTCTATTACCTAAGTTGTGCTTGGAGATTTACAAGCCTAGAAGTCATCAGGGTGGAAAGGCTTTTGCCAAAAAGTGTCACTTTATTCAACTCTTTTATTGTGACTCAGCTTTTAGATAACTATAACATTTGACTTACATAGAAATAGTTTTATCCATATGTCACTGGTATGCCCCCTTTTAGAGCAATATTAATGAAAAAAGCGTTTTGAAGCTCTACTGATAGTCATGATAGGTGAGAGATATTATTGTAAAACGATTAGAAGAAAATCACAGGGGTAGACCAGAATTAAGCGACCAGAACCAGTAAAGACGACCACAATTTAGTTAGTCGTTCAATGCATGGGTACCCCCTAACGTTTTCAGATATTTGGGGAGCTATTTCTCATTATTTGGTAGATATTTAGTGAAATGGCTCATGCAGTGGGAACACCGTTTCTGAACGTTTTTGACCAGATTTGGTCGAATTTAAAGACCAGAACTGGTTGAAACGACCAAAATTCTAGTTTAATCGCTTAGTGGGTCCCCCCCTTTAGCGTATCCGACTGGCCCATAGAAATTTAAAGAGGAAATATTATCAAATTATAAAAAATGCCCTCTTTTTTGTAATTTTGTTTTGTCCCAATATTTCTGACCCATTTCTGCTAATGTCAGTAGACAACTGACCTAAGTGCACTAGTTGTAGACACCCGATCACCACCATGATTATGTAAACCCCCCTCCCCCTGGATCCACTACTGGTCACTGAAGGACTTTTCAACTTGGGCAGTCTAGAGACCTTGTATTTATATAGAGACTGGAAAGCAGGGGCAAAACATGTTATGCACTACAGGCCTGCCACCTGAGCTGTGGTTGGATTGGATTTGGATTGACCATTTTGTCTATGGTTAAAATGGTCTGTGTGATATACCAGCTGTTCCAAAAAGACACTGCCAATGATCAGACCATGGTCATGGTTGACTGGGTTGGTTCCAATGGACCACCAGGGGAATGGGGACATAGGAACAAAGAGGAGCTTTCCAGTCTCGATATATCCTATATTATACATACAAGTTCTCTGGGCAGTCGGAGCACGATTGTGCATCGGCCTGTACTGAATGATCACATTTATAATTCAACAATCATCATCCTTGTACCACCATGTCATGATCTATAGGTCCATTACCATTACATCATTAGTTATTCACAATGGGGCATACCTGTCTGAATGTTGTTCAATTTGTGTTTTGGTAAACCACTATAGCTTTTGAGTTTTGGTTAGCATTGGGAAAATAAGAACTGTTGTTTGAATTTCATGTAAATTGTAATGATCTTGTTCAGACAGACATTGGTCGCCACAATGTGTTGGTTTTTTAAATAAGTAAATATTCCACCTGACCATACAATTCAAATGGTGATTCATTCGACTGTCCTATATAGCATCCGAATAAGTATATATATATATGTATATATATATATATATATATATTCCGTGTAAAATGTACAATACACTGCATGATTAGAAAGCATAACATACTAGACTCATTTCCGACATGTCCTCTTGTTTTTAATTTGTATTCAATATCCATACATGCTTACATTATAATAATTATAATTATAAATTGACATATCATATCAATCTAGTTGTCATAATTAACATAGATAAAATCATCTTCATCGATCAGTAATTAAAGGGGCTGTCTCGTCCGTGCATTGTTAGGTTATCATCTGCTGACGTAAGCTTAACGACGTGATGGCTCGCGACGTGTTTTGTGATGTTAGAACGTAATACGGCAACATCATTGGTCACGTCACGAATTTGGCATACTCATAACATAGTCACAACGTAGTAGTTTTTTTTTTTTTTTTTAAATTCGTTTTATTTATCCTGTATTCTTCTCATATACAATATGGTTTTCGTCGAAACACAGCATCACATCGTCACATAAACTAAACAAATTTTATAACAGAATTTAGTCAGAGAACTGACCAGTAATATACCAGACTACAATATCTGGTCCTTAAAGAAACTAATTGACATACAGCACAATAGTTATTCAAATAGAGACCCATACATATACCATAGGTGAATTGGAGTTATAAGCCATTGCAATAATCAGTCCTCCTTAATAGGGGACTGGCCCATCAATAGCTTGATTTAACATAATTTTCAACAAAGATTTTTGTTTATCTTTAAACTTAGAATAGGTTTGAATGATACGTAACTCAACTGGCAAATCATTCCAAGTTACAGCCCCCCTGTAATCAATGTGTAACTGTGATTTAGTTTTACCAAGTTCAGGCACCCTGACGATAGGACCATCATATCGTCTCAAAGGCAATTCTCTATTATCTATATAATCCGGATTACGTGATCTTTAGTACATAAAGTTCAGAAGGTGTGCATTCCTTCTATCCACTAAAAATTCAAGCCTGCCAGCTTATGCGTAATTAATACATTAGTTCTTGGATGTAATGATAAACATAGTCTTAAATTATGATTTTGGAGGACCTGGATTTTTTTCCTTTTACTAGCAGATGCATGTAAATAAAAAATATCACCATATTCAATATGTGGTAACAACATCGCCTTATAAATTGCCAAACTAGCCTCGATTGTCAGGTAGGGTCTAATTTTCCTTAATAGGAAACCTTTACTTGTTATTTTTGAAATTATATTAGATAAATGTAAGTCAAAATTAAGTTCACTATCCAGGATCATTCCTAGATACTTGTAGTGGTCAACCACCTCGAGTTCAGCATTTCCCATATATATCATTGGTCTACCTAATTTTTTAGTGACTGATTTAGGGCCGAAAATCATTAATTTAGTTTTCTTAGAATTTACTGATAGTTTATTATCAGAACACCACAATTCAAAAATCGAAATATCATGTTGCATATTGTCAGCCATTTCTCTCTCACTTTGACCACTACTGATCAATACTGTATCGTCGGCATACAAGGCAATGCTGCATCTGTTAATCAATTTGGCCACATCAATAATATACATCAAAAATGCAAGAGGACCGATTTGGCTACCCTGTGGAACACCGCATAATAATGGTCTACTATCTGATAACTTATTGTTTACCATGACCTTTTGTGATCTATTTGTTAAATAGTTCAAGTACCAATTCAGTGTAGAATTCCCAAACCCTAGGTATTTCAATTTCCTCAAAAAAATAGTATGGTCGATGGTGTCAAAAGCCTTGCTTAGGTCCACATAGGTAACCAAAGATGCTCTGCCCTTGTCCGAGTTACCATTGATAATATCAGTCACATATGCCACCGTAGAAATAGTTGAATGATTTGGTCTAAATCCTCCTTGAACATCCGATAAAATGTTCATTTGATCCAAATACTCAAATGTTTGCCTATAAATGATTTTCTCTAATAATTTCCCAGGCAGTGGTAGTAAAGATACAGGTCTGAGATTATTTAATGTTTTCTTATGTCCACCCTTGTCTAATGGTATAACCACTGCCTTCTTCCAACTATCAGGAAATATTCCTAAACGAATCGACCTATTAAAAATATGTAATAGACATTGTGGGACAGCTTCAAAAGCTAATTTCAATATTCTTGTCGATAAAGTTGCAATAGCAGAGGATTTAGACAAATCAATTCCCTTCACCAACGATTCAACCATGTCTATATCAACAGTCTCTAGGTGAAATAAATTATGTAATCCTTCATCAGGAGGTTGCCAATTACCTTTTAACTTCCTTCCCAATGTTGCCATCGTCCTCCATGACGAGAATGCGCCTTTAAATCAATGTGAAATTGTCTGGACACATTTTCCCCTATAGTAAACACTTTTTTTTTTACACGTTTGCTTCAGTAGTGTCTGGGCCAACCGAAACAAGTGACACAAAAAGAGGATGGATGTAACAGAGTATAGTGAATCTGAATGATTAAATGAAACAGTAGAGAAAACTGCTCCCCTTTATGAAACAGGGCAAAATTGTTTGGCAAATTAACTCAAAATCCTGTATTTCTTTTCAGCAAAATGCAAAAGAAGAAGAAATATCTGGAATGCTTGAGAACGTTCGTCCAGGTAATGGCTACAAGCCCAAATTCCCCATCACTGGCAAGGTTGACGTCAACGGCGAGAAGGCCCACCCACTGTTCCAGTTCCTGCGTGAATCCCTTCCATTTCCCGGAGACGATGCCACACACCTCATGACAGACCCCAAGCTGATCACATGGTCTCCTGTGACCCGTAACGACATTTCGTGGAACTTTGAGAAGTTTCTGATTGGTCCAGATGGGATTCCCGCCAAACGCTACAGCCGCCATTTTCAGACTGTGGCTCTGGCTGATGACATTAGAAAGCTGACACCAAAGAAGAAGTAGATTAATTAAAACCTATAGTCAAATTAACATCTTCATCCTATTGAGGTACTTTAAAAATGACTTAAAGCAATTGAACCGAATGATGATGTCAATCCATAGAATTCCATCAAAATACCTTTTTTCTAAGATCTGCCTTCTAAATCAATATGTCTACTATTTGCTATTATTTTATTACTATACGGCTGCCTAGTCATAGAAGTTGTGTTTGGTCATGGTTTGAGTACTTATCAGCAGTTGATACTTAATATACTAGGTTTTCCTCTTAAGACTTATACTTATGATGTAAGGTCACAAATGAAACAGATAGTTTTATACGTATATTGATTAACTAAACTTTCTGTAAAGGTGCTGTCGTTTTTCAGTCAGATTTCCCAATATTGATATCACTGGATGACTGCTATTTATTGTACGGATTATGATATGAATGTGAAAAGTTTCCCTCAAGTCACAAAGACTAGTGTCTTTTTAAAATTAACTAAGGTGTCATTGCGCGGTGTTGCATTGGCAAGTTCTATTGGCCCTCGATTAAAAGATACTGATACCTGTGCCATGTGTCGAATTTGAGAAATGACTATATTGCTGTCTCTGTGGCGTAATTATCCTTACGTTGCCTAAGATATTTAAGAAATACACATGTGGCAAGTCACTATAATGTTAACCCTTCCCTGTTGATGCCATAAAGGCTATATGTCACGCTGCCGAATGTATGAAATGGTCCTGTCGAATGTAAGAAATGGTTCTGTTGAATTGAGTGTTCTGGACCCCATATTCTACTTATGTGAAATCTTCAAAACACACAAACTGTTGTACAAGGAAATGATGTAAATTTTCTTTGAAATTGATCAAACGTGTAGATGTCTTATAGATTGTCATGTATTTCACTGATGTTTTTGAGTTGAGATGTCCTGATTCCGTCATCTCCATTTTACTGCTGGTTTCCATGGAGATGGCGGACAGATCTCGCCGTTTCTCGTCACCAGGTGGGGCGTCGACGAGATGATGACGTCACGTGAAAGCACTTCGGTGACACGTTGGCGTCTGATGGCACTATGTCGACGTTATCTGCACCTCTGACCAGAAACTGCCCTCAACCCTCAATGACAAACAATAAAATCGTGATGACCAACAATGCCTCCTTGAGTTGAGTCTCATATTTTATTAGAATTGAAGATTAAATGGATGTGTTAAGTCCTTTGTTAGCCGATTCGCCCTATATATCACTTATCCAGCTATGACTTATTTTAAAGGTTACATTTTTTTTTATTAATCCAATCTTAAATATACATACGTTCTTCCATGGACATATGTATAGGCCTATATATCTATGGTGCATTAGTAAGCGACTGGATGTTCATTTGAATCCATTGCTGTATGGACATGAGGTGGAATCTAAAGAGAGAAACATGCTTACGGCGGATCCCCACGTGGCGATTAAACCCCGGCGATTAGTGCATTTCACCGGCGACCAAGGAAGAAATATTGGTCGCCGTGGAGCTAACTAATCGCCAGGGGGCCAAAAAATTAATCGCCACGTTGGGACACTCTTCCCATCAAGTTCCCGACGATTAGGGTGGACATGAGTCGTCCTCCCTGGCGATTAACTGCTCTAATCGGCGGCGACTAGAGGAAAATATTAAACATGTCAAATATTTCGCCCAGAAACCACGGCGATTAAGGGTTTAGTCGCCAGACATCACGGCGCCTTTTTATTGTAAGTCGTCGGGCGACCAAACTGCCGAAAATCACGTTGGTCGCCGTCGATTTTTTTCAAATTAATCGCCCTGTGGGGACCAGGCTTTAAATTAGTCTACCCCCAAACGTCTCTATATATAAATTTTTTTAAACAATAATCAAAGGATTACAATAGTATAGTAAAACGTTATTTAGAAACATCCCAGAACAACTAAATATGCCACCTGGTAATGTGTCATATAGAAAATCACTTTTTATACGAGTCCTGGCAGTACATATAGTATTGTATTGATCACAATAGCAAAAACTAAACTTCCATACAGACACTTTTTGATATTATTCTGAATAACAAATTGTAACTGCATTGTAATACCTTTTAACAAATCATGTCAATAATCTGAACAGCAGCCGCGTGTGCAGCATCACCGGTTGATCATAGCCTGGCCATTGGCTTTTACACACAGTACACGTAAACTCTAATACCAATTTCAAACAATACACACGAACTGGATATTGATGGATACAAAGGAAACATGTAAATTAAGCTCTAAGCCCAGGTGCAGGGGCTATAGAAAGGCGAACGCTTATATAAAAAATAACCAGGACGCATGAGCATAGTTATCTGACCCCCTTGGTGGGAGTTTGTAGTAGGCATGTTGTCTTAAGGATAGACCCCACTGATGGGAACGTAAATAGCGTGACTCCCTTTAATTCTGATCTTAATATTTGTCTCTTACAATATCATAAAACAGAAAACATCATTAGATAGCCATTAGATAAGGTTATCTATTGATATAATTTATATAAATATGCATATGACAGTACCTATGTAAGTGAGGCGCAAAACTGAAAATCATGATTTTCAACTTAAATTTTTGAACATGAATATCTCAGTCAATTTTCAACTTAGAGCTTTGAAATTTTTAGTATATATTCTTGGGATATATATGCAGGGAACCGTGTCTCACATTTTTTATTTAGGCCCTAGTTAATTTTTTATGAAATTTATGAAATTTATGAATGGTTTAAAAAACAAATCTCAAAAAGTTTCCCGTTTTTTGATGTTTTTGATCATAAAATAAAATCTAGGGCCTTAATCAAAAATCTGAGACACGGTTCCCTGCTTAGGAATGTTATAAAGATGCATGTAAAATTTGATACATGCCATTTGAATATTAACCAAGTTATCAATGTTCAAAAAATAAAAGTAAAAAAATCAGTTTTTATTTAATAAAATCTGGAATTCTAAACACATCATAACTTTACATACGTCAATAGATAGAGAAAAATCTGAGCTTTCACATGATGTATAGCAATTGATGATCAGACCATTAATAAGAAAGGCATCACTGCTTTACTGAATTAGCCGTCCATCAGTGGGGTCTATCCTTAATCCAAGATATGACTGATTTAATGTATGGTTTATTAAACTGGAATTGCTTCACTGATCTACGTTTTATATAATATATATAGGAACAAACTCTCCCCAGTCAGTAGTATCACTCTACATTAACTTTATTCCCTAACACTACTGATGAGAAGAAATAGAATAATGTATTGTTTTCCTTCTGTAAAATACCCACGTAATGCTTTACCGTTTATTACCTATACTCATAAACACTTTTAGAAACACGGAACCTCAAGAGTAGGGATGCGGAACCGCTAGTGGGCAAAACATATACCATTACTTCCGGGTACTTATCCGGTCAGAGTTATATCTGTAAGGATCTCATCACATAAGTACAACTATTAACATGTTTATAAAGATAAATATAGAGGAGAGGGTTAGGAGGTGGAGCAAGGGAGGTCAGGGGCGGAAACAGGATTTCCGAAAGGGGAGTCAGCATAAAGGCTAAAGAGGTGTTCATTCGCATGCGCATGTGTAACATTTTCCCGTCTTCTTGTAGTTTAGGGGTCCACCAATAAAGGGGGCTTCAGTACCCCCTCTCCCTCCTGGATCCGCCCCGGATCCGCCCCGGATCCGCCTCGGATCCGCCCCTGGAGGGATTGTTTTATTAAATGTAGAAAATTGATTTTTAAAATAATTGAAAAAGTTTCCCGTTTTTTTCCATAAAATGAAAGGCCTGAAAAGAAAATCTGAGACATGCTTCCCTCCAAATGATCATAAGGGACATGTCCAAGAAATTTCATTAGAAATCATAGTGTGGTTACCGAGATATCCATGTTCAAAAAATAAAAGTGAAAAAATTAGTTTTTTTACTGATTTTTTCCCGAATTTCAAATTGTGGATAGCAAAATGTGTTCCAATAGATAGAGAAAATTGTTCTCTTTCATTTGATATATAATATGCTGTTATAGCTTTCCTGACCACTACAAAATTGTCATTGTCGCAAATGAAGCCACTCTGAGGTGTTGTCTATCTTTAAATAAGGGCAATTCCATATCCGTGTGTATGAAGGGCGATGTTCTAGTAATATAGTCTATGAATATGTAGACCCAGTCCAATTTTTGAATTCTTGGATCCACAACTGGGATTTACAAGTTGTCTAACAACCTGACAACCTGACTGACCAAGAAAAAGGTGAGCAGCGCATGGTTTATACGTGCACTTTGAAACACTAGGTGGCAGCACTGATCCTTTCAAGCCTACATCTCTTTCATTAAGGATAGACAACACCTCAGAGTGGCTTCATTTGCGGCAATTAGGATTATTCTGTTACCAGGACAGCTATAAAAACATAATATGTATCAAATGAAAGAGCAGATTTTTCTCTATCCTTTGGAACCTATCTTTTTATCAAAATCCTAAGATTTTAGGAATTATCTGCAAAAACTATTTTTTTCACTTTTATTTTTTGAACACAGATACCTCGGTAACCACTGTATAGATTGTAATGAAATTTTTTGGAGATGTTACTAATGATCATTCAGAGGGAAGGGTTTCTCAGAATTTTTATTTAGGGCCTAGTTTTCCTTTTTTGACAAAAAACGGGAAGACTTTGGTTATTTTTTTCATATTATTTTTCTACATTTCATAAAACTGACAATAAGACCTTAATCAAAATTCTGAGACACGCTTCCCTGCATATAAATGTTATGTACATACACACGAAATTTCATGCATTTATATTTGATAGTAACTTAGATATCCTTGTTCAAAAAATAAAAGTGAAAAATACATTTTTTCACTTGCCGGTCAAACTACAGAAGTACAATTCTTCACATTTTAATATAATTCATACCATTAGATACTTTTGTTCATTGGCTTTTAAAATATATGTGGTAAATAATAATGGCATGAGCAGTAAAGAATTAATTACAAAACAAAGGGACTGATGCACACTGGCCGCTGAGAGGTGTTGTCTATCCTTAAGGTGACGCTGCCCTGGTGAATTAGATTTGAAATATATTTTTGGATTTTTCCTATAGTTAACATAATTATTATGTGAAATGAAGTGACCTAGTTACCAAAAGGCCCAAAATGTAGGCAAGTTCATGGGAAAGGTGTATACATGTACAGATATATGTATCAGTTTGAGGTTAGAACACAAATCATTAAAGCACAATTATAAGTTATATAGTTTTATGTTTGACTAATTAGCTTACTTACTAAGAAACCCATTATATGCAGCCGCATAGGCATAGCTGGTGTGTGTTTTATCAAAAGGAGTAATTCTGAACAATGTCTGGAGTTTGGGAGAATATATAGGCATATCTATATTTATTGGATAGATTATAACATAATAAACACACTATTTCTACTAACCAGAAAAAAATATATATCAACTGATCATGATTTCATACGTATGCATAGAACAGTGCCTTTGAATTTCCATTCTGTTCAATTAACGGTAATGACAACTCGATGAACGTGAAAAATCATTATTTTCTACATTTCTTAAAATTGGACACCAGGCGTCGCCCATGTCCTATGAGATGAGTGAGGGGTGCAGGAAGCTGGAGCATGAATAATTTGTAAGTTTTCATAAATCAACACAGGGAAAGGATGCTCACAGGGGGATTTGTGCTATGCCCTAGGACTAATATTTAAAGGAGATACGAGTAATTTAATGAAAAATAGTACATTTCAGCTAACCCACCAAAAAGATTCTATCATTTGAAAATATCCTTCTTAGGAATGTGAAGGGAACATTTTACTTCAAAAATTTACCAAACAATAGTAATTTGGTTGTCATCGAACCAATACTTTACGTGAGGTGTACTTAAAAGATAGGCAACTCTATAAGCATGTTTTCTTTATTTAAAATTATTTTCTCTCAGGTATCTATATCACGTAGAGAGACATGCGTAGGAGAAAATGAGTTGGAATTATATCATATAACTATGTTAAACTGAATAGACAATCCAAATACGTTAACTAATGAAATTTCAAATTCCTATTGCACAATGACTGATCGTAGCAATTGCAACTTTTCAGATCACTTCAAGAACATATAGTTTATGGTAATATCGTTGTTGCGATATCTTTGATGCAAAACCGCTGTATCTTTGTTACTGTATCAAAATGAATTCTGGAATATAGATTGAAAAATGGAGGGACACTGTAGGACTATGTCCTGAAAGATTCACAGCTTATTTACAACATTCTAAATAGGTTTATTTTAAGGGTGAAAACGGCCCAACAACGATCAAAGCGGAGAGCAATAAAAACTCTGTTGAAAAATAGTCCATATATGATGTTATAGAAGAATGGAGCAGAAGAATGAAGACTTGTATGTTTTATTGTGAAATTAAGTGAGCACTGCTCTTCACAATAAAAAACAAAGGTGGACAGCAAACGCGTTCTTTGTTTTGTTTTGTTTTGTTTGTTTTTTATTGAAATAAACATCATCACTTCACAGTGCTTTTCAACAACAAATAAAGTAATTACAATAACAAATAAACTATTACGATGAAGGGGTAATGTGGCAAGTCCTATATCCATATAATTACATACATAGAAAATAGGAAATAGAAAGTAATTATAAGCTCACTTGTAGTATTTTCATTTATATACCATTTGATATATTTGATTAATATATTTATGTAGAAAATAGGAAATAGAAAATGTTATTATATGAATATTGGACTTGCCACATTACCCCGTCATCTATTACAATCTTTCCAGTAATCATTTCATTATACTGAGATCTTTTTTAAAGACACATGTATATCATGTTATCCCAATTTCATGTACATTCTTCCAGATTCCTTCATTTTACATCCAGTTTTTTTCTTAAGTCTTCAACAGATTATATATTCTGTATGTTTATATAAATTAATATTCCCAATACTTGTATGCACTATATCTCCAGTTTTCCATCAGTTTAACTTCAAGATTTTGTTATCTAAAATCAATTTCTTTCCTTTTATTTTATTTAGAATTTTTACTCTGGGCCAAGTGTTCGGTTCTCTACAAAGTACCGGTCTCCCGGTCAGCCCAGCATACATTGTATAATATACCTCACATGTTCTTATCACAGGGATTGATGATATGTGCTAATCAATGTATAGTGAAATTTGGAATGCGTCAATAATTTTTTAAAAATCATATTTCATTCCCGAAGTGTAAAGATCAGGGTCTTTTATCATTCAAATTCCCAAATCGTTCAAAGTGAAATTGACCACACAGTTCGTCATACACGTATCCCTTTTCTGGGAAGTTTGGGTCTTTTTTTCACGTGAATATCCAAAGAGTTCAATATGACATCCTGTTTTTATTTTTCATATAAATTTCAAAAGTATTCAATATGAAATTGACCACATAGTTACTCGTGCCCTTGTCTCCTCTCTGAGTTGTCAGGGTGTTTTTTTCCATTTAAAGTCCCAAAGAATTAATTGTGATATCAACCACATCGTTCCGCATACCTTTGTCCCTGAACATGTCTGGGTTGTCTGGGACCTTTTTTTCACTTAAATTCTGAAGGTATTCAAAGTGAGATGTTTTGTTTTTACATATTTTTCCAAGGTTAAAAAGTTTCTTCTACAGGCCAAGGCAAATGTTGGGCCATTTCAGATTTTCCTAACTGAATTTCACGAAGTAATTATTTCTTCATACAAAGAAATACCAAAGTTTCAAAGTAATGGTTAAAAGTAATTTCTGAACATTGCTGAAATTGTGATGGTGATGCAATCGTCAAATTCTCAAGTTTGAGCTCTGAGGACCGCCCGTCGCGTCGTTAGGTTAACGTCGGCGTAAGTAAGCCTAACGACGTCGGCAGGACGAGAACGCCCCTTTAAAAATGGTAATTTGGAGTGTTTTAGATGTGTTCAAAAGAAATTTTTGTCTCTGATTTTTTCCATTTCTCTACAACATATCGTCATGTCGCAGCTCACATCGTGAAGTGTAATAGGGTCTAAAGGGGGTTTTACACTATGTGATAGAAGCTGCGATATGATGATGTCAGATTAAAGTCACACATATTAGAGATACAATAATTGCTTATAGACATTGTGCAGGTGACGTCACATCATCCGAAATGGACTGGCCGCCATATTGGTGATCAATTTCTTTTCAATGCTATTCTAAATTCTTGAATATTTAGAACCAATGTTTTTGTTATATTTAACGATCCTCATCCTTTAGAATTTAAGATTTACAATCAATTTCACAGTCATGTGATCATTATCCCCATGTGGTGATCACCAAAAAATGATCACGTGACCCCATGTGCACAAGGTCTTTAGGCCTACATGTGTGAAATACTCAAAATAGCCAATTTCAAACAATGATATAGTCCCTGGTGGGTGTGACGTGATATAGTCCCTGTATGTGAATTTTCTCTGATATCCTCATATTACGCCAATACCACAGTCCAAGCCATAGGTGTAAAACCCCCTTAAAAGTGGGTATTAAACTACTTGACATGGGCTGCGATATCAACATGATATGACTATTTTATAGAAATTTGCTTACAAGGGTGATATAATTGTAAAAAAATGGCAAATTGGAGCATGTGTCATATGTGTAACATAGAATTTTAGCCTTAAACAGAACCCCCTTCATGGTCTGTGAGTTGGGTGTGACGTCCTAGGCATCAGATTTGGCAAGAGACCCCTTGTACAAGGTGCGCTCTTCATTGACCCAGCTCTCTCACTACCTGTGGCTATGTCCACAGGTACTGGAGGTAAAAAGGGGTGAGATTAATGGAGGTTGACGTGGACAGGTGTAACAGGTGAGTCGGGGTCTGGGGGGGGGGGGGGAGTGGGGGTAGCCTGGAGAGGGGGGGGGGGCGACTTGCCTTCTCTATGCCCGGATGTGTGTGGATCGAAAACAGACCCATTTTAAAGAACCGATTTTGAAGTAAAACATGATATTTATCCTTTCTTAATCAGCATATCATACTGATTAAGAAAGGATGCACTAGAAATTTCATACCCATATTAGATGTTTTCAGTGGAAATATAATATTTTATCAGTAAGCAATAGGCCAATTTTTACGCCTTAACTTTTAAAATGATCGGTCTATCTTACATAGAATTAGTTCTGTTTGAGCAGTTTTCTACACTGTTGTGTATGATTACTCAATAATTCCGTACCTATATAGAGGGAATCAGTAGAATTTACACCCATTCTGAGTGAAGTCTTGTCACTCATTCAACACACTTGAGGCTTACAAATGACCATGTCCTTCTCTTTTCGACACACACGCATACGGGCCTAGTTGAGGGGGAGTGCCCCCCCCCCCCCGACTAGGTGTGTGTGTGTAGGGGGGGGGGGGTCCTATGCCTGTAGGAGGAGGGGCGTGGGGGGAGGTAGTGTCCAAGCTGGCACCAGGGCAATGACCACTATACGTGACCAGTACGTGATCACAACCTCATGACCACTGCTTCCATTGTTCCATATATGAAGTCATAGTTATAATTGTCCAGGAGGGGATTGTGCAATTTTAGTCTGATCATGCGCAGATTTGAGAAATCGATTCGGGGAGAAATTGATAATTATACTTGCGACAACAAGATTATTTAAATAGAAATCTCTGAAACAATATTTCCCTTCTTCATAATCTACCACGTTTAATTAAGTCTCCAATGAATAATTATGGTTTGTGAGAATACCCTTTTCGTTTCAAATCGATTTCTCAAATTGGTTCAGATTCCGGCCCAGAATGCATCGTCGATCAGCGACTTTATATTGGCACAATTATTTTGAGAATACAAGAACACTGCCGACCTTTTGGACATGAAATGCAAAGATATCTAATGAAAACATGCACCTATACCTGTTCATGATGTACAACAAATTTAAAAGATTTATGCCTTGAATAATACTATTATGTACTAAAAAGTTGGATACTAGGCCTACTAATTGATATATTTCATGCTTAGGATTGGTTAAGGGAAATAAAGTAATTATCAGACTGCTTTAATTCTTTTTAAATGTATTTTTTATTCAACAAAATATTCTGAAAGGGATCAGACCTTAAGCTTGGTCTGTTCTCCTACCAACTTCAGTACACATTACATACACTGTACTTAATCCCTTTTTTGAACACATGCTAAAGTGAGTTAAGACAGGACATAGAAACTAACGTAGGAACTAATCATTTACATCAGACAACATGTTATAATCAGTTTTTTACATTAGACAACATAACTAGTATTTGGGGTTGAAAGGGAGCCAAAACCAATAAATTCAATGAAATTTTCCAAACTGAAATAATCATGGAAATCCATTCCTTGAGCCTATTTCTGGCCCATGTTAAAATAATAATTAAAAACATGTTTTCCTTGCTCAAATCAGTTAATGTGGATCTGCAAAGATAGCGTTTGTTTACAAACAAATGCAAATATTACCATCTCTTGTGGCATTCTACTTCAGTTTGAGCTAGTTTTCACAGCTAATACTTTACCACTGACCTTAACTGGGCTCATCTAACATATTTCTATACTTATCTGAGTTTTGAAAATGTTGTCAATTATATTGGTTTTGGCTCCCTTTAAAGACAATAGTTGATATGGGGTATTTTGTATTACTCTTGTTACCACTAAAAAGTCAATCGAATTACCTATCTATTGACAGGAATCATTAAAGGGTAGGTGAACAATATTACCGTAACTCCACAGCAAGTGAAAAAAGTTTTGTACACAGGTATCTCAATTAAAACACAGATTAGAACAACAGAATTTCAGGTTTAACGGAGACTTCCCTGTTCAAAAACAGCGAAAAGAATGTTTTGAGTTCACTTTTCCGTGGACTTAACATGTATATTGTCATAAATATTCAATCGATAAGAGATAAAACTCCCTCTACTTTGAAACTACAGAGAAGAGGAAATAAGTTCTGACTACTGTTCTATGTCCTACCAAATCTTTATGATGTAGACCTTATCAGCAATTTTCCAGCTAAATTTAAATCAAGACCAAGGGCGAGTTTCACACTAGGACAATCATAAATGCGTTTCTCACTTCTCACAATTTTAGATAAACCATTTTATTGTTCTTTCTCTGTTTCATTCCGACATACTTTTAGGTGAATTACAAACCTCATAAAAAAGTACATCATTGCATTTTAAGTACTGGAAAAAAAACACTATGGTACTAAGTCACTACTAATTATCAAAACTGCAATCACGAGATCTGCATACTTACATACCTGCATACACACATCGATTAAAACATGCATACAAACATAATTACATACATGTATACACAATTACGTACATACATACACGCATGCTTACACACATAATACATACATACATATAAACTAACATACATACATACATACATACATACATACATACGTACATACATACATGCATGCTTTCACACATAATACATACATACATACAAACATACATACATACATACATACATACATACATACATACATACATACAAACATACAAACATACATACACAATACATACATACATACATAGGTTACATACACACAAACATACAGACGCAGACACGCAGACACACAGAGACATACATATTGCGTAATGGCTACATGATAACTGTATGTGATATATGATCTAAAGGCCAAGCAGCTGTGATGTGCGTCTACATGACCACTTCCCCAGTGACCTAATGGACGTAGGTGTGACCGTGTGTTGTTTATTACTGCTGTATCTCATGAGTGACAAGTCAGTGACCCGTCGCATAATGAAATCATTACATCAGCGAGAGATTAAAACCAACTAATGGCCATATTCCACTTTTCGGCGTTTTGCTCACGGTGGGGGTGTTACTGACGGTGTTTGGCCCCACCGCAAGTAAATTCAAGCACCGCAAGGTGGAATAGGTGGTGTTACTTGCATTGGTACTTGCGTTGGTACTTGCATTGGGTCAACGCAAGTGCCACCACCAATGGTTTCATATAGCTTTTCTACTAAATGCTTGTGGTGGCAGAAACAAAGTTGCTTGTTTCTGAAATGCAAATTGCTTGCGGTGGCAGATGAGCCCACCGCAAATGACCCCCTCATCGCATAGTGGAATATGGCCTTCTGGGTCTCGCAATAGTGCAAAGTATCACTATTTCTTTTAGTCAAATTTAACATCAATTTTCTTCCACTCCTTTACTGACTAGACCCAGTGGCGGATCCAGCTTTTTAAAAAGGTGGGGGCGCACTAATAGAAAGGGGGGGGGGTGGGAGGGGCGCACCCCCAATTTTCCCGAATTTTACATTAAAAAAGTTATTTTTTGCCAAAAAAAGGAGGGGGCGTGCACCCCTGCGCCCCCTCTAAATCTGCCACTGAGACCTAAATGCTTACCGTACCATTCAACTCTCCGCATATATACATAATCTGGAGCTATAAAGGGTTTTCAAGTTACAAATAATTATGATTTTAGATTATTTTAAATAAAATCCATCTAAGGGTTACCCCTTTTAAACCTAGATATGCTTTGGTGAGCCATTATGTTTTTCCGGGACACAACATGCACTCAATAACCTCAAACAACCCCTTACATATCAACCCTATCAACAAACTCCAGAACCGCCAACACCACCACCCCCACAAGATTTTAAGTTTTGATGGATGAGAGGGTCATGCTTTGATCAGTGACATGTATAATGCGACAACTCGGCATGGGGTAATTTAAGACATGTTTTGCAATATAACTGACATGACTGTTCGACATGTTCCATATCATTTCAAGGGTGGTCTGACCGTCTCTAATTGTTTACACATTGGAATGTTATATAACATGATCTGTAACATGGTAGGACTGACCCATGACATTTCAGTCATCATTCAAAGAAAGCTGTACAGAATGGTACAACTCATGAGTTTTTATTCTAAAATTGAAGATTTAAGATTAAGCAGTTTTTCTTGGTCTTTCAACCGTGGTATTGCAATATCCATTGGCATAGCTTTACTATTCCTTTACTTATCTATTTATGGTATCTACAATTTGCCTTACAGTAGGTTTTAATTAATTGCCAGTTCAACAAATTGCTTATATCAAACTGAGATACAAACACTTGAGTAAAAGCGTGTCGAAACTGGCACAAGGGCTCTAAAATAAAGATGTAAACCTCATGGATGTGCACTTTCGTGTTGGAAGTTCAAAATTGGGGGTTTTCTACCATAAAATCAGTGAGAAGAGATGAATCGTTCTTTAAACTACTTCATCCACATTGCATCTGAATTTTGAATTTTGAGTGGTCTCCCACTTATACAGGTTCACTGTAGTTCAACAACTTTCAACCCGACTTAGTGAAAAAGATATACTTATTATAACACTAAAAGATCTAATACAGGCCCCCACAAAGGAAATCTTTCCAAACTTTCTACCTTTCCTTCCAAAAGTTAATGTAAAAAACCCTAAAAATAGTAGGAAAATACTGAAAAGTTCCACTTTTTCTGCTCGTCACGCCCTTTTTCAAGTTCAAGTTCTTGAACGTATTGGCTAAATTTCCACTTGTGCGATCTCGCCACCCCCATACAGCAGAACCTGTGTACGGACCTGTTATTGTACCACTATATCAGAGGTTAAGTTTTACGTACACCCATGTCCAAACGTCCACGATCGGAGAATTCTCCAAGCTAAAAATGTCTATGAATTTAACTGTATTTGAAGATGAATCTGTAGTTTTTTGAAGACTAGTTGATGTACTTTGGAATACCTGTTCCTGGATAGAAGAAGCATATGCAGGCATAACTAGGTGAACAATGAAACTTATACAAAGACCATAAAGACTTGCTTTTCATAATGTGAAAGTATGAAATACAAAACTTTAACAAACCCTTAGTTATTGGTACTTGGTCGATTCTGTGGGCAATGCCTTCTTTACCGAATTTACCATTTTTACAGTAGGCTAAACAATTGAAGCCCAATAATGACTATATTAGATTAATACAGACTAATGATGACTATTAGAATAATAGCTGTACTTCCCACACCTGGAGGGTATTTCATAACAAAATAATAAGAAACGGGTGAATCTTAGTACCTGAAATAAGATATTCTTAATTCAAAATTGATGTTGAATTGTACAAAGATGCTTTTTAAGAATCGAATGATTCTTAACATCATGTTATGAAATACCTTGGTAAAATTACTTTCTTACCTGTGTTTTGCCATTGATATAACATTGACCATACTGGGTCTAAGATCAGGTTGTAGGTCTCTTTAATGAACAAAGATTTTTTATACAGCCTTTACAAAGAACTTTTTTTTCTTCTTAAACCCTCTCTTATCTTTAAGAAAATCTTATTACAACAAAGAAAACGAATCTTTAACTAAGATTTTGTTCTGAAAATGCCTCCAGGACATCAGTCTAAGGGTTATTATTACGCTATGCCATATGACCTGCGATATGACAATGACGTAGTGAAGTCTTACATATTAGAGATAAATTTCTAGGTTTAATATACATATGTGAAATGTGTCAGAATAGCCAATTTTAAACAATCATATCATCCCTGTGTGTAATAAATTTTCTAGTATATCCTCATATCATGCTGACGTCGCAGCTCAAGTCGCATAGATGCAAAAAGCCCCTTATCAGCTTATGACGAACCAATCTAACAGCAATCGAACCATAGTCGCCGCAAGTAAAAAAGGCAACGGCCAGCTAACTCTTGCAACAGGTGATATTTTGAATTTCCTAAAAGCTACATTAATTAATTCTTAAGATTAACTCTATGGGCATAGACTGATAGACCTCTTAGATTGGCGTGACTACTTCGAATATTAAGCGTGGTGCCATTGCTGTGCAATTTCAAGATGGCAACAGAACCTTTCCCTCAAACATTTAGCTCAGTGACATGGGGATACTAATTTTGACATGGCGTCGGTCATTTCTAGAATTTGCAATTGGGCATACAACAGGGGCCCTTGATAGGGGTCCCCAATGTCGCATGTCGAATATGAGAAAAAGCTATGTCAACTGTCACTTGATTATCCATGTCTCATGTCGCCTTTAAGAGACCCTCATGTCCCATGTCGAATTTAAGAAATGGTCCCTGTCATGTCGTTTATTTTTTTCTTCATGTCACTAAGCTGCATGTCGCATGTCGATTTTAAGAAATGATGCTGTCGCCGTGTCGAATTTAGGGGTCTAGGGCCATACAACAAGATGGTTTGTTGAATTTGACAAGCAGTGTACAGCGCTATGCAATTTTAAAGGTTTGACTTTAACTTCGTGGCCCTCCCAAAATCCATTATTTCGTTGATAAGGAATGATAAGTAATCTGCGATAGTTAAACTACAAGTCTTACCTCATTGTTATTTGGATGTTACATGAAATGTAGTAATCAATGCAACAGATTTATAGAATCTTTAGGAAACCAATTCAAAAAGAATGTTTACCTGATTTAGGAATCGAGATACACTTGACATAATCTACCTGTAAATATTATACAAACCTTTCTTCTGGCCCGCCACCATAAGAAAACTGCACCATGCGAACCCCTTCAAATCAGGCAGAAATCATCCAAGTTCGATTGTCGTCTGCTCCTTGATTTTGGCGGGAAATCATCTTGTCGTAGATCTCTGGTCGTCAGGGAAGCTGCGCGTTGGACTAGAGCGTACACCACAGTTACGGATCATGGGAAATCCACCAATCAGAATGTAAGGCGGCCTCCCCAGGATCCTTGAGTGTGGCAGCTTCCGGTGTATCTCCTTCCCAGAATCCCTCCTTCCCTCCTTTCGCGGACGCTCGGGTGGAATCGGACGATTTGGTGTATGGTCGATAATTGAGGATAATTCCCATCAAATTAACCTGGGTAATTGTCTGTTGGGAGAAGGTGCGGGGCCTGCCGCTTGGTCCGGCTTGATGAGAGTAAATGACCTGCCCTTGGCTGTTCGCGGTCATTATTATAAATGACCATTCCCTCCTTCTCTCCTCTAAGTTCCGCCACCTCTTAATTCGACCCGTTGCTAGGCGCGTTTGCCGTCGTTGTCGCCAAGGCCGGATTGGCAAATGCAAATGCAAATGGCCGCCGAGAGGTGGAGATAATGGCGGGAGGGCCCTTTTCGCTGGTCGCTGGCGGCTCTAAGGCTAACTGCAGCGTGCACGCCGGGACGTCCGCGCCCAGCAGACGGCTTTTAGCCCCAAGCTGGTTTCCGGCGATTCCCAGAGGGCATTGGGAGGCAGACGGTGTGCTGGATGCCTAAGGCCCTCAGCGTGGCGGGGGGGGGGGGGGGGTTAAATGGGAGGGGGGGGGGGGGCAGACAGGAACGTTTGTCGCCTCTGCGCATGCCCAGAGGGAAGCGTCTGGCAGCAATACTGCCCCCAGGGAAAGGTCCCGACGCCATCTTGAAATGGCACAGCAGTGGCACCATGCTATATTTCAGAGGTACCTCCGTTTTTTAACCCCCCTCCCCTCCTGCCAACCCCTCCCTCCCCCTCCCCAAAGTGCACTAAGCCAGCCTGTCCGCAGCTGGCCATGTATACAGCGAATGAAGACACAATATGGCGTCTGGCCATTTCCTACAAATTAGAGAATTGGCCCTTAATTGCCGCGTGGACATGGGCGTTCGGGAGGCGACGCCGGCGTCTCTCGCCGAGGTTTTCCACCAAAATGGTGGCCAGCTGTTGCCATGGCGACCATCTGGTGCCAAGGAGACGGCCGTTATATGGCCGGGCTGGGCCTAGAAACGTCGTCACTTCCCACCTACAGTGGGACCTTCCTACATACATACAGGTTGTTGCTGTATATATATACATACCTGCCTGCCTGCTGACGTCTGTCTACCTGTCTATCTGTCTTCCTGTCTGGTTGTCTCTATACTGTGACCATTTCGGGATGGCACAACACCACTGGCTTTCTACTTCTACCACCTATAAGTCCTCTGCACTCTCACTTACCAGAACGGACTCTACTTATTATTCTCTGCCTTTCTCCTCTCACTTTTCTCAATTTTCTATGTTCATTGGCAACATAGATATTTACAACAGCATCAACAACAACAATAGCAACAACAACAGCAACAACAACAACAGCAACCAACATCACTCAGAATCCACACAGATTCGCTTACCACTCACTATTCACTTTTACTTCCATTTTAGGCGCGGCAGACCTTGTGGCGGGAAAACAGACATTTTGGACAGAGCAGCAGACGACAGTTTGGAGCAGAAGACAAACCGGCTGAGGGGCTGGAAGTTAACGTAGTCCCGGGTAGTTGAGTTGAGCCCCTGGGACTATGTCAACTTACAACCCTTAAGCTGGACAGCGGCTAGCAGCGGACAGCACAACACCAAACAACACGAAAAGCAGACGAGAATTTGCCACAGCGTCTCCAGAGTTCCATCCGGTCCGCCATCTTTGTTTTTTCATTCTGCAGCATCTCTGAAATACGTAAAAGTTATTGAGATTAGTTTCATGCACTGAGATAGAGCAGCAAGGAATACTGATGGTTATAGTGTAACATTGTATGATTTTAACACATGTGCTTTTTAATACTTGGCATGTGAAAACAGTTCTAATGCTTACCTAAATGTATCAGTCCTAGCAATTCACATGAGAAAATAGTAATGACAAACTCAATGTATGGTGAGACTCTCTCAAGGTTGAAAACATCATTGGAATTTTAAATTTCATGAGAACGCTACGTCACAGATGCATATAATTATGTAGGCCCCTACCAATGATGTAAATGAACTACTGAAAGGTATTACATGTGTAGCAAACCTTTACGCAACTAGCTAGATTACAAAGAGAATATGTTAATTTCTGTTTAGAAAAGCATGATGAGGACAAGCTGTCAATAGTCTCTAAATAACAATTGCCCAACTGCATTCCAAAGAAGCAAGAAGAAATAAGCATGGTATTGATCTAAATCTAGTACAATGTAACTCAGTAAGCTTTCACCATATTCCGCTGTTTCAAATTTGTTCGATTATTAGTTTACCATATAATCTTTATAAGGAAAAAGCTTTCCAACCCATCTGCGCGTATACATGCAGGTAGGCATACATGGTCTAGTGCATGAATATTTGATAATCTCACTGGAATAACGTATTTGTAAACATAAAGCTTAATGGATATAATTCGTAATAATTCAGTATAGGAAAATCAGGAAAACCTTTGTGCACATTGGTGCGTACTAGAGCTTCAACTCTTAATCATCCTGTCCCTATATTGAACGACGTTTTGTCACTATACAAGGCCAACCTCCCGCTGGCTTCTCCTCATAATTCTACACATAATCATGAACCTACAATAAATCCCCACTCATAATCTGATATTCTTTTAAAAGTTGAAATAGTATTATTATCAAAGCCACAGGAAGTGTTAGTTCAGGGTCATGCCATGTTCAATACTGTACAACCATAATCGATTTCTAAAAAGTATATCATGAAACTAGAAAATAAAATAAAATACATAGGTTTCAACACCAACCACCATGCAATAGGAAAAGAATAATTGCATGTTTCGAATCATTAAATTGTAAGATTTGCATTGAAAGCGTGTAAGTTTGATATCAAGTTATCAGAAAGAAATACCAAAGATATTTCAGACTATTCCAATAGGTAACATCAAAGATGTGAGCATTCCTAGAATGGAATCCTGTGTATTTTCACATGGTCATTATTTTAGCGCCAGGTGTATTTTATGTGGGCTCTCCAGGGCTGCAGGGCCTTTACCGTCCCTGGAGGAGCCTAAAAACGCTTCCATAAAGTGGCCCTTTTTGTGCTGGTGTCGTTTAGAACTCGACTTTGTGAACACAGAGGACCGAGCAGTACCAGCATGCTGTGGGCTATGAGACAAAAACCTGATGTAATGGCATGGTAATGAGGGGATAGTAAATCGACCAGGCACCCACACGGCCACAGCCAAGGTGAATCGGACTGCAATATGGCCACTCCATATAGCGACTTCATTGTGGCTCCTCCCTATAGAGACTTCAATGTTGCCACTCCCTATAACTAGTATAAGGAGTTCAATGTGGCCACTCCCCACTAGGAAAGTATTACTATGCACTCAATTCCCTTACCTAAGAAACCATGTATATAATAAGGCCCTTTTACACATATGCAACTTGAGCTGTTATATCGGTGCAATATGGGGATATCACACGCAATCCACATACATGAGCGATAACATTCTTTAGAATTGCCAATTTAGAGGTTTTTTTCACATGTGTAACAAAGCATTTTACTTCTAAAATGTGCAATTTCTCTGCGACATAGTCATATCGCTCCAATGTCGCATAGTGTGAACCCCCGCATGCCACTGCATGCATTACTTTTGGAAGAGACTGCGCCACTTTCAGACATGCATAGTAGAAATTGTTGACTTAAACGCAGGGTCTTTAGAAACTGGGTTATTCTGTTTCGCTGTATACGCACACCCTTCCCATCCAACTCGACCCTGATAAAACCCTCATAAAAAAGAAATATCGACTATCACCACCTATAGCTCCACTGACCCACTACTAATGCATCGTATGACAATTGCCTTAAAAGCCACACGTACCTTACATATTGCTAAGCATTGCTTATGAAAAATAAAAACAGTTCAACTTTTAAGCAAACCTAATAAATCAGGAAGGTCACCAATGTCAGAGATTAACAAATAAAAAAGATGATTAACATAAATAGAATAGAAAGAACATTACCAAAATGGTATATGAAGGTCCTATCCCGTTCAGTAAGTTCAAGGCAACGAAAGTGAAAGTCCACCTTTGGCTATGAGTGAGAGAGTCACAGTCAAGATTCTTGGAAAATTCAAAGAAAGTGCCTCAAATTCACCCTACCCTCTAGAAGCGTTACCCAGAAATCCTTCCCAAACATGACCAGGAATTGAATACAGAGCAATAACGAAAAACTAGCTAATATTCAGAGTGTTCTGGGCAACGAAACTGAAAGTGCAACTCACATTTTTTAGCCATAAGTGAAAGAGTCACAGAGTCACAGAGTCAAGATTCTCGGAAAAGTCAAAGAAAGGTCCCTTGATCATCCTACCTTCTGGAATTAAGTCTTTCCCAGAAATCCTTGTGAATCCATGCCAACGACAAAAGATCCAGTGGCATTCCAAGAAAACAGCATCCACGCATGCTTCATGCAACAACTGCGACTAAAACTAACACTCAAAAATCGTGTGTGTCCTTTTCAAAACCCATGCAATGTGGAGGGGTAAGATTCCAGTATATAGCTGTCTCAGTCTCCATCTCCAGAAAGTTTAAAGGCGTTTTCTTCTCCAGGTGAAAAGACGTGGCTGTGGAGGTATGCAGGCAGGTCGTCCAGGAGTGAAGGAATTCCGTCTCAAATTGCCTCCCTACCCGTCCCCCCAACTCGTTATAAACGGCGTCCCTGGCGACCGGCAGACGAATTTCCCGCCAAAAGTCACCAGAGCGAGGCTGTGCCCAGTCGACCGTGACGTGACGTCATCGAGGGATATGCGGCGGCGTACCGCTTGACTGGTTGGATGGTGGTGGTTGTGGTGGGGATGTTGGGGGATTCCTAGAAACTTGATTCCCCATTTTCTCCATTGTTATCTAACTTGTATTTGTAAGGGGTACCCGCCGACGTTCTTAGTTTGATTAAAAAAAAGGCGTTTCTGTAAAACTAAATCTCCATGTTTAAATTCTAGAGATAAAAAGCTATAAGTCGAATCTAATGTGATGTAAAGAACTAGTGAGAGTGATGGGTTTTAATGTATGTACAGGTATATATGTGTGTGTACGGGCTTACAAGAAACGGATATTATTAATTTTTGTAAAAGAGTATAATATAAACTTGTATTTTCAAATAGGATTAGTTCATTAGAAAGAACCACTACTCTCCCTTACTTTTCACTTTTATTTCTAATATTATTTTTTTTCTTCACAGAGCATAGATTCGGGCAACCATCAGCAAACTCATAGGCAAACCTTAACTAAATGTATCACTTTTCCTTTCCCAATTTTTGCAAAATCTGCATGCATTTCTTGTGCAAAACTGGGGGGGGGGGGGGTGTCCTAGGGGTCCCGACCCCCACTTTTGGTTGACCCCTAAACTACAAAAACAGGGGAAAATGGAGCATTCATATGCACGAATGCTCACGGTTTTAGTACTTAGCCTTTATGCTGACACCCCCCCCCCCCTCCCCCATTTCGAAAATCCTGTATCCGCTCCTGCATTTCCAATTGCTCTCGGCCCACCGATGACCTGGTAGATACTGGCTTCCGGTGCCCCCTGCCTTTTGGCCCATTGTGTTACTAACCAATAAGGACTATTGTTTCTCTGAGTTTGTGGTCAGAAAGCTTGTGGCAGATCTAGATTTGGGATTTCCCCCGTGCATGCATTTCCCCCATGTCATGATATGTGGGTTGGTGTCGCCAAACATTGGCCTATCTAGGTATGTTTAGTCATTCGTAGTTTAGGGGCAATATTAATATTCAGTGAATCATACCATTCAAAAGGAAGAGACACAAGTAGACTGCTGAAGTATTTCTCTTTTTATCATATTGTTATATAGAGTCCCCCTTTTAAACCACTACTCTCCATCACCCTCACTGAACATTGCTGATTTTGGTTTATATTGGAACCATGATATTGATAAAACTTTGATGGAATTAGAAATTTGCTTTCGATTTCTAATATTATATGCCGCTGTAGCTTTGTTTTTGTAACATAGAGCTTTGGCTGGTACGACGTTGGAGCAAGCATTGCTATATCTTGCAATTGCGGCCCACCGGATGCTACGTTCGGTCTTGCCTTGTGCACTGTTCTTAAGGGGGTACACATTGAGCGATGCGATCTAAGTTTTGGTCGAAACACAGATCACTAGCGACCAATATCTAACATCGTTAGGTATTTCCCAAGCGATTTGAGTCGCTCAATGGGTTCCCCTCTTTATCCTTGCCTTGTGGCCCGTTGTAAGATTGCCTTGTGTCCGGTCGAGGGCTCCGGAGGCTGGCGGTGGTGTCAACATTGACTGATGACCTTAAGTTCCCACCAGAGTCAAAGTGGACACCCCTCCAGACCCCGGGCGGGCGGCCTGTTTCAGTGTTGGCGGGAAGAGGTATCTCCACATCTTGGACATAGTTCCTGAAGACAATTGGTGTACAGTTCGACTTTGTTATACACAATAGACAGCCAAACTTCTTTGCAGACTTGGTTGTAGTGGTAACGGTTCCATTGTTGAATGATGCATCAATCAAATATATAAAAGAGGAAAATTTGAAGACCACATTTAATTTGTTAATAACGATTGAGAAATTTACCAAGACGTTTTCATCAGGAAATAAGAAATTTGACACAACAATCGTTGACTTGTAGAAAAATCTGTAAAATTCTGTAAAATTCTGTAAAAACACTTCTGACAAAATTTAGTCTCCATGTTTAAAATTAAGAGATAAAAATAATACCTGTAATGCCCTTGACTGTTTACTAGATAGTAATTTGATCATAAGTAATGTGTTTGTTGGCAGGAACATGTCTGATTTTAACCTAATATAGATGGTAATAGAGACAAGCGAAAAAAAAAAGACTTCAGTCTATCCTAAATAACTGCACTGGGAGCACAACGCATCATTCCCCTGCTCACTTAAGCACATCAAAATTTATATCAAATCGACTAGTTGAAACATGATTTAAACATTATTCTAGATTACACGCTCTTTTATATCACTTTTGATATCATTTAATATCTAATATCTTTGTTTGTTTGATCATTTGTTCATTCATGTGCGCGCACGCATGTGTGTGCATGTACGAGTGTGTGCATGTGTGTATGCATGCATGCGTGTGTGTTTTATGTAGCATTATATTGGGTATATTGGAAATTGCATGATCTCAAATGCCTCACTGCTATCACCTTATAGTCAGTAAATAAATGTTGTATTGATTTTTCTCAGCGAATTTCATCTTTTAAAATATCAGTTGTGCAAGTTTATTTTATCAAACGGGCACTGAATAAGAATGATTTTTATCCTCCAAAAGGTAACGCACTGGAGTAGGTATGGTAGGTGCCCGGGGTTGTGGGGTGGGATGGGGGCAATATGGTCATATAACACAGACATCAATGTTTTTTCTTCCAAAACAGGTAACCGAATAGGTCTAGTAGGTTTTGGGGCGGGAGGGCCCAGTATGGTCAGTGCTCTTTTCCCAGCGTCCTCGCTGACAGGCGGTATGATAAGTTAGCTTTCCACCAAAGGCAAAGTGTCAGTTGGAATCGCTGCGACTAGCCCCAGGTTATAGCAGGGTGTGTGACTGCTAAATACTACACTTAACTCGTGACAAGCACGTGTTCCCATTATTAGTTAACCAGCCTTATTCTGGTCGTCCCCTCTAGTTGTGTTGTACAGTCATCAGATTTATTGCACTCAAGTAATGGTCAAAAGATGTAAATTGATGGTTAGGAGTTGCAGATTAATTTGTGATTGGTCAGCAGGGTATTCACTCTGTTTGTAAATCAAATCAACTACACCTCACGCTCCCCTTCAATGTTATTTTCATTATGGTATGCTCAATACCAGATTCTGGAAACTGGCAATCATATACCCAGCCAAGCATGTGACGTTATTATAACGTTGCAGCAACGTTCTGTTTGGTTCTGTATCGATTCTTGTTATATTATTTTGATTTCTCCCAATAATGTTGCTGAAACTTACTGTTGTGTTGTTGTACTGCGATGTTGTTATACTGTTCTGGTTATATTCTTCATCCTAAACAGAATATTCTTACAACATTCTGCTTTAGTTTTGTTTGAACCACGCGAAAATTACTTTATAATAATGTTCTGGTTTGGCGTTGTTTCAACCTCATAATCAATAACATATTTGTTACATGCCATATTAGTAAGTAACAGACTGAAGGTATAGTTGCAGAACATTTCTGGTTTATCGCAACTTGGTTGGGTAGCCCGCCATCCAGGATCGCCACTTCAATCTATTGGTTTGGTGAAACAATCTTTAAATATCGCATTCAGACGAAAAGTAAAGGTAGTGGTGTTGGCGGTGTCTTCCGGTAAGAATACTAGGCAGAGGGCGTCTGCATCAAGGAAGGTGGCATGCATGGCAGAGTCAATCAGAAATAAGGCCTTTTTGCAACTGGCGATATGGTGATTGTTAAATAAATGTTGCACTTTACAATATGAGCTACGATAACGGGGCTGCCAATAAAAAAGATTGTCGCACCTTCCCCAAGTCATAACAACTGTGATATCCCAATTCAGAGCTGTGGTCTGCGACTTGCTTGAGATATGGTCATATCGCAATTCAAGTCTCAGAGGTGTAAAAGCACCCTTAGATCTCCAGTAAGGCGGGTCACCTTGAGCAATGAGGTAGATTGACCTATAGCGGGTACCTGTCCAAGTGAAGCCCCATTCGCCGTGGTGAATGTGGTTTGTCACAGACCTTTGCGATCTCAGAACGTTGGGAACGTTGGATTATCGCAGCCCTCTACAATGTAATTCCTTGCGAAATTATTCAACATGCTTAATATTTTCGTAGAGATCTTGTGCGATTCATGACGAGATTGCTTGCGAAAATGATCGCAAATGGTTGCATGGTACCCTACCTCTCAGTGTGAATGCTATGCGATCATTTTCTTTAGCTTACGATCATTTTCTCATACCTGAGACTGTTTGCGAATCCTTGAGATAAAATGTTTGCTGGCTTCTGCGACACGAAAATACACCACGGCGAATGGGGCTTGAGCCTTATGAAACAGTGTGTCATCATTCTAATAGATGGACTTCCTGCGCGACGAGGGTAACAAATTGAATTTTGTAGAAAGCTATCCCTCACTCTCGAACCATGGGTGTTATTACTATAGCAACCCCTACTGCTAGTTATGGTGACCAGACATCTGGCTGGTAGAGTGACAGTATTGATTTGGCTACAACTCACTTGTTATCAAAGACAGAACCCCAATATATGTAACAGAATCGTCACAAAATATATGTAGTGCTATAGAATAATCCTGTATTAATCTTTATGTGTTTTTGAGTAATGCAAGATTTCATTCTTCACGACCACCCGGGCACGACCCCTACGGTTTTCAATGAGCACATGGTAGGCTGTTTAACCCTCGTTCAATCAGGCGTAACCAACATTACGCCTATGCTGGGAGAGTCAATTAAGGGTGGGTTTCTGCAAGATCCATGGTTTTTATCCTCCTTGCGCAGGAGGTCCATGCCCGGCTAACCCCAACGTCCGGGCAGATCCAGGAATTTTCAAAAGGGGGTGGGCTAGTTTTTCACAGCCCTCGGAGCCCACAAACTTTACATTAAAAAATTTAATATTTGGGCCAAAATAGGGGGTGTCCACCTGGCACGCCCCCTTAAATCCACGCCTGTTTCTTGCTAGAAAATTGCAACAATGATAGTATAAGCTAATAGGTGTTCTTTCACTGCAACAGCACGGTTTTGCCTCGAAGTGCCTATTGACAAATTGCTACGAGATGCATCATGAGATGCTGTCAAATCAGAAGGTCAGATATTCTGCCCTAATCGGTCTACTCATTCACACTTTGAAGTCAACGACACTTTAGGCACACAAAAACGTCTGTTCTCAATATCAGACGCGCCTTTTTCACACATAAAATCGGTTAAAAAAAACTCCACCTATAGATGCGGCATTCCTTCCTGGCGTTGAGTAATAATCACTCCCTCCAGCCCTATCTAACGCCAGGGGGCGGCACTCACAGGGCCGCCTTTGTTCGTTTCACCTAATATCGCTCAAGGCCTTATATTATCGCTCACGGCCTAAGGGCCTCGGGCACTCCACCAGGGCTTGACCAATGGCAGGGAGGACCCTGTTCCCAGCGTGTGGGACCAGGTGATGTTTATCTGAGTCTATAAAAGGTGGCCAGGTAATCTACTGGTCGCAGCTGGCCACAGGTGGGAGTATCATAGATCACAACCCCCCTGCCCCCTGCCCCCTGCCCCCTGTCCCCTGCCCCCTGCCCCCTGCCCCCTGCCCCCCCCCCTGCCCCCACCAACTCGACCCCCCTCCACCCAAACGGCCTCCTCCCATCAGCCCACCTTTTCCACCAACCTACCCATCCTCTAACCTATCCTCCCATCCTTTTTTTTTTGTCCCCCCCCCCTTTTTTTTTGGTTGTCTTATTGGTTGTATTTTGTTGTATTTTTTGTTGTATTTTTTTGTTGTCTTTTGTTGTCTTTTTTCTTGGATGGAATAGGGGGGTCGGGGCTTGGCTGTGGTATTGGGAGATGGGGGGGGGGGGGGGTTGGGTGTGGGGTTGGGGGCTTGTAGTTGGGGGATGAGGATAGGGGGATGGGGGAGGGGGGGTTGGAGGGTCCTGAGAGGGGACCCAGCGTCCACTTTTACAGACTAGTGTCAATCAAGGCCTCCAGGTGGTGCTCCAGTCACGTGGTACTCCTGCAGCATCCCAGCATGCAACGCGACGCTTCCATGGACGCAGGCAGTTTTTCCCCCTCGTTCCCTTTTATGTTAAGTACAGCTCTTTTACTCCCCGCACACTTAAAGAAAAATTTATATTAAAATAATTGGCAGGGTCACTCCTGGATATAGATGTATTACGTAAGTTCGGTGATATTATAGTAGATGGTAATGAGCAGCAGATATACACGAATATGTTGGAGTCCAAGTACAACGTTGTAACTTGTAGGAATAGCAAGGTTCTCTTAAAAAACATGATAGATAAAGAATCCACTTACATTATTTAGATTTTACCATTAATACAATTTGTTTCTTTTATTATTTGAAACACTTTGTCATCATTAGCATCTGTATTCTTTCCCCGGGATTCTTTCCTCCCTTGATCATTTTATCCAAACATTTGGGGAATTCAAGCATCTTCTAAACGTTGATTCACATACGCTAGGTTAACTTCTTATTCCCTTCTTCCTGAACCCCATGAAATCATCGAATTTGTGATATCACCATGTCTGGGCTTCTATGAGCATGCGTCTAAAGCCCCGGCTCCGCTGCCTGACTCTACTCAACTTGATTGTCGTAGGTCATCCTGGCGCCACATCCCAACAATTTCGTGTAAGCAAAAAATAATTTCCCGTGCCATAGGAAATGACTTGATGGTCTTACATACAATAGCATCTATACACATCTACCGCACACACCCCTAAGACCCAACAATCCAGTATTAGATCTTCAAAAGCTCAACATTTAAGACCCGACAAATCTGTCATAGTAAAAGGCTATGATGTTAGCCGTAATACTGGTATGCATTCCATAAAAATTTGGCGATAATTATCGCTAGTTAAAGCAATTCCATAAAAGATTGGCGATACTCAAATTATTATCGCCAATGCCTCAAATCAGTATCGTGGCGATAATTACAAAATATCGCCGTTTTAAAAATATATATATTCACAAATATTAATATATCAAAATATGTATATGTGACCAAGGAAGAAGCCTGTAAAATTTAAATTTTATTGAAAAAAAATTTGAATAAAAAAAATTTGAACAAACATTTTATGTGGCGATAACATTTGTTGGTATCGTGGTATCTCTTCAACCTGGATTATCGCCAAATTTTTATGGAATGCCCCCCTGGATCCACTGTAAGACTGAGGCCAACTCAACTCAACTCAACTCAGCTCAACTGTCGGGCAGTGGAGCCTGGCCTTTACTCCTGTTCTGCTATCACAGAGGAATTCAAGGATGCTTGTTAATGTTTTTCGCCTCCATTAACGCCCTTTCTGATCAAACCCCATACCCTCAGTTGATAACAAGTTTCTTGCAGTTATTTCTCAAAGCCCTATAACGAATTCTCATGCTCATCATCAATCATCATTCAAAGTTTACTTGCACATACATTTAGAAGTTTCCAATTTTTGTGTTTTTCAATTAAGTTATGCATCATTGAAATGTAATAAAAGGAAAAAAACGGAAAAATATCAATATTTTAGACAATGTTTCTGGAAAAAAAGAACTTAATTTGGGAATTGCCCAACTTCTGGACTATCAGTACTGTCCTTGTTACGTCATAATAACGGGAATTCCCTTCCGAAATAACTTGGGAATTCCAGGTTATTAAATGAATAAACCGGGTATGTTATTAAAAAGCACAGATAAGTCTGAATAGGGCTAATTAAAAATATTTCATGATAAAGCGTATTTTCTTTTTTATTGATATTTGAGGGTGGGGGATTCCCTATTATTGAGAGATGGGGATTCTCAATTAGTGTCCTAATGACGTCACTGATTTGGGGATTTCCCTTAAAAACACATAAAATCAAACAATCTTTAAGTCTTATAAGTCTGTCCACACTTGCAATATATCCTTACGATCTCTCTAATATTATTTTTTCTTAATCCAAATACCACACTCAAAGAATTGCAATGGAAAATACTCATCCAGCAATTATGTGCACGGTTTTTAGGAATACAAATATATATTTGAAAATCAGTTTCCAATTATATTACATGATACGCATCATGCATGCAAAAGCACAATTATCTGGCTGTTCAGAAACGAGTGAACACTCTCTACAGAAGGCTAACTAGTGCAGGGCTTTAGGCCCGAGTGAAATTTTCAAAACGCTCCTTTCGAAATTCTCCCTACCACGGACACTGGTTTACAGTATTTTAAGCACCTGCAGGCTAATTTTGACTGAATTCATGGACAAAACCCCCTAGAAAACTATAGAAAACCAACAAATGATTATTAAATATCTATTTATAATGAATGAATTTTCAAAATACATAGAAAATATACATTATAGTATATGGATACAAATTTAGAAAAAAATGATCTTTAGTTTTACATCATGTTTAAACTTCTAATAATGAAATGATGCGTGAAAATTCCTCTACTAAAGCCTTGTGATTTGTCTTCAGTTTACCCAGCATGAATCCTGATATAGGCTAACCTGCAGGTAGAACTCAAACAAATTGTTATCCATGGTAGGGAATATTGCTTGGGGCCAGTCTGTTCACTCATTAAGTGTTGTCCGATCAAAGACAAAAGGCCTGGTGATTGGCATGCAGTAATAAAGTCGGCTCCACTCTTCTACTGCCTTCTGGCCACTCCCAGGGCTCGCAGGACCCCCTCCCTCCCCCCAACTTACACCATTTAGTCCACTTTCCCACGTTTGCCTCACCTGAGTCATAAATATGTGACCCAAAGCGAAAGGTGACCGACAGAGTCACGGAATGCGGAGCCAAAAAAGCTGCCATTTTTGGGTGATGTTTTACTGTGAATATATTAGTTTTTAAAAATTTAAATGCATTGATGAGTTTCGTTTGAAAATATGACCCTGCTGAGTGTAATGATTATATATTTCCACATTTCATTTTAAGGTACAACATTATGTAACAACTTCGAACAATATGTAATTCCAAAATAATTTTAAGTGTATGATGCTCAATACTGATGAGGTCAAAGTGAATCTATATAATTCTCTTGGAATACTATCTTATAATTATGTGAAGTTCAGTATTCTAGAGCTGTCTAATTTCCTTCTCAACTTCCCCATCAAAAATATAATGTTTTATTGGCATTCACATATGCCGAAACTATTTACCATAATTTGTTTATGGTATAGATATAGATATCTGACTAAGCCCTTATAAATTGCTTGCCCGTCAAAATGATATATATATATATATATATATATATATATATATACACACGTTATAATTTACTTGTTTCATTTACTCTTACATTAATAGATTTTAGTAACAAGCACGGAGAATGAATGAGATAACATTAACATTACATTAGTGTCAGCTTAGGCTCGGGGAAGTCCCATGTTTGTTTTACTGTCACAATCCAATGACGCACCACTAGAATATATTTAGTTGGTGAATGGGCGAGAATGAAGCCAAGGTTAAGGGGGGTTTACACAGGCCGATAAAATCCTTACGATAGGTCCCTTAGGTAAGGCTTACGATAATCCCGATAGCCTTAGGATAATCCCGATAGCCTTAGGATAATTACGACGACGTTATCGGCCTGTGTAAACCCATTTTATCGTAGGAAAATCATTGTCCTAAGGTTGTCCTAAGCCCTACGATGAATCATCGGGAGTAATTCCTTAAGATAATGACAATTTCAGACATGTTTGAAATTTTTGGGAAAAAGCTTAGGAGAATGGGCTTACGACAATGAAATGGGGCTTAGGATAATGATTTTTCTTGTCTTAAGGACCTCTGTCGGCCTGTGTAAACCCTCTTTTCTTAGGTCAAAGAACATATTCATATACAAATCTATAGACACGTCCATTGTCGTAAGCCTTAGGTCATCCTTACGATGACTTTTACCAGACCAATATCCTAAGCAAATTATCGGGCTGTGTAAACCCTTCAGGATCAAATATGTTAGGATAACTATTACCGATAACCTACGATAATGACCTATATATTATGTTTTTACCCTACGATAACCCATTAACCTAAGGTTAACGTAAGGACATTTTCGTAAGGACCCGTTGACGGCCTGTGTAAACCCGGCTGTACGCATGTACTAGCAATTTTGGTTAACAGCAATAATTATATGCATGGCCAAAAGCACAATGTGCGTCATCAATATTGTTAGCTAACGAAGCGTCACACCGAGAAACGAAGAAAGTTTAAGAGAAACTTTAGAATATTTAGCTTAAAACATTGCCATAAATAAATTTATAGCATTATACTTCTGCAATCTGTTACAAAGACTGAAGCAGATACCAATTAATGTTCAATGATTTGTAGCCTCCTTTCCCGAACTCCCGTGTTCTATAGAAAATCTAATTTTGAATAGCCAGCAATACATGTGAGAATCAGTGAATGCAATAACTATATATGGCACCACTGTATGCAAACAAACTTGGGCTGGGATGCGGATTACTTAATGAAAAATCTGATAAATTTCATGCAGTCAAAATAATGATAAAGCAACCTGTATTTAGAGGGCATGAAGGATGATAGCGAACTCATCCTTAGAATTTGACTGTCTCCCCATTTCAGAAAACCTTGATCTTCTTCTGGAATCAATCCCTCCAATGTTGAGTGCAACACCGAGATTTGACAGATATTCCAGTTTCTGCAACTGAAGTCAGTGGCGTAGCCGGGGGGGGGGGGGGGGGTCCTGTGTGTCTGAAGCCTCCTTTGATTTCCCAAAATATAAGGAAAATATAGGAAATACTATGGAAAATAACTGGTGGAACCCACATACATTTGCCTGGATCCCCTCAGGTTATTTGAAACCCCCTAGCTTACGTTTCATGGCTGGCTACATCCCTGGAAGTGACGAGAATAAGCATGACTGCAGCGGAAGCAATGAAAAGCAGCACCTTGGGGGTCTAGATGGTAGGTTTTAACATTGTCTTCTACTATACATTTTTTTTAGGGTTTCCCCAATTTATCTGAGCTCTCTCAAAAAAATCTTTAAGGAAACCCTATTGAATTGTGGTGCCTCAGCCAGAAAACAAATATTGATTACATTTTTAATATACTTCCAATTTAAAACAAATTGAGATCGGTTAATTAAAAGGAATATGGGACATTGCAACACTGTATCCCCCTGCTGTCAAATGTCTTTGTTCTGTGACAGTGCTGTGACAGTGAGTCAGTGTCAGTGTCAGTGTCAGTGACAGTGACTGCTCTCTAGTCGCTGCCTGCTGTCACACCAATAACCTACTGTCAATGCCTCTAGGGGGCGATAAAGGAGCCATAAAGGAGCCATAAGGCTGTCACTGAGGGTCCTGTCACGAGCCCCATTCACTGTCAACTGTCAACCCGCTGTCACCTATGGCTACGTGTGGGCAGCTGTCACCAGGGGGAGGGCCTAAGGCTTAAGGCTACGGCAGTCTGTAAACCACAGCAGAGGCTATCTAGAGATACTTTTTGTTGAAGGGAGCCAAACGGAATGTGGGGTCGATATTTTGCAAATTCAGTTAACTATTGAAATATGTTCCATGGCCATAACCTAGACCTGTGGTAAAAGATGGATTGTGAATAAAGACTTAAACTACATCAAAATACATTAAAACCCGTCCCTAGTCAATTTTGGTGACCCACCAAAATTGGTTTGCTTACAAACATTACTGTCTTCAGGCATAAATGACTTGAGTATATATATTACAGAATTCAAGAAAAAAATTAGAGCTAACTATAATGATTTATACTGTACCTATGGCTAAAATTAGACTGTTAGAATGTATTTTCATATAGTTATTTGAGTTTGCAACATTTTGTCATGTTTTGACACAACATTGCTTTTGCCTCTCCTTAAAGAGCGGGGTGCTCTATTTTATAATTTTCCGCCAGACCCTCCAGAACTTTTCAGGCTGGTCCCACTAAAATTGTATTGTGAAAGCAGATTTTTGGGGCTCCTAATCAAGGGAATGGTTTTCTTGAGAACCTCCATTATCTTTGTATCTGGTATCTGGTATTTCTTGTGTTAAAATGTTCTAAACTTTAAAATGTATAAGGCGTATGCAACGTTAAGAAAAGTGTCCGCTAGCACATTGAAAGGGAAGCTAGCATATAATTCACGTATGATTATTTATCAATGGAACTGGTTTAACATGCTATTTATGTCATAATTATACTCTTACAATATCGTACACAATTTGGGAAAGATTCATATATGTTTACATATAAAGAGGAGGGCTTTCATTTAGCATTATATTTGTGATCCATGATCCATGAAATCCCCTATCCCCGAAGACATATTGTGGGGAAAATACACTTTAACTTCGCACGTTACTCTCAACCTTTACTTACCAAATTCTATTTTACACTTATTTTCTTTAAAAAGTTAATTCATCTATACATTGATATTTTACTTTTGAAATTTTTCAAACAAATATCTGCGTTGAACAGCTCTTTAATAAATAAACACATTGAAAACTTATGAACCTTGAGCGGTACAAGTAGTTATTGAAAGTTTATAACAACTTTAAATATCCTTGTAAATGTGGGAAAATCAGGCAATTAAGGAATCATTCTTGTCACTGATACTTACTCTTGAAGTTGCCCTTGATTAAACATAGATTTGTAATATATTCAGACACTTTCAAAGAAATAAACTGCGATATGCACAGAAGACCATTTCCCCTATAGGCATAGGTCCGATGGTAGTCTGCATAGCTAGCCAAAAAATATTTTGAAGCAAACCAAAACAAGCTAAGGTTGCTAGAGTTTCCCCTTTTCTCTCGTCATTCCCCTTTTCCTTCTAGTTTTGCCCAAGGTCTAAAGAGGGACTTGACCCCATCGACTTCCGGCGATCCGCACCTCAAGGGTATAGGTGAACTGTGAACTAATAACTGACGTATTGTACAATGGGTGCTTTATGGGGAAATGTTCTAGAAATATTTGTAAATACGTAAATTGGTTTGACTCTTTAAGCCAGCTCCATTCAAGCTCCTTTTAAACTGGTCCTGTAAAATCATTCAAAACTATTATTTCAGGCCAATATTTCCTGATATGGTTCGGTCTAGATTAATGTGGATATATTTGTATTGAAATATTACTTGATTAACGAAATTGATTGAAAAGTCAGTCCGTACCCATTTAAAGAGGGTGATATTGCGGGTGACTGTGTTTGAAAAATTAGTTGCTTCCAAGGTAAGCTATGATATCTAAAATTAAGTGTTGATCATATAATAGTAATAGGTGCTTCCGACAGCCAGACCTGTCAATTGATCTTTTGAACAATCCAAACCATGGGTGGAATAAGCCCATCCCACATTGGATATCTCATAGGGTTGGACAAGGGTTGAACAAAATAACTGTATACAAGACATCCTTGTTTCCAAGAGTTGCGTTCACTGAAATAAGCAAGGCCTTAACATTGGATCCCATGGGAAAAAGACCAATATATAAAGCTGCATTTTACAAATTTTTGAGAGCAATTTTTCAACCAAATTGCTTTTGTTAATTTTGTATTATTTGAAAATACTTCATGGTAAACACTAATGTTGATATAAACTGATATTATGGGCTTATTGACCAGTAGGTAGTCCCGGTAGGTAGTACCATCTTAACGGTTTTGAATCTTTGCATCAAATTACCAGATTGAATGGACCAGTCTGTCATATTTAGTTTCAAAATATAATCTGCAAGAGGGATCTGATATGACAAGAGTTGAAAACGAAAAGATTCTGTAACCTCAGCAGGAAACCGTGACAATACTTATATAGCGAAATTCTCACCAGAACAACTAATCTTTTTATCCGGAAGCATAAAATGGGGCGATTTCTTTGATGTGGCCCATCACATGGTAATATTTGACGTTTCTCACTTCTTGCATTTTCACAGTATAGTGGGGTACCCATTGAGCGATGAGATCTGAATTTTGGTCGATATACACATGTCATTTTCGACCAGTTCTGGTCATTGACATTAAATTTTGGTTGAATCGTACAAAGGGTAACCAACGTACTTTAAATGGTCAATTACACTTTAAAGCTGAGCATACATGCATACTACCGAATGCAAGAACCTCGTATGCAAGAGTATTTCCATTTAGGTTGTCAATGGGTTTCAAAAACGCTCTGATAACTTCAATTAGCATATATTCACATGTTTCATATAGACGTTGTGCAGATGACGTCATATCCCCTAAAGTGAGAGGGACGCCATCTTGGTGATCAGTTTTAAAATTGCTGAAAACAACATGTAGAAGAAATATTTGAACCTGATTTTTCTCATTCACATTTGTAGAATCATAATCATCAATTGTCATATTTAAAAAATCATGAAATCTAGTTTTATCTTATGGCCACTTGGTTGCCTAACCATGTGATGATCACCAAAATTTGGTCATGTGACCACCTCTGCACAAGGTCTATACAAATTCTAATTCAAAAACGCAGATTGCATAATAAAATCAAAGTTCTATTTTGATGTTCCCGGTTGTCATGAGCGACAGATATTTACAAGTAGTATAAGAACAAGGTCTCAAAGAATCACCGATATGAAAAGCTTTAGGGATTTCTTCCGATTGAACGCTTAGTCTTCATTTATTTTCATTTGGGAAATTATTCCAAAACGATTAATTTGACCCTCCCAAAATTATAATTATAGTATCACAATCATTTAACAAAGTTCTTTTACCGCTGTTCTTGTGAATACGTGTGTATAACTGTACGTGTCATGCTTCTGGAATAAACATTTGTCAACGGGTATACATTTTGATTGGGGAGTAAACTGTTGGAGATTAATACCTTTAACCGTCAAATATAATCTGCGTCCATAGCCTATTCCCCACATTATTCATGATCTATTTTGATATAAAGAGTGTCATGAGTGACACTGCGCGAGAGCTATATGGCACTTATAAAGTATCTAAACAGAGAAAATGCTTAGTCTAAAGTTTATGACGTTAACGTTATATAGTATCATACTTTGAAAGCTGACAAAACTATGCATCTTCTACTTGCAAAGAAATGGGTACTACGCGTCATGCTTCTGAGGTAAATATTTATCAAATATTCCATAAGTTGGTAGGGTGGTAAACGTTTAAGTTTTGCTACTTTGAATTTTCAGACATAATCTGCATTAATTACATATATATGCCCAATATAATACCTATGCTGCACAACGCCGTCTACATTCAGCCTAAGGCATCAATGCAACAGCCTGATATGCATATTATGATAATTGTACTACCAGCCTATCACCCACTCACCCGGCCGGTGCATATGACTAAAAAAGTAATCTATCATGAGGGGTGTGGCAGTCGGTGATAGGGATAGGCGCCTTCCTTAATGACTTACCTGCAGTCCTATAGCTTGGCCTCGGCCTCACAAGACGTCCAGGACTCCTCCCTGTACCTCACTGGTGTCTCCTTCGACTGTTTCAAAGTCTCCAGAAGTTCCTAGAAGTCAGCCAAAGTCTCTAAGAAGTTGTAGAAGTGGTTTGCAGTCTGGTTGGATGTTGAGGTGGCAGATTGGGGAATATCCAAATAATTTGCAGCAGTTTGCTGCATGGCTGAGTCCACAAATGTTGATGGCACTTGGCATTTTGCATGGATGGATACTGGGGTGGTGCATATAGGCAGATGCCCCCCATGGAGTGCAAAAGGGCATCTTTATCCTCCAGAGTCCCCACTGAAGCCCTTTCCGCCTCTGTGTCCTCTGACAGTTGCCCCTTTATAACTGACTCAGGATGGGACCAGGAGGGGTATATATACTTAGATGGGGGCCTCTTGGTCTCCCAATCACACCAGGTGCGAAGGAAGTTACCTTTAACCACCTCCAACCACCAGAGATAGGCGACAACAAAAAAAGACCCCTGTCTTACCACCCAGCCTCATATAAATCACTCAGAAGGGGAAAAAACGACAGACAGACAGCCAAAAAAGGGTGGTGTATAGGGGGTGGGGGAGGATGGGGGGACGGGGGGCGTGGGGAAGGTGGGGGGCCCCCTTGTTCTCTGTGCGGCCATGACTGGTAAAATTCCCGGGGGGCAGGAAGACGCTTTTATCTTTTTGGTAAGCCCCCCGGGGGGCGCGGAGGCCCCCCTAAAAAGAAGCCAGACCAGGAGCATCCCCTCCCCCCCCCCGACCAGAGGTGGTTTCCTTAGAGTCATTGTGGTTTTCACTTAATTCAATTTTTTGAAAACTTAATTCAACCAAAACATTTCTCCTCAAACATCAAACTTTGAAAATCTGAAAAGTATATTTCTAGGGAAATTATCAAAAATATATGGCTGGAATTTGGTCGAATAGTTTTCAAAAGAATTGACTTGAAAGCATCTTTCTCGTTCTTTGTCGGCTGGCGTGGGGACCCGGGGGTTTCTTTAATTTATTGCCCTCAATTAACTCCATCTATTCGACACATGTCACATAGTTGTCAGCAGAGACGTCAAAGAGGTCCTTCTTGGCTATGGACACGTCGTAAATGTTATTGTTGATTCAATTAAAGGCGATTGGCAGTTTTTTTTTCGACACAAAAGTTATATATATGAGAAAAGATACTTGTTAAAACACATATTGATACAGAAATGTATTCGGAAAAGTCTGTTTGATTGGCCGGAATTTTGGAAATTAATTAAAGGGGGCATGTCGATATCTTTTGATGACAAAGTGTTTCGCGTTGCAACATGTTAAGAAGTATGGATGGAATCTATAGAAGAGAAAATACAGTATGTCATGCTTTCAGGTATAACAATAAATATTCCTACTTTCTACCGATCCAAAGTAGTGGCGGATCCAGGGGGGTGGGCGAATGGGGCAATTGCCCTCCTAGACCCAGGGGACAAAATTTTGGCATCTTAAAATTGCAAGATCTGTGTAAATCTGGTGTTCTTATTTTTCATTTTCATAAGGGGGGGGGGGGGGGGGGGAGGAGGTCAGGGTTGCCCCCCCCCCCCAGAGCATTGGCTCTGGATCCGCCCCTGAAAGGACAGCTGATTTAATTAAGTTTTTCCCTTGAGATATGTTAGAACCGGCAATGAACGGTGGTGACTTCCAAGTTGCAGGACCTTCAGTTCGATTACAAATTCTAGGTTACTAGGGGAGTTTAATACAACTAAAGGCATGATGTTACATGAATGTATCGATTGCTTTATCTAAGCTTATGTAATCCACTTTAAGCTGTTATTATGAATACACTGAGGGACATGTAAATTAAATTATTACTTAAATTAAATCCCGAGGAAAATTATACCGTGCCCCTATCTAGTTTATTGGCATATTCCCTCAAATCTTTAGAAATATTCAAATGAGTTTTATAATTTCATCATTGTTCTACTGATTGTAATACTCTGGCGGAATCAGGATTTTGAAAAGAGGGGATGCGCTATTGGATCATTTTTACCCATAATTACCTTTTGGTCGAATTTAACATAAAACGCAAGGTTTACAGAAAAAGGGAGGGGCGAGGGGCGAGGGGCCCCGCGCCCCCTCTCAATCAGACAGTTTATCTTTATTAAAGTCCCAGAGTGAATGACATCGTCATGACTGTTCTAGCTGTCCCTACTTAATTATAATTTTGATATAGGCCTATCTCACAAATTTAGACGTCAAAAAAGTAAATATGTGATATCATTTAGCAAACATGGCATGTACATGTTTTTGATGGTAAACAGATAGCTAGTTAGCCACACAAAATGAGCGGGAAAATCGTCATGCCCGTTTTACTAATGGTTGCTTCTGTTTGAACAAACTTAAACTCAAAAAGTGTTTTTGTGAAACCACTGCAATTTACAGCATCACAGGACCTAAAATGGCTATCTAAATCATCTTTACTCTATCCCTTGGCCATTTCAGCGTCCCTTTTTCCTCACTTTCCGCCATGTTGGCGCGCACCTCAGGCCATGATCACGTGATGATAGCTCGAGATTCGACATGACTCCGCGCATGCGCATCTGGACCGCTGTCATTCTTGCGTAACCAAACGACCACATAATTATTACACAAAAACAAACATCCAATCAAAAAGTACCGACTCATCAAAAAGTGATGGTTTATTACGGACGACGAACAGCTTTGACCAATTTGTGAGAGGTTCTTTGATGGGTGAGTCCCCTCCCAGTCCCAGACGACGCTACATAAATTATTATTTAACTTTGAAGTGTTGTTACCATGGTTACCTGAATCATGTCTAGTTTTAATCAGATAACTGCCAGTTGCCTACAGACAACCGCCGTGATCGGTTTGATTTTGTATCAGATAGTGTACAGGTTAATGACTTCTGACAACTTATGTTACTTAATAAGGCTTTTGTCACTATATCATAATGTATAGCTTCCAGGAAGGGAGACTTTACTCCGAAGGTCAATACCTGTACTGCACAGTTCAATGAACTTACCAGCTGCTTAAAGGGGGCCAAAACCAATAAAATTGACAACATTTTCAAAACTCTGAAAAGTATAGAAATATGTTAGATGGGTCCAGTTAAGGTCAGTGGTAAAGTATTAGCTGTGAAAACTAACTCAAACTGAAGTAGAATGCCACAAGAGATGGTAGTATTTGCATTTGTTTGTAAACAAACCCTATTTTTGCGGATCCACATTAATTGATTTGAGCAAGGAAAACATGTTTTCAATGATTTTTTTTACCATATTTCATGGTTTAGATTTTGACATGGGCTAGAAATAGGCTGAAGAAATGGGTTTCCATGATTATTTGACTTTGGAAAATTTCATCAAATTTGTTGGTTTTGGCTCCCTTTAACAGGCTACAACGTTCAACCTCAAAGTCGCGCAACCTCTCCCCCTAATTCCTTTACTCTCTGAGGTTACTTCAAAAGCTCTAAAAGTCGCTCAGCCTCTGATTCCATCCTCAAAGCCGCACAGCCTCTCACCTCTCACTTTCTGACGTTACTTCAGAGGCTTCGATCAAAGTCGCACAGCCTCTCACACCTCACCACCCACCCTCTGATCTGAGGTGACTTCGCAAAGCCTCTCACATCTAACTAAACTCTCTTCTATAACGTCAGAGGTCACTTAGAAAGTGTAATTGTTCTTTACCCTGAAATGCACAGACCTCCCATATGCCTCAGTTCCTCAAATTAAAAAAAAAAAAAAAATACCAATACGAACTATCTATAATTTCATGAATTATGATAATGAATGTAATCTAATTGTGTGTGTGGTGCGTGTATATATGCATGTGTGTTTGTGTGTGTATGCGTGCATGTTTGTGTTTGTGTTTGTGTGTGCGTGTGTGAATTTATAAATGTACTTGCAATCAAATAGTTCATAACACGGATCATTGTCCTACACATGGTAATATAGAGGAAATGGACTGAAAGTTAAGGATTGTGCTTTCATTTAAAGTATCTTTGGGGCCAACTGCTAACTTAGGTTTAGGATATATTGTAGGTTATCAGAGATCCTCAAGTGGAAAATTGGTTTTATTCTGAATTTCTTAATGTTCTAGTGGGAAAAATTCATACAAAGTGAATTCTTCAGCCTTTACACAGTATGAGAACCCCTTCAGTACCCTATTGACTTTGAAATCACCGGACAAATATCAAACTTGCTTGATCAGCCAGTCGTCCGACAATTTCACAGGCGATCCTGAAGGTCGCCGGTCACCAATAAAATTGCCTAGTGGGTATGGGGCGTTACATAACGATACATATATGTTCTTTCAGCTGATTTAAAAGAAAAAAAAAGATGAAAGTCAGGCAAATCATATGAAGTATATGAAGTAAAGTTGACATTGCATTGCTGAATGTGTGCAAACCGCAATCTTGTTAGGCTATGAGGTTTGTTGGATCCTTTGAAAGTTAGAAACAATAGACAAAAATGTTTAACATAGTGGATCAAATTCTGTTAACCTTTCAGATTTTGGTGGTAGTTTCTTCTAAAGGGGGGCACCCATTGAGCAATTAAAGTAAACTTCTGGTTGCTTGAGGGACCAAAACTGGTCGCAAACGACCAGCACTTGCCAAAAACAACCAGAATATATGTTCACATTGAGCAATTTAACCAGAATGTTATCAAAAAATGACAAATCGCTTGCTAAATACTCAATATTCAATGCGTTTTACACCTCACAGGTAACTGCATCTAGTCACAGTAAACGAAGTTGCCTAGGGCGAATTTGAATGCTATATGTTTTTTTACCAGCGATTGTTGTCTAATTGTGATATAAAAGGAGCTAGATATCTCAGGTCGTAGTAGTGTAGTGTAATAGGGCCTTGATGGCGTGTTTCCTACAAGATCTAGAAGCAGGCCCATAGCCAGCTTTTTCCAGAGGGAGGTTCGTTTTTCGAGTAATGGGGCTCAAATATCCTTGTAGATGGATATTGGGCATACACTATTTAAGAAAATAACGTTTAACACTTTCAGTTCATCCTACGAGTTGGGTTCAGAAATCTTAGAAAGGGATTCATCCAAGCATTAAATACCATCCCCTGATATAAGAAGTTACCAGCTTGTCCTTTATTGATATGATATGATGATATCAGGTTATCAGCCTAAAGGGCCATACCCACTAGGCGATTTTACCAGCGCCTCATGATGGGTGACTTGGAGAATGGCCGTTGTCGTCGCTGGGCAACTGTAATATCAAGCAATTTTTATATTTGTCCACCAATTTTCCCAGGGATTTTCCCAGCGATTCTCTTGCCCATTTCCCATTGCCCAGAAACCATACCCTACCCACAGACAATCGCCCAGCGATCTGTTAATAATTCAGTCGCCCAACGATTTTACTGGCGATTCGCCCAGTTGCCCATTGCCTGCCGTCCATCAAGTTGCTTAGTTGGTATGGGGCTTAAATGTCTGTAATAAATCATGGGAGGGAAATCTGCCCAGAACAGGCATATAACACTACACCCTAAGGCGACAAGGTAAAGATAGACATATGATAAGGCAACCAACAGTCTGCCAGCCAAGAATAATTATCTAAGATCGATTAATACTATATTCCCTTTTTAGCAAAGTTATTTCCTGGGCCATCAAACCAAAGGTGTCTCAGTGCAGTATCCATAGTCACATTGGTTGTCTTCACCCTGTCTTAATCAGTGTTAAATGATGATGGATAAGGCTATGGTAATTATAGGGGAGAGTGGGTGTGAGGATTTCATGGTTGGTTTGTGCAGGAATTAGTACTAAATGATAGTGGTAAACATTGACATCTAAGTAGCGGTCATTGCCATTAATGTGGTATTTTGATGATGATGACATGATTGTTAGGACAAGGAATTGCAACCCTATCACAACGCAGTTTATCTTACTGAGCTGAGTTCATGTCAAACTTGTAGCGGTAGTTGCTTCAGATGCCTCACAAACATTGTGTCACTGTTCCTTGATAAGGATGTAATGCACATATAGATGCGTTGTTTGCTGTCAGTTGCGGACTCATGGGGGATGTCCCCCTCTTCTTCTCATCTAAGGAAAATTTGGGCTTATTTTTTATGAAAAAAAGTCCAACGCCCCGCCCCCTTTTAAAAATCATAATGCTCATCGTTATAGCTTTGTCATTAGTAATCACACAGTCAGCAGTTAGTAGCTGTTTAAATTATTAGTATCTTAGTATGATAAATACAAAGTTGACGTTTATCGGTTGATATACATCGAATAAGAATATAATTCAATATAATTATCCCAGGCAAGCATGTGACGTTATTATAACGTTGCAGCAATGTTCTGTTTGGTTCTGTACTGGTTCCTGTTACGTTATTTTGATGGCTTCCAATAGTGTTGCTGCAACGTACTGTTGTGACGTGGTACTGCGATGTTATTATAACATTCTAGTTACGTTCTTCAACCTAATCAGGACGTTCTTTTTATGTTCTGTTTTGGTTTGATCCTAACCTCCCCAAAAAATAACGTTGTAATAACATTTTGATTTGGTGAGGTTGAAACCTCACTATCAATAACGTAATTGTTACGTGCAATCTTAGTAAGTAACAGACTGACTAAAAAAGTATGGTTGCAGAATGTTTCTGTTACGTTGCAGCTTGGCTGGGATATTCCTCAGGGTACCGTAAATAGAATGTGTCAAATTGTCTAATACATACACTGTTTTATCAATAAATTAATAGGGTGGACATTAACCAATACATGGTAATCCCGAAATGATAAACAAAAAGTAAAGTTTTCCAAAATGTCTTGCAGTCTTATAGATACATAAAAATGTAAAGGTAATTATATTCTAACTTAAGTCAATAATGGTGTTCAGAGGGGCAAATCTGACATTTATTAAACTGTGCAGGTCAATGAAATCCTAAGGAATTTTCGATAAGTCAATTACAAAACGATTTGATTTGTTATTGCTTTTATTTTTTATATTTTTAAATAGAAGTACTTACATCAGCGACGGTTCCAGAGATTTTCAAAGAGACCCAGGTGACCTATGCTAAAATTCTCCCCCTGCCCTTGCGGGACTGAGAATTTTAGATCACAAATGTAATATTGGTCAAAAATAGGAGGGGGCCCCTGCACACACTAATCATATTCACATACCATAAGGGAGCTATATCAAAGCAACATCCACAGGGTATCAACAGCCTGAAAAATTAGTATTTAGCCCTCCCCCCCCCCCACGACTGGCGCAAAACATTATTATATATTTGAACTGAAACTGAAGAGGTTCTCATACAAATATATATCAGGAGCTGGAATCTTGTTTTAAGATACTGTGCGAGTAAGGGACGGAATTAGAGGGGGTCACATGGACAATTTACCGTTACCAACTTTTTCAATAAATTGAAAAGCTTAAAAAACTGATATTTAACACGTATTAGGGGAAAAGATGGGCGTTGTCATTTCTTGTATCGGTCCACAATGTTAGTGCAACATTGCAAGAATTACATCATGTCCCTAATCTGGGACAGTTCTATTGCCCAAGTTCTTTTTGACTGGCCTGGGCCAACGGCCAACTCCTCACATACGGCTAAAATAAAAATCATTGCGTCCTTTTCCAGGCTGGAGGTGTTAAACATTGATTAATGTCTTGTGGTTACAGCTGGCCTTCTGCACCCACTACCCTTCCGCCCTCCACATGTAACTTCCACCCAGACGTTTTTAGCCTTATTGTCCCTTAATTGGCACAGGCCACTCCATGTGCCTCATTTTCTACCATGGATAGGGAGGAGGGCACTTTCAATCTACACTTTCACTGCGACATCTGTTTGTTATTTTAAACATATATAGGCCTGCTTATATATATTTATATATACATTCTATGTGTCACTATCATGATAAGACTTCAAATAATTTCTCTTCTTTCCAACATTCAGCGATGAATATGATTAATTATCAATATCAACCATTTCTGACCCCCTTCAAGGGGTCATGGGGGGTGTCCAGGGTTCACACATCGTACCTTTGGTTGGGACGAAAAATGACAAAAAGGGGAGGGGGGCGGGAAACAGGCCCTATAAGGCCCTTTCCCCAACCCCATACCCCTTCACCACTATTACTTTCCAAAATTCTGGCAGTGGCGGATTGAAAGAGGGGGGGGGGGGGGGGGGGGGCATCCCCCTCCCCACTCTTTTTTAAAGCCAAATTTAAACTTTTTTAAATGTAAAATTTGGCCATTAAGAAACATGTTTTCCAATAGCGCCCCCCCTCCCCACCTTTTCTAAATCCTGGATCCGACGCTGCCTGGTTAGCTTTCTAGAATGCAATTGCATGCATTAATTTTGTGCAATACACAAAGGGTCATACTCTATTTATTCTAAGTATCCCCCAACCTATTCTTCCCCAAAAATAAGTCTCTCCGCGACCTTTCTCAACTCGCAATGCACCCTCCCCCTTTCCTTACCGCACTGACCACCCCATCCCTTCTTTAACCAACTTTTTCCCAGCCAAGGTCAACCACCTTCCTCCTCAGCCGTTCCACTCTCGCGTTATCTCGCCGTTCCTCGCGTTATCTCGCGTGGCACGTGGCTCCTCTCCTCTCCCCCATTGGCTGCCCTGAGGCCCTGCACGCCCCCCTACCGCTAACCACCAAGAATAACCACCTTTCAGCGCATGCGCCCTTCATGCCCGGCGGCCATATGCATGACACCCCAGATTTTGGATAAGGCTGAAGGTGAGGTGGGTACAAAATGTGACACGGAATCAAGGCGCTTCCTTGTGGAATATACATAGATGGGGACGTACAATGGTAATTTATTGTGACAACTTACTGCGAAAATGAAAAAAAAAAGAAAAAAAAGAAGCAGATTCGACAAATGTTAGCTAATCGCAAATATCATCCTTCGATCTAGAGGGGCAACTCACCCGACCGTAAACCAGTAAAAATTGGTTATGATTACTAAACACCTGATTATTTCAATGAATATATGATACAATTAAAACAGCGAAATACTCTTAATGATGAATATCAAACGACTAAACACTGCAAAACAATGTTGTCACGTCCCTCTAATTTCAAGGATTTAACAATTAGATTTAATTTTTTTTTTAAATGAGGTCAATAAATTATACAAGTAATATCATATCATATTTCAAATATTTCGTGTACTTGAACAAATGCGGCAGTGTGAATATGAACACATAGAGGTGACATATTTCGTGACTGTTAAGACTATTTGTAGATTATAGGCCTATTCCAACTCTCAGAGACCAATCCTATCAACTACCATTTTAAAACTTATGTCATATTCATCATTTTATTCATAAAAGTAAATATGTGACTGTGTATAGAGCTATATAATACAACATGCTTATTGCCAGGGGCCATATCTTCGTAACTGATTAGGCAAATCACATGAATTTTGATTAGGGTCTCATAATTATGTGAGGAAGCGCCATGTTGTGCATAATATCCGATTCTAATAGACGAACCTCTTGCGCGACGAGGGTAATAAACATGAATCTTGCAGAAACCCACCCTTCACTCTCCATGTATAGGTGCTATCACTATGGTAACCCCTACTGTTAATTATGGGGAGCAAACATCTGGCTGGGAGAGTGACAGTATTAATTTGGTTATAACTCACTTATTGTATGAGATAGACCCTCAATATAAGTGACAAAGTTGTTGAGAAATATATTTTGTCCTTTTAAATGTGTTTTAATTCATTCCATCTATAATGGGTTATGAATTAATTCAGATGTTATTGGTCATGGTTCACTGACCCCCACTACTTTCAATGGGCACATGGTGGTTTGTTTAACCCTCGTTCAGTCAGACGTGACCAATGTGACGTCACGCCGGTTACTAGAATTACTTATTTGGAGGTAGGACAATGTCAAGCTAGCCATAACCTGAAGTTGGCATTTCAATTGTGATTGACTGTAACAGGAAAGAAACAGCGTACACCCGGAAAAGCAGCGCTTAGCGTTGAGGCGTGTCAACTCTATAAATTGTTGAAAAAAGAAATCTCCTTCCTCATCACCATATAGTTGAGACAACAATTCTTATTTTTTTTATTATAGTGAACCAATTATATAATCGAATGTCGCATAAATAATTGTTAAATGTCATATCACATTATTACCATTTACATCCATTTACACCATCATCGCCAGGACAATTATTGAAAGAGCACATGTAGTGTGAAATAGTCTTAGATCCAATATGAAAAAAAAGAAAATCTTGAGATTCTATACTTCACAAGAAGTAGCAATGTCAATGCAAAATAACCCATATGGGGAATTATTAAATGTAGATCCTTTTTGTCCTAGACATGATTACTAGTGATAGAACACTAATCAAAAAATCACCTGATGAACCTGATTAGTTACGAAAATGTGACCCCTGATTAATTTAAGCTGAAATCTATCTAAATTGTTTGGAAGAACCCGCGCACATACACGTGGGCACGTGTATTTAAACACGTGGGCAGGCGTGAGTTGGGGGAGGGGAGCATTCGCGTGTATTCTAGGAACATTCCACACTAACACACTTCCCGCTTTAATATTGATACAATTCCGTCTCCCTTTCCATTTTAGTTGGTCAATCCCTTATTCAGCTTTTCGATTCACCCAGTTCTATTCTTCTCAAAACTGTATCTGCAACTGAGGGTTATTTCGAAATAGAGCAAGAGGGATTCCCCAGATAGTTCCAAAAGTTGAACTCAGGTCATGCTGAACAAGCCTGAGAGATCTCCCATATATTCTAATTTTGGATTCTATTTGGAAAGTTGTTATCATTGGTGCCATTGTTGCTCCTGTTATCCTAGTTTAACAATATGAATTGTATCTATTTTGTTGTATAACATTTTCCGGTTTGAAAATGGCTAAAATGTATTAATTCAAAAGAATCACCAACCGATCTTCGAAAATTGTATCTAACAACATTTTCTTTTCATCTACCAACGTTAAGTGTACTTCCAAAACAGGTACAGGATATCTGGGCCTCAGGAATTTTGTTTGTAAACATTTTCTGCTCCAGTTATCACAGGGCGTCAAGGGCAAAGCTTTAAACTTGAGGAGATGTTTCGATATTGCTGTGTTAAGTAGAGGGGTTTACTAACAATACTTCCCTGACTGACATACTTTCCAATGATCAGTTCTTACTAAACAGAAATGGGAATACTATGCCAATCTGTCCCTGAATCAGTGTGACATATCTTAGGGGTATTGAAGTAAGAAACCTTTCAATTGAGCAAATTCTAAGTTCCCTGAAACTGTTTCTAGGACATTCCTACCCTTTCCCGTAGAAGCTTTATCCAGCAATGGTATTGTCATTTGTTTAAAGGGAGCCAAAAGCATAACTAGGTAAAGATTTCGCAAATTCTATTAACTATTGAAGTTTATTCTATGGCCATGACTTAGGTCCATGAAAAATGTCTGAATCTTCATGAGATACATTCAAACTTGTCCCTGTTCAATTTTGGTGATGCACCAAAATAGGTTTGTTCACAGACATTGCTGTCTAAAAGCAGAAATGTCATGGGTTTTCTGGAATTCAAGTTAAGTTAAAGTTAATTTTCATGGTTCATACTTTACCTATAACTAAAGTTAGACTCATAATGTATTTTTTAGTTACTTGAGTTTGCAAAATGTTGTCAAATTTTAACAGAACACTGCTTTTGCCTCACTTTAAAGTATTGCCTTTTCAAAACTTGTGTAATCAAAATTCTTGAAAATCTTATCTACTGGACAGGCGAGGTTATTTAATAAAGTTTTTTTCTTTGAAAATAACATAATGAAGGCTCACGTCCTCATTGGGTCACTGTGATCGATCCCCTTTCTTTTGGTATGATAAAAGACCATGGTAGATACTTATAATTGTGGAAGTATTTTGAGATGTTTGGAAGCAGCTTTAATTAACTGTACCATAGATCTAATGTTCCATTAAACTTCTTAATACAGCAGCCAGATTGGACATCGGTAAACTATAAAAGGGAAAGTTGACTTGGCCATATTTTTATTTGCTTTCCATACAGGTCTTTTATGTTGAGGGTATACACATATTGTAGGGGTCCAATGAATTGTTTTCTTTTATGAAACACCTTTTGCAAAATTTCGCTAACGTTCTGTTAGTATACAAGGAGATCTCCGTCTCAGCAAATAGTAACATGATGAATTCTATGAGCCAATCAACACTTGACACCTCAGTATAGACGTCCCAAAGTTAGATATAAAGACCCTAGCCTATAACCTGATAAATAGCCTCTCCCACCGACCTCCGCCCCCCTCAGGCCATAGTAAAGTGGTCATTGGGGAAACACTCGGCCACACCCCCACCCCTACCACTCACACCCCCACCCCTACCACCCACACCCCCACCCCTACCACCCACACCCCTACCACCCACACCTCAAATAGGCCTGACTCAAACGCCCCTACCTTATCAGGGTACACCACAGGGGTCATTTCCCGTGTATTACTCTACTTACATTTAAATAGTTTCCGTATGACAGAAGCTGTCTTATTCTCCGTGTAACAAGATACTTCTTGTTAGATTTTTGTGGGATATAAATGGATACTGTGACATGGAAATTAGCTGCTTGTCGCACATTGTGTAAAGAATGTACCTGTGTAATTGGAAAAAAAAACATTTCCATGATTGATTAAGTTATTTGATGGTGTTCTTACTTGGATAATTCACCCTTCTCTCACTGATTGAAAAGCTCTTCGACGAATATCATCATGTAAACAGTGTAGAGCTGTGTATGAAAGACAGTTCTATAATTGATTACGTTATTTCGCTATGTTCCAACTTGCAAAACCTATAGCTACTTCTCTCGCATTGACTAAATTGAAATCGTTCAAACCTAATCTAGATTTACCATATACAGCCATACCCTGTGATTAGTATTATATCAGAATCAGCAAACAAGTACAAACGTCATTTGGAAGTCGTTTTTCATCAGTAGGTCTATATCAACCATTTTGAAATAGACTGAAGGAATGGAACAACCTAACCACTGAATTTAACAGAGACTTTATATATATTTAAATATATACTCATTTGATAAACACACGTTATGAAACTATACAAGAGAAATAGCCGTATGGTAGATAAACCTTGAACTTTTTTTTTTCATTTTGATAGCAATAACGCCTACTATTGTTTATTATGTTATATTATAGGTAACATCATCTTGAAAAGCACAATAAAATGTGACGATCAGCTGTTCAGATAAACATAAAACTAAAAATAATCTGCGATGGCTATGCATTCTGAGGACGCCGAGAGGATCTTATATGGCAGATGCACCTCCCAGAACCATTGGACATGGCCTGGGGAACCTGCCAATCAAACTTTCAACAATGACTGACACTCAAAACCCGGCAAAATCAGAGCTGTTTTCCACACACCAATTTGCCTTTCATCATCTAGACATGACCCCCATGGGCCAACTATCAGATTAAACTCCCAGCGACCCCTCACGTCGTTTTCTGACGTTTTCGCCGACGTCAGAACCTCAGGACGTCAGATGGGGGAGTTAGAATGACGTGTTGATTGGGGCCCCACCTAGTGAGATACGGCGGAGAGTGCCTAGTTACCCATAATGCACCTTGGATGTTTGGGGGGACACCAGTTGACTGACGTCTTTGCCTCAGGGGGTGGTCCGCGGTTTCTCGCATAGGTTTGAGTTTCTAGGAATATGTGGTAGATAGAGCACGAGTCAGGAGGGTTACGCGAAATAATCACGAGGCGCTAGCCGAGTGAGTATTTCAAGTAACCTGACTGACGAGTGCTCTATCTGACATAAACCACGGGACCTTTTTTTATTTATGGCTCATAACATTTTAGATATCAATCAAATCACCAAACAGTGTACGGGAGATTGTAGCCACAAATCTTGTGGAGATGATAGATGTATCAGATATTTAATTTAAAGAAAGTTTCAATTTTGTATGATTTAATAAAAAATAAAAGGGAATTCTTTTCATTACTTTTATTTTTCATTAAATCATAAAAAAAAGAGATCTTTTGGAAATCAAATATATGGCAATATATAAAAGAGTTATATGCAAAAATGTGAAAATCAGTTAGTTCCTTGGTCAAGCAGTGACCAGTGAGGCCCGTGAGATTATAGGGTTCCGCTCCACTGGGCCCAATATGTGATATAACCACGGCCTAGCTTGTTCCTTTGTTCTCACCGTCAACCGTGGTTTAGTATATAGACAATCCTTAACGCAAACAAACGTTTCAGAAGCATGTAGGAGAAATACCCAAGTTTACAGTTTCCTTGTTTTTTTGTTTTATAACAATCACTTGCATCTTATATCATCAATCCATTCATCCCTATATAGGCCTATACAAATTTAATATATATAATTACAAACAGTTGTACACACACACACACACACACGCATGCAAACGCACACACACACACACACACACACACACACACACACACACACGGCAAATTTTTGAACTCATACATTAGACAGGCTCGGCCGTGTCTGAATCCACTTGCTCTAAAACGTGTCAAGGAGTGTAAGTCTTACTCCACCATTATCCCTGAAAAATCAAAGTATCATTATACCACCCATAGCAGTGGGCGTGTTAGGTAATACTTTTGCACCCACCTCAAAGTTTCCCTTCCCCTTCTGGCGTGTATATAAGTGTAAGTCAGGGGGTGTTAATTATATTGTGTCACAATAGTCCCGTCCGCTCATAGTTCTCTTCACACGCCCAACCTTCTCGGCGTCTTAACGTACCTACCCTCCATTCAGGCACCAATATAATTGCCAGCAGTGGCGTACCCAGTCCCCCCCACTCACGATTGGATTAAGCAATTTGGCTCCACAATCTGAAAATTTCGTTTGGAATTTCTTATTCGATTACTTCTCGTGTTCTATCAAAAATGAGCCTATAAAAATCAGGGGCGGACCCGGGAATTTGTAGAGGGGGGGGCCCAAAAACATGAATGTACAGGGGGGTGGGCCCCCCATCAAACATGATTTAACAGGGAAGGGGGGGGGGGGGCAAGGCCCGTCTGGCCCCCCCCCCCCCCCCCCTGGGCCCCCCATCAAACATGATTTAACAGGGCAAGGGGGGGGGGGGGGCCAAGGCCCGTCCGGCCCCCCCCCCCCTGGATCCGCCCCTGCGTGACCCCCCCCGTACATTCATGTTTTTGGGCCCACCCCCCCCCCCCTCTACAAATTCCTGGGTCCACCCCTGTCCCTTAATTAGATATAGTACTAGTTTAACTAAAACAGGTAGAAATATAGCATTTTTAAAACAGATTTTCTTGAAACACATTATTTAGGAGTTAAACCAGGCTGCCTAAACCAGATTCTTAAACTTCTTGGAAATACAGGGTGAAAGGCATGAAAGCGCAAATGGTCTTCACTTAAAATGATAATATTAAATAACCTTGACTACACATAAAACTATTATTTTGTGTGATTTCAAGTTTTTACCCTTATTTAACTCTCGACATAAGAAATGATAAATGCGCTATATTAGCCTGACGGGCCATGCCCCCCCTCCCCCCCCTCCCCTGTTAAATAATGTTGTTTAAAAAGGGGCCCCTCCCACGTAGATTAATGCATTAGCCCCTCCCCCCCCCTCCCCCCTAGAAATGCCTGGGTCCGCCCCTGCATCCCTCCGGACCGGCCCGTGGGCCATCTTTTCATTTCAATACCATTATTACAAATATAACTTCCCAAAAAAAAATTTGGAGTGCCAGGTGGTAATCGAGTGCATGAAGTTCGATTAGCTCCTACCACCCAGGTCTGGCGAATTCATCTGTGCCATTATTCAGTTCATTTCATTTCATTAGTTTGCACAACCAGACCCAATTACGTATAGAGTTTGCGACATATATATACCGTGGGTGTAATCGGGGCAACGAGAAAGGTGTTTACCAAAAAGAGACACTTTGTAGTTTCGGTCCTTGTGTTTCAGTGGGTTTACCGATTTGGAAAACAAGCAATACCACAAGTTATTAATTTTGATCGCCCTCAATTGTCACTGATGTGTCTCTTTCGGCGGAAAGGCTTTATCAACTTCAATTTACATCGCCCATCATCGTTTTCCCCAACGTAGTTTCGACGTATTTGGTCCTGCGACCGGAAGGACCTCTAGACGGCTTTCGCTGGTTTCCGACGTCATCGTATTATTCGACCCAGTGGATCTTTGGGTACCAGCTAACTCGGTCGGACCCCGGTTCGAGTCCCCTTCATGCCCTACGTTTTTCGTTCATTTAATTTCAATTTTGCAATGACGATCATCAGGGTTTTTGCCGACGAGAGGGCCATGGACCTGCAGGCTCAGATGGACAAGCTGAACCTTTCGGACTCGCAGATAGACGTGTCACACTTGCCGGATGCAACGGTAAATAACCTGGTTTCACTAGCGTGGATCCATACAACCACCCACCCTCACGATCTAGTAGTAGTTATGGGAGGTCCGTTTGATTTCCTTCTTTGGGACAACATTGTCAAGAAGTATCACTTCACACGGGAGTCCGCCGATCAGGCTGTCGACCGTATCCTGGGACATTTAAACGACGCTGACATTGCCTTCCATAGGAACTTCCCGACAGCCAACATCTTGTTCGCGGACTTTACCGGGTGTAACCTGAGCCGTTGTCCGTTCGTCCAAGACACAGACCCACAACACCAGAGAACTCTTAACGCTGCCATTATAAAACTGAATCAGGAGATTACAGCCATCAACAAACGCAACTGGCTACCGTCCTTGTTCCTAGGAAAATGGGTTCACAAACTGAGGCATACCAAACGTGGGCGGAGCCACTTTTGGTCGCACAGGTACCAGCTGCTAGCCGACGGCTACCGTCCTAGTCCCCAACTCTTGGAAAAGTGGGCTAAGCAACTTTCCCACCTGGGCCACCAATGCTCGTAAACACCCCCACACAAGAACTTTTTCTTCTTATATTACTCACCTAATTACCTGTAACCTAATGTTTGAATAACCTAGGACAAGTTTTTGGGAACACTACAGTGGCTGCTGGGCCTGGTAAATTCCCCGTTTTAAGCGTTGACTAGCTTGTGATTTAAACACATAACTTATAGCCTCTGCTGGTATCTTGCAGACCTCCGGTTCTCCTAGTCAGTTCCAAAACTTTATATGGACCCTCTGATTAACGTTTGTTAAATCTAAACATAGCTCAGGTACTGCAATTCAGTGGTTTCAAAATATTCTGTCTACCCCAAATATTAAAAAAACGTATGAGATTTGGAGATGTCACCTTGAGATTTCCTTAATTTCCGGATGTCTTTATTTGGCTGTGGCTATCATATAGTACTTCAATACGGAGAAAATAATTAAGGTATAGGATGCAAGACTGACTCAAATAGTTTATAGAAATCATGTACTTTTTATTATTTCATTAGTTTAACCAATTTAAGAGGTTTGATGAAAATAACCCAAAATGCACTCGGTCCCCTACGGGTCATCATTTAACAGGTATTGTAGCACAAGGCCAACCTAAAAAAAAAAATTGTTTCCTGTCCAGCGGGTGACCAGATAAATACGGACAATCTGTTTTTTTTCCAAATTTTTTGTTGTTGGTAAGGCTTTAACTGAAAACTTTGATAAAAAAAAAAAAATCAAAAAATGATAAAAAAAGTTTCCAGTCGGCCCTAAAATAGTCACTCGGGCAGTAAACAGGAAACAAACATTATTTTAAGGCTGGCCCAGGCCAAGTGCACTCAAGAACTGCAGCCTTAAGCTTACTATAGACCAGTACTAGTATAGGAACCTAATGAACATGTTTCAGTCCACTGATTCCTTGAGTTGAGAGTTAATACCGTTCTGTTCACATTGTTATTACATTGTTACTACCTCATGTAAATGTAATCTCATGTAGAATCATCTTGTGCCTTACTAGAGTTGACCTATGTTTATTTAAACATAATATATTGTGAATACTACTCAACATCGATGTAGAACACCGGGTATAGTGGCCAACAAATGCAATTTTTTTAGTTTCCTTGGCTTCTTGCGATGCCCTAACCATGCATCCTGCTATACGGAAGCCCTATAGCTAACCTGTTTCCTAGTTTGCCCAAGAAGTACGTACCTAGGCCTGTTATATTTCCTTCAGATAAATATACATTAGTTCATATCATTTGACTACCTTAGATAACTCAATAACATTAACTGTAACTGATGTATATTCAGCTAGTGTCTCATACTATGATGTTACCTGGCGGATTTGTTTAGGCTTTGTAAGCCCACAGTTTAGTGTCATACCTACCTAACCTATTATATCCCAGAATGATCTCACTACTATGTACAGAAAACTTGGATTTGTTAAATTATCCTGTAAGTGTCCCTCCGTACGTCTTGTTTCTTTTTGAGTATTCTTGAATTGCGCGAATGTTAATTCATCCATCTAGATCATGTTCATATGTTTAACTTTAATTCAAAGTGACTTTTTTTACCCGCACCCTATGAAGAAGCGTCTGTTGTATGTAACAGTATTCCCTCAATTTAATGATAAGGATAGGACTACTCTCAACCCTAATCGTCATGTCAAGAGAGGAGGTTGATTGTTAACTTATTTTAAACAGGATCGGGACGTTACGCTTTTTACAGGCGAACTCTCCATTTGTAATCAAAAAGTTGTTAAATCAAAAAGACCCTAAAAAAAAAATGGAAAATTATAAAAAAAAAAACTGCTCGAACCCGCCCTCTCCTCAACTACTACTTTTAAACATGATAGTCCTAATGGTAATGAGACTGATCCGGCTGAAATTCCGAATATTATAAATTTATTATATATACTTCTTGCAAACATTCTAAATAACCTTCTTTCCCAATCTTAGCATCTGAATAAACAGGAGACACTGGGCATCACACTTCATTTAAATTAATTGTCTCAGTTAAATATGACCATTAGTTAACAAGTTCCATGTACTTTTTAAGTAACATGACAGAAAGCATTTTCGCGATTCTGCAGCTATCCCTCGCTCCCCTGTTCCCTTGTGCATAACATTTCATAATAAATCAGGTCCATTCCTAACGGCGGCAAAGTTTGGAAGCGTCCATCATGGCCGGCCTTAATCCATTAACACCCATAAGTACCCGGAAGCACCCCATCTAATCTGTACCCCCCTCTGACATCTGACAAGGGCAGGGGCACAGTCTTGGTAATCACATAACTCACACCAAACCGACTCAAGAGCGACACAGCTCTCATGCTGGGTGTCATCTGAAGGACTCCCCGCCATTATCAGGGGTTAGTTATCGAGTTAACACGGGCCAGAGTTGCCCCAGGGAACCTGCTGGGTCGGGCACTTCCATACCCAACCTACGTTCGCCTGCAAAGCACATGTAGCTAAATCTTTGACAGGCCTATTTCACCCTACCATCCATCGCCCCTCCCACCCGGAAAACCATTTACCCTTACCATCCATAGATGGAGTATTAAAAGTGTTTGAAATTAACTTCTTTTGAAGTCATCCGTGAGAGATGAGAGTCATTAAAAATTCATTAAACATTTTCTGTATGGATAAAAGGTACCTCCCGGCCTATATAACTACCCTAAATAATTCACCTTAAACTGGGTCTAAGCTGGTTAGATATAAAGCCGACCTTAAGGTTTGAGACTAATTTCAGCCAGTGCATGACTTAAATCGGCCTGAACTCCATATAAACCACCTGCAAATAAAACCTATAAATATCGGGCAGTAATGGCATTTACAGGCTTTCTCACTTCTCATCCACAAGTTAAGGAACCCCATGCCAACGATTCATTTTGAAGTCTGCCTTCCAATTCAATTAGAACAAGCCGACACCCTAACCAACGAAAGCTTACTAGCAAGCATACGCCTAAGCTTATACTCTTCGCACGGCTTTTCTTTTGGCATTAACGTAAGGTTTCTGCACGGAGGTCGAAACCTTTAGATCCCAGGTGCACGTGGCAACTGTCTGTCTACTCCTTCCCGTGACTGGGAAAAAGTAATAAAAGACTAGGTCGGTCTCTAGCCTGCATCAGACATGGCTCCAACAGTATCCGTACTGCTCCTTCGTGGACTCTTTATCCTGGGGACTGTCTCAGCTAAGCCATGCCTATGCACCAGTACGGTAAACCGTTTTCGTACCAACTATGGTGTAGTATTCGAGAGTAAACCGTCCATCCACATAGGTAATGAGTACTTCACTACCGAAGTCGATATCATTTTACCACTTCCTCCTTCTCCCAAACAGGCAGCCGCACTAAATTGTAGACACGGCGCTACCCTGGCAGCCGGTTCAATGGAACAGTGTCGAAAAATCCAACTTATGTTGAATAACATAACATCTATTGGGAAGACTATAGCAGCGAAGGTCACCAACGGACTCCGGGAAGTGCAATCAATTTTGGAATCGACGGCCCAGCCAACACCTCCATCAGCCAAATCCAGGAAGCAGCGGGCTCTGATTCCAGAAATCGGCAAGTTCTCCGAGACTTTATTTGGAACGGCCACACTCGATGACTTGAAGCAACAGACTCGTGCTGACCAGGTAAATGCCGATGAAATCGGCTTCCTCGATGGCAAAATAAATGCAGTCCTAAAGGTAGTTGACTCCACTTTGGAAATCCAACTCCAGGCCATCATAGAGAACACTCATTCCATATACAATTTGTCCCGAGGACTCCAGGCTTACATTAGTAACCGGGAATTGATGGTCAGGTTGATGCAAGATTTGCAAGAATTGCGTCTACTGGATTTTAAACTGGACTATTCCCTTGATGTCTTGCTACAGGCTATTCGCGACCTAACGGAGAACAGGCTGAGTAACTCTTTGATATCGGAGACTGATATGAGGAAGATTCGGTACCTTTTCCTTTCCAAGTCCAATCGTTCAAATATTTATATTCCAAACACTCGCGACATGTATAGAAGTGTAACTGTTTTAGTCCCCCCGGTTTTACAGCGAAATGTTCTGAAAACTATTTTGAAGATTCCCGTTATTTCCTTAGACAAAATATTTACGGTTCTAAAAGTGAACACCTTCCCTCTAGCCTTCCATGGGCATTATACTCGCCTCTCCAACACACCGGCTTATTTATTGGTGTCCGCAACCCAATACACGGTATCCTCCAACCCAGATCTGGATAATTGCCATTCTCCGTTTTGTCATTATGACCTACCAATTCGCAGGCTTTCTCCCTCGTCGTGCCTCATTTCTATCTATCTACGTGATCATGAGTCTGTCAAACTTTATTGTGATTTCAAAATACTCATTCAGTCTAATTTCAGAAGGTCGAACATCCAAGTCATTGCAACAGGGACCTATTTGTTCTCTCACATAGACGAGGTCGTTGTGCGCTGCCCCAACCGAACAACAACCCATCCTGGATGTGAATCGTGCGTTCGTGCCTTTGAATGTGGTTGTTCTGTGTCCGCCAAAGAATGGGAAATTCCAGTCTCAAGTGTTAACTGTTTGCCTTCTACAGCAGGCCCCTTAAGAACAGTTTTCCCCGTGAACCTTGCTAGTCTTCAACACCTCAACCTGTCACTTAGCCGACTTGTGAACCCGGATTTTTCGTACGATAAACCATTCCCAATTTTACCTCTTAGCCCACAAATGCGAGTCCGCCAAGAGGATATTTTTAAGCGAGCAAAAGACAATTTCCTTTCCCTCCGTACATACATGAAAGAGATTCGACTGAATGAGGTCGAATACAAGAAACTTCGTGGTGACTTGCATCTTCCCCACGTACCATTCCTCCCGCCCAGTGTGCACGGTACTGTTTACCTGTTGAACATTGGACTTACTTTTATAATGGTACCAGCACTTTTTGTTTTCATCTCAATTCTGTATTTCAGACAACGTAGGATTCAAAGCGCATGCAGAAGCTTGACTTTAAATTGAGTTGGTTATATATACATTAGCTATTAACTCTTCCTTTTATTGCAGCTCAAAAGTTATCAGTTCTCATTCATGTTCAATTTTTGTTGTTTAGAATATATACTCGCCCTCATAATTTCGTCACACAGCAGCAATTCATTTCCCATTATCAAAATTTGTTAAGGACCAGTTCCGATTTCATTGTCGCCCTCATGAATTCCCATTTATAATTAGTCACAGCCACATAAGACTATACACGTTCATGATATCAAAATGTTTTATTGTTATGCATGCGGAAAAGGTTTTAGGATGTCCACGTGTCAACGTTTCGCCTATTTTCCCATAAGTGTATTTACTGAACATACACTAATGTACATATGTAACGCGAAAGCTTCGTGAACATAATTATGCATTTCACAATTTAAATTTTCCCATATCTACTTCAAACATATCGTACACTTTTATATAACTGTTCATCACACCCAAGAGTCTACGTCAGGCATGCAGCCCAGTTTTTCGGCTGGGAGTAGTTCTTGGGCCATGTTGTTCCTGTTGTTTATCAGGCAAACGCTCGCTCTGCATAGTCTGTGCCTGAAAAATTTGTTCAGGCGCACGCGCTCCGTACGAGGAATCTTGACTTCTTGCGGGAGTTCCAACGTCAAGGGTTCGTCACTGCCATTCAGGTGGACCGTGAGTGGGCCCGACCAGGCGACGGTCAGGGCCTTGGACAGGATGCTCGGTCTTTGGATGATCATTCGTGGGCAGGCAGCACTTCCTACGGCTTCCATTTCGGCGGGAATGGGAGCCAGTGGAAATAGGAGCGTTTCCCATCGGCAGTAGATTCTCAGACAGCACTGCACTGTAGCCCTCCGACGTTGACCCTGCGCCAACGAGCGACAGCCTGCTGCCAATTTCCAGAAGATACCGATAAATTTCCACCCCAGGTATATCACTAACAAGAGAAGCAGCCACTGATGGTCGGATTGGTCCGCGGGTTGGAGGTGACTAGGTCTCACCACTGGCGTTTCCTCCCGAACAAGACGCAGACGCAGACTTGCGTTTAACAGTCGCTCGATGTCCATGGCCATCAACTGGCTGTTCTGAACCAGTGTATAGTACAGGCACATACTTATACCCCCCACCCCACACGACATCACAACCCCCCAGGTACTGTAAGGGCTTCGTCTAGTCTTTAGCGAAAAGTTAACCCTCGGTCGACAACTTAAACGCTAGGTAAGGTACAACTAAAACGACTTCTTCTAGCCGGGGGCTTCACAAGTTTTTACACTGGGTAGTGCGAAGCACGTCTAATAGGCCGCTATTTTCTTCAGAGAGCCGATCGACAGGGGGTTCATCTGAAATGACTTCTGTCGCGTTTGACACCGGGACACGCGTCTATGATGACCGCGTCCACCTGTTGGCCATCTGAGGCGGCGCATGTCAACTAGCTTCTGTGTCAGGTCCCTCACAGGAGTACCGCGGCACGCGGCCCGCGGGGTAGTCTTAACACTTCTTGACACGTAACAGGCCTCACAAGGGGCGGCGGTGAGGGTGTCGCTGATCAGCTGATACCCCATGTACTCCCCCGTCACGGCTAGCACGTAACTTATGGTAAAAGTCTCTCTTACCCCGTCCACACCCCGTCACGTCTACCACGTAACTTATGTTCAAAGTCTTGCCTCATCGATAAAAGATCGCTTTCACCAGATCATGTATCCACAGGGGGGCCTGCCCGGCATGTATAAATACGGCGTGGCATATGGCTATATAGATCACTTGAAAACTTGCTGCCACCATGAACGGGTCAACTGATTATAGTGACTCTGTTCTGTCAAACCCGTCTACGAGCTCATGCAGGATCTTGACCAGCAGCCCCAAATCGGGTGGCGAGAAAATAACCGATCATGATTCATCAGCAGGCGTAGGTACTCTGATGTTGGATATGTCTGCGGATGCGCGTCAGTATGGGTCTCAGAATGGGTTTCAGGATCTCTCTGCGGATCAGTCTCTTCAGGACTCCCTGTACGCGGACGAGGGATCCACCCTCAACGACGTTGAGCTTAGCCTTGGTGGTTCCCAAGGCGGTACTGCATCCGCATCGTCGTCCACGCCCTCCACGCCCTCCACCCCCTCCGGATCCACGCCCTGGGGGATGACGCCCTCCACGTCTCAAACCCATCCATGGTTCCCCACCTCCACGTCCAGAACGTCGTCCACGCCCGGACCCTTGACATCGCAAGGGTCGTTCTCGTCGACGACGTCCCAAAGGTCGTTCACGCCCGGGCCCTTGACATCGCAAGGGTCGTTCTCGTCGACGACGTCCCAAAGGTCGTTCACACCCGAATACTCGTCCTCGTCCGGCCCCTCCACGTCTACAGCTGAACCGTCCATGGCCCATTTGCTGGCCAGGATGGAGGAGCTGGAGAAGAAGTGCCGAAGGGCGGAGGCTGAAGCGGCTGCGGCAAAGGCCCAGGTGGAGGTGCTCGTGAACCAAGCGAAGCCAGCTGCAGCTGACAAACCACCCAAACCACGCAATGAAACATGTGTAAGTTCTAAAGTTTTTTTTTACAGCTATAATTAACTAATAATCTCACCTTGAAAACGTTACCGTTTAATATAGTTCTCGGTTTGTTTAGAAATGATCTCATTCCTAGTATAGCCCTGATGTTCTTCTCTTTTGCCACGCCCCCAGGGAACATCCCGGAAAACAACGAAAATCCGTAATGATTTCGTACACTGACATATAGTTAGAAGTCCACTATTAATTATTGGCTTATTATATTGTTTGTAGCAACTCGTTCGTTCGGCCTACAAGGCCAAGAGAGGTGACCCTGATTGGGGATTCAACCTGAACCGTGGGTAAGTTGATTACGTCATAACAACATGAATAGTACAGAAAATAATATTGTTTTTAAGTAAGCAATGGGAAATGTGTTCCTGAACACCAGAAGCTGCAGCTGAATATAAGTTTTGCTGTTTTTTCTCATGTTAATAGAGTCATAGAGCACTTGACGTGATGCCGATGAATTGAACAATATAAATAAATTCCAACATTCAGGGCGGGGATCAAACACCCAGATAACGTTGCGATCATCAAGGCCGTTGTTGACAACGTGTGCCTGGGGCCAGATACCCCCAGAGAAGAGGTGTTAGGTAAGTCCCATAGGTAGCAAGTTTCTTTGTTAACTAACCTGCAGCTGTACATTTCATGCATCTAATGTCCATGATTCCAAAGTATTGGTCCTTCAATTAACACAAAATTTAACATGCTTGAAATGCTGGAAATCTGTTTTTAGTGTCTAAATAGGCTCCACTTACATTGGAAATTGTTACTTTTATAAATTAAGTTATCCTCCCAGTCATCTGAAAAAAACGTAAGTTCTATTATCTGGACAAAGAAATATAATACCGGTGTAATGATGGTTTTAATTCCTGAATAATATGTTGACCCTCACTTTGCATTTTTAACATGTATTCCCTTGATTTATTGCCTTTATATTGCCTTTGTCTACTTAATGGCTCCAGTTTTAAGCATACTTCATGTCCTTCCTCTTTTTCTAGCTGCTGCCAACACCTACTTCAAGACCCTCCAAAGCAGGGCCAGCAGAATCCGGAACGACCGAATCAAGGCTGAAAATGAAAAGTCTATCATCCGTCACCACGTCAACGAGGTAAATAAATTTTTGTTACAGACTTCCTCTATAGACCACAAAAGTCTGACGTCACGGACCCCTCCCACACCACGTGTTGGGCCTAAACCTTTTACGACCGGCCCCGGTAACCCTACACCCCCGGTCACCGGCCCGGCCCGCCCTGGAGGGGGCACCGATAACACCCGGCTGGACCGCGGTCACCCGTACACACAGACAATAACATTGCCTATAACTTTGCTATTTATTAACTCTTTTTCTTTTCAAGTATATCATAATGCACATTGATAGTTCCCCTATGAAAGTGAATCGGCAATTTGGCTTAAAACAGGGGGCCCGGCTGTGAAATGATCTTATGGTTGTAACACTGAAACTTGGGAAACAATTATAATTTTTTTACATTATGAATTTTTATAGAGCACTGTAACCTTACTTGCTTCCTTGGACAATAATCTTGACATACAATTAGAATGGATATGACACAATTAATAAAAAGTGCCTGTATGTTATAGAGACCAAGGATAGAGCAACGCTTTTAAAATTAACTGCAGTGACCAGCTTTTAAATTAAGGCAACTGAAATATTGAAAAACTTGTTTGTGTTTATTTGATGTTCTTGACCAAGTATGTCGTAACTGTATTAAAATAAAAAAGTGTCTTTTTAACTTTGCAGAAGCTCAAAAGACGGATAGTGGGGGTGGAAAATTTCGTCACAACGTGGGACGAAGCTCGTAAGAATTCTGTGAGGCGCCTCCTCACCCCCGACTACACGAGCGACGAGGAGCGCGGACTTTATTTTCCGGTCGACAAAGACGGGAAGACCACCGAGCGATTCCACCGCCGCGTCAAACCGCTCGTGTGGGAGAGCGATGAGCTGAGTGCCTACAAAGCCCACCTGGACGAAACTGAGAAAAAAGAACTTAGCCGCCGTCAGCGGGGCGTTAGATTGGAAAAGAAGCGGAACAATGTCCCCGACGATAATCCAAAACGCCAACAGCCTCCTCCCAACACCCCAGACTGGGCGGTGAAGCCCGCGTATCGGTCGGGTATCGCCGATGCACAGCCAATTTAACTTATTTCTAAAGGGTCTGTTTAAAGCTCTATTTTATGTGATGTTTATGTTTATCATCTTTATGTTTTCTTTACACTACGTTTAATTGTATGGTCTGTGTCACGCTGTATGTTAGGTCTTTGTACTTTCTTCAATTGTATAGTCGTTTTATAAACTTTTATCAAAGAACTTTGCGCTTCTTGTTTTGATTGTGGCATGCTCGATAAGCAGGGAAGTATTTCTATAGATATGTTGGTTGCCTAAGACTCGCCTTATATTAGTCTAAAACCGTACGCGTTATCCAGGTCCTTCTCATAAGTGAATCTTAAATTTATGAATACTTTTTATTTACGATACGAAACGCATTTAACTATAATGACGTGTCATTTTGTTGAAAACCCGAATGTGCTATTTCTTGAAGATAGACCACGAACTTGAAATCGATTACAATACAACACTTTTTTGATGAGTGTTATGGTACAAGGTCTCTACCATTAGAAGAGCAATGGAATGACACCTAGGCCTGTTATCAATAATAGCATAAATCAATCATAAAAAGTGTATTTTAAACAAACATAAGCTCGATATACGATTTTTAAAATGATGCGACATGAATCATCTCTTCGTACTTATTTCGCAGTCATGAAAAAATAATGTTGCATGAAGCCGGTTTTAATTAAGAACTGTTACTTCTTTTCTAGTGAATCCTTTTTAGTTAGATTCCATGCAGTAAGTTGCAAAAGTAATTTTTCAGAAATTTTATTATGATCAAATACATCGCTGCCAGTAGGACCTATCAAAATTTACAAGTGACCATGTAGTCTCCTGATGAACCCGAAATACTTTCTAGGATTTGTATGACATGGTGACCTATATTCTTTCTGTGAGAGAATAAAAAAACCTCATGCATATAGTGTAACCCTTTAAAGTGGGAGTTCTCCGGGAGTTATGTATAGGTAACTTGGAGCTTCTGTGACATTGCAAAATTAATAATTTAAAAAACGAACAAGTCGATTTAGGTGTCGAGATTTATTAAGGGACGATAGCTTAATTAGCTATAGCCATAATTTCGGTTGGAGCCCGATCGCCAGATTGTGGCGTTAACCACATTTAATTCCACTACTAGTTTTGGTTGCAGACCTAGTTTAGCCTCAGGCCCCTAACTTAGGGGCCTGTCTCACAGATTACATAAGGGGTTGACCCTAGCCCGAGCCAGAGTAAAAGCGCTCTTGTCAGCGTCATACTGCTCTTTCCAAAACCGAAATTTTATTTAGCTACAAATTCAATTTATAACCATAACACTTGTATCGATTGCACGCACGTTCGGCAGCATATTGGTAGTAAACACACAAAAATACAACATTTTTCACACAAGACTTAATCAAGGTCAACACGGCTTAAGTCGACTGAAGTGTTAGTACTAATTGCAAGCTCACCGGGCCGGTATTTCCCCAAAAGAACAGGCTCTCCTATGCCTATACCCATGGTAACCAACTGGTAGCGTATAATGTCCTTAGTCATCAATCTTGTCAACATGATGTCCTTCAGTTTATTAACCTTTAAATGTGTGGGCAGTCGTGTCGATGTGCCGGTATAGCAGTCGGTCATTTGGATGACACAGTTAAATGTGTATCGTGCGCCTAGGCATATATTTTCGGCTTTAGTCAGTGTGATAGGATCGTCTGTTTGAAAGATATAATCTCCAAAATGTCCAGGGAACGTGCCTATTTTAAGCCATACACTGTGATTGCCCGAGACAAGCAAGTATACACGAAAACGAGCATCTGCGAAGATGCGATTAATTCCGGAGCAAACAAAGAATATGCTAATAATTATGGCTACGGCGAGGATAAGAAGAAGAGTGTACGAAGAGAGAAGTACCACAGTTGGGAATTCTTTAATGTTTCCGTCTCCTGGGTTGGCTTCAGATCCAGTGTCAGTTACGGTATGGTCCTGGTCCAACAAGGCTTGCAGGGTGTCATGAAAGGTGAGGCCGGTCATCGCATCGTGTTTTGGTGGAGGGTGACCGGTAAATGGAGCAGTGAGGTTGACCAACCGGGTACGGGTTACTCCAGGCTTATTGTGAACGACCCTAGGCCAGTGTCCGCCACTGGCAGCTCGAACAAATTCCACGCATGATACAAGAACCAAGTACGCGGCAGCTATATATTGAAAAAAAAGAAAGAAGAGAACATGAAGGTTGTCATCTCAACTTTAAACAAACACCTTCCTTCCAAATTACCATGGCCAGGCTATTCAAACAGACAGAATAAACTATAACTGCCATATGGCCACACCCTAGAATTCAGAAAACTGGCCATATTAATTAATTAGGAAGGGCGACCCCCAGAATGAATACATATGTTTTACCTATTTTGAATAATTTGGAAAGTCGGCCATCGACTCGTATCACTTGTAGAACAAAAGTAATTAAGAAGATTCTCACCAAGGGTGGCACTCAGGATTTTGACACTCATGATATTCACGTAGCCGTACACCAAACGCACTATATAACGAAATAAGCTGGCCCTAAGTAGTAGCAGAAAGCTTAAGGTTTGACCTTCGAGCTAAACTTCGAGCTCAGTTTTCAAGGCAGATGAAATCCTATCACCAGTCGACCTGACGGCGGCCGATGCGTTTCGGAAGCTGAGGAAACTTCACCGCCCTTTAATGGATAGACCCTAGTTTTTAATGGCAGGTGTCATGCCCTCACCAGTCCAGACGGCGGACGATGCGTTTCGGAAGCTGAAGAAACTTCACGCGCCCGACAAATCACGACAACGCGCTACCGTGACGGCCAGGCTGGAGGCGACAGTAATCTCCTGGTAATACTGTGGCAGGCTGTTCTCGGCTTTAATTTCACACGGGTGTCTGAGGTTAGGAGCTCGAGTGCAACTACCCCTGGGTCGGGGCTGTGGCATGTCGCGGCAATTCGCGGCTTTCAGCTGGTTGGACCATAGGCGTCGGTCTGTACCATATATAAATACTTGGGTCGCGGTCGCAAATGGGGAAGGTTCATCGCCCTGAAGTGCTGCTGTCTAACTCAAGTTCGCCATGGCCTCGCGATCGTGGTGTTTCAAGGGTCTGACCAGTGACCAGGCAGAAACCAGAAGAAATATGGACACTAGCCGAAACCGATGGTGCGACACATGTAAACGTCCAGTTTCAAAAAGTACATATAACAGGAAGCATCGTATGGAGCATGGTGAGTACCAGATAAATAGTATAACTAGGATAAAGTCACTTTCAAAACCTTCCTAGCTAGCTTGCGCGCATAGATATTATTTTCAAATACCTACTATACTCTTAATGATCAGTTAGTGTTTGGAAAATTATCGGCAGCCTAAATCTTTTCTTGACAATTAAACAATTGTTCAAATAATGAATGACTTAAACAATGGACGTTATATATATGTATCCCTCCATGCATCTTTCTATCATAGCTTTTGAGTCAGAGAAACAACATTGGGTGGGAAAGTCTGTACTCTGAAACCCTACTGTACATTTAATTTATTCTTATACATGTGTCTTGCAGAACCACCCCCATTTGGTTTACCTCAACGCGCTGGCAATCAGGCAGAAGTGGGTCTTGAGGCCGAAGCTGCAGATATTCAGGCTGAGGCAGGTAACCAGGCTGAAGCAGGTTTTCAGGCTGAGGCAGTTAACCAGGCTGAAACAGGTTTTCAGGCTGAGGCAGTTAACCAGGCTGAAGCAGGTTTTCAGGCTGAGGCAGTTAACCAGGCTGAAACAGGTTTTCAGGCTGAGGCAGGTAACCGGGCGGAAGCAGGTTTTCAGGCTGAGGCAGGTAACCAGGCTGAAGCAGGTTTTCAGGCTGAGGCAGTTAACCAGGCTGAAGCAGGTTTTCAGGCTGAGGCAGTTAACCAGGCTGAAACAGGTTTTCAGGCTGAGGCAGGTAACCGGGCGGAAGCAGGTTTTCAGGCTGAGGCAGGTAGCCAGGCTGAAGCAGGTTTTCAGGCTGAGGCAGGTTGTACTAAGCGCTAATCAGGTGTTGACTATTGATGCTCGTCTGAATCAGTTTAAAGAGGGACTACCGGATGACTGCGTGGTAACTAACATCAAATCGAACGCTGGGATGTGGACGGCAAAGGAGTGTAAGAATTGGGTTACAGTCTCGTCTGGATACTGCCTCCAGGGCCTTTTGCCGGATAATATGCTTCATAGCTGGCAGCGTTTCGTAGAAGCCACTCGACTTCTGTGCAAGCCTTGTATTACATACCACGAGATAGAACAGGCACACAGGAAACTATTGCACTTTTGCAAGAGCACAGAGCTCCAGTTCGGTTCTGATTTCATTACCCCAAACATGCATCTACATCTCCATTTAAAGGAGTGTCTCCGGGAGTATGGTCCAGCTCCCAGTACTTGGCTGTTCAGTTTTGAGCGGTATAATGGTTACTTGGGGGATGTGCCGACTAACAATCGCCAGATAGAGAAACAATTGTTTGAGAGGTTTCACCGGATGAGTCGTGTCAGTCAGGCGCGCGCCGAAATGCCGTCCAAACACGAGGGGAAATTTGGCAAACACTGCCGGCTGGGAGAAGGAGAGAAGAAAGCAAGAACGGTCCTGGAAACACTCGATGTACCCAATGAGCGAGATTTGGCGCAGTGCGAGAGCCTATGGAGTCTCCCCAACGGCTTCGAGACATTTAGAGAACAAAATGAATGGATCGACTCGGACGATCTTGAGCTGCTCAAAGAAACATACAAAAAGATGTACCCCACAGAACAGGAGATCCTAGAGAAGTCATTTCTGCCTTCAGTTTACGTGAAGTCTAAAGTCGTAAAATATGGCCCCATGACTTATTCCAGCACAAATTCCAGCAGTGGTAAAAAGTTGTCTAGACTAATGGCAAATTGGTACGAAGATGGACAGAGTGACCCCCGGGAGCGACCGTGCATCGCCACCCACTACATGAAACATTACATAGAATGTAAGGCAACCGGGAAGAAGAGGCAACATGTGTTTGCAGCTGTGAAGTGGTACCAACACAGCACCGTCGAATCCAGATACATAAGTCCTTATACAATGTGGCACAAGGAAAAGTTCGAGCAACCTTCATGGGCATCTTTCCTGCCTGTTATGCGGATAAGTGGACATTTTGGATATGTGGTTGAAAAAGAAAATATGATCGTATGTCCCCTTCGGCGCCACGACTTCTTGTAGATCTAGAGGACCTATAGATATATCGAACTCGTGCACGTAGTGTCCGAAATTAAGCTGAAAACGTATGCATCATTAATGAGATTGTGCACCACAAATATTGGATATGCACCCCCCGATATATGGGAATGAAAAAATTCCATGAGAAGTGTGCACATGTATAAAAAAAAGTGCACAACTTAAAAATAGCGCACCTGGCAGTGAGTGTGCAGAATCACGAGTGTGAGTGTGCAGATCTAGACTCACGAGTGTGAGTGTGATCCCCGGGTGAAGGCCTATAGGCCCGGCCTATAGGGTGCAGCAGCTTAATTTCGGACACTGTCCGGTGTTTTATATGCATTGTTAGGATTATGTGATTTAGACGCTTTTGCCAACAAAAGCAACATTTTTTTATTAAAAATTCGTCTTTAAGTAGTGTATTCATGGGAGGAATAATTATATTACGCCCTAAACCTTATAATGTGACTACTTTCAAATTTAAAATAAAAGGTAGGAAATTACTTCGCAAGGTTACGGTGCCAGGATGTGCGACTTTGAGGTACGTTTTCTGAAGTTATTTCACAGGCTGGGGGTGTGGGGCTGTGTGCATTTACGGGTGGTTTCTTGAGTCAGGTGTCAGGACGTGCACCTCCAGCTGCCAGGGCTGCGCTGCGCGAGCGACACCTTATGTAACACCTGACACCGGTCGCTCAGGCTGCTCGGCTGACCTAGATGGCCTCTCATTACCCAGCTTTATAAGGAGGTGCCCACCACGTGCACACACACAGTCCCGCGCCAGCCTCACGACCATAAAAGACGTACGCAGAAGTTTGCTGATATTAAACGCAAGCGCCACATTGTGAACAATGGCGACCGCGCAGAAAACCCGGTAGGTGAATGAGATAACTTGCCTATAATTTGATAAGATAACATGCCTATATAGAGAAGTAGTGTTTTTTCAGGCTTTGCGGGAGAATGACTTGGGGGTTACACTTCCATATATAGAGTGTTTGTTAACAAATGTATAAGGGTGTGGATAATAGCTGTTACGTTTGGTACATATTTTCCTTTTTTTTTCGTTTTCTCCCCATACACGTAGATAACCAATTACAGACACTTAAAGGTTGTTTTTTTTGGCTCATTCAAGCAACCATGTGCGGTCGGAGGAGGAAGAGGAATCCCAGGCATGGACACCGTGTGAGGAGAAAAATATTGAAGAGGAGGAAACGATCTGGACGGAACCCCAATGGACCGAGTGGGCGCCCCTGTTCACCCCTAAGTAGGTTTAAATTGTTCAACACTGTTGATGGACAGGGATGGAAGAGAAGCATGGAAAGAAAATTATTAACTTACTATCTGGTAGGATGACTATCTTCATGCCAAATAATGCACACTGTCTAAAACCCGACGACGGACTCGCGATCGGACATAGTTGTGGTCGCTCGAATTCATGTAACATGCTGAAACAACAGGCTCTTTTTTTGACAATTTAAAAATTGCAAATTTATCAGACTGGCACAATAACATGAAATAGAGATTGGATGAGAAAAATTGAGATGCCGATGATTTGGTAGTTTCGACCACCTATGTTGAAATGATGGACGGTGTGATGATTTTTGAAATTTTTTCCAGGACGCACGACCAACAACAGCTCCCGGACGGCCCATCAGAGTGGACGTGCGTCTACTGTTCGGAGGGTCCGACCCAGGTTGGTACATTTGTATTTACACGATGAAGCTAAGTGGGAAATAAAACATGTAAGTGTATGAAGGGAAATATGTATAAACAAAACAAAATGATGAGTGGGGCGATTTCACGAGTACAATTGTTCTGAAATTTGCCAATATTACGAGGGACACGCTGGTATGTAGTAAGTGCAAAATTAACTTTTGCACATTTAACTATAACCACACAATTTTTTTCAGGAGCAGGAGGAGTACTTAACGGACCAAAGGTGGAAGGCGATGGAAACGTTTGCCGAAGACCAACACGCCACACAACCGCAGGCCATATTCTTGGATGGCAACTACAGGTACGCCGGTTTTTTTTTTCATAATAAATAATATTATATAGCGACAATGATTTTCGATGATGCTACTAGGCAAAAAATAACGAGGGCATAGAATCTTAATGTTGACGTTGGAGTGAACGCCGAATTTCGTACGGTTACTAAAAATTGTGATTGATGATGGTCCGATTAGTTCGTGCACACAATTTAAAAAAATGTGTATTTAAACATGCCTCCGTAATATTTCAGAATGTACTTGGTCTGCAACTACTGCGGCCGGTGCTACCACGCCGACTGTGAGGGGGGCGAGCCTGCCAGCATCATGTGCTCCGAGGTGTTGTGCGAGTGGTGCGCCGAGGATAAAGATTAATAGAATCGATTCAGCAATAAAATAGTACACTAGATTTTAACTACACTTTGTGTCAAATGTCCTTTTATTTTTGTTTTTATATAGTAACACTAGTTAACCTCGGGAGCATGATAGCTATAGGTTAGAATTTACCTTAAATCACAGCTTCACGCTAAACTATGTTTTTGTGTGTACCTGGCAGTCTACGGCCGATCGTACAGAGTATATTGAACAGATAATGTGAGTCATAATATATGTTTCATCTAAATTTACAAATATACTAGATCAGAGTGAAACACAGTCTTTTAATGTCTAACTAACTTCTAAGTACAGTGAGAGTAGAACACTGGTAAAGCGCGGCCATCAAATACAACCCACATTCCCCCTATAGGTCTATAGGCATAGAAACTTTGCTAAATCTGAGGGGTTCCAGAGACCCCTAATTTGGATAATTCCCTTTATTGGTAGTTTAATTGCGTAAAATTTGAGAAATCTGAGGGGGGTCAACCGAACATGGGGACCCCCCCCGCCACTCCCGCCCTGAGGGGGGGGGGTGGGACTGGGTACGCCACTGTTGGCAATTATATTGGTGCCTGAATGGATGGTGGGTACGTTAAGACGCCGAGAAGGTTGGGCGTGTGAAGAGAACTATGAGCGGACGGGACTATTGTGACACAATATAGTTAACACCCCCTGACTTACACTTATATACACGCCAGAAGGGGAAGGGAAACTTTGAGGTGGGCGCAAAAATATTACCTAACACGCCCACTGCTATTGGTGGTATAATGATACTTTGCTGTGTCAGGGATAATGGTGGAGTAAGACTTACACTCCTTGACACGGTTTAGAGCAAGTGGATTCAGACACGGCCGAGTCTGTCTAATGTATTTGATCAAAATCTTCCCGTGACACACACACACACACACACACGCGCGCGCGCGCGCATAATAGTTGTCACCATTATGCATATCTTTTAGGTCTTTCATCAATTAATCTCGTTTACTATTTCATAGCAGTGATGCAATGCTCGTAAACGTATCAAGGGCTCATTTCAACAATGAAGGACTATAATCATGATTGAAATGATGTTTTGTCATGTCATTATTTTACATGTTTTACGTGTACATACCTGCATGCGGAGAACTTATGATTATCTGACGGACATTACGTTACAATTTTAGCACTAAACCAAAATGCATCGCACACTTCACTCTTTCATGACCCCCTTTTGCGAACGTTATAATTAAGTAACCACTTATGGGTTTGAAGGGGGGGGAGGGGGGGTCATCCCCCGGGAGGGGGGCACTGACTCTTTGAAGGTTACTCCCCACTGCCAAACTACCGCCCCCACTTTTCAGGACTTACCCCTCCTGAATTTTAGTTGACCGCCCCCTATTTTTGGGGGCTTCAGGTCACCGCCCCCCAAAATCAAAGTGTGTCAAAACCAGAAAATATACAGAAAACACCAAAATTGCTCAGGAAAACTTCTGATAAAATAACTTTAGTCTTTTTTGGGTGAAATAAAGTAGCAATAAGGCTAATTACTAAATTATTGCCCCTATACTGTTCTATGAATATTGTTCACTGCCCCCTATTTTGCCATAAAAGTGGCTGACCGCCCCTCAATTTTTACGTTCACCGCCCCCGCTTGGTGGGTCTGTTTGGCAGTGGGTACCTTTTCAAACCCAAGTGCCACCCCCCCCCCCCCGGGGGTCATCCCTGGTCGGTCCTTGTCGTAATCAGGAACACACTACTCTAATAGTTCTTAGGGTGTCTCTACTGTGTCTCAATATACAAAAGAGATTGAGGCAATGCAGTTATACTAACACTGACATGGAGAAATCATGCTAATATCAGTTTTAAAATGTCTTTGATAACTCATATTACACAAAACAAGATGGTCATGAAACTGGATCTCAAAACTAAAGTTTCTAGTAGGCTTACAGATGCATGGGCGGATCCAAAGGGGGCGGGGGAGGGGGCGGGGCCGCGGGGCCTCCATTTTGTCGGAAAATTTTGCATTTTTCTAATGTAAAACTCGGCCAAAAAGGAAACCAGTGAAAAATTTCCATTAGCGCCTCCCCCCTTTTCAAAACCCTGGATCTGCCAGTGAGCTGCATTCAAAATGCCACCACATGCACATGGAGGCATTGTTCTAGGGAATCGATTGAAAATAAAAACTCAAACAGCTTCTTACTTAGATAATTTAAATTGAAGCTCAGACTACTATAGAATGTCTTCAACATATGGGGTAAACTATGCAGTGTATTAAAGTTGACCTCTTTTGCTTGTTCAGTTAAAATAATTATAACAGTTGTTTCCCTTGCCTTTTCTCCCGCTTCACCAGTTTGCCCACTGGAGTATATAATCCTTAATAGGGTTTGTAGGTTTGGGTTCTGCCCTGGAGGGGTGGGGCTGTCATGACCTTGACCTCTCAGGACCCTGGAGTCGCCAGCAGCGTCCAGCAGACTCGCCTACTGACACCTGGTGTCAAACCAGTGAACTATAGTTGCCAACTCCGAGCTCACGATCTTTCTTTGACTTATCATAAGCTTATCTCAGAATTTCCGAGGCGATGAGGGGGGGGGCGCCTCTCCCTTTTTTTGGGGAAAATTTTGTGATTCTTGAATGCAAAACTCCGGCATAAAGTAATTACATGTGTGTGAGTGTGTGTGTGTGTGTACATGTGTGTGTGTGTGTGTGTGTGTGTGTGTGTGTGTGTGTGAGTGAGTGTGTGTGAGTGAGTGTGTGTGTGAGTGTGTGTGTGAGAGAGAGAGTGTGTGTGTGAGTGAGTGTGTGTGTGTGTGTGTGTGAGTGTGTGTGTGTGTGTGTGTGCGCTTGGCACATCCTCGCTGTGTTCCCTTAATTAAGGCCCTTTTACACTACATGGCATGAGCTGCGACATAGCGATCTTGTCAAGAAATGGCATATAATAAATATAATTCTTTGTTACACATAGGTAACGTGATCCAAACTGCTAATTTCAAATAACTTAATGATTCCTGTATGCAAATTTGTCTTTAATATCATAATATCGCACCAATATCGCAACCGAAGTCGCGCAGTGTAAAATCGCCTTATAGGGTAAGTTTAGTTTTCTAGTGTTAAAGGAAATGGGAACTGGATCAGCACTCCCTGGAACAGTTCCCTCCTTTTTGGATCTGCCCCTACATCTTACTTTTCTGATATATTTATTCTTTAGACAATACTCATTTCAACACAAAACAAACAACTGATATACAGCACGGAGAAAAAAGATAGTGATTGCATTCTCATCCCACAATATATTAATCCGTATGCTCTCTAATAATAATATACGTGTATTGATATTTACTATATGACTTTATTGAAAAAAGGTAAATAGAAAAGCAAGAAATAAACAATAAAGAAAATAACTGAAGGAAAAAAGATGGCAAGGATTGGAGTCACTGATCCCATCACAATGTACCTTTTATCCACTTTTAGTCGTCCCAAAACAATGTTACAATGAATCAGGGAACCCTAGACTTACCAAAACACTCCAGGCCTTGTTGAAATTAAGATCTACAATAAAAAGCGAGGGTTGATAAAAATGTAATGCAAATGATTAACGAAGGCTTTAGCTCATCCTGAATGTATTTGGTAAATACATGTAGTAGAGACGAATGTGGTGTCGAGATCTACACTTTGATTTTTTTTTGTTTCCACCCATTGGGACATAAACCCATGTCAGATTTCTTTCTTCTATCTTCACGAAAAATGTTGCGCCATATAGTTGTTTGTTCAAATGGTTGGACTCATTGTTGGACATGGGTAAGGCAGGGGGAATATTTTGGGACGATTTTCTTTAATTACCCTGGGTCCCCGGCCAAGCATGTGACGTTTTTATAACATATTGCAGCAACATACTGTTTGGTTCTATATTGGTTCTTGTTACATTATTTTGATGGCTCCCAATAACATTGCTGCAACATACTGCTGTGATGTTGCACTGTGACATTATTAAAACGTTATGCTTACCCTCTTCAACCTAAACAGAATGTTCTTTATACATTCTGTTTTACTTTCATCCTAACCTCATCAAAAAATAATGTCATGATAACATCCTCATTTGGTTAGGTTTGAACCTCACCATCAATTATGTGATTGTAATGAGCCATCTTAGTACATAACAGACTGACTAGAAAAGTATGGTTGCAGAACGTTTCTGTTACATCACATCTTGGCTGGGTTTTGACCTAAAACCAATTCAGCTTGACCTGCTAGTTTTTTGAAATGTATTTAATTCCAGGGGGAGAACTCAGGGCTCACTGTGTTCAGAGGCGGATACAGGATGTTCATGCATGAGGAGGGATCAACATAAATGGTAAGTACTAAATGCATTTGCACGCACACTGCACGTGCTTCATTTTCCCCCCTTCTTGTAGTTTAAGCCCCATACCCACTAGGCGATTTTACCTGCAACTGGTGACGGGCAACAGCAGAATCCCTTGTAAAATCATTACCAATTTGGATCACCTGTTAGTATGTTATATTGAATGTTACATACTAACAGTGGATCCAAATTGGTAATGATTTTACAAGGGATTCTGCTGTTGCCCGTCACGAGTTGCCGGTAAAATTGCCTAGTGGGTATGGGGCTTTAGGGTCAATCAAAAGGACCCCCTGAACCCCCCACCCCCACGGATCTGCCCTAGTAGTCATTATATACTCTTCCTGTCCACTGACCAGCATGGCTGTTTAAATTGTATATGCTGGAATCTCTCCTTTTTGCAGCTTGCTGTAGGGACTATTTTTGGTGTTATTAAACTGCGAAAGGTTCGTTTAAAGCACATGCTGATTACAGTGGTTCCCTATATATGCGCTTTTAATAGCTGACCACATATTTAAAGAAGAAGCAATAAATTTAAGCTTGTCTCTGTTGAGTGACCACCCCTCATAAGTGGCCCTTTATTCTATATCAAGATTCCAACCCCTCTACCTTCAGTGTATTGTCTTGCCCTCTCAAAAGATCTGTTATTGGCCCAGAGAGCAATAATCTGTAAATGCCTGTCTGTGAAAGATAATCCTAATTTGTGACCCGTTTTGGCGAAGTGAGTCGGATGTCGCACGGGGAAGATTTTTAGTTAGGTATACCATCAGAAAATACTAATTCTTAGCTTTAAAACGAGGTATAGCATGTCTAGATCCGATATCTAGGGCCTGAGATAAGTTGCGACGAAAATAAAAAGAACCGCGCCTATGCGGGTATAAGAAACTGAGATAAATGAGTTCAAAGTTTTTCTTACCGCGCGCTACCGCGGTCCTCCGATAAAGCCCTAGCAACATACACTTGTAATCAATCCTTGGTCCTGAAACTTTACATAGTCATTCTACACTATTCTAGCTAACAAATACCAGTAATTCATGCGTTTATATACAAAACTTTTATTCATGCCGGCGCTGCAAAAAGTGACAAAAATCCGGATCTGAAACAACAACTTAACCTAGAACGGCAAGCATAAAGGATCACAATACCTCATCTTGGCTTCTTAAAAACGACTCTGTGATGACCCTAAGTACCCTGGGTATCCATAATGTGTCTATAAAAGTTCTTGGAATGTTCATGATTGTCTTTGGTCGTTAAAATAGTGAAAAGCCACCGAGGTAAAAATCTTAAAATCAGAAAAAGTCTTAACAACTAAAAATAAGTTAACAATGTTCAAAACGGATTCTTAATAGTTCTCAGGTGGTCCTGGGCCTGCCACGACCACGTTTAGCACGTTTACTAGGACGGCCCCTGCCCCTAGGGGGGGGTGGGGGGCCTTCCTCCTCTGAGTCAGATGAAGATTTTGATTCCCTCTCCAGCTGTCTGACCAACTCCTCCTCCTCCCCCTCCGATCCTGATGATGTGTCTGGAGTCTGTCCTCTGCCTCTGCCTCTGCCCCTGCCCCTGCCTCTGCCTCTGCCTCTGCCTCTACCTCTGCCTCTGCCCCTGCCCCTGCCCCTGCCTGGCCCATCCCCCTCGCCAGCCTCTGGCTCTGATTCCGCATCTGGTTCCGGCGGAGGTACGGCACGGGGGCCTGGACCGGGTGCTGGTTCTGGTACAGAGGGCTTAGGGCACATGATGTCCTTCGTGTCCTCAGTACAAAAATCCCGAATGTTCTTGAAGAGATACCACTGTCTTTTGGCCGGGAGGCCAGGGGATTCGGTGGGCTGAGGGCCTTCCTGGGGGACAGCTTCAGGGGCGATAGTCAGCATCTTGAAGGTCTCGGGGGCCGAGTCGGCATACTGCCGGAAGGTGACGTGGCCCTTGTTCTGGTCAGAGAATACAAAGTGATGATACTGCTTAATGCCCTTGAGTGGCTTGATGAAAGGGGTCAAAAAAGATTGCCAGTCATATGACTCGACAAACACCTTCCCATTCTCGTCCCCCACAAGTTGGGCAATGTTGACACGTTCTTGGGTACTCTTCACCACAGTCGCCTCCATCTCCGAGAGGCTCGAGACAGGCTCACGACGAAACCTTTGTTTAAGCAAACCAAAGCACCAGTCCGGGGCAAACTTGGTGTGCCCTGTGATCAAAAAGTTTAAGGAAATGGACTGGTGCCGGCCAGTCAGGACCCGCCAGAGAAGATACGCTAGCACAAACTTGTTCTTGTTCTGACCACTACAGTTGTCACAGTGCATGTCCACCGCCTTCTCCCCCAGGGAATACTTTTCAAAATAGTGGTGCAGGTATGAAATAACAGCATTTGACCCCTTACTACCGCAATGGCTTTCGTCGATCAAATAGTTCACCTGTTGGGGGATGGCCTCGGCACAGACACCGAAAATGCCGACCTTGCGGGGGACAAGGAAATACAATGGGCCAGGCTGCATAGGAAAGGAGGGAAGGTGGACCTGCTGGGCATAATCAAAACTGATGTGGACCTTCGTGTCAGAAGAACAAGGGGGGTGGGGGCCAAGGGGAGGGGACTCTGCTTCCTTGTAGGCAGCCTTGGCAGACTTGACCATGTCCTGATAAAAGCCCCTCTCCCGAGCCACCACCTCCAGGTGAACTTGTTGCTTTTTCAGCTTGGCCTGTTTCACAATGTCAGGTAGGTTACTAGAGGCAGAGATATCCCTGTTGTTGCGCTGGCATTCCCAGCAGAGGTCAGTCATAGGGCGGGAACACACTATGCGAGGGAGGAGTTGGAGCCACAGGTTTCTAAAGGTTGAGTCAGCCACACACCTGAAGTTAGCCTCCTCCATGGCGTTGCTGTACAACCTGTAGATGTCGGCCTTTGTGGAAGAGGAGGGGAGGAGGAGGATGTCATCCCGTTTGTGGGAAGACACACGACCAGGCAGGACGAGGGCGTTGGTCTCGGCATAGGAGTTGATGAAGTCCACGACCCGCCTGATGTCCTCCAGTTGGAGGATCCTTGCAGTCGCCTGTCGCCCGCCAGACTTCTTTTGCCTGGTCACCACCCCGTAGCACTTGTACCACTTGATGATGGACGTCAGCTTGTTCTGGCTGATGCTGGAAAGGTCACAAGGTAAGAGTTACATTAGGCCAATAATCATTGGACACAGGCAACAAATACAGGTAAGTATTGTAATATTAATATGGACGATTTGTGAAGGTAAGTGCCATGATCAGATTCTGTTATGATACATTACAGTTCATCTTGTAATTTACCTCAAGTAGTACATTAATAGTAGGGATATCTAGGTAGACCTTAGTTTAGCAAAGAAGTTGAATATCAAAGCTACTCACGCGTACATGAACTTCAAAGTGTCCCTGCAGACTGGCCGAGAACCGACGAGGTAGTGGCTTCTTTGGTGCTGCCTCTCCCCTCTCCCCTTAATCCCCTTCTTCCAGGTGGACAGCCTGCTGCTATTGTCTGTGCAGGTACTGACGATGCCCAGTAGCAACATGTCCTTCTCGCCTAGAAAACAAAGTAGATTAGGATAATAACAATCTGTACATGATATGCATGTGACTCAAGGAATGAGGTTTCTGGATTGACCCATGAACTAGGTTAACACACCCTAAATACTAACTTAAAAACGGTCTGGTTGAGTGTTAATAGTTGTCTGTTATACTTCAAGACGTTGTCATGGATTATGGGATAGTTTTGAGCAAGAACGACATAGCTACATGGTCGTGGCGACAGGTTTGCATAACATGTATCTCATGAAAAACTTACCTGAGGACAGCTGAAAGACCTCCTGCCGACGCGCGACCAGCTCCGACGTCGTGAACTGTTTACTGCACTCCTTGTCTTTGTAGTGCTTGCAGGAACATCTAAAGACAACAACATACATGATATTAGACTTAGTTCACCTTCCTGAGGGCCACAATGGCATGAGACATGATTGATAACCGTTACAGGCCGGCCGGATCAGCTGACGCCATTAAGTAGGTCACCGGACAACCCCGACGGATCATCCCTGTTTATGGCATGAAATCAACTTTGAAACTTGATAAAAACTAGTTAGGCAGTTAGAATACATACTAGGGCACAATCGTAGGCAGTTTCATCAACATTGAAAGGGATTTAGGCACTTTGCGTACTTGTTTCAGAGATAGGGCAGCCGACCGCATGTCGGCCATTATAAAGTTTTTCAAAAACTCACATGAAGCGTTCGCAGTCGTCCCACTCCGCCTCTAGAAGGTCGTCCGTGGGGTTAGGGATGACTAGTGGCTCATCCTCATCGTCCTCAGCATCCTCCGGTTCCCCTAGATCCTCCTGAACATCTTCTTCTTCCTCGGGGGGATCGTCTTGCCCCTCCTCCCCGTCGGCGAAGAGAAAGTACTCGTCGACCAAAGTCCGCCATTGCTGTGCCTCGGCTACACCACGTAAATTTGCCCGATTTATCGTATTCAGGGCATCCGCGACAGCCTCCTCGCGATCCATGTCCTTCCCGACGATGTTGGGAGGTAATCCACATCAAAATCCAGCAGTGATCCAGGATTAAAACAGCTAAATCCGTCGGAGAAGTGATGTCGCACGTCCGTCCTGCTCGCCATGCGTCCCTTTAAATTTCCACAACAACTGAAACCGGAAGGCACGCGAGGCCTCTCAGCCAATCAGCGCGCCGCATTCCGCACACGTGACCTCCTTGACGACGATTGTTTACGGGACGACGATCGGGGAAACACGTTCTGATTGGTCCTTGCCGGCGCGAATTCAAAATCCGAGGCTGTCATTGGCCAGTTCACTTCGCGCCCTTTCAGCAGGTACCCGGAACATGGGGCTGGGATGAGATCCAGACCGACAGGCAAGCCGCGAAGTTAGGGGAAAATGGCGTGAATCGAGGGTCTTTTGTTTCAGATCACTGAGGCGTTGCGCGTCTTTGGGGCCTATTTAGAGGGACTAAGAGATGGCTTTGGGACCTAAAATTTTTTTTGGGAAGACTTCTGATATAGGAGATATGAATAAAAGAAAAAACCCATTTTCGATAAAAAATGCGAAATGCGACTTCAGAGCCCCATATCTCAGTTCGACTTTCTGCGACATCCGACTCATTTCGCCAAAACGGGTCACATTTCTGTATTGTTGGTAAAATATTTCAATATTTTCTGTGTAACTGATATAGAATAAATCAAGTGAAGACCACAGACACACCTAGCAATTGCTATTGCCCTAGTTTGCACACACCTATGACTGTGTCTTCCCACACAGAAAGGATGCTCCAGGCGGGAATTAAGCATTAAAGAGGATGTTTTAAGATTTCAAATGGTACCAAGCACATCAAAATTGGATAATTTTCAAGGAAGTTACAGCCTGTTGAATGCAGGACTGTCAATATCCCTGAAAATGGCAAAAAGCCCGAATATTGAATATTTATCTAGATATTTAGTAATACATTAAAATTTACCCAAAAATTAACAAAACAACCTTAAAAAAGCTATTATTCGGAAAACTTTTGATCTAGAAAAGATAATCTATTCTAGTTTGGACTGATAAAATAATGAAGTCATGTTTTTCCAAATGGGTCACAATTTCTGACAAAATCCTCAAAATGTTGTTGTTTCCATGGTAACCAAACATCGAATGTTAGGTAATATATGGGGGGAAAAATATTCCATTAGCATTCCAAATAGAACGTTTTCCACACAATATGGAATGTTTAGCTTGGGATAACTGAATTCTACACAAAAAGTTGGTTTAAGACATTTTCATCTCTATCTTTTACAAATCTACCCATATCTCCCTTAATATTAGCCTTAGAGCTTAAGATATAACCCCCTCGGGGCAGCCTTTCTGTGTGTCCTGGTTTGCAAACACCGTCAAGGGCTTTCGCCTAAGACAATCAGTTTGCAAACCAGTGCAATAAGAATACTATTCCTCTGTGCACCCTTGGTCTGTACTATGTATTTCACACATACACACAGGCGAACAAATACACACACACAAAGATAGTGACACACACATAGACATAAATACAGCCGCATGATCAGACACAGACATAGGCATTGACACACGGACAGATCCTCACACTCAAACACAGACCCACTCAAAACAGCCATGCACAAAGAGACAGACATACAGACACAGACATAGTTACAAGCCGAGGCACAGACACACACATACAGCCAAAGACACACAGGTAAACAATTACACCCACATGCACACCCACCACATGGTCTATTTGTTTATATACATTATATATATATATATATATATATATATATATAGAGCCTGAATCATTTATATGTATTACTCAGTTTATACTTATCTATGCAACATACACCAGGAATTGTGCCATATGCCATGTATCAATAAAACCAATTGTCTAAGGAGTTCTCCATTTTTCCTCCAGATCCAATCCTTGACCGAGATAGAGAAGAATGAGGGGGAGGTAGAGGAGTATGCTTTATTTCAGAACAATCGGTCTGCTTAAAAAATATAAAAGATCTCCTTCCTGGGTGTAATTGTACAGGAGTATAGATCGGCATATAGACCTTGATGTGAAACATTTCAAGACCCATACTTAAGGCCGTATTCCATATGCCGAAAGTGCAGACCGCCGATAATGACCCTCTCCATGGCAACGTTCCATACCGGCAGCCCGTACTTTAGCTGCAATTTCGGCGGCCGAAATTAACATATCGGTGGCCGAAATTGCTGTATTGGCGGCCAAAATTAACATATCGGCGGGCAGTCCAAAATCGGCAGGAAAAATTACCAACATGTTCGTAAAATTTATCGGCAGTGCCGCCGATATTGTATCGGCAGTAGCGAAAATGTATCGGCGTCAAATCGGCAACGCACTTTCGGTATATGGAATACGGCCTTTAGGCAAGCCACAAAATATCGGGCATGGTCTGCAACCATACTTTTTTGGTCACCCTGTTACTTGCCTCCACTCCTTGAATATGGGCTTGGATGGCATGCCTATTAATTTTGATATTGATATGGTGGTATAATACATTTTACTTGGAAATGGGAAAGGTTAGCTTCATCTAACTTCCTTGTATGATCCTCTGCCAAACTGAATTTGGTGATTAGGTAAGGGACAGGTCCCTTGATGGGATGGTCGTTTGTAAGAACTCACTTTTTCAGTAAATACATAATTACAGAGTTCACAAATACGCTATTTGTCTTTGGTTAAATCTTGACAAGCACATGGCATTTCCCCCAGCATTTTTCCACGTTGCCACCAAAAGTGGGGTCAGAACCCCCCTGGACCTTCCATCCTGGATCTTGCCCTGACAGGTAAGTGTATGTATGTTGGAGGGGGGGGGGGGGGGTTATGACTCTTTGAATAAAATATAGGCCTATTCAGCCTAAACTTTGTAACTGGAACCAAACATTAAAGAAAACCATACATGTTTTAGTTCACAATTAATTGCAATCTGCCTCTCATAGTGGTTTATATACTGAGACGCTCACTTTTTAAAGTTTGTAAATGGCTTGTGGATCAGTAGGTCGGAGAGTGGGGAGTTAGAGAGTGATTAGGTGGCCATGTGAGGGCGGGTAGAGCTACCTATGAGCAAGACAAGGCCCACAAAACAACATGTCACTAACAGATAAGGGTCGGCCTGACGTTTGAGAAGCTGGTAGCGGGCCGGAAAAGTGGTAAACACGCTCTCGTACCTAGTACCGCCGGCACCAAGCGTAATCAATTCCGCCGCGCCTGCGCACTGACAACGTATCAATGTGGTTCTTACATTCCCCGCCAGACGGCCGGCTGCTGGCTGCGCGCGCAGTCTCGCCGGTGGTCTCGCCCCCCACGAGACTGCTGACTCGTGACCTGCTGCCCTGCTGCCCTTATGACCTTGGGAACCAATGACCTTGGACTATAAAGACCTCAGGCCTCCATTTTGACAGGCTTTCGTCTGGGAGATCGGGGGTCCTGGAAACCCTAGAGGCAATGGGAATGGTCGGATGCCAAGTGTAACTTGCGGAGACGCTAGAATGTGTCCATTAGAGGAATAGATACAGGAGTGGTCCAGGGAGTCCAGACTTTCTCCTTCCGATGTCCTGATCCTCCCCCTCTAAATACAAAAGTAGAAATATATACACAGGCTTGACTAGGTCCACTTTTTCCAGTGGCGGATCCAGGGGGGGGGGGGGGCGGTGACTGTATGATTCCCCCCCTGAATAATCTAAGTTTGTTGATTTGTACAAATCCGACACTATTTTTTTCACTTTTCTTTTTTATAGGGGGGGGGGGGGGGGGTTGTCCTCCCTATAGGTCCCCACTAGATGACCGACTCTGGATCTGCCCCTGTTTTCCTATACTCCTGGCGGCCCTCTGGTACCCCTGTATGTTCTTTATATCCATGCCGGTTCTCTTGTTTCCCTTACCTTTATTGTGTTCTCCTGCCTGTCCTCTGTTAGTGTTACACCTTCATCTTACATTGAGATTCCAGAGACATAGGGCACTCGGCAAATTCAGTACATGTGTATTTAAAAAAAAGTAATAAATGAGAGGCGGGGTTTGTGTACAAGGACTTAGTTCTGAACAACGATCATCAGCTATCCTTTTTACGTACGCACTTCAGCTCTTTAATCATTTAGCAGTAATTACTGTTATATTTCCTGAAGTATTGTAGTACATATAGCACCCCATTTCTACTAGACACTCTGCGGCGAGCAGGGTGTTAAATACAACACTTCTCTAATGATTGAGATGTCAAAACTACTTTTTAGCAAAAAGAATCAGGACTTTTGATCTACAAAGCACCCAGAATGCAGTTCTGTGAAAAGACCCCTTCCATTTCACATTCTGATTGAATGTGTTTACTGAAAGGCAACGTCTTTTTTTATTTTTATTATCACGGGTTATTCATATTTTGTAGTTTTTTGTTTGACAAAACACACCTGTCTGTGTTCAAATAGACACAACAACATAAATAGGCAACACTGTTTATTTAAGGCATATTTTCTACAGTATATATAGAGTGAGACCTTTGGCCTGGATTAAATATATTGATATAACTATATCAATTATTTTGAAGCCGAGAAAGCAGAAGCAAAATAAATGCTCCCGTGTCAGTCTGTGTAAACACTTTAAAACTTATTACCATTTTTTTTTACAATAATCAATAACATTCAATTTATAATTGATATTCCAAGTAGGTAGTAGTTTACATTTCCAGTGACCACATATGTAATCAACACAATATCGGTCTATTGACCTGATTCAATCACAAGTTCATCCTGAATGGCCTGTAAAGGCCTGTTTCCACCGAACGACATTATGCTAACGACCATGAACGATTCACAAATCTGTTGTGGTTGTTAGTAAAATCGTTCAGTGGAAACACAAAATCGGTGGTAAATACAGTTCTGAACGACTGCAAACGACCTTTCTGAACGACTAAAGTGAAAGATTCACCAACGACCAAATATCTAACCTGTTTAATATTTCTGGACGACAAATGCCAACGATTTTTAAAAAAACCAATTAAAGCCAATTAGATCCTTTGTTCCCTGGGTTTTCTGACTTTTGTCGTTAGAAATGGTCGTGCAGAATGTCAAATAGTCGTTCAGAAATAAGTATTTTAGTCGTTTAGTGGAAACACTTTGACATAAGGTTCCTTAAGATATTTACCTACGATTTATACTTAAGATAAATTTTTGAGGACAGTTACTTTTGTCGTGACCTTACACCATGGTCAAATCGTTTGGTGGAAACCCGGCTTTAGATACCACCTAACGACTTGCTGATCTATAATAAAGCCTATATTCCACTAAACGACTTTGACAATCTGGAAATTTGTCAATATCTAGATTTTTATATGAAGTATATGAAGCAAGCCTCATGGAGGTCAGTTGAATCATTTGCTAGATATTATGATAAGACATTAGAGCACGATTCTGCCGAGATGTCAAATGCATTGTTGAATGATTTGAATAATTGAGATTAATATATTTTGTTATTATTACTAATTTGGTGTTGACTTATTATTTTTCAAGACGAAATGATAAGCTATGAAGTTCTCGCAGGATCTCGACAACACTGAACGTGGTTGTACGAGGTAAAATTGTTAAATTATACGAGACTTACCTTGGTAAAAGTTGATGTAGAATTATAATTTTACCGAGGACAACAAGTTGTGTTGTAGTGATTATGCGCCCACCCACTCCACCCTGGGATAACCATAATCACTTAAGTCTTGTGTATTATTTTTATGTTTATTTTGTTATGTTTTTGTTATCATTTCATCTTTTCTATGAAGTCTGCTGGTTTCCCGCGCATATCACTTCGTACTATTCGAAAGGGAATGTTAAATCCTTCCTGGTGATACATTTCATGTTTGTTTGAACCCTTATTGCCACAGGCAGTTTTTGAAATCATAAGTAAAATCAGGTTGTGGCATACAGCTTTGACAGTGAAGCTTCAGCTTCTATAATTATATAGGCCACAACCAGTGGTTTATTTGTGCAAAATTGACCATAAATGGCTTAAAACAGTGAAATGTCTATACTATATACAACAGTATTCGGATTCCACTTTCATTTCTGGTTCAGATAATGCACAACCTTTACTGTTGTTTTTGGTGTTATGCCATTAGAGGAAATATCCACCATGTGTTTATTTATAGACACTTCACAATGAACCTCTTGAGTCCTGGGCCAGGTCTAAAAATACACACACTTACAGATTTGTTTATAAATATTAACTGTAGTTTTCACATCAAAGACTCCTATTTTATATCTGGAACACAAATAGATGTCATGGAAGTAGAATGGATTATTTGGCTAAAAGCTTTTATAAACCAATAGAGTTAAAGTCTGATGAACTCAAGTCAAAACTTAACCTTTGATCAGCTTGGAGGAGGGTGGCGTGAAAAAGGTTTTTGCATGTATGCCTGTATTACATGAATAAAAAGGTATAGTACATAATATAGGATAAAAGTATTGGCAAGTGTGCGCCTGTTCTCTTTATAATGGGATATAGGGAAAAGATTGTGTCTGCATTCTCTGTGTAATATAGACCAACTTGCATACAGACGTGATTTGCATCTATTGAACTTTATGTTTAAGTATAGAACACATGTCTCATGGCTGTCTCATTCAGAACGCCATACTCGGCAATATGATAACATCCATTATCGTACTGAAGTGGTACATCTGAACACATACAAAACGAGTCCATACTACATTGGAGCGGGTCTATGGAATGCATTGCCAGCAAACATAAAGAATCAACCAGATAGAGTTAGTTTTCAGCGGGCCGTCAAGGATCTATTGACACAATAGGGCTATTCAACTGACCTTATAACTGATTGTACAACTTTCATATAGGATGTTAACACCATGAAATCTGTATGTGAATTGGTTACCGCTTAACTTAGCGTAAACAACCACAAGTACAGAGCCAAACGAATATGAATGCGTGCATGGACCCTACTTGTTTACTGCTTAACATAGCATAAACATAGACCACAAGAAAATTGTCTAATATATGGATATTTATAAGTTTATTGCTTAACTTAGCATAAACAAACAAACAAACAAATATACAAACAGACATTGTTATTTAAATTTATATGACCATATGATTGTATTATATATAGCTTGTACACTTACATGGAAGAAAATTTGTATAAATGAATCTAGTTAACAAAAAAAAAAAAAAAAAAAAGCCAGCACATGAGCAAGTTCTTCAAATAATTGGAAAACAATCTGTCAAAACAAAGATATTATAACGTTTTGACAGATTTATTTGGTGATTATATTCAAGATATACCTACTGCATTGATACTCAATACCACAACTCCTTTATTGAATTTCATTTAGCTTATAAAGGTTAGAAATAGCATGATTTCCTGTTTTGCAGCTATACCTGAATCACTGATTTCCTAGACTTTGAGTCAGACTCAAAGTAAGATCTCATCAACCGACAAAAACCCAATAAAAACTGTGCCCAGACCCAGTCAATCTCCTTAGGTTTCTGATCTGTTTGTTACAAGGGTAATGAAAGCTACAGAAGGGCCCACCAACCACCCCTGGACAAGACTGAGGAATGTCTTTGGTGGGAGGTAGGAGCTGTTTGACTGGGGTGGGGAGGCCTTTGGGTAAAGAGGGTACTTAGTAAATGCCTGATGGCTGGGATAATATAACATGGAAGATTATAAGAAGGAATATATTTCCATCATATATAATGATACAATATACTTCTAAAATTTGACAGAGCAACTCACAATAAACTCTTCCCTCTAATATTGCCAAATATGATGATATTGAATGATAACCAAATTATATGATATGTGCATCCTTGTGAGTACTGAGCACAGTGTAGTTATGAAACAACTATGACTGTCTGCATAGTGGCTGATGCATGGGAATTAGTCTGCATAGTGGCTACTGCACAGACATGTCTGCACAGTGGCTACAATTATGGACGGGTTTGTATATTGGTTCCAAGCCTTTCTCCTTATCCATAACACTGACATGTACAGCCTGTGGCACATTTAGATTTCTCTATACAAACACCTGCTAATTGAATGTAATCAAAGTGCATTTGTCGTGATAATTTGAGGTAGGTGATGACAAACTCATTAAACGAACATCTCATATTTCATTGAGGGATTTCCTCAGTCTTTTATTCAGAAATATCAAACTAACCTAATGTCTCCAAATACAGAGATGTGATTATTTTGAACCGATTTCAGAAATCAGCTTCATAACAAATTATTATTTTTATAGAATATGTAATTTATTATCAAGTGTTAAGGCTATATTCCAATATGCGTTCAGTGGCACTTGGATTCCTTCTGCAGTTAGATACCAACATTATTTTTAGTATCTGAATGCAAGCATTCCATAGAAAATAACAGAGACGAAGCTAGTAGAACGCAAGTAGAACACAAGTAGAACACAAGCAGATTGCAAACAAACTTTATAAACCACTATGCAATTGCTTCCGTTTCTTTGCGTTTCACTTGCATGCATGTCAAAAAATGCAAGTAAAATGCTTAACGCAAGTGAAATGACGCATAGTGAAATATAGCCTTTTGTTATGCCACCATGGGAATATCGAATACCAATGATTATTTTACAAATAAAGTACCCCCTGCCCTCCCTCCCCATCCCTTATTGCTCCGAACAGCCCTTTTAGTGTAGTCTGTCAGTGGGTCTGGTCACTGTCACGGAGTCAGAGAAAACAAAATAGGGGTCAAGTCAGCCGGCTGCAAAACAACCAGGCTCAGGGTGGGTCTGTACAACCCCAGACACCCTCCGACACCTGACACTGTGAATCAGAGGCCGAGGGCGAGTGGGAGGGCACGGCCACCGCATAAAGGGATCAAAGAAAAATTGGAAATAAAAGATAAAAGAGCTAAAGAGTAGCAAATGCCATTTATTTGTAGGTAGTATGGGGGTTTATTGACTGCATGGCCAACGAGCAGTACGTATTGGGAATCATAAAACCATGGGAGGAAATACAAAACACACACACATAATATTATGTATATATCCATATATATATACACCCAAGCAAAACCAAAAGAGTAGCAAATGCCACTTTTATGTTGGTATTATTGGGGATTATCCACTGCACGGCCAACGAGCAGTGCGTATTAGGAATCAATCTTGGGAGGGAATCATAAAAAATAACTCCCCACCCGCAAAATTCACACCCAAGCACCCAAACGAGATCAAAAGGATAGCAAATGTCACTGTTATCTTAAGCTTGGTATTATGGTGGTTTATCTACTGCACGGCCAATGAGTAGTGCGTATTGTATTGGCCGCGGGGACAATGTGAAAAAAAGAGTTGGGAGTGGGAGGGGACCACAGATAGACCAAAACAGAAAGAAAACAACTCCTTAAATAGAAGAAAATACCTTTTCTGTGTAGGTTTTAGGGGGTTTTACCAACAGATGGCGGATTCAGCTTTTTGAAAAGGTTGGGGGAGTGCTAATAGAAAGGGGAGGCGCACTCTCTATTTTCCAGAATCTTATATTTCTAAAGATCTATATTTTGCCAAAAAAAGGAGGGGGCGCCCCCAAGGTCCCCATCTAAATCTGCCACTGTCATGAGTGGTGCGTATACAGTGTAATCACTTGTATATTTCAGTTACTCCCCCGAATCCTTATATTATTCACATTGCATGGCATTACACAAGAATGTCTATCTTTTCCATTACCCCCCTCTTAGCTTAGGTGTTGCATATAAACTAGATGATAAAGATCCCATGAAGTATCCATTAATTTGTAAGGTGTGTGGAGTAGAGGAAGGGGGTTGAATAGAGATTTCCCAATGAGTGATATATCCGATCGATTCGACCAGTAAAACGACCAGAAATTGTGTTCCAATCCATCAAAAGATGGTCGATTGCGCATGCTTAGAAAATACCTGACATTGGTAAATATTGGGCACTAGTGATTTCTAAAGGCCTGTTTCCACCGAACGACATTTTCCTCAAGACAGCCTAAGACATGGAAAGATTAGGAAATCGTTGGTGATCTTTGGGAAAATCGTTCAGTGGAAACAGAAAATCGTTGATAAAGACATCTGTGAACGACTGCAAACGACATTTGTGAACGACTAAAGTGAAAGATTCACCAACGACCAAATATCTAACCTGTTTAATATTTCTGGACGACCAATGCCAGCTATTTCTTACAACTGCAATTAAAAGCAATTAAATCCATTGTTCTCTATGTTTTCTACCTCTAGTCTTTGGAAATAATCGTCCACGACGTCCAAGAATCGTCTGAAAATTGTCGTTTAGTGGAAACAACAAATGGTTTCATTCTGAACGACAAAAATGAGAAAAGATTTTCTTTTTTTAAAGTCGTTCAGGGCCGTTAGCAACTATCCATAAAAGTCGTTCGGTGGAAACCCGGCTTAGCTCGACCCAAACTTCAGTTGCATCACTGAATGGCTTTACCCTTGAATACAAAGTTTACAAATACAAAGTGGTGCACATTAATTTTGTTTCTTGATAATTCCGAAGTCAACAACACGTCAAATTCCATATAAATGTAACAGAAATGATCCCTGACTATATATGGCTGACTGATCATCAGTCCCTAAGATAACACACGGTAGACTACTATATCACGGTGACTTTCCTATTTTGTGTTCACGATCTCCTCTAGTTCCCATGACCTCTCCACAAATTGTGTGACAGTCAGGAGCCAGAAATACCACAAATTGCTCCCCCAACCCATCTGTATCAATCAGACAACATCTTTGACACATTCCTATTCATTGTTACGTAGGTTACCTAAGGTTACGCCATCGTTGTAACCTGGTGAGCAATAGTGGAACTGATCCAGGGCACCCACCTGTCTCTTCCCATAATGCAACTTACCTTGATTGAGTGTGACTGAAAGCAAGGCATGGGGAAGTGCTGGGGCATATACTTGGAATTAAATAGAGCAGAGACCTAATGAAATAAGTGGAATCTGATCAACCAATCAATTAATCAATCAATCTATATATATATCCCTAGAAACTAGCTCACGTGTTTGTTGACAAGGGATTTTACTGGCTGTAGAAAATGATTTTATAGGTAAGACTTCGTGGTGTTTATATAAATTCTGTGTTTTCTATAAACTGTTTAGAAATAGAACTCCCATAATATCTGTATGAAGTATTATGCCGCATCCCCACTTGGGTGACTAACGGCGGGATTAGCGGATTTCAGCGGCGACCAAGAAAGAAATGATAGTAGCCGGGTGACTAACTAGTTACCTAGCGATAAAACAATTAATCTCCGTGGGGGGACTCTCTTGTTTTAAATCTGCTGGTGACTAGAGGACACTTTAATACGTGGCCCAGGAACTAACTAATCGCCCATGGGTATGGGGAAATATTAAACATGTCAAATATTTAAAACATGTAAAAGTAACTAGTGGTTTAGTCACCAGACATCACGGTGCCAGTGCCTAATTGGTCGCCGGGTTACTAACGGCGTTAGTCGCCGCTGATTTTTGTAATCTAGTCGCCCAAGTGGGGACCAGGCTTAAGTTTGACACGTACTCAAAAGTTGTGTCAAAAGTATACATAGTTTTCTCAGGATAAACTTGCGTTTATCTATTAAACCAGAAGAACATGAAAAAGACGTGTTTAAACGCTGTTGTAAGGTTGAATTAATATTAACTTCAATAATTGGATCTGTTTCTTAGTTCTAACGTAGATCTATACCATTCTAAATTTTTATCTATTGCAAGTGCATGCACCATAATCTTGTCAATATTACCAGTACGAGACATAATATATATTATCATGAGAATAGCAATATTTGCAATGTACTCATCGCACTATTCTTGGGGAAAAAACGTCCCAACTTTGGCAGTTTCTATTTGCATCTATAAGCATCTGGGATTGGTTGGATTCCCAGACATGTATCCTGCTGAGTCTATTTAACATCCGGGGATTTTCCCCATGCGCATGCGCACTCCGTGAAGTCAATCTGGTGATCCCACATGGCCCTTTCCTGGTCTCATGGTAATGGGGGTTTCTGAGAACAGTCCTCTCCCAAACTTACATTTAATGGGAAGGTAACGTGCAGATGTATACAGCATGCATGCAGTTTCCCTGAAATATGTAATATTCCGGGAACAGGAACTGACATGTGAAACATAGGTCTATGAACCCTCGTCATGCATCTGCCTCAGATTACTTTCTATTCTCCCAGTTTTTTTAATGTGTTTATTCAAGCAACAACTTTTGCGAATGTTCCTCTTCTTCCAAGGGTGCAATTATATCAACCTTTTAGGCACCTCAATAATTACACATCACATATTATTTTACATAGAACGATTGATAATATGTAAAGCCGAATACCCACTAAGCGATCTGACTGACGATGGGCGATGGACGACTGGGCAAATCGATCAAGTGTTGCCCGGCGACGCCCCCCTGGGTATGGTGTGGATTTGGGGTGATGGGCGATGGATGTCGGGAAACGGGCCGGAAAAATATCAAACTTGCCTGATATAACAGTCACTCAGCAACTTTACCGACGATTCTCCCAGTTGTCCATTGCCTGTCGCCAGCAAGACCACTTAGTGGGTTTGGGCCTTAAGAATATTAAACATAATTGATCCAATAATCCAGTTTTACCCATGCATATATGTATACAGGCCTACAACTTTAGAATCTTTGTCTTATGAATGGTGAATGAACAGAAAAAGGAGATCATGCAATAAGCAATGATACAATTCACTTTAGGCCGTACAAGCTTCTATCCGTGGTCAATAACCAATAAGAAATTGCTATTCGACTGTTAATGCAGGAAGTGCACACAAATACATGCAGTTCATAAAAGGCTCGAGCTCCATAGACTAGACGCCATAATATTGGTTATTATATAATTTGCATAACTACTTAGGTCAAACTTATGTAACTCATATTTGAAATCATTTGTAACAAACGGTGTAAAATCATGGTCTGGTTAAAAGAAGACTTAATGTTAGAGGAGATCACATGATAATCACCAACAATTACCATATCTGAAATAGTCCTTTTGAAACAAAGAATAATTTAATTCTAGCTCAAAAATGGATACTCGTCATGTTACCCTTTTCCTTGGAGCCTGGCCTCAGATGACGTCCAAAGTATATCTTACCTCATCCCCTAGGGGATCACAACTCTCTCATGACATAGGAAGTAATAGGCTCCTTAACTTCATGTCACTTGGCTCCACCAAGTGCCTGGCGAAACTAAAAGCTCCCATTTGCCACTTTTCAGCAGTTAATAACTCGCAGTCAGTATCGCTGTCATGGGAGACAGTTAGGTAGTGCAGACAGGATGGTTGAAAGCTTCATTCAGCTATATTGGAATTTCCTAGGGTTCTAAGGAGAAATCCCTGGTGTGGATGGTTATGCTATATTGACGAGAAATTCCTGGTGTGGAAGGTTATGCTATTGAATATGTATCATATAAATGGTTATTTAGGGTCATTTATGCGGCAAAAACAGTAACTTGTTCCCTTTAGTCTCTTTCCTTGCTTGCTTATCATTATATTATTTTGTATCCTGTTTCACATATAATTCCACATTTTAATGAAGCAGGCCATATGGTCTGCTCTTTTTTTTTATTAATAATAAGTGTTTATATCTTTACATGTACATCTTTACATGTACATTATATCGTTGTGTGAATGACATAAGGTCGTATCTGACATATTATGTTCTTCCATATATACCATCTTTATTTTTAGTTTCTGATCTTCCTGTTGCTGTATATTTTCAATATTTGCATCCATACCTGCCCTAATCCATCTGACTTGATTACACCAATTAATTATTTATATAATTCTGAAGAGCCTATAACTGGTGACAGTCTTGACAGTAGACCAATGATCAGTTACTGATTACTAGTTAATGATGTTGACCTTGTCAACATTAGTTTTGCAATTTTTGCAATAATTATCATCAGGCATTCCTTTAGTAATCCAGGCACTTTGGACTAGGTGGCGCTATTGTAGTTGTCATGATCTAGGCTTTTTCTACAGGAAGATGATACTTAATAACCTGGGTTAATGTTTCTGATGGCAAAGCCTTTGTCTGGAACAAGAGGCTCCGCCTCTCGGCTCACGATGACAGTACGTGACCGTATCTAGGTTTGTTTCCTTGACGGTGTTGCCATGGCGATGTGCGGTGCGACGACGTTGGTCACGTCACGAATTTACACAACATCACGGACGAACAATATTTTTTTTTTGTAAAACAATGTCTGTCTTTATTGATCCCAGAATTAGATACGTATGGTAAAATCATATATGTATTACTAGGTCTGTGCAGAAAAAACAGCAAATTGAAATTCAGATCACATTAGGATGTGAGTTCATTCCGCTGGATACAAATCCGGCAGGAGTGTGACAGACATTGTATTTGCAGTAAGACAGGTTGAAACCAGTGAAAAAACATGGCGGCGCATGGAGCAAATCTCGTTTCAACAGCGTTTTTAGAAAGGGGGAATAATCAGTTCAGTTCTCCCTGCCCTTCTTGTCTACAGTTAGCTTAAAGCCTGGTCCCCACTTGTGCGACTTGATTACAAAATTCGGCGGCTACTAACGTTGTTAATCGCCCGGCGACATACTAAAAAGTGGTGCCGTTATGTCTGGGGACTAAACCACTAGTCGCCATGGTTTTCTGACGAAATATTTGACATGTTTAATATTTCCCACTAATCGCCGGTGATTAGTGCAGTTAATCGCCGGGCTGGGCGACCAAAGTGACCTCTAATCGCCGGCAGTTTGATGGGAAGAGCATCCCAACGTGGCAATTAACTTTTTTAATCCACGGTGTTAGTTGTCCGACGACATACTAATTTCTTAAACATCGGGTGACTAACGTTAGTTGCCGTCGTTGGTCGTCCAAGTGGGAATGCGGCATTAGTGTCTCAAGAGTTGTTGTCACCAGCCATGATGATTTGATAAGGGCCCTTTGGTCAGTCCCTAACTTGCTAAATTTTTATAACAGTTACATCATCTTTCATGAGGTTTTCACAAAGAATGTTATAATGACGTTATCGTTAAGTGAAAAATCATAACCAGCTTGTTACAATAGTGTCACGTTGCAACGTTGCAAGAGTAGGTTGCAGTGAAGTTATTTGGAACCATCAAAATAACATAACAAGAACCAAAACAGAACTAAACAGAATACCATGGCAACATCATAAAAACTTTGCATGCCTGTCTTGAAACTAATTCAATTTTACTCCTTTTTACTAATTCTGATTGTCCTTAAAATTAACTTCAATTTTGACATCTCACTGCCCCTCAACATGCAAGTATTCTTGTCCAGAAGCGAGACCATATTAGAACGATACGACGGTGGTCCTGACTACATGGATGTAGTATTTGTGTGATTATTTGATCCAATATTTGTCTGACTGGCTTTGTCCGCCCATGACCCTGGACGCTCCGTACTACAGAGAAGTGGACCCCTTTTTACAGATAGGTAGATATGGGTTAATCCCCTGATACACAGGGTAGGGGGATAACCCACTTGAACCACTTAATCTGAAACCCTAATCTTCTTGACTCATTTAAAACTGAGTTTTCTGAGGGATACTGGGTTAAGTAGCGGGAAAGATAGACAGTAAATAAGGTATCTTCCCTTTTGTCCTTAGGTTTGAAACTTGTTGTGACTTATTTTTGGTTATCAGACATTCAGTTAAAGATGCTACTGTTCATCCATTCCAAGAATAGGTAGAGACGGGTTCACACATCAAGAATGTACAGGGGCGGATACAGGATTTTGAAATGTGGGGGGTCCACATAATTATAGGGTAAATTCTAAAATGATGTGTATTCACATGCACATATATGCGATTTTCTTTTCTCGTTGACAAGTTTAAGTCCCCACCAAAATGGGGGGGGGGGTCAGGACCCCCTGCCCCCCCCCCCACCCCCCACCCGTCCCTTGTTCCGACCCTGGTGTAGGTCCTTCTTATGATCCCTTACGACTTTTTTTTTTATCTTTCTTAAAGACTTCGCTACTGTGATGAAAGTGAAAAACAAATCAGGGAAACCTGTTACTATTATTGAAAGATAAAAGAGCAAATTTTAAGCATATCAGTAACTTTCCCCATTGTATGTATTCAATGATGATATCAGCATTATCTGAGAGTTGTCGTGTGAGAAATTGGGAATATTAATGGCTTATGAGTAAATGTAGCTAAGCCTCCGAAACTGCAAGGGTCCTTTTGAATAGCTCGTTGTCCATTATGTATTAACCATACATCATAATTTGTATTTGTATTTAAATCGATGATAGCATGACTAGATTTATGAAATTAGATAAATCCATTTGGATTCTGATTGAACCTTAAATTGGTATCTTTGGAATGTCTATGCTCTCCCCCTTCCCATTCTGCTCCCCCCTCGCCCCACCCATCCTCTGAGTATTTCAATCTTTATAGATAATGACAGACCAGTACTTTGCGAATTCAAATGTCAGTCTAAGATCTACAATATATCCAAAAGCTGCTACAAATTACTTCTCCTTCCTTTGTGAATACATTGCTATGGCGCAATACATAGTTATGATGTATAGCTCTTGGTTTCGACCAGTAGCAGTTCCAAAAACACCTCCATTAACTCATGGAGGAGATGCACTATTTTCTCGGATGATTTCCAGGGCCTCCACCCCCCGCGTGACCACTGATATTCCTACGCACGAGCAGCTGTCTGGTTATATTTCCTTAAACAAAAGCAGATACTGTATATGTGATATAGAAAATGAATCAAAAAGCATAACGCACCAGAAACATCTCCACTCTGCGGAGTGTCTCTGCGGGAACCCTCCCCCGCGCCGCGTCCAGGGGTTTGGGGCGCGCCGAGTGTTACATCCTGAAGGGGGTATTCCACTACACGATATGAACTCCCTACGACCTGAGGACCATATCGCACGATATCATTAGTTGGTAACGCAGGAGGAGGTGCCAGTATGTCTAACCTGGTACATACTTATCGCAGTAATATCGTAGCATAATCGGATCATTGAGGGTATTACACTCAGTACGACATTCTCAGGCTTTTGCCTATGTAAAATACTATACCCTACGACATGGCCTACGACATGGCCTACGACATTGGCTGCAACTTATGTGATTTTCATTTTACCCCTACGACATTATTAAATATGTCTAATATATATCGTAGCTTGGGTTAAAGCCTACGACAGTTCCCCTACGACTTAACTGCGATAAAATATTGTATCGTACGACTTTAAAGTCGTAGGGACTGTGATATACCCTATTACACTAGTGCGACATCAACAATGTCGTAGGGGCCTACGACATGGCTACGATATGACCATATCGCGGCCGTGTCGCAGCCTTATCGTAGCTGGTGTCGTGTAGTGGAATACCCCCTTGAACCGAAGGCAATTCTCACAACCACAGATAGACAATTTTCTGTATCTTACCTGCAGGTTAGGCTAGATCAAGATGCATGCTTGGTAATATGTCGACAAGTCAAACTGCTTAAGTATGGGAATTGACATTTCTTCTGGCATTATTCTTAACTGAGCAAAATGGAAAAGTAGCATTTGCCATTTTTCAGTTTGTATTTACATATTATATATTTTTTTAGGTTGTATTGAAAATGTATTCAGTACAGATTGAATTGGAACAAATATTTGTAAATCCTCTATAGTTTTTATATTGTTTTTGTCGACAAAATCCGTAGAAATTAGCCTGCAGGTATAGAAAATACTGTAAATCAGCTATCCTTGGTGGGGTGAAATATACATAGTCAAATATTTTTTATTTGTAAATACGAGCCATGAGTATAGTTAAGGTCTACATAACCTTGTAGATGGAAGGGGTACTTATAGTTTACAATTAGGTACCAACTGCCGCCCGGGGGGGGGGGGCTGTCAAAATAATCAAAACACTTTTCAGGAGAGATGCCAATGAAATCAAGTGTATTTGATATTAGATTAAATGTCAATTGTAGTTAACTAAATTCCTTTTTAATGGCTCTCAAACAAAATCATCACGTTCTGAAATCAGATTGCGAGAAAGAAATTTGTTGGTCAACGTTCTTTTGCAGGGGCTGTCCATGAGCTCTCCTAAAAAATGATGGCCCTTAGAGCATGCTAGTTTTTCTATGGGCTGTAAAATCCCCCAAAAGAGGGGCTGTAGCCCGGGGGCTGTAGTTGTGCACTTGGTGCCCACCTTCACAACAGTACTTGTTTTTAACGTTCCACATTTATTTCAAACAGTATTTTTTTGACTACCTTGGGTATGATAATTTCTAAAGTGTCTTCAGAAAAATGAGAAAAATGAGGATAACCATACATGCTACATGTCATTGGGAAAAAAATGAAGAAACCTCTACAACGATATAATATTATTATCGTTATCCCTACCTCCAATTTGGAAATCGTCACTAAAATCGGATGGTGAGTTTTTATCTCAATTTTGACAAATGAAAAGCCTTGTCTGTTGAGTTTCTTTTTTCTTTTTCTTAGTGGATTTGTAGTTTTTATATTTAAACATTGAACCGTTGGCTGGTTGATCCTGATTGGGATCAATGCAGAAAAACGAAGACAACCGTCAGCGCCCCATAGGTGATTGCCTTCACGCCAATTACACGAGTGTCGAGGTGACAGTCTCCCCGCGAACCGCCACGTAACCCGAGAACCTATGTGTGGTCAAGACTCGAGGAATGTGGCCACAAAAAAGGCGCCATACTTCACCCAGACTACCATCAAGATGTCCCAGAGACAGCACCAGAGGAATAAAAACACCCTAAAACTCCAGACCACCCCCTGCGGTTACTACGACCCAATCCGCCTACTATACATTCTGATATTTAACCCTTGACTGGTATCCCATCCCCTGCACCATCACTCCACTTTTTTTATTTTTTTATTTTTTTTTTGATTGGGAATATTTGTTAGTGGTGGGTTGGTTTTATTTTCGGCGACATATATCCACTTTGGAGGGGGAAAATCATCGTCTTGTTTTTATATTTGACATATTTGTATCGCCATGTGTCTTGTTTGTTTTCATATATTCGACATAGTTGTATCACGATATGCCATGTTCAATATGTCTTGATGGACGCCTGTTAGGGGTTGGAATTCAAGGATTGCTGTGGTTGTAGAGGTGAAAAGAGTTCCTTGAACCTTGGATTAGCCAGGGCGAATCATTCTAATAACTATAGATGGTTCTGACTAGGTTCCGATGGACTAGGAAGAAGTAATACAAAGAGCGTTTAACATTCAATAAAATGCATGAATAAGCCCATCCTACATTGGGTATATCTCAGGGTTGGACAAGGGATGGACAGAATAACCATATAAGCCATCATTATCTCTGTGAGTTGGGGTTACTGAAATAACTCATATCTTTGTTTGTCTACTCACCAAGTACTGCTAAACATTATGATTCTTTAAATCATATTCAAAGTTGGTGTAAACTGGGATGGGCTTATTGGTCGTAATGGTCATAGGGTTTAAATGCATCGTTAAGCACACACAATTTATTTAAAACATTCCCTTCCATATGCAGTTATCAAAGTGCAGAAGTTGTGGGAAATGACTTTTTCTTAAATTTGGTGACGGTACAGCTTGAAAACCATGGAATTTAGTATGCAAATGTAAATAAAAAATGTCGTGAATTAAACTTGCAGACGACATTTGTACTTGGAAGCGCGCCAAAACGAGGAGCGGCACCTGGCGACGCTGACATGTACCTGTCTCCGCGACCTTGAGGGGAAATGACTTCGATCAGAGCGAGGTGTTTCTGCCTGTGTTTTTTGGATGTCGTTATGATTATTTCTTCGTAGGTTTTGCATCTTTTTCGATGTATTAGTTTTGTTGATGAAAATGAAGTGAGGCATGAACTGTAAAATTTGAAGAGGATACATGCTAATTCCACGCACTTATTCCTTGTGAATGGTTTCGATACATTATATGTGTGATTCAACTTGTATTCTTTATTAGGTAAAACGATGCAGCTCTTATGAATATTGTGATATCTTTGGGTGGCATAGCTCATCTGACTCATGTTAAGCTAGATGACCTGGTGTAGATTTTATCTTTTACAAATGATCATGTTACAATCGCTCAAGTGGCCTACTATTATTACTTTTTAACAGGGCATTTCAACTTAGAATTCCAGAGTTACCTGCGATACAACCATTCATAAAACTGAGATAAGAACTGGACAGTTAGAGTAAATTCGTATCGAAGTCCACCTTAGTTAAGCAAGCATTATCTAAAATGTGTTTTAACCGATATTGGTAACGACGGGGAATGCATTATGGTGTAATATTAAGGGACTCTCTTGCATATCTTGGATGGACATATTAATATTATTGACAACTTATAAATGGATGTAGGCCTACGTATTTGAATTATTCCTTCTATACTGTTATGAGGAGAACAATTCACATCATGTAAACAGTTTCAAAGCAGTTGCATCACTTCCTCAATAAAACTTATCATTTGAATGAATGAATGAAAACACCCAAACATATACTCCCAGACATAAACTTCCAGATGCAGAGATGCAGAAGCCTTTTTGCTCAATCTTTCTGTGCAAGCAGATTAAATCAAGATGCATCCTTTGAGATAATTATCTGTACACCAATCCATATCACCCCAAAGCTTTGAAATGACTCCAAATAAGCCTACGCGTGAGAAATTATTGATACGAGCGTAGGAAATTTGTTACTCCAGAGCTGTTTCTTTTATATTTGTCTATAGTTTGAACCTTCTTTTAGCTATAGTCTAAGTACTCTCCCCCAAAGAGGGGGTCAGTGCCATATATAAGTTCATGTTTATTTCTCTCGTCACCTTTAGAGTCCTTCATGACTTTTATTTCTTGTTTATGATACTTGTGGAAAACTCACAGGGTAGATTTCTAAACATACGAAGCAAATAAAGATCAGATACTCAACATCCATAGTGCGCATGTACTTGGTCCTGGTGTGACTATAAAATTATTTTGCAGCTGGAATGAGGGAATCGTTAGACTTAGACCCTTCCAGATTATTTCTCATCAGATCAGGGGGGATTTTGGGCAGATATGTCTGTGGGGGTATATGTATGTTGGTATATAATATATGTCTGGGATATCTGTGGGGTATCTGACTTGGGGGCTAAATGTCTAGGGGTATATGTCTCTGGGTCTGCATGTGGGGTATCATGTCTGGTGATATATGTCTAGGGGGTATATTATATTAGGGGGCATATATGTCCTGGGGGTGTATGCCTGAGGGGTATATCTCTTGGATATATGTCTGGGGGTATATGTCTGTGGGTATATTTCTTGAGTATATATCTATGTGGTGACAGGACAACTACCCCTGAGACAACCACCCTGGGGACAAATACCCCCTAGGACAACTCCCCTTTGGGACAACTACCCCCTAGGGGAACTACACCTTAGGGCAATTACCCTGGGGACAACTATCCCCTAGGCCAACTACCCTGGGGACAACTACCCCCTAGGACTATTACCCCCTAGGACTATTACGTACCCCATAGGACAATATATTGACTCACAGACATATACCCCATTATGTTTGTGTGGGGTATATGTCTGGGATATAATATTATGTCTGGGGGTATATGTCTGTGAGTATACATCCAGGGGTATATGTCTGAGGAGTATATCTTGGGTATACTTGAGGGATTTGCTTGAGGGATATATGTCTGGGGGTGCATGCATAGGGCGCTATGTGTTCAGGAGGTGCCTTCTCCTAGAATTTTGATATGACAGGTTTTGACATCCTCATGATATCGAGTGTGTTTATCACACTTTATCATTCCATCAGACTGTACCTTGACATATTGAATGAGTCTCCCTGATGTTCATGTGGTTATTGAGCGTCCTTAGGTCTGGCCTTAAGGTGTTGTTATCCTCCCACACTATCCTTATCTACTGATTACTGTCTCACACTAGTCCTATAGGTCTACCAGCCAAGAAAGGTCCAAGAACTTCAAACTTTTGATGAGTCATAGCAGCAAATAAGTTTTTTTTTATCTATTCAAAAAGTCATCCTCAGTGTAACCCCCTGGTCTTCCAGATGATACATGACAGTGTATAGACAATTTAAGTGGAATAAACATAGAAAATATCAAGAATTGCAATAGTAACAATGATAAAAAAAACAAGAATGAAAAGAACAGGAAATTCAGGGTAATTGTCTTTTTATAACACATTTCTTTGAATATCTAATTATTTTGAGAATTCACAAATACATTTACCTAGTAATAATCTTACCTTATCATACAATCAAGCACTCATGGTGTTAAAGTCAACTTCCATTGATTCTATGTAAAATAAGGCCACAATCACAAAATCAGTCCTTTCTTAACCAGCAGGCCTTTAGCACCTGTTCACACCCTGTGTACTAGACTTTGAACGATCTATATTACACTTACACCCACGTGATGGTCCAACTTAAACTTTGGTCATCTCCAAGGTTATATTTACCTTTAATAATTTTGCTGAGGATTTGTGAAAAATCTAATCTAAGTTTCAAATGGGACATTTAGCCTTTGTTTTTCAACCTTTAGTTTTGTGGTAACGCACACAGAATGCCGTGATCATTGGTGGTTGTTTGGAGAATTATTCAGAGAAAACATTTTGATGACGCGTTTAGTGGCTGCATGTGAACAACCACAACTGCAAAATGAATGAAATCTTTATAATTCATTGTTATCTGTGTATTCACCTGTAGTTCCTCTCAAATAGCCGTCTGAATCCAAGAATCTATCACATAGCTGTATTCTAGCCCTTCTATAGATGCCGCCAGTCATTCATGTTTGACAGGCAAACAGGACCGACGAATTTCTGAAAATTCTCTTTTCTCTCTTTGCTTGCAATAAAAGCAATCCTTCAAAGTCTTTTGGTAGTAACCGGTCTATAGTATTGATGCAGGAGAGAAATTATGATATTGAAATAGGAGGATTAACAGGACTTAAAGTAACCAACATAAGACAGACTTGAAGGTATGTGCGAAGTAGGACTCCTCATGCACTCTGTTATCTGTTATTGAAAACGGATCATATTTTTTTCAGAAGCACTGCCTGAAATTGCACGTTATTGCGCCATACTTGGACCTACTTTGAATATCAGAGATCTTACGAAATATGAATTAACTGGTTGTGTTATTTCCCAAGTCACCAGCGGAAGTACACAGATGAGATAGTACTCGTCAGCTCGACACTTTGTATCGGTTTATTGTTAGACTTCCTGCTCGGCCTTTTTGAATACTGTATTTATGAAAAGGCCTTCTGATTATAGTATCTCATATTACAAGTTCATAATGTGTGTTTTATTATATTTCTCGTGGTGGGAGGCCTGTTATCTCATGGTTTGAGAGGGGGATAGATATAATGGATATGAATTTAAGATATATAATAACTATGCAAATGTAATAGAATACATGATTATTATACCAACTCTCCCTACAACACGGATAGCTGGTTTAAAGTTTTTTTTAAGCACCTGCAGGTTTATTTGGACTAATCTTGCAGACAAACCACTGGAAATAGTATGGGAAACGAAAGCATAATTGTTATGTCTAAAATGAATTAATTTTCGTAGAAGTTTGAAAAAAAAAAAGGATTTTGATACAAATTTAGAAAATAATGATTTCTGTATTTTCCATCATGCTAAACTACAACTGATGATATGATTCATGAAAATCAGTATGCCAAAGCCTTGTGAAACGTTCGTCACTTTATATTGGCTATTGTAGACAGCAATTAACTGCCGACGTCAAAATAATGACATACAAAGGAAATTAAGAAGGTAGTAAATTGCCTTTTACATTAATATGGCGCCCCACTAGCAGTATAGCCTGAACCAATGAGTTGGGGTATGGGGTCCAATGGGCTAAGGCTAAAAGTGTTGGGGTCAAAAGCATCTATGGGAAGATCCAGTGCGCAGACTCATGGAAAAGGTATATATGTACAGAGTCATCGTGGCTGCCTGAAACGTCCTAGTTCTTGTCCCAGAGACACTTGTGCACTCTCCATACACAGTTTGTTTACTTCGTTAACTATACGTAGTAATCATTGGGTTGGAGAGTGTAGGTGCACTTTAGAATGACTGATTATCTTTTTAACGCTGTCTGAGCTGCAGCTTTCTATCAATGCTTTCTATCCCATGTTCTCATAACTGTATAATGTATTAAGCGGTAGGTAAAAGAGGCCAGCCTTGGTAATTATATATAAGGATAAGGCGTCTACCCCAAACAGAAATATGACGTTATGATAACGTTATTATAACATTACTTTTAGTTCTGCTTTAGTTCTTGTTATTTTGATGGCACCAAAAAACGTCTTTAGAATCCATTGCGACGTCGCACTGTGACGTTATTGTGACATTCTTGTAACATTCTTTCACATTATAATAATGTTATTATGACGTTCTTTATTAGTAAGGTATCAATTTCACTAAAGTACAATATAATCATTACATTCCTTTTTACTAAGTCTCCACTTTACCTAGAATAACGTAACTGTAACATGAAAATTGGGCAGGTTACAGACTAACCAAAAATGTACGGTTGCAGAACATGCTTGTTACATCGGTGCTTGCCTGGGACATGATCACCATCATCACTTGTGATATGATCCTGGCTAGTATTTACGGGATGTAGAGCAATCAAACAAGCTGCTGCACTTGAAGTAAAAGGACGGCGTAGTAGATCAAAAAGATAAACTCAATTATGAGTGTCACTAACACTGAAAAAGTAACTATACAGGCGATATATTTGATGCTGATAGAATCTGAAAGTGTCCCTGACCTGTTCAGGAAACCTGGTGTTAGTGTGGAGTAGCAGTAGTAATACAACACATAATGATCATGATTTGGTATAGGTATGAAAGGGGACGTCACACATAGGAGTAGGGGTAGATCCAAGGGGGTCCAGGGGGCCCTGAACTACCCCCTCCCAATTCCATTTGAAACTTAAACTTAAGATTCATATAAAAAGAAAAAACGTTGCACACGTGCATGCTAATTTGGGACGTTCTACTCTATATGCAGACCCCGATCCCCTTTTCGAAAGCCTGTCCCAGCAAAGGACGCAATGTTATTGTAACATTGCGGTAACGTTCTGGTTGATTCTGGTTTGGTTCTTGTTACATTGTTTTGATGACACCCTATAATGTTGCTACAAACTACTGCTGTGACATTATCACAATGTTCTGGTTATGTTCTTCAACCCAAACATAATGTCCTTATAATGTTCTGTTATGGTTTGTTCCTAACCTCACAAAAAAAATAACATTGTAATAACATTGTGGTTTGGTGAGTATTCAACCTCACCATTAATAACATAATTGTTACATGCCATCTTAGTAAGTAACAAACTGACTAACAAAGTATGGTTGCAGAATGTTTTTGTTACATCACAGGTTGGCTGGGCTGTATCTGCCCTAGGGTAGGAATCATGGGATAGAGGATAGTGTGAAACCTCAGATAACCACTGAATGTTCAGGTTGCAGATATAAAAGCTTCAGAATTCAGATTCATGTGTAGCAGGCCGAGCCTCAATGAGCTAATTAAGGAGCCCAATGTACTATGTCCTTAGTGTACTGACCTCCCAGACCACCTGTCCCACATTTTGACCCTAAAGCCTGGTTTCCACCAACCGATTTAGCTACCGATTATACGGTATTTCATTACTTTTAACTAGCAATTATATCAAAAGAGTTTATATTTTACATATCATTTGAAAGAGAATTAAAAACCCTTTCTAGTGGTATATAAAATGTTCGTGATTAATTAAAGGGAGCCAAAACCAATGTCATGTCAAAATATGACAAAATTTTACAAACTCAAATAACTATGAAAATATGTTCTAAGAGCCTAACCTTAACCATTGGTACAGTATAAATCATGATGACTAACTTTAACTTTACTTGAATTCCATAAAATTCATGCTATTTATGCCTGAAGACAGCAATGTTTGTAAACAAACCAATTTTGCTGGGTCACCAAAATTGACCAGGGACAGGTTTTAGTGTGTTTTGATGTAGTTTAAGTCTGTATTTACAGTGCATATTTTACCACATGCCTAGGTTATAGCCATAGAATGTATTTCAATAGTTAACAAAATTTGCAAAATTTTGACCCAACATTGCTTTTGGCTCCCTTTAATATTTCCACTGCCGATTTTTGAAATCGGTTGTAAAATCGGCTGGTGGCAAGAGGACTTTAGTGCACGGTCATTGACCTTCCAGAAGTATTCCATCCAAATTAGCAAACAAATTACTGCTGTAAGATAAACAAGGTAATCTTATCCCCCGCACTTTCCCTCTTATCATTCTTTCTTATGAGACACTATGAAGTGTTGCTGTCACCTTGCCATCAATGTTTTTTTTCTCATATCTAAGCACACATTTCTCATTGACATTATCTCAATGATGGATACACTAATTTAGCTAATTATACATACAGATTCCCGTTGTCAGGTGCAACACATATCAATTATGTCTTTCACTTATAACATAAGTACTTAATGACTATTATCTCTACCTGGCTGGATAGCGGCCAATGGACAATACATGTTATTATCCTTGTTCAGTCTTTTAGAGATTGCCTCCGAAGTGAATTAAGTATTTAATCATAACTTTTTTTTATTTGTTTATTCACAATTCATACATGATACAGTATGTTCTTCCATTGTGGTACAAATGGATTTTGTACAGAACGGTTACTTAGCTAAGATGGTATAAACATTGGTAGATTGTATCTAACTATCTAAATCATATGCCTCTCTCCAGCCCATGATAATAGTGTAAATTAAAAGCATTACCAAGACATATAGCTTTAGTAAAGATTAGAGAAAGGATCTAAGGGATGTTTCTTTTTGGCTGTGGCTATTGGTCCAAAACCTGGACATAACATTCAATTAGTACTTGTAAATTGGTATACTATAATAAGAAGTACCATGGGGGTGTCCAATGGTGGCCGTATGACCCATAGGGGATCGTCACGTGCACATATATATACTGAGGGCGAAGCCCAAGGTTTGTATGATCCCATGGGTCGTATTGCCATCCCGGGACGACCCCAAAGGTGCTTCTTTATATTATCACCCAAGCAATATAAAAAATATCAAAATCATTGAAATCAATCTACAGTGAGTGGTATATATGGCCTGGTAATACGCATGGCCTGGCATTACGCATGGCCCCCAATACACACCACTTGTTGGCCGTGCGAGTGATAAAATCCGAAAAAGATCAAAACCATGTAGGAAGCAGTAGAAAGAAGCATCGTTTATTAGTTAACATGCTTAAATAATCAACCAAACAGAATCAGGTTAGTGAAAATAACAGGTTGTGGTTAAAATACAGAAGTCCTACAGAAATTTGCAGATCATTGCATATGACCTTAGATTATGGGGCTATTTTAGCAGTAAACCCCAACAGTAAGAGGAAGGGCTGCACCTACCTCTTAACCCCCTCACTGTCATAAGTCCCTGGAAGTCCATTGTGGGTTGACCTTTTTCCTAAAATTGGGGCGAAGGAAAGGTGGGTCAAGAACTAGGATGGTATTCCCGGATCTGGATATAGACAGTTTAGGGTTAACCCAGTGTTTACTAGGTTTCTTGGTGCAGGGTAATCCCTGGAATCCTTAACCCTTTGTTGACGTATTTTTTATTTATTTTTTTTATTGGATTTTTATACAGGCTGAGTTCACTTTATTAAATGTTCTTCCACTGCAGTCCTGTGGACCATTTGGGCACAATTCCGTGCAGGGGTCATCCAAATGTCCTTTTTCCATGCTGCACCCTACGGGACCCGAACCCATGAAGTGGCAATGCCAACGAGTGGTACCAACCCCTCAACAATGTTGGCCCCTGGAATAGAGTTTAATTTAGGAGAAATCATAGTGAACATTTCATTTGTAAATTCTGAGATTCTAGCTTGATATTTCACCTTTTTGACGACAAAATGCAGTCATTTTTAACCTTTGATGTCGGAAAGGAGCGATAATAAGCAGAAAAGGGTATCTTGGAGCAAATCATTATAACCAGATTTTGGAAATTCATTGTCATCCTTATGTCATTCTTCTTTTGGTATCACAATACAGGATTTATTTCCTATTTAGTTTCCATGGTGACTACAGAGCCCTTTCAAAAAAAGGAAATATCATAGATCTTATTTTTAGGAAACAACATATCAAAAAGTCTTCTGGAGTTTTTATTTTACTAGAATGTGATTGTTTTTAATTGATAGGACTTCTGTACATTGGTCTGAAATTGCCCCTTCCTCCTATAATACCCCCTTCCCGTTATCTAAATTAACCACCAGGTCCTAGAAATAATTATACAGCCCCAGAGTGCACTGAACCGTGAATTCCCTTGAAACGAGCCCCTATTCCATTTACTACACGTAAGAAGGTTCTGAGAAACGTCTCCATTCATCCCTACAGTAAAGGGGTGTAGGGTGACTGACGTGCTTTGGACATGCCTCTTGGTTGGACAATATACACACATGAAGGTGGTAGTTAAGATTAGCTATTTCCCAGTTGTATAATATTTGCCTTAGCAGTTTGGTCATTCCTTTGTACATCTTCTTAGATCTGGTCTGCAATTAGGCCCATTTATGTTTTGATTCGTTTGCAGGTAATGAATATTACAAGAAACAATACTGGTATAGCCAGTACATATTATAGTAGTAAGGAGAATATCTGTATTTCCATCGTCAATAATTAGATAAGGAAACCTTGGGTGTTGCAGTTCATACCTGGTCCATACTAGGCCTATATATGTATCTCCCACCAACAACAACCCAAAGCCCCATACCAATTCTCCCTACCACGGATAGCTAATTCAAAGGATTTTAGGTACTTGCAGGTTAATTTAGACTAATTTTGTCGACAAAAACACTAGAAACTCTATAGAAAATGTACAAATATTTGCTATATTTTTTACTTTTAGCAATGAATTTTCAAACCAACTTAAAAATGATAACGATATACATATACAGAATGGAAAATAGTTATTAGCAGATTTAATTACTATTAAATCAAAAGTAATTGTATTATTACTGAAAACTTCTATACTTAAGCATTGATTTTTGTCGACATATTTCCCATGATGCAACTTGATCAAGGCTAGTCTGCAGCCGTGATAGGGAGAATTAGGATGATTTTAACATCGGTGATCGTATTTTCCCCTGATCACCCATCAGTTTACTGCATTGAAATGAATCTATTAGATGAAATTGCTGGTCAAATCATCCAGCAACTTTCTGTGGTGATACAGATCAAACATGCACATTTCAATACATCATACTGACAGGCGATCAGGGAAATATCTATATAACATTTTGTTCATACAACTGGAAGAATAACATACCACTTGTAAGTGAAGTTGTGAAATAAAAAAGGAAGGAAATCCCTCTATTTGGTGCGGGGCTTCAGCTGCAGTCTCGGTATATTTCCATCAGCAAGTCGCCCAGATACTCCCAGATTGGCACTTCCTATTATGAAATAACTAGTACAAGGAAATGCTCCGCTCAGAACATTAGCACTTACAACACCCAAATCTATTCATGGATTATCTCTATCTCTGTGACTTGGTGTAGTAAGCCAAAACATCTAATCCTCTGTCTATTCATAGTACCAACTACCAGGATATCTGAGTGGAGTTTGAACCTTCTGTATCATGGATCCCTTAGTTCCTGCTCAGATGTTGTTTTACTTATCTTTCCAGTTAGATTGTGCACACGCCCTCACATGGAGGAATGGTGGGGGCACGAGTACAACCTTGGTACATAGTCATTGATCTAAAGATGCCTATAGCTTAAGGTGAAATCAGTGGCGGATCGAGGATTTTGAAAAAAGGCAGGGTGGGGGGGGGGGGGGGGGCGCGTTGAGGAAAAATCTTTCTTAATGACCTTTTGGCAGAATTTTATATTAAAAAAGTCTAAAATTGGCCCCCCAAAAGGAGGGGGTGCACTCCCCCCTCCTCTAAATCTGGAAGTTGTAATCGTCAATGTATGGGAAGCTAGGATTAAATGATAATCAGACCCCTGCCCCCCCCCCCCCTCGGATAAAGTATACTCATTGGATGTGTACAGGAACGAATGCAAATTTTCAAAAAATGTCAAACCCTCCACCCCCTGTCTCCCCCTAAAATGTACAGGCAAGTATACAGGGGGGTTGTGTCTAATATAAAGGGCAACCTTATGCCTATAGGCATAAGGTTGCAACTATATATCCTATGGACCTGAAACAATTTCACGAAACCATAACCCTCTCCCCCCAGCCGTGAAGGAATTAAAACAGAAATTCTTCCTTTCCTTCCACAATTCATTGTAAAAAAGAACCTAACAATTGTAAAAGAATATTGAAATGTTCCCCTTAATACTGCTCGCAACCCTTCTTTTTAACCTTAGATTATTCCCAAATCACACACTCTCCACACCCCCCCCCCCTTCCCCACAGCAGAACCTGTAATTATTTTCAGTTACACTAGTAGGCCTACTGATGAAATACTATAGCGCATCTTGATACGTCAACGTATCTCTAATCTACCTAGCCATACATCAGGATATAAGAGTGCAGTTTGATGATTGAAATTGTTTGGTCTTTCAAGGGGGGGTGACCAAAAAACTTTCACGAATCCCATATTCAATAAATAGTCACGATTCCAAATTTTGGGTTCGTGACGGATTCATGGTCACGAATCTCATGCTCTTGTATTTGTCATTTTTTCCTATTTTTTCCACTTCCAAATTATTTCATTACACTTAAAAGGTATTCTGTTAATACAGGGATTTATTATTAACAAATATATATGCACTTTATGAACACTTTTTTCAATGATTGAAAATGTTCGTGAATGCTCTTGGAGATTCGTAAATGTTTTCTGGACGCACCCTAGGTTCGTGAGGCACAAAATTATTATCCCGAATATTCGTGAAAGATTTTTGGTCGCCATACCTGATAACTGTATAATAGTATACTCTTAAAAGACCCATACAGACATACCGGTACTTTTGAGATATATATATATATATATATATATATATATATATATATATATAGAGAGTAAAGGCTGACTTACGTTTAGTTTGTTACGTCATGCCTTGGAGTATCTGCCGACTCACGTAGGTCCTGATCACCTCATAATAACCACACACTACCCCACTATAAAACAGCATACCAAGGTGGGCTAGTACATAGAACTGGATCGGATTAAGTCGACTCTGTCACACTGACTGTCGTCAATGTTTTCATTAGACAGAACAGTCTGAATGAGACCTCCACAGGGAGTGGAGGGGTCGTGCGTAGGTTTTTACATCAGATCAAGTTGTGGGTTCTAAACTTACTAAACCAAACAATCCTTATACACTCCGTATGTGACGTAACCGTGGCGTAATCTTACGGTGAAATATGACGTATCGTACGTCGTCTGGTGACGTAGGATCGGTGCGCACGCGTGGTGCACGTTGTTTGATGACGTCACAACATGGCGCGTAGACTGTGACGTGGTCGGAGGGAGCTCCCGTCACTGGAGGTGGCGGCAGACAAAACGGGAGGACCGCGCTCTTATAGAACACCGTGTGTAAACCTGTGTAATTTTGTTTAAAACAAATTATATATATAAACGAATTTCAGGGAAGTTTCCAGGGATTTCAAAAGGGGAGGGGGCCCTAATGTAAAGATTCAAGCGCACCCTCAAGGGGCTAGAATATTACATTACAAAAACTAAATTTGGCAAAAATTAGATGTTGATGCTGCCAATCTCAGACTACATGTCATGAAACCAGACATACTGCATATCATTTTAGAAAGAACTGTAACTCCTTTTTGATGACATGATTGTCTATTCTTAGGTTCCAATAATTTCTTACTGCAGGCATGTAGAAATCTGATAATTGAATGTCTCAGTTAGACAAATGAGCAAATGGTCTATTTAAAGCCATAACGGTGAGAAGTCAAACGGGTGACCACCCTTTGAGGAGGGACTCAAACCCAACACAAGGAAAACGCGTGTTGGCTAGACTATGCAACCATTTAGTGCATATATATAGCCTATATTCACCCTCCTATTTCCAAGTCCCGAATCCACCTTTGAATACATAAAGAGATCTAGGGTCCGCAAAGGCATGACGAAGGGAGTAGGGATCCAGGAATCTAACAGTGACAGATGCCCATTGGGGGGGGGGAGAGAGAATTCCATGATTTGAAAAATGGGGAAGGGCCCATTGTACAGATTGATTACTAATACGTCTCACATTCACGAGCTTTTTCTCTTTTTTTTTTAACGACTTTATTTTATACTGGGCAGTTTTCAGTATATGTTACTGGTTTCCGGCGCCACCCAGTTGTGGGCACAATTCCGTGCAGGGGTCATCCAAATGTCCAATTTTGCATGCTGCACTGCATGGGACTCGAACCCAAGCAGTGCCAATCCCAACGAGTAGTACCAACACCTCAACGACGTTGGACCCGGTCCCCTGACCCCCCAAGCTTACATTAAACATTTTTCATACTTTTCCAGTTCGCATCAAAATGAAGTAAAATGAAGAATAAACGCATTAGATATCTAGGGAGGTTTAATGGTTCTTTTTCAAATGGTGTATGTATGGTTCCATAAGGTATCTAGTCTCAGACAAGATAAGGCAAATACAATACAAAATCTGTAGGTGGAATCCACACCTTAGGCAAAGGGCGAAATTGTTGGCCGACTTTTAATATCATGTGGATGAATAACCGTGACAATCATGGAATACGAAATGCTTATTATGTAGGTCATTAGGTCAAAGGTCATGTAACAATCTAAATAATACCTTAACCATGAAGAATGACATGACAGTTTCTTCTTACTTCAGAACTATTTCTATCTGTACAATACTTCTTGATCTTCACATAGCACATGAAAACATTGTGGTATAAATTCAATAATACAATACATAGATAATCTAATAATAACATTACATAAACAATACAATGACAAGTATATAATAACAAACGTACATAAATCCACCATAAATCAGTGAAACAAAATCAGCCAGGCCATTTTACTACAAATCCTGCAAAATCCCAACCAATTTAACCATTACCATTCGGCTCTCCATAGATATAAAACCTGACGGGAGTAAGTTTTCAATGAATGAGTGAATGTTGGATACAGAGTAGTGATCCGACCCGCCGTCTGGCCCGTGGCCAAGTCTTCCCCCCCCCCTCCCCCCCTCCCTCCTCCTCCAGAACCCCCTCCCACCCCTCCCCAAGTCTCCCTGATCAGTCAGAAGGGGGCAAGGACGGCCATGCACTACCGGGTGGGGTGGGGGTATTTGGGGGTGTTTGGGGGGTGTTTGGGGGGTTCTGGAGGGGGGTTGGGATCCTATAAATGTTGCCGCCAGGAATCGGACAGCTTTAGTAAGCTCCAGAAGCTGTCCAGGTCAAGATAGGACGACCAGAGTCGACTGGTAGAAGCACAATCCATACGGCATTATCACCGTTGCGGTAGGCTTATACTATAGGAAGAACATTTACTGCATGAGCCACAGCTATTAAACTAACCAGCGACGTCGGGACACATTCTACGCTCACATCACAACTAGAATAAAAAAGAAAAACGACATCCACACTTTACTAAGAAGGATTGAGAAAGCCTGTAACCATCCATGATATTACTACATCCAGAGCTTGGAGAACATACACCTGGGAAAAGGTCATAACTTCAATAACTATTTGAAGTAGGCGCCTATAGTAAACGTGCATGCGGGCCGATCATAAACCATCCATGTACAGTTAGACGCATTCACAAGGTACACAGAGGATCACTGCAAGGTGCACGGTTGATATATCTATTACCGGTGTAACTGCCCTATGCGTGACTGCGTTGTTAACCCGTTCAGAAGAGGTGAGCGTCACGCAACCAACACAGCTGATATATACAACAAACCTTCACGCAAATCCCACAGCTATCAGGAGTGAAGTTCACGCAAACCTCACAGGTGATACCCACAGAATCCAGAGTGATAACGTTATCACCCACACGGCTGCTACCTGCGCTGTCAACGATCCAATTATCACACCTATGGGACAGAGATACTGAGCCTGCTTATGTATTTCTAGTGGAAGAAAACTTTCAGGAAAAAACAACAAAGTTGCATCAAGACTGATAAGGACTTGGATCAATCGGAGAGTGTTGGGGATTGATTTGCACTGAAAAGGTTAAAGGTGGACCGTCAGTCTCAGGTGAAAGGTGGAAAGTTGGGACTGAGTTGAACTTGGTGCACCATTGCACCACCACCACCACTTTGAGGAGCACCACACCACCGGGAGCACCACCTTAGGTCAGTCCTTATGACGTGGGAAGGGTCCACTCCGCACAGCACATCTCCCCTCTACCTGTCTCCAAGGCAACAGGTGGGGCAGAACCACTTACCACCACCACCCCACCACCACCACCACCACCTGCACCACTACTCCTACCCCTCCCCAGCCCCAGGACAGTCCCAGTTCCCCCTGGAACTGACCCCAGACCACTACCACTTGCACCTGGAGGAGGAGGCAGAGGTCCAGATCCAGCAGGAGTTGTTGCAGGAAGCCCTCCTTAAGCATTGGAGTGCTCCTGACTTTAACTCTACCACATCCAGTAGCAACACCACCACTGCTATCATTGCTGCTGCCGCCAACGTTAACTCCAGCGGCAATAGTTACAATATCAGCATGGCAGTGCGTTCCCTCATCACCTCCACCCTGGAGATGCCCCTCCTGGGTTACCTGAACGTGACCTTGGGCCTTGTCTTCATCATTGCCTTCCTCCTGGGTGCCTACCTGTACAGCTGCGTCCGACGTCCTAAGGGCCTTCCTCCAGGGCCCTCAGGGCTTCCCATCCTAGGGGTCATCCCCCTGATGGGGAAGAGGCCCTACCTGACCATCCAGAAGTGGTGGGGCATGTACGGTGACGTCTACTCCATGTACATGGGCTCCCGGCTGGTCATCGTACTCAACGGGATAGAGATCATGAAGGAGTGTCTCGTCAAACAGGGCGACAAGTTCTCCGCCCGGCCCTGGAACTACTTCAAGAAACTCACCAAGAATACAGGTAGGTCAATTTCTTTTTACAATTTTCTAAATGCGCAGGTCTAGAAAATATGAATTTTTCTTTATTTTTGTAGGGAGTTCTCTTGATCGACATTGTGGTACTATTGGAGTTGGCAGTTATTTGGCTAATTCCTAAACTATAGGATGATACTAATTATTTTCCTTGTGAACGTCTATTCTTGGATACATTAACATTTCATTGATACCGTTTCTGAGTCCCATAGACACTCAGCTATGTTAGTACTCAGTGGCGGATTTACACTTTAGTTCAGGTGCAAAAGTACAAATGCCCTTGAAACATCATGGTCTGGGGCATACCTTTCGGGACCAATACTTGTCTAGACACATAGATAAGCAAGAAGATTTTCCATATATATCACAACTTATATACCTTAACCGGATCACCCAAATGATAAATATTTTAAATTAACACAGAGAACGAATCTTAGGTACTAGTAGCATCACCTCCATTATGTTGTAAAGGTGTACGGATATATCTTACACAGCTACAAATGGTACTTTCACTAGAACAGCCAGAAGTATTATAAACTATCGGAATGTTCAGTGACCCACATGAAGATGTATGCCACTCTGTTTTTGGGACAGTTTTTAGAATATCAAGCATACTCTTTGATTATACATAAGTGCTTTGATTGAGGAGGTATTGCATAAGGGGGGCATCTTGACTTTTTCCCCAGAGGGCATGGACTCCGCCCCAAACTGTGATTGAAGATTGAGGATAGTGGGGAGAGTGATGGTGTGTAGATCCAGAAGATTGTAGTTCATTCTTGAGCCATGACTGAGCTCAGGCATTATTCCACAAGCAAGAATGATCTGAGGCATTTTAGGGGAATTTACTGATCATAATAAGATCTTTCCTGTTCCTCATGTAATGCACATGGATGTAGGCACGTATACGTAGTATAAACCTGACTATGATGTTTTCTTGCACTTAGCAGGAGTTGCAAGAGACACCAAATATATTATGATGATTATATTCGTTCGTAGACAGCTTAGGTTAATATCATCAGCATTGTAGGACCGGAACAACCTCTGAAATAAAACACAGCTTATCTATAACAAATTATCGTAACCAGATTTATGTTGGAGGCTTTCTATATCACATCGCTTAACATATACAAGCTCTGAAAACAAAACATTAGATAACCCGTGCTCGGAGTATGATAAGAACTTATATTAGATTGCTGCAGTGAATCCTCAACGCAAAACATATATTTATAAGTATATCACGACTGGAAAGTAACAGAGTGAGGTTGGGTGAGCAAACCGGTCAATCCTGTCCAGTGGTCATTTCTAGTTTATATTAAGAAATACCAAAACATTTGGTCCCATAGAAGAAAACCAGGTCAGTCACTCTTTATAAATATAACTGTTTTGGCCAACCTTTATACAACCAGCTGAGCCCAATAACATGTTTTGCCCGAATTGTCCATTCTTGACCTTACACCTTCTTTGCTCAACCCGATCAATAACAAACTTGTCCACGTGTCCCCATTTCTGAACCCTCACTTATGGGTTGGTGACTAAACAAAATTCACGAAATCAATAATGAAACATTGTTCACAAAGAATTTCACGCATTATGTGAATATGAAATTCCATTAAAAAAAAAAACATTCCCAATATATACTTAGGGCCTACTAAAAATTGTTTTGTTTTTTTAAAATTTCTGAATCAACTTCACATTCAAATGCTTATGTTCTTCCAGCTGACAATATGTTTTATGATAATGGTGAAAATGTTTAAACAAGTATTAATGAATATAATGACTGCGATACACAATGAATTATGGGAACATTTTAAAAGTTGAACAAACTGATTTTTTTTTTTTTTTAGAAAAAACACACAACAGAAACAGGACATTTCTTAAAGAATTTGATTTCACAATAACAGTATAAACGCGAGCCTTATAGATTTTTTGTTACTTGAATTGTCGTGAATTGTCGTGATTGTGTTTTAGTTGTCCCTTCTGGTCTGGTCTGTCACCTGTGCTCCAGTGTGTTCTCAGGTAGGGGTCAGAGGCAGGTGAACGCCTCTGTCCAACCCCACAGGACCACGGGGGGTAGGAGGAGGAATACATACAGGTATAGCGTATGGGGATATTTCTATGGGAATGTAAAAGTAATGAGGGGTGAAATATAACCCACCATTGTAGCAAAATGCTCAGATGTCTCAATGGGCTTATCAGATTTTTTTCTCAAATTTTTGTAAGGTTTCTGTCTTTTTTTTTGCTCAGTGAGCTAATCAGATTTTATTTTTCAAATTTATGTAAGGTTTCTGTCTTTTTTTTGGACTCCAAACTAAGGTAAGAACTACCAATATACAATACCCAGATCACATTTAACAACCTTTTTTCAAAAACATAACCACAGTCTTATTTTAAACAACCATACATGTATGCATACATACATGGAAATATAAAAGGGACCCCCCACCTGAACCCCAACCTTGGGTGGGCAGACAAGGCCACACCAACTTTCAGTCTGGCCTTTCTCCTATTGAGCCATCAAAACCATCAGAGAGAGTTGTAAGGAGTCAGTGGACCATGACTGTAGGCCACCCGCAGACTCGACTACAATAACTGTAGACTCTGAAAATCGACAGTGGCCCGGCGTATAAAAACATATGTATAATATAACAGCGGTGAAATGAATCGATGTGTTGCAACAGGGATGTCACTGTTCATATGGGTCTCGATTTGTAGCAGTTCTACCGCCCAAATTGTATTTCTGAAAACAATTATAGAAATATGACAATTATATCTAAGAATCTTGGAAATGTCAGCTCGAAACGATAATTGTAGTTGGAAGAATTTATGCTGGAGTGTTTGCACAACAGCAGCGGTTTCAACAAGGATATCAGGAAACTGTTTACTATTATTCCATCTCTCACTGTTCATTCATTGTGTGATGGGCAACCTGTAGGGTGACTCTGCTATAAGATGAAATAAATAACTTGTACCAGTTTGACTTCATTATGCAATGCTACATGATGATATACCTCCATCTAGGTTACTAGTAAACAAGATTTATTTCTAGTATTGAAATTAACTTCTTGTTTACATTAAATTTTATTGCTCATTTAATTATTCACAGCATACTTACCTAATTACTTATGTCTCATATCGTACCTAGCAACATTGGTATATATGTACATATAAATAGACAACTTAAGACCACAGGTATGCTGACACACCATCACGACCACACATATATATATATAGTATGCATATTAGACAAGGAACATGGAGTTTTTTTAATGGACGTCACATGGCGAGGGGCTTTCCATTTAGTAATTAGGCACATTTTAAAATCAATCAGACACTTTTAACCTTTCCCCTTGGGCTGAAATAGTCATTGCATTTCTACAGAAACATGCACACATTTTCAACATTTACAGACCTGCCACAGACGCCTGCACCCCTCTTGATGCAATTGTATTTAATGAACTCGGGGGCGGAAACAGGATTTTTCGAAAGGCGGAGGTCAGCATAAAGGCTTAGTACTAAAAGGGCATGCAATTCTACATACACACGCAACATTTCCCCCTCTATTTAGGGGTCCACCAAAAAAAAAGAAGGGGTGGGGGGTCAGTTCTCCTTGAACCCCCCCCCCCCTGGATCCACCCCTACTAATCAGCTCCTTATTGAAAATAATAATGGCAGGTAACATAGTCTACCATTTCTTAAAATCATCAGGCGCCATGGGACCCTCATCCACACCCCCACTACTACGACTTCCTGTCAGAAGTTTCCCACAAAAAGGGGCCCTTTGGTTAGATCTGACGCCGCCTCGGGTCCAGGGGGCACTCTGAGGGGGAAAGGGATCGGTTGCAGAATGGATGGAGTTTTATGATTGAACCGACGAATTTCAATACTCTTTCCTCTGGGGCTTTCGAACTCTCATTGACAGTTGAAGGCTGTTCTGGAAGATGTGTTCCATTTGCTGCAGGCTACGTTTATTGTCATCTCAGAAACCCTAACAATATTTTCGATTATATATTCATCATTTTAGTTCTCATATTTTTACCAGTTTCAAGTCAAAATAATCGGGTTTTATGCTTGTGATATTAAGTCAGACAAAAGGAGTATAAGAAAACAATCTTTACAGAGGCTTGGGCTGAAGCTAGGTGAGCCAATGTTAATTAGTCTTTTTTAAGGCATTCAGTATTATAATGACTTGGAAACTGAGAAACGCGGTGGATTACTAATCTTATGCTGCGTAATGTTTCTGTTTAGAATGCCTTTTCTGTGCAATCGAAAACAATTGACACGTTAATCCACGTAAGGCCAGGAAGCTTAAGTTTGAAGACTGAGGTTAATTGTTTATATATGTTAACCCTTGGTTGAACACCTCTTATAGTCAGTGCCCCCAATACCTCCAAGTCGTCCACAGACTATATATTGTATAAAGTGTGACTCTTGAATCCTCCCCACCATCTCCGTCTGTATGTAGCAGTCTGTTTATGTAGGTTTGATTGCTCACCTCAAGTGATGTGTCAGTTTCACATTAAAACCTAACTTTTATTCAGGCCAAGGTTATACTCCCAGATTTAACTCCAGCTATAAATGAGAGTTCGTTCTTCTCCTTTTAACCTTTCGATTTATCAAAATCCTTTTGATTTATCGATAAACTAAACGAATACATGAGACATTAATGTTCATGCTCTTACAATTACAATGTTCATACTCTTACAATTTATTTTTTATTTCTATGGTTACGTTCTTTAGTTTCTATAGTTATAGTTAACCTACTGGGTCAATACATACATTTACAAAGATTCTACTGTAGCAATAATGCATTAATTGACCAAATTAAAAACCATGCAAAAGAAAATGGTAAAAAGGGGAAAAAAGAGATGCATCTTCCACCTTTTAAATCGGCCTCTGGTAGTTCTGATTCAAAGGCAGTTCGGTACAAGGACACATAAGTACATGTATTACAGATTGCCTAGTGATGACTGCCTTTTAGTTTGAAAAGCCATTCACTCAGAGGCAGCTACAAGTGGCTTGATAACAGTTATAAAACAGACATACACCGTCCTTACCACTAAACATACTCAGACACCAACGTGTTTAACGATACAAAAACACTCCCCAGATCCTGCTGCGCACTCTCAGTTTTGGCCACACAAAAGCCTCTCACAGGGCAGAATAATTTAATAAGCAGTTTTTCAAGAGGCATACAGAGATCACTTACTGCCGACTGGAGGTAATGGGGTAATACTACGAGTGAGGGGCAGGACTTAATAAGAATCCTTGAATGAAGATGCGACATTCTCCTTAGATTTCGTGCTTTGAATTGAAGTCAAATCCGGGTCCCCCCCGGGACAGAAATCAGTGACAAAACAGTGTACAATCAGCCAAGAAACAGTGTATGTAGGAAGTGGCTTTTCAGTGACAAAACAGTGTACGAACCAGTGGTTTATCAGTTAATATTCAGTCCCTAATCAGTGTAGCTGACAGGCAGCTGACAGACAGCTGTATTCAGCTAATGGGCTGCAGCAGCCATAGTACAGTGGGAGATCAGCTGCTTTTCAGTGTAAAATCAGCTGCAAAACAGCCTGTCCGAAATATTTAAATGAGGCAGGAGCTATGGATCAGGGCCCCTGATTTGTGACTGAAATTCAGTGATGAGTCAGTGGAAGTTTTAGTGTAAGTGGCGACAACTACTTCAGCTAGGAATCAGTGACCACTAAATTCTGGCTGAGTGGTTAGATAAATTTTAAATGTAGCTACACCATAGGTTTTTATACAATATTGTAAATACAGGAAGATTCATGGTTTTCTTTCAAAAGAAACACATAGATGTGATGCATTCTTAGCTTCTCCTTTAGATATAGCATCGTACCTTCTCCTTTAGATTTAGTAACAATGACCAATCAACCATTTAGCTCTAGCAGCAGAAATACATGTCGGGCATCCCATTTCCCCTTATACTGAGTCAATGGCTATACCAACTTGCACACTAATCTGTAAAGGAATTCGAAATAACTCACCATAAACTGTCTCCATGCACCTCTTATGCAGTCCCCTGTTGTCACGATCCTTAATACATGTTAAATAGCCAAATTGGGACACTTCTAAGTGTTCTATGACAGTATAAATCCATATTATATACTAATTCATGAATACAACCGTTGGGGTAACTGCCATATCCCGCCAAAATGGTTGTTTTAGAGGTTAATGTGTCTGGTAACCCAAATAAAACTAGGGCAGTGCATCAGCTATGTTTCAGCTATGTTTATAGTGGGGAAATTACTCTAAGGGATTTCAGTCATGTTTCAGTGGGTTTAAATTCTTGCAAAGTTATTTCAGCTAACAGTCAGTGTCCCTGAACTGTCACTGAAATCTGAGTGGTAGAACCAAAGGCAATTGCAGTGGTGTTTCAGTCATGACTGAAAAGCGCAGTGGTTTATCAGTGAGGTTACAGTCATGGCTGAATTGAGGAGTGGCCACTGCAATCTGGTCCGGGGGCCGGCCTTGAGCAAGAACAGTCTGCTATGAATGATTAAAAGTTAATTGTTGATGTTGGTGCCATTTGGGTGGATAACAAAGTCAAGACAGATGGAACCCCTCCTAAGTCCAATTTATGCTTAAGATGCGTATTGACTATTCTGACTACCATCATTCTATATTTACTCATTATTATCATTCTAAAGATCATTAATAAATTTCTTTGAAAATTCTGACGATAACTGCTACCACATACAGGTGATCACATACACGTGTATAAGCGATGACTCTAAAGCACAATTGGCAAACCACAGATTGCCCTAGTGGGTATACGGAACTTTAAGGGACCCTGCTCCCAACCCTCCCCAGTCTTGTCCCCAGATCCCCCACATGGAGTCCCACTGTGCACCCCACAGGGCTTGGAGAGGCTGTTTGGGGGGTCTCCCCCCTCCACTCCCCTCCACTCCCCACACTGCCCCCACAGGGCTTGGAGGGCTTGTATGGGGGGTCTTCCCTCCCATACCAACAATAATAACAGGACTGTCAAAAAAGGTCCCCTTGTCTGTTTCGCCACATCTCCTAAGTCAACATGACTTCCTCATTACAAGGAATCTCCCTTGTGTACACTCTCAGACACTAAAGGTATCAAATAGACTGGGTGGCAGGAAATCATGGAAGTCCTTGTTGTTATTGTACTTGGGGGTGGTAGTATGAATGAGGCTTGTGTGTGCTTTTTCATTGACACTTTCTTTTGTGCTGTGTATCTATAAGGTCTTTTCATAAGAATGTGGATTGCTATAAATCAGCATTCTTGTTAAATGAAAGATAAACCATTTATCTATTCATATTCATGGATACTAATGCTACCATCAATTGTTTCCTGACATGGCATTTACTCGCTTGGCATGCGGGAGAGCCGGGTTCGATTCTCGGCTGGGCCAGGCAAGGCTGCTACACCCCTCTGTGTTTCTCCCAGTGACAATGACTGGGATATCAAAGGCCTTGTGCCACCGGCTGTTGTGTGTCTGGCCCTGTCTATGGGACCAGGCACATTAAAGAACACCTACTTCGGTAAATGTGTAGGGGTATGGTCTCTACCTTCTCATAGATTCGATCACCATCACCGCCCTTGATATGACCCTGGCAGTTGATTAGGGCGTAAAGCAACCAATAACCAACCAACCAACCATGGCATTTACATTTAAATTTACTGATAAGGCAATTTCTTTCCTCAAACTTTCCTCAAACTTTGTCCCATCCTATACATGTGCCTAACCAATATAGATGTTAATATTCCAGAATCCTAAACAATATATAATGCTGTATAAATTACTTGAATTAAAAAAAAAAGTACCACCCCTTGAGTTTCTGCCATACATAACGGATATAAACCTAGGGAACTGACAGCTAGGTGCTACGTCCAGGTTGATTGAATCACCTGTGTATACATGTTGATGTCACCAATTTTATTTACCTCAACTTATCAGTTGCTAATCAAGTAGATTAAAACTAGAGATGATGATGTCTCTGGCTTATCCCCCTGTTTGTACAGACTGTATCACTCGCTACCTACAACAAACCTGCATGGTGCCAATTGATCAGTCCCTTGATAATGGAGCTGAAATCAGACTTCTGACTGGTTGATTATCTAGGAGTTCAGATAGGTTATTAACTGAATAGTGGGGATGTCTATACAGTACAAGTGTCGGACAGGAGATGCAATACATGTACTATTATGTTATTAGACACTTAACTGTTTTTGTATGTTTTTAACCTTCTTAACTACATGTACGGTGGATAAAATCGATAGTAATTATACTAGGCAGTTGGCAGTTTCCAGAACTAAAGGAAAAATAGGGTAATTAGTAGACTCAAACAGTCCTACATACACCATTATAAAAAGGGCTGCAAGGTTCGGAGAGGAAAGGTTAGGATTTACATACAAATATTGTAATATCAATTTACTGTGAAAATAATCCATAGAAATAATTTTAACACGGTTGACACAATTTAGATAGTTTATAACTTTAGACATGTATAAGCTCATCTAGCTGATATATCAATAAATCTCAAGCAAGAAAAATTAATAATAATCATTGCCTATATCTATTGACCATTGTACAAAGTTGCGCAAGAAGTACACATGTACTTAAGCATCCACCTGCACCAGATGCACCCAAAACGACAAGTGACTGATGCACACACACACACACATTAGGACAGATTAACAAGGAATGCTTGGCACACAATAAAAAGCCAAGAGACATATGTAACACTTATCTCTTGACAACATGACAATTGGCCTGCCATTCTCTAGGGCCACAAGGGGAGGGCTGGAGGCTTATAACAACCTCAGGTGAGGGATGGTAATGATATGTTACAGGTGTGGGCATCTTATCACAGGCCCTTACCCTTCGTGTTGCACTCTAAGGTCCTAGGACCTCCACAAAGGACATTGTCCCAGCCTTATGATTATGTCAAATGTCCGGAAATACCTTTGTGGTTGCATAAGCATGGTGTTAAGTTCAGAATACTTTTGTATGGGAAGCTTTTACAGAATCCAAGATAAATTTCATATGGAGTATGGCAGGTTTTCTCTTTGATATTATGCTTCATGACCATACGCCCACCCTATTTTTAGCCAAATTAGATTCTTTTAATGTAAAACCCCTGTGCCCGGAGGGTGAGGCTGAAATCTTTTTTTATAGCACCCCCCCCTTTTTTTCAAAATCCTGAATCCGCCCCTGATGAATATCCTTTTATGTGTTAGAAAGACAGGAGATTTGGCAACATTATGTGCCTTGATTCAGTAAAATATTACAGAACTTCTATAGAGTGCGGATTTGCTCTCTCTTCTGATGGGGGCATTTTTCTTCTGGTTGGGGAAATAATCTGATGGTTACATCAGCATAGAAAATATACTACAGTCATGCCTTTGTATGTCAAGCATTGTAGGGTCACTGCCTTGCAGCGTGAAGGATACGTGATACGAAGATAAGCGTGAGAATAATCTCATTTATCAGCTGTTTATATCAGTAAATGTTAAATACGATATTCTCAATATATTTCCTACAGATTCTTGTTAGACTGGACTATTGTAGCCTATCTAAGCAAATAAATAAAAACAAAATGTTGGGGACTAAAAGAGGCTATGGGCCATACACATAATATGGAATTGTATAGTGATACCTATAAAATGATTATTTTGGCGGAGGAGGATGAAAATGATTACACATGTTCAAAGAGTAAAATATTCAAAGACCAATGCCTACATAGCAATGTCCTCGGATTACCTACACTTATATAACACCTGACCTCAAATCCCTGAGCCATTTTAGTTTCACTTTCAGTATGAAAGGCTTGAAAGGAAAACCTTGAAAATGAATGGTCTGTCAACTCAGGCGAATTCATCCTGATTTAAATCTTTTTGGTAGTGGATAAATAGCAGCTTATTGTGCAATTTCCCCCTTTGGTTTGATAGAATAAAGAGCACCTTGTCAGATCCTTCTATCTGTCACCGGTCTTAAAGCATGTTATAAATCAAAGTGGTCCCTTGTCTCATGTATAATTCAGCTCAGCTTTTAAAGTTTAGAACATACAGGTGAAGAACTGTTAAAAGATTTAGTTCTGATTTTAGGACATCATATATATGTAGGATATGAATTCGAAGTGGAATCTCAGGTATAATCACTACAATTTACATTTACCGCATGCATTTAAGCATATTACTACATAATATGATATATATAACTACTGTTTGATTGAATTTGGCTGCTGATATTCTGTTAATGAAATATTATGGGTATGCTTTTCAATGATCTATGGAACTTTGAATATATATTTTGAAGTTTATTTTCAGTAGCGATTGAAGCATTAGTTCAGTAAGAAGTGTGTACTTATATTATATTCATTCAGGTATTGAAATAAAATAAGATATAAATAAGTTCTGCTAAACGACTGAGTCAACAAACTTTAGGACATCATCTCTACATGCTATGTGACAATTTTCTCAACTTTTTCCATTGAAGCACTACATTCTATCAATCACAACTATAAGCCAATGCATGCTCCACTCTAATAAAACATGCTCTTTAAATATTAACCTTACCAGGAAGGGTGTTCATTCCAAAATCCAGGGGCTTGGCACAGACTTCCGTCCGTCTGGCAGAAAGTACCTCTTTAACTCTGAGTCAGATAGCCTTAACACCATCTACCTTTAAGCCCCATACCCACTAGGCGATTTTACCAGCGAAGGGCGACGGGCCACTGGGAGAATCAGCCGATTTTTATGATCATCTGTCAGTACCGTATATTGAAATGTGCATGTTTGATCTGAATCAGGTATAAAATCGGCCGACTCTACCAGAGGTATCGGCCGACCTTAGCGCCGATGAGTCGGCCGATTGTTTACAAATCGCCTAGTGGGTATGGGGCTTAAGAACCAATTACCCACTGAGACCATAAACTATGCAGGACCTACCAGCTTCCTTGGAATGGGCTGGAGATTTCCTTTGTTGGCGGCAGTTCTGGGGGATTCACCCATCAAACATTGACGAGCAGGGATCCAGGGGTGAGCTGGCATGCACCAAGCGGAGTTTGGGTGATTTACATCCGGGGTCACGTCATGTATCCGTCTGTGGAGGTCACTCACACTCTCCAGCAGATGTTCGCTGCCCCTTACTTCATACATGATCATTCAAAACAATAGTGAATGTTAAAGAGTTCTGAGGTTTTTCAGTTTAACGTAATTTCTAGTTTCATATTGTTCTTTGTATTATATCAGTGACGGATCCAGGGGGGGTTCAGAGGATCCTCACCCCCCCCCCCCCTCACCCACCTTTTGCTCGACCCCTAAACTACAAAAAGAGAGGAAAATGTCGCATGTGTATGTGCAAATGCACGCCATTTTAGTACTTAACCTTTATGCTGACCCCCCTTTCGAAAATCCTGTATCTGCACCTGCTTTATATATATTTGCAATATAAGGAATATATAGGCCTATGTCCTATGGATTAATGATTATCATTAGATTATAGGTGCACTCAGTGCCAAGCCTATCCTGGGTACAGCACTCTGCTTGGAGAGTGGATCGAGAGTACAGCCTCTTTTTGACGTTTGTTTGCTTTCCACAGACAGATACAGGACTCTGTGACAATCGCCTTGTATTTGTGTACTTTCCCCGACTTTTATTTGCCGACTTTTTGTCTGCCCCTCCATAAACAATTCCCCCGATGCCCTAAGACCGAGTGTTTTCCCTGCGGTTGATAAATGTGGGATCCCTAAGTTGGGGGTTCGTATTGTTACTATTTATAGACAATCCCAGACAGGGTCCTTAGAAACACTCGGTCAAACAAAGCCATGTGGGGGTTTGTATACTTATATTGGAATCAGATAGTGACCCAGGGGGCAAAGTTGATAAAACCAGTGTGCTACAAGGGCTTAGAACCCGATGGGCCGGTGGGGCGGGGGGGGGGGGGGCGGTGGGGGGGGGGGGGGTACAGATTCTTTGAAGGTTAGTTCCTACTACCAAGCTACTGTATCTGTGTTTTGGTTCTGGCCGCTCCTGAACTTTAGTTGACCACTTCTTATATTTTTGTATTGTTGTATACATCCTTTTTTTGGTATAAACCATGATTGACTGGCCCTAGATTTTGACAATCTCCCCAGACAACTTGTGACGTAACAGAAACGTTCTGGAACCATACTTTTTTTAGTCAGTTTGTTACTGACTAAGATGGCATGTAACAATTACATTGTTGATGGTGAGGTTGAAACCTCACCAAATCAGAATGGTATGATAACAATATTGTTCAGTGAGGTTAGGACAAAACCAAAACAGACTGTCATAAGAACATTCTGTTTGGGTTGAAGAACTTAATCAGAATGTTGTAATGATGTCACAGTGCAATGTCACGTCAGTATGTTGCAGGGACATAATTGGGAGTCATCAAAAGAACATAACAAGAACCAAATACAGAACCAACTAGACTGCAATGTTATAATAATGTTGCATCCTTAGCTGGGTCCACCTGTACTACCAAGGCAATGTTGAAATGGTAGACTGTCAAGACCCAAGTGCCCCCCTCCCCCCCCCCCCCCCCTGAGGGTAACAAAAAGACAGTTAGATCTGTAAAGGCCTGTTTCCACCGAACGATACTCTCAAGACGGCCTAAGACATGGAAAGATTTAGAAAGCGTTGATGGTCTTTTGGAAAATCGTTCAGTGGAAACAAAATATGGGGGGTAAAGACATTTCTAAACTACTACAAACGACTTTTCTGAACGACTTTTCTGAACGACTTTTCTGAACGATTCTCCAACGACCAAATTATAAACCTGTTTAATATTTCTGGACGACAGAAGCCAACGATTTTTTCCAAGGCAATTAAAAGCAATTAAATCTATTGTTTCCTGACTTTTCTGGCCACTGTCGTTTGGAAAAGTCGTCCAGAGAGTCCAAAAATCGTTCAGATATCAGTAATTTAGTCGTTCAGTGGAAACAAGAAAATTGATCCTTTCTGAAAGACAAAAATGAGCAAAGATTTTCTTTTTTAAAGTCGTTCATGGTCGTTAGGAACTCTCCTTGAAAGTCGTTCGGTGGAAACCCGGCTTTATTTATAACGGAGGTGAAATGGGAATCATCCCTATAGGGTCAGATTGGTGACTTATGACACTGGCATCGCATGCAGACACTATAGGGACCTGATCAGGAGTTTTCAAGGAAAAGGGTTATTTTTCATGATTAATTCCAAGTTTAGATTCCCCTTGCTGTGACTAATATAAAATCCTTTGAAGGGTGGTTGGTGGTTCCCCGAAGTAAGAGATATATAAGTGAATCATAGGGTTCGTGAAGTGCATGATAGAAAACAGTAGTCCCCAGATATTTATTTCTACCAATTGAAAGGATGGGTAAAATTCTGAGTTGTTACTGGTGATCATTGTGTTACTATTCCTGGTAAAATTTAACACGAGGCAATACCAAAAACAAATATCCCCATGCATAATAATGCTTAAAAAAAAAAAAAAAATAAATTCAAATATGATGAATAAAAAAATCGCGAAATATAATACTTTGGGTGCCTAAGTATGATCAATCAATCAGTGCTAGGCCATTATCACTATCAGTAGGCTTAGACATGCGAAGGAGTTTTTATGGGATTTTGTGGTCGTGGATTTCTGCGAAACTCCATCATAGGACTCGCCAGTGTGTCTGGCCACGAGTCATGGTGCGCTCGTGAACGGGGCACCTACTCGTCACACACAGAGGGCTCGTGAACGGAGCACCTGCTGGTGACAGACTGTGGTGGGTGACGGATTGTGGTCTGCAGTTAATGCACTGTGGTCTGGGATGGCCGAAGGTGCGGGTTCCCAGGGGGGGAGGGCACTTCCCAGGCAAGCAGTGACTTACAAGCACGTTCTGCAACTGTACTTTTTTGGTTAGTCCGTAACCTGCACAATTGTCATGTAACAGATATGTTATTTTAGGTAAAGTTGAGACATATTAAAAAAGAAGTTTATAATAACATTATCAGTTTGTGAAGTTGAGACCTAACTATTGAAGAATGTAAAATAATGTTATTATAACATGAAAGATCATTACAAGAATGTCACAATAAAGTTATAGTGTGACGTCGCAATGTTAGGTTCTAAAGACGTTTTTGGGTGCCATCAAAATAAGGTAACAAGAACCAAAGCAGAACTAAACACAACGTTGCTGCAATGTTATGAAAATGTCATAATCTTGCTTGGGTTGGGTTTCAAAAGGATTCCCAGGTTCAAAAGGACTCATGAAGTGGGGGCGGTGAACGTCAAAATTGAGGGGAAGTCAGTCAAGCGGGCGGTGAAATACCTCTATAAAGCAATAATGGGCAATAACTCAACCCATAGCCTTATGTATTACATTACTTATGCCAATACTATCGGAAGTGTTGCTTGGCAATTTGGCTGACTTTTGTCTATTTCATCAAATTGAGAACCTCTGAATTTTGGAGGCGATGATCCGCATACCCCAAAAATAAGGGGCGGTCCACCAACTTCAGGAGTGGCCAGTCACAAAAAGTAGGGGCAGTAGTTTGGCAGTGGGTAGTAACTTTCAAAGAGTCAGTGCCCCCCCCCCCCCCGGGTGCGGGTTGTAAGGTCTGCCACTGGGTTTACCACCGGGAAAGTGAAGCTATGAGTGTTGCAGTGCCTGCACCACTGTGGTTTATGGGGTATAATGGGAAACCAAAGGCATACGACTCTCCTTATCAAATCAGTGGCGGATCTAGGATGTTGTTGTATTTTTTTTTATTTTTTTTTGGGGGGGGGGGGGGATAGTGGTTGGGATGGGGGTAGGTGGTTAGGGGAAGGGGGGCGCTCTCCTCAATAGTTTTTGGGCCAAGTTTTAAACGACTCCTTTCGCATAACAGAAAAGTTGAAAAAGAATCAATAACTAGCTGTTTTCTGGAGTTTTGAGGGGACAACGTGTTTTAATCTATACATTTTCAGTTGTTTAATCATCCATAACTATGGTCTTTGAAATCTGCCAACTTACATGTTGCACAATTACATTTTGCAAAAGGTTCAGATTTATGATAAAACTCAATAACTACGAACATATCATTCACATGAGAGCACGTTTGGCATAACGAAAAACTGTGAAGTAAAATGGAAAAAAAATGACGTCCTTGCCTATTGGAGTTTGAATTCAATATATAATAAATTCGTAAAAAAAAGTTGGAAATGGCTGCGATGTTGATAAACCCGTCAGATATGTCTTGAAAAATAAACCTGTAAATCCCTATTACTAATCAACTCTATAATTATGATATCCCTTTGAAATTCTAGGTATTGCACACATATTCACTGAAATACAGTGTGTTTACGTTATGTAAGCTTAGCCATCCTCTAAACAGATCAAATTATATATCCGTTTTGTTATCCTGTGTACTTTCAGTGGTCATAAAAACGTACTTTCGTCAAAGCGGTGTTTTTACCTCAGAACATAAACAGTTAGTACCGACTTACCGCAGATGTGTGGTTACACTAAAAAGGGGATTGCAAGTTAAGTTCCTATTACACTACACGACATGGGCTGCACCACATGTAGTAAATGTATCTTATCATTATATGGAATTTTCACCAACATCTCATATTGGATTGATCCCGATTATACATCTATAATTTATTCATTCATTGATTTCATTGTATATATTCAATTAATTGATATTCATAATTATGATTTGTCCAAGATACGTAAAATTGTACTTTATTTCATATCAATCAATGTAATATCTGGAAGAACAGATTTATCTGAAGATATTCAATAAAATTATTAAAAAAAAACAAAAAAACATGGCTGCGACATGGCTTATGACTTGACTTAGTATCATACAATATTGGATGCATGTCATGGTAAATGTCTTAGGTATGTCATGCCCGCCATGCCCATGTCGTAGTTGAGACTCACAATCCAGGTATTACACTGACTGCGATGTTTCTAGGCTTTTGTCTATGTGATTTACTTTTCTCTATGACGTGAGTCATAAGACATCATGGACTGCAATACATGTCATTTACACCTTATTGACATTATTCAACATGTCAAATAATCAGCATGGCCTCAGATATGACCTATGACAATTTCACTACGACATGGCTGTGAAAAAATAAATATCACAGATTTTCATGTCGTATGCCACTGCGACTTACACAATTACACTAACACGACACCATCAATATTATAGGTGTCTGCAGCATGGTCACAATATGGCCTTATCTTGGTCATATCATGGTGACATTACAAGTCGTGTAGTGTAATAGGGCCTTTAAGCTTTAAGGGAGAGCACCATAAAGTGTCCCCGCTGGGTTCAACGTCCTTTTCATTACCGTATAATCCATTACTTTCAAAATGGTAAGAAACTGAAGCAAAATAAACTCCACCGATGCAGTTTGGAGTGTGTAATGAACTTGACTTCGCTAACTATGATATGTTGTTGGAAATAGCGGAATATTATATCGCCTTTTTGAAGAATGAATATTTTGTCAACCACTTTCTAATTTTCCAAATAACTATATTCAAGAATAAGCCTACCAATAACATGTATAACATCTGTGAAGTGGTGAAATGCATCATAAATAACTAGCAGTGTACGACACTAGGTGAATGTCATCTTCTTAAGACCTCACGTACATATAATTATGCACGTAAAACTGGTTTCCCTTATAAAATTGAATTACGCCGTCGTTATCACCTCGTGAATCAGTCATCAATGTCAGTTTACTCGTTGCCTTTCCTCTATATATTGAGACATATATCTTTTTACGTAGGTTTAAGACGACACTGTAGTCAGTTTTACGATACCATTAAATTGTGTTCTCGGGATTGTGTTACAATCTATTACCTGTTAGTGCACTAAGTAACCTTCTACATACCCATACAATTTATTTCAATATCTTTTGGCAGGCAACAATTTCTAATTGATAACCTAAATATTTACCTTTATGTAATGTCAAACAAGCAATTGCTGTACTATTATTGTCCTTATTTTACCCTTATCATGCTATCATTTATTGACTAAACAAGGGATGCTTAGGGCATAAAATTGAAAGTGGTAACAAGCTTAGCCGTTCCCTTATTAAATTTTGGTGTTAAAACTTTATAAACAGAGTGTGAATATCGGAGTAAACAATCACACACCTTCAATCTCCATGTTGAAAAACTTCAATTAAGGATAGGATGGCGTTCTCATGAACGATGTTTTGCATTGTGCGTTGACCAGAGCTCATATCCTGTAACTGATTTTGCTATTAAAAATCAGAGAAATCTTGATTAGCATTTCATGACTGATATTTTGATTCTAGATAGCTCTTTGTATTAATAGAGTAATAGTAAATGAAAATATTCTAGTGAACAGTATAGACAAAATAGTTAAACGCCTACCCTTAACTCGCTACCTGTACTGCGTAGAAAAAAGACAAGCAAGGGCAATGACACTGGGGAGGGGAAGTCTGATCTACTCAGTATAAAAGGAATAAAACTGTCTGCTGTTAGATTTTATGCCCAATCTGAACCCTGTGTACTTGGTGACCTTTAGGCAATAAACCCACTGAACCATGACCGGAGATTTGGGCTGTATTCCTCATAAAAGGGTCCATATATCTTTTCACTTGATTCGCCCGGATTCTATAACTTGGCCTTGAGCCTGCTTTGGTTATATGCTGAATACCGTCTCTGTGTCTTTGTATGGGAAGAGACGTCCAGAAACTGCGCAAAAAGTCAAATTAGCATTAGTTTAGGAAGTTCTTCTCCAAATTCCTTAGAGCTTTTTGAAACCCTAGTAACCTTTAAGGTACCTCTAAGGTTTGCGAAATTCGTTCTTTGACAGCTAATTAAACATGCCGTTCTACAAACGGGTTCAATTTCTTCGATAGATTCCTTTGGCAGGTATGATAAATACTGTATTTAGGATAGGTCACATGAAATCCTTGGCGTTTCTCTTCCTTTTTTTTTACAAGTTTTAAGTTATAAAGGAAACAAATTCAAAACAAGTGAAATCTTTGCGGAAGATTTGCCAAGACTTGGAGAGAAACCCTGATTCAGGATTAGCAATTTAGTGCTTGCATCACAACTATACACCAAATATACATACGACCCATGTGAACTGTGCAGTCTGTGCATGCAGGCTACATGCAGCATGATATTATATGCACCGGGTGTAAAGCCTGGTCCCCACGTGGCGACTAAACCACGGCGATTAACATTGGTCGCCCGCCGATTAAGGAGTTAGTATGTCGTCGGACAACTAGTTTGATAGTCGCCGGTGAAAAAAAAGTTAATCGCCACGTTGGGACGTTCTTCCCATCAAACTGCCAGCGATTAGAGGTAGTATTGGTCGTCCTGCCTGACGATTAACTGCACTTATTGAGAAAAATATCAAACATGTCAAATATTACACCCAGAAACCACGGCGACTGATGGGTTAATCGCCAGACATCAAGGCGCAAGTGTATGGTAAGTCTTCGGAAGATGAAACCACCGAAAATCACATTGGTTACAAATGGTATCCTTACGTTTGTATAGATGAACTAACACAAGGTGAATACCATGGTTACAATAGGTTCAGGGCAAGTAATGTGAGTAAACTGTAAATCAAGAAAATTAAAGATGATTCTATATTTATCAACAGTGAGTTTGATTTGTTATTTGCTCAGGGACAAACTCACTTCTCAGAAATCAACCTCAAATCCCAAATTGGTGATTAAAGATCATTCCTGCCATGTACAAGTCTCTATTTAGGCAATACCCGTATCCTGTCCCGTAAAAACTCACTATACCCTCCCATACACTATTTTAGTAGTACACTTTACTCATCTACAGTCACTCACCACATAGATTTGCATGAATTTTATTGAGAAATATACTGACTACTGACAAATATAACCTCAGTCAAATATAACCCAAAATTCCAAACTGGTGATTTAAGCTCATTTCTACCATGCAGTTTCCATTTTAGGAAATCTGTACTATCCAAACCTAACCTCCCGTACCCTACTATACCCCTCCAATGTACCTACAAGTAGCACACGATACTAAAGTCACTAATCACATGAATTTGCATTAATCGATATACATACTGACTTCTCACAAATAGAACCTCAGTCAAAATAACCTCAAATCCCAAACAGGTGATCAAAGATCAGTTCTGCCATGTAGTTTCTATTTTAGGAAATACCTGTCCAACCCCAACCCAACCTCCCATACCCTACTATACCCCTCCAATGTATTTGCAAGTAGCACACGATACTAAAGTCACTAATCACATGAATTTGCATTGATCGACAGAAACACTGACTTCTCACAAATAGAATTTCATTAAATAAAACCCCAAATTCCAAACAGGTGATCAAAGATCAGTTCTTCCATGTAGTTTCTATTTTAGGAAATACCTGCACCACCCCAACCCACCCTCCCATACACAACTCTACCCCTCATATATTGTACCAGGTAGCACCCTGTCCTGCAGTCTCTAACCACTTTGTATGCCTGGAGTATACTACTATACAGCCATGGAGCACAGGCCTAGCTTTCAGACACAGAAGTCATCTGGGGACAGGTTTCCTCTCTAATCTTTAGTCTACAAAGGCAGCCTTTAGGTCCCTATGTACCCTCTACATGTAGCCTGTATACCCTACATTATAGCCCCTGGGAAAATCCTAAAGACAGACTCCTCATAATGTTTGACTAGGCTTTATCTATAGGCTGTGTGTGTGTGTGGAAATTGTACTGAGGTATGTTTGCTTTATGGGATTATGATATGAAAGTTTTGTCTTTAAATATTTCTGGGATTCGGCTCATTGAATCTATGGCCTCTTTCGGTATTTCCCATATGAGGAAATATTTTAATTATTCAGTTTAGTTTCTATCCTGAATGCTTCAACTACATATAAATCAAAATATTCCATCGCCAGTTAATATTAAATAGAATTATTTATGTCAATGAAATATAATCAAATATATAGGAGAATAACATGTCGGTAAGTGTCTATCACGCGTAATACTCATTTTCCATTATATCCTTGAGACGGATGTGACTTTGACCATGTACTTTGCCAAGAAGTTGTAGACATCCGAAGGTTTTTGAGTCGTAGGTGGTGACAGTTATATCTGTCACTGATCATAAACACTTTATATATAACACAGCGTTCTAAAAAGAATATTATATTTAAGTAAAAATGACATTATAATTATGAGGTGGTTGTATCAGAACTCTTATCACTGCTACTGAATCAGAGCACATTTATTATCATGCAACGTCTTCCCTTTTTTTTCATTTGATAACCTAAGTTGTATGGGATACTAATATCATCTCTAGTGATAAACATCAACATGTTTACATGTTTCATGTAGTAAACTTTGTACTCACGTTACCAATAATGATACGGGCCAGTGATTACAACCTTCACACGGTTATTAAACTTAAAAACGTCAGACCTACGTGCTGAAAACATAGATGTTTTTTTCGCATTAAAGTTATGGACATTTATAAGACACATGCACCTAAAGTTGTTAAGTTTGAAGGACATGTAGATGCCATATATTGCGAGGAAAATATTTACCTTCCATGAAATGTGGTCGCACTTTTATAGAAGGTCCTGAAAAAGGTTTGTGGAAAAAAAGGAAAAAAATGAAATATGTATGTTATTCTAATTATGTGAGAATAACAATCTATATAAGTACACATCGTGGTGAAGATAGTGTTTCAGTATTTCCAATCTGGCCAGGAATATAACGTTTGTTATTGGGATGGCTTTCGGGATCTTATGCAAAGCACAGTCTTATGTGTTTTATTATACTATAGTCGAACTATCAATATTAAGCGCTAGGGTAGATTCATAGCCAGAAATCTTTCTTTCTTCGCAAAAATGACACAATAGTCATTGCCTCTTGCAATCGTCGTACATTGTAGAGGGTCGTGAATGTAAACGGTATGAGGAAATGTGCTGCATGAGTAAACGCTATTTTCCACTATACGGTATTTGCTTGCGGCACCATGAAAAGATGCAAGCAAACTGCTTCAAACCTGCTTGCAGTAGCGTACTGGAAGGTGGAATATAGGTACTTGCGGCCCCTGCTTGCGGCACCTGCTTGCAATTTTTTATATATTTTCTATGGAATGCTTATGGTGGGGGATACCAACATGTTGGTATCTGAACCGCAAACTCCTTGCGGTGGGTAATTAAAGGGACCGCAAATGCTTCCTACCACATAGTGGAATATGGCCTTAATGGTCGATGTTCAATTGGATTCCATCTGGGCGCTGTTCCACAAAAGTTGTTCGTAGGTGATTCGTTTTCTCTTTGAAATGTGCGCAAATAGTGTAAGTAAAGAAAACTGTTTGTAACGTCACTTACGTACACTTATGCACACTTACGTACACAGATTTTCACATATGACCAACAATTTTATTTTAATTCATTTTCTCTCTTTTCTTGGATAACTACGTGAGTTTTCATCCAATTTTAATTTCGTTTTCATTATTAAATTCCTTATAGAATAAGGTTTCCAATGGTACCCTAACCGCCATCGTAGCTCTATGACCTCATGATGAAAAGAATTTATGAATATTAAAAATGATTTACGAACACTAAAATGTATTTCGCAGATATTTGTGAGTTACGCACACATTTATTTTGCTACGCACAGTACGCAGGAATACATTTTTGTGCGTATCTTTTTTCTGGAATGAAATATTAATTCCTAAATGTTCGTAACTTTTTATGGAATGGCCCCCAGATTTGTATTCTTTTCAAGACGAGCTTAGCAGAATAATAGAAATGTTTTGGGCAACATGACAAAAACCGATCCGGAACTTTAAGTTTTGCCAATCGGCAGAATAATCAGTCAGTTTTAGCGTGAATTCTGTTAAACACACGCATTTCAATAATGCATAATGATTGGTGATAAGAGTCAACGCAATAGTCGGGCGATTCTTTTTGTGATAATCGGCAGACTATTTCAGCCCATTGGGTACGGGGTTTTAGTGAAAATAAAATTACAGAGATAATCAAAATGGTCTAAATGCAAAGGAAGGTGGACATATTTAAAGATGTATAATCCGTTTGTACAATGCTTTTGATTTTCCCATGTCCAAAATACAGGAAGTCAAAGACTGCTTTTGGAAAACTAAAATATGAGTCCTATCTCTTTCTTTGGGATGGCCTGGGCCAAAGGCTTCTCAGTCCCTGTGTCACCTTCACAAGCGTACTGCAAGCCAAAGCAATAAATTACGTCTTTTGTGCCCTAAGTTATGTCTCATGAGAAATGCTCATTAACTATAAATAGAACCTTCTCTCTAAAGGTTATGCCCTTAACGGCCTAGCGGGAAAGGTAGAACCCCATAAATTATATGTAATACCTGTACATATATAGATGATTCACCCAGGTGGGGGGGTACTTGGTCTGGAAATGGGTACCAACTATGGTCTGTCTGTTGTGGAGCTGTAGCTGTCGACTGACAATTTTGCATAAAAAGGGGGGCTGTCAAATAATCAGACCACCGTTTAGGAGGGCTGTCAATAATCAATCATCTCGGACTAAAAGTCAATTGTATGCAGTTCAATTCTTTATACATAATGCCTTTAAAAACTAGTCATCGAATTCTGAAATCAGATTCGGACCAAGACATTAGTCAATAGATGTATTTTTTGGAGGGGCGGTCCATGAGATATCCTGGAAAAAAAAAGGGGGGGGGGGGGCTGTCAGATCATGCCCATCACAAAAAAGGGAGGCTGTAGTTTCACAGTTGGTACCTACATTCAAAAACTGAGTGCCCACCCCCCCCCCACCCCCGATGATTCACCTCTTCATGCAGACAGTAGGAGGCAATGGTAATGGTACTTCAGAAGATTTATGTCCATGAAACTACAAAGTAGAAATACCTGGAAATCTCCAATAAATTTTATCAAACCGTTCTTCCTTCTCCTTAAACATACATCCATATATTTGAAATATTGTTAGATTGGGTTATACATGAAACAGGTGGGTTATATCTACTACGTACTGTTAGATCAACTATATGGAAACACATTACCAGATTTCCAAGTTAAAATGAAAGAGTTGATAACTGATGGGAATTATACACGAAAAGCATACATTTTATTTTCATCACCGAAAAAATTGGATTTATGTTTACCTCGTTTGAATAAGCAGAAAATAAACTTTTGATCATAAAAAAAAAGGGGGGGGGGAGAGTTTTAGACGGTTACTTCGGTATAAAGGTGATAGGTATATTTAGGGTCGTTTAAGGTATCTTCATTAAATTATTTTGTCACAGCTTCGGATGCATTGTTTATGTTTCATGAGGAGAACTACTGTAAGATGAAATCAGTACTAGTGCTATTTATATCATTCATAATCTCATTACTAGTTGTTTCGATTTGCTTTCCTACTCTCTGCATAGGTCTATTTTTAATATTCTTAATCGAGGAAAAAAAGGTTTCCCATGTAGCACTTTCCATTTAACCAAAATATTAACCACCACAAACTACCGTTTTTCTCCATAAAAACTACACTTGAACCCGTTAAACTGTCTCTTAACATTACTCAATGCACCTTGAATCTGTCCCTTTATATTAAAGCACCTTAAAGCTGTCCCTTTATATAAATGCATCTAAACGTTGTCCCTTTATATTAAGGCACCTGACTGTGGGTCCCTAAGTGCACACGTACGGCCCTCCCTACCCCCCTACCCCTGACATCTAGAGCATGTCTTCATTGACATGATACTCCCCTAGCATGTAATACGCATGTGAAGAGGCACCACGTGACCCTTCTTCTACAACTTCCACCAGGGGGCGCCTCTAAACCGGAAGTGAGGGGTCAGCGTCTGTAGTTTCCCTGAAACCCGATAGGGGGCCTCAGAGAAATGGATGGGCAGCCGGGCTGACCCCCTCGACCCCCTGAGACATGATAGAGCCAGGTAGGGATGGTTTTGGATCCTCCCAAGACTGGATCCCACAAGCAATTGATATGTTTACTCTTTAGTCAGCAAATAATTGCAATGGTACAGATTACCTTTCTGGATCCTTTGTGGCGGCTTCTACCGAGCCTTCTGTCCGGCCCGCTGGTGATGGCTGCGGGTTATTATATTGATGGCCGGAAAAGGATCGTGATAGAAAAGCCGCCCTGTTCAATTGTCGTTTCACTCCGCACCTGGGTATATACTGGTTTTTCGCACCAGGCACCAATTGCGTGGTTCTCATGACAAGCCATCATTGTCCGATAAATGTAATAGGGCTTGTTAAAAAGTGTTAGGAGATCCAAAAATAGGCATGCATCATTGTGTGAGTTATTCTTGTCAATCATAAAAATGACTTACATTTATGGATGAGGTAAAAATGGGTACACAGAGGTGGTCTTGGGGGTCTAATGGGAGTGCCAATGACAGGGCATTATGTTCGCTTCTGAGAAATGACAACGGCATATGGAAGTATATATACGTTCTCTGGACTGAAAGGTATTCTACTTTTGGATTCCTTAGAGTCTATAGCATTGCAAACAATGAAACTGGTGGTCCATCATGCATTTATGACTGCGTTTTAAGAAATAACTTCTGAAACTGTACTGAAATTTTTTTTCATAAGAAAATGTATATGTGTTCAGGTGAAAAATGTAAGTGATTAAAATGCTTTTGTGTTTTTGTTCTCAGTAAGTTAAAAATGCCCGAAAAAATTGTCCAACATGCATCTGCCTGGATATGCACTGCTCATTCACCACGAGGATAATAAACCTATATCCTCACATTGCTTTAAGTAGGGATATTTAAATGTTTGAATGTCTTCAACAAAATAGCAAGCATGTTCTACCTTCAATACAATAAACTTGAATCATCACTGGCAAACTTGGAAAAGCTGCCATTGGATGTCCAGAAAGTTGAGGAACTTTCGAATGGAAACAGCACTGCCTCTTCCTATATAGCTGATACACACTTATATAGTTATTGCGCAGTTGCAAGGGTAAGTTCAAAGCACATTCATGTGCATGATGAACATTCATAATGATTACACAAAGTGGCATGGGAAAGCGCTATAATACACCGGAGAGTGGTGTGCTACACCCTCATTTCCTGCCCAGCTTACACCACTGGGGAAAAAACTCCTCCTGTCCCCACCCCCATCCATCTATGGGATTGTAAGTGTATACAGTGAAAACTAAGACATTTGGAACTTTCGAAACTTGTTGTTTCTTAATTGCCTCCTAATATAATCTTAATTAAGGAAAACCGACTCTTGGTTCTAACTTTTAGAAAATGGGGAACAACGTTACAGGCCCCCAACCCTACACTTTCCATGGCACATCCATTTGAATGGTTTTAAGGACTTCTGAATTTCAGGGGAGAAATGAAAATGGATGCAATGTATTTAGAGGCTTCAATTCTTACATTTTCACTAGTGTTCTCTTTGCACCTATTTGAAAGTGTATTCGCTGCATGCAATTTTCCTATCGCAGGGACCTTCGAAAATGATTAGAAAAAAAACCAATACAAGAAAAGATCCAACATGTTGGATATTTTCTCTTGTGACTGCAGTGGTCACTTGACCCCTTTGGATTGGAAAGAACATCACTGCATAGGGAGAATGGGCCTTACAATTGACCTTTCAATGGCAGTAAAATTTGGCAGCGAATTATAGTGACTGAGACTTGCAGCAAAAAGGCCTACCCAAGGCTCCAACCAAAACTGAAGAGACAAGGTCTATCCAAGAAGGTAAAACAAGGTGACCAAAATACCAATACGGTAGAATTTTGAGTAGTTAACACTCGGTCCTCCCTCACCCCCACCCTCTTGTTCACACCTCAAAAGGCCACCAGCCAACTGCATGGGGGGTCAGGGACATGTAAAGGTCACAGCAGTAGGGGTAGAGGGTAGGTTCCCATGGTATGTGGCATGCTGTGACCCCCTAGGGGCCAGGGGGGGGGTGATGTGTTCTCACACCTGGAGAAATGGGCCTGACAGAACACACAAACCAGCCTCTTGATCCCTAGCTTGGATCCCTGAGTGAAGAGGTCACTCGCCCGCACGCAACATCTCTCTCGATGTTGTTACCAACGAGCCTACAAGATAAGAGATACAATTCATGACGTTTTACTGCGAACCATACACAAAGGGACAACTTTTTTTACCGTTTTTGTGACGTCACCATCTCTTTGTTTATGCATGACGTCAGGAAAATGCCAAAAAAAGATTTCGCGTTGTGTCTGGTTACACGGACTCTCGTAGGGGGCGTCACTATTGAAAACGTCACGAAAATGCCGTAGGCGATAGTCAGACTTGACCATCTTTGTGAAGGTATAATATTTTTGTTGTTACCAGGGGTTCCCATCCAAGGATGCAACGTAATTATGATGTTGCAGCAACGTTCTGGTTGGTTCTGTATTGGTTCTTTTTACCTTCTTTTGATGACTCCCAATTACGTCGCTGCAATCTACTGCTGTGACGTTGCATTCTTCAACCCAAAGAGAATGTTCTTATAACATTCTGTTATGGTTTAGTTTTAACCTCACCAAAAATAATTAACATTATAATAACGTTTTTCGAGGTTTCGTCCTAACCTGACAAAAAAATAATGTTATAATAACATTCTGATTTGGTGAGGTTGAAACCTCACATCAATAATGTAATTGTTACCAGCCTCTTGATCCCCTGGATCCCTACCTGTCACCCTGTGTGAGGAGGTCATCCGGCCGCGCGCAACACTTATGTCAATGTTATTACCAACCGTCATAAGGCCGTCCTAAAAAAAAATCTGTTTCCGGTGGACCGGCGGGGTGAGTATTTTATGGCCGGGTGGGACACTTTTTTTTTTCATTTAAAAAAAAAAAAAAAAATTGTTGGGCAAAATTTTGTGTTATATCCTTACCAACCCTAAAAATAAATTTAAAAAAAAAATTTTGCAGCCGCCCGGGTCACCTTTTTAAACCCCAACCGCTGGACCGGAAACAGAATTTTTTTTAAGGACGGCCTAAGGACGTAGGATGAGATGTTGGGGACTTACATAAAGGGCATATTCCATTATGTGATGGGTAGCATTTGTGTTGGATTTGGGTGCCAATGCAAGTGGTTTAATTGTGTTTCAGATACCAACAGGTTGGCAAGGTCTATGCAAGACTTTGAAGTGTGACATCAGGACCTCATTAAATGGTTCTTTACTATAGACCTTTTGCAGACGTGGTCACGTGACCACTTTTTGGTGATCACCATGTGCTCATCACAACCATGTGACAATTAGAAATGTCTCAAATTTATCAATTCTAATCGATGAAAATGGGTAATTATGACCTAATGTGATCATTTAAGATAACCCTATCACAACTTTTGTTCTAAATTCTTTTTGATGTAAAATAGAAACCATTTCAGAGTGATCACCAATATGGCATCCGGTCCCTGTTTCGGCTGTGTGACGTCATCTTCATAATGTCTATAGTTTGGGTTTCCAATAAAAGGAAGGATTGAGTAAGGAAACCAAGAAACAACCCTTGGGGCTGTGAGAGATGTCAAGGTCAGCAGGGATTGAGGTAAGCTGAGTCCAACCCCCTACTGAATGTGGTAACTTCTGATGCTCCAATGAGTCCAACTGACACTTTCCACTCAGGGTTGCAGACGCCCTTTAAGTGCAAAAGGGTGAAAGTGTCGCTCAGTGGGTCAGCATAGGGCTATAGGTCCCCTACCAGGCCTCTGGTCGGTTTGATAAGGAATTAAAGAGGAATTAACGGAAGGTTGTGCCTCAGAACATAACGAATCTATTTTTCATGGCACATAATGGACATCTATAGGTTAACCTTTTGGAGGTTTTGGGGATCCCTGCCACAGTATTTGGGTCTGTAACAAAGGTACCCAAGCAAGAATATGGTGTTATTTTAATGTTGCATTAAAGTTCTGTTTAGTTCTGCTTTGGTTCTTGTTACTTTATTTTGATCGCGGCCAAAAACATCTTTAGAACTTAATATTGCTACGACACACTTAAACATTATTGTGATGTTCCTGTAACAATCTTTCACATTATGATAATGTTATCATAACATTCTTTATTAGTAAGATTTCAACTTTATTCAAATACAATGTTATTAAAACATTCTTATTTGTAAGTCTCGACTTTACCTAAAATAACGTAACTGTTACTTAAAAGTTGGGTAGGTTGCAGACTAACTAAAATAGAATGATCACAGAACATGCTTGTAACGTCGCTGCTTGCCTGGGTTAGGACTGTAAGAAAGGTTTAAGTGATCCTACAGGGTGGTTGTCTTTTTAGTTACATTTTTCATCATGATCTGGTTAATTATTACAATTAATTACTCAATCGTTTTGTACTTGGAATGAGGATTTTTGTCTAAACTCAAACTACCAGTGGGTGACTATTACAGGAACTATTAGTACTAATTATAGAGCAACTGACAAAAACATATCACGCAGAAGAGTAAACAGTGCCTTGATGACTTAAACATCAGATAGAACACTGATAAAAATATGATGATAAATAACTTATCACTAATCTAAGAATAATTATTGGTAATTATAAGTCAGGAGGCGTTTTTGTATACATCTATCTTTTAGTAGTCTACACCAGGTAGTTACACCAAAAATTAAAGAATCCTGTGTTGGTGTTAGACAATGATGGTAACTCTCCCATGCAAGAAGAAACTATATTTTCACTTCCTCACGGTAATGATGTAAGGGGTAGGCTTATTCACATATATATGTTCATATGAATCATGCTATAGTTAATGTAGTCACCATGCGTCATTTCAGTCTCCGTACACTTAAGTATCCGTTCTCGTATCATTAATCATTTACCATATGATATCAGAAAAATGAACTCTTATGGCAAAGATAATTAAGCTGTGTTATAACTTAGTTAGTATAGTTACTGTCATTACATAATAAATGTCTGATGTCACCCTAGCCCTATACAGATAATAATCTGAACAAGAGAATGTAAAAATGACATATAAGTCAACCCTGACTTCCAGACTGTCAATAAAAGATCTACTACTACTACTACTTTTAATATAGGACAAATTGTAGGCAGAATTAGAAATCATCTGCTAGTAAAATAATGAAATATATGTATATATAATTCATCAAATATAATAATATTTCATACAACGTAAGGGGTCACAACCGCTTATTAGGTGCATCCGAGTGACACTCGATCCGCCATTCCCCTCGTAGTTGTTTGACGAAGAGAAAAAGTGAGCAGGACATTTCCGACAAGAAGAGATTTGTCTGTTTGAGGTGGCCAGGAGCCGGCCACGAGGGGTTGGGCCTGGTTCATCAGGGCAGTAAAGGAGAGTATTGACATTTTCCCGCACCTGGCGGTTAGCATTCTGAGGAGCCGGCCCCCCGTGTTGGGACGAACTTCTCGATTTCCAAGCCTGAAAAAGTGCGGCCTGAGGGGTCCGAGGGATGGGGATTTGGCGGTTGGGTGTTTTGGGATTGGAGTCGCTGTATGATGCAATAGAAAGATAAAACATTCATACTGATATTACGAGTCATGTTGCAAATTCTAATGAGCCATGCATATGTTTTTTGTTTCTTTTCCGTTCTAATGTATTTGTATTTTGGGTCAGCGATATCGATATAGCCGATCTTCCCATTGATTACCCCCGCTTACATGATGTCACGATGACACCAAGTGTGATAATTGGTGTCAAATACAATTAAATGGATGTACGTAGAACTTAACACTTATCGAACTTGTTTAATGAAAGGTGACTCAGTATGTTGTAACATCTTTCTTTTGAAAATGATCTTACTGTGGTAGTTAGGCAGTGGATGCAACGAATTCTGTCTCCTTTGCGCAATAAATACCCAACAATAATTTTCAGATTAAAAGCAGCTGGCAACCCGAGGTAAGCTGTTGCTACTGCTGTCTCTTGCTCAGCAATAGGTGGTAACATACTATTCCTGCTCTGTGTAAACGCGCATCTGAATCAGCTGAACATTGCGTACCTAGTAAAATATCTGAATGAAAAAAGAAAGTTCACGGGTAGAACTTCCCAGTTTGGAGCCCCCACTACACACAAGAGGGGGAGCCCCGGCCGGCGACGCATTATACAACCGCGGATTCATAACCAAAATTTCCGACATAAAAAGGGTGGGATAAGGTGGACAATGGGTGGTCCCCGCAGTCACCCCCGGCACTCCCTGACCCCTCACTCCTCCACCGGCCGACGGGGCCCTCCGCGGGCAGGTCTCGCCGAAAAACGAGATCACGTGACCGCGACGAGATGGGGGTTTACCTATGGAAGCTGTTGGATTGGGGCTGGATCTTTCCGGTAGAATTAGCATAATTCAATGCCTGTGTGTTATGGTATAATTTGCTTTCTGATGTGATGTTATCTCCTTTCTTTTTTGTTCTGAGATCCCCGCATATGAATACGAACATATTCTATAAAAACGTATCATGGTTCACTGCAATGTAATTATATTGGTGATCATCTTGCACTTTGGAGAAAAGCTGATTTCACAATCAGTCCAACTTTGTCCATATATTTGCAATATGCAATATCTCCCTTTCCCTATCTGTATTTATTGAGCATGCATATACATTAAAACAATCTATACATCGGAATATTTCATTTTTGAATCCCATTGATCAATTAGAATTGAATTTACTCTCATGTGTAGGTTTTTAAAACAACGACGAAAGAAACAAAAAGAAAAACAATGTAAATGTACGGGCCGTGAACGCTTCAGGAATATATAAAATATTTATTGTAAATCCAACGAACTTTGCAAAATAGTAAATCCAATCTCGATGCTCAAAGTTACAGACGCGGAAATAAAAAAACCTCTGCCCAACATATCTGCCTTTCAGTGCGAGGTCCCTATCTATATTTGTTCAAACAGTGAGGCAGTCATATCAACTTTCCTATTCCAGGTGGAGTTAGGTGTATGTAAGTTGGCAGTTCTGGAGTAATTCACGTCTATATTAGTTGCAATATCTGAAAGAGTACAACGCAAAAATCCCCAGTGCACTCGGCCTTCCTTTGTCCCTGACCCCGCTGGTTTGAATTATTGTTTCATTAGTCGCATTCCTGTGGTTATAATAGCGGGAGTTTTTCGCCAACTTGTTGCCAGATATAGCCTGAATGGTTATTTTTTCCTGCCACAAATCATACACAATAAGTGTCATAACTACTACAGGTCTCTCATGGGGAGTGCACTTTATAACCTTAGTGCATGGGTTATCACATGAGAGCTCATTCAATATGTACTGTACTCAAATCATTCATAGCGGAAAGATAGGCAAGTGCACTTATTATCGCTCAGCAAAAATGCTTTCTTACATCTATATCCCCATATTTCAATAAGAAGGTATCTTAAGTTTCGGACCTTGAATAAGAATACATCTTAAGTTTCAGTCCTTACCACCCCACCTATAAAGGCTAGGTACCCTAGGACGCAGTAGAGGATCAGGGGTAAAATTGATAATGGGACAATTGAAGCCATTTTTGCCATTCATGAAGCAAAGGTGAATGGGGTCCAAGCAAACCTGATGGGAATACATGGTATTGGCTCCTTTAAAGCCGAGGGGATCTAACCAAGCCTGAGGGGCAAGGTTTGTGCAAAGAACCATAGCACAATGCCCCAAAAGCATGGCCCTAGACCCTTAAATTCTACAAACGACATGGGCCATTTCTTAAAATCGACATGTGACATGAGGCTTAGTGACATGAGTGAAAAAATGAATGACATGACATGGCTTGTTTCTTAAATTCGACATGGGTCATATAAGCATCTTAGACACGGGGAGTTAAGCGACAGGCGACATTGCCATTTCTTAAGTTCGACATGCAACATTGGCACCCCCCCATCCAGAGCCCCAAAAGCAGTCGGTGGTGGCCTCGACAATACTCATAGGACTATTGTTAAGGCTACGTCCTACCCCCGTGTGCTACTACACGTAGGCCAACCGCCGCGTGTGTAGCATGTGAATTACCCACCAACAAAGCCCACAGAATACAGCCTGGAGATTGTGGACTGGGATCTTGTTATTATGGTGATTACATCCTCATATGATTGGGGCAAACATAACTCAGAGTCACTACAAAGCATCAAAGGCTTCCTGCGAAGAAAGCTGAAAATACTTTTGGTGTTGCGGAATTATTTCCACAAAAGCCAGACCATGTTTGCGTACGATGATTAGGTTATATATTGTAAGATTTTGCGCAAACTTAAAGCATAATAATGTTGTCAATTTGCACAATACCTTAGGAGAAAAAGACATTTGTCATATTACAGTAACTGTGTTTTTTCCCCTCAAAGATTCATATTTATATTAATTCCTTTGTCGCCATTGTTGCCTGGGAAATTTTATTTCAAAAGAAAGCCACTTGAAAGGGGGAAATGGTGACTGGTAATGAAATCTGGTTAGATAAGGTCTAATCTTTTTGAACTGGTACATAGCCAAGCAATCGCAACCGAAATTATTTTCACCTTTTTCAATCAGGATAATCTAATCATGTTTGCTCTATTTGAAATGGACAGATGTTCAGTCACAACCGCAGATGTTTTGTATCCATTAATTTTGATGTTGACCACTCATTAAGAGATTTCTGTGATATATCAACCAAAGGAGGATAACCACATCTAGATGGAGCACGATGTTTAGTATAATACTTCCTGCAGTCTGCAACCTTCTCTAACTTTACTTAATATAGTATTTGAGGTTTCTTTGATATCCTATCTGGAGGGTAGCCATACTTAAAAGGAGCATCTCCTGAAGTTTATGAGATACCTCCCAGGTATCCCCACTTTTTCTCTTAGTATACTAATTTTCTCAATAGTTTCCATCATACGTACTCCATCGTTACTTAAGATAACGTTAGTATCTAAGAGTCCCCTCCTTCCACAGTCTGATCATACTATACATACTGCAGATGTCGCAGCACCCTGAATGATTCTGATTTATTCTTGGGTTTTTCTTGGAGACTCCATATAGTTTCTGGGTATGAGAGCGGCCCCAATAATTGTCCCTAAACGACCCTAAAGTCTCAAGTGTCCTGCCCCACCATCTGAGGTTAGTTCTCAGGGGCCGTGTATAGTCACGTGACCCTCTGTTGTGTCCCAAGTAAACTTATACACGTGTGCACCCACTTGCATTCATACACACACACACACACACACACACATGCATACATACATACATACATACATACATACATACATACATACATACATACTTTCACGCATGCATGCATGCATACGTACATACATACTAACGAACACACATACACATTTATATTGTTTGATATATATGTATAAAATACATTAAAAATCATACATGTATATATCATCATAAGGACACTTATATGTACATGCATATCATATGTACTAAAGGGAGAAACAGGCACTTCTGCTTACTCTTTCATATAAATGTGGTGAAAAGATGATTGAAAACAATATAATTGCAAAGAAACATACATGCCTATCATTTTTTTCCAATATTCTCAATAACTTTAATCCTATCTGCAATACGAAACAGATGACCAAAAAAATGATGATAAATAACATGATCATGAATCAGTTTTAACATGAATCTTAATTAACAAAACTTTCCATTTTGTTTTTTCAGGTATCATGTTCACAGATGGAGAAGTTTGGCGTGAACATCGTCGATTCGCTCTCTCCTGCATGCGGGACTTTGGGATGGGCAAAATCAGCCTGGAGTCCAAGATCCATGAGGAGGCTCGGATCCTCATAGCGGAGTTAGCCAAGCATGACTCTGCCCCTGTCGACTTCGGCACCTATGTCCCCAAAACCGTGTCCAATATCATCTGTTCAATCATCTACGGGTCCAGATTTGACTACAATGATGAGTATTTCCAGGTACGTTATACAATACCTTTGTAACTCTTACTGCCACGAATAAATTTCTACTTGAGTAGAAGAGTCACCCTGTTGAAGTAGACTAAGCATATGATAATTTTGTTGTTAATTTCATTTGAACTTTTCTTTTAAGATTTCATGGGTGGTTACATTTAGCTATGTCATATTGATCATACATGTAGGGAATAATGACTCAAAAAATTAAAGCTGTGTCATTTGTTAATATTTTTCCTAAAATCTTTCAAAACCGATCTCAAATTTGTTAAGGTTCAAGTTAGAACCTGTGATCATGATGAGTTATCATTAAGAGATTTGAGGATGTGAGATTCAGAGAGGTGTGAAATCATTGATTTTATTAAGCCTTCCATTTCCAGAAATCTTAAAGTGTTGGAATATAATACTAGGGCATAAAGTCAGTAATAGTTTTCTTTGTAAATTAAAACAAACATTTAGAAATTTCTTTTCCCTGCAATACAACATAAAAAATCCTCTTTTTCCCCTATTTCCAGGCTGCCCTTGCTGCCCTTGACCAAAGCAGCCGGAACCAGACGTTATACGGCATGATCCAGTTTCTGCCCTTCCTGGAGTTCCTCCCCAACGTACTGCCCAAAGACGCCATGTTGATGAAGAACGTAAAGATGCGGGAGGAGTATGCGGAGAAGCAGTTGAGAGAACACAGTGAGACCTTTGACCCCCATAACCCTCGGGACTTCATTGATGCCTACCTCTCCAGGATGATGATGCTGCGAAGGAGGGGAGAGCCCACAACATTTGAAGGTTAGTTTTGGGGAACAGTATTCTCAGAAAGAAACATAATTATGATCTTCATATTGATGTTCTTTTAGCCAAAATTGAGAACTTTTATTTTAGAATATGCAATAACTTTTACATTCATTTTCAAAAACATGTACACATAATGCCTTTGTTATAATTTGATATACTTTAATATTGTACATAGAACCTTTCATCTTTTATCTCATCAAAATATTGTATGTAAATTAGTAGAATATATATATTCTGTTACTTTACACACACACACACACACACACACACACACACACACACACACACACACACGGATACATGTATCTATACAGACGTACAATAGGGAGTTTCAGATGCCACAACCCATCTGGATACACACACACACGTATCTGGACACACACACACACACACACACACACACACGTATATATACATACGTACAATGTTACAAGATTTAACACTCTTTAATGTACACCTTTTTTGTTATAGATAAAACCATTATCATGTATTACTATTCCCCCCCTCTGCAGAGCGCCAGTTAAAGCGGACCATCCAGGACCTGTTCATCGCGGGGTCGGAGACGGTCAACACCACCCTGCGCTGGGCCTTCCTCTTCATGGCCCTCAACGAGGACGTCCAACACAAGGTGCACCAGGAGATCGACGCCGTGGTGGGCAGCGGGAGGCAGCCCACCATCAAGGACAAACAGGTGAGGAGGGCCCCCTAAAATCTGAAGTCCTCGCTCAATTCCTATACTCAACTAACTTAAGTCCATTTTAAGGACGAATTGGTGTAAGGGGCTGGGAGTTCATTTCATTTTTTCATTCATTAAACCGTATTCACTGAGTGATTATCCATTATATAATCACAATTCATAAACTGTTCATTACATAAAGCCAAACACAATTCAAATATGTAAATGTTACAAGTATATTTCAATAAGACTTTAAAAACGTTAAGGTCTAGATTAACTTGCCCTAATCAAATAGGCTTGTATTGATTTCATATGGAAATCTGTAATCAAAATATATGACGCTGCACATGAATTAATAGACAGCACTAGTCTGATGTTTGATAACAGTTTCTGAGTACTGTAGTTTCAAATGCAATTGCATAACGAAAACTTCGTAAATCACCCTTAACCTCCCGTCACTGCCCACCAAACCTATCGTATCTACCGTGATGTTAAAAGGTAAAATTAGACCGAAAGTATTGAAACGCAAACTCAATCAACATTCCTCTCATTTCAGCACATGCCCTACACCCAGGCGACCATCCTGGAGTGCCAGCGGATGGGGAACATCGCCCTGTTCTCAGTGCCCCGCTGTACCACCGAGGACACCATCGTCGGGGGGTACCACATCCCCAGGGGCACCTGGGTGTTCGTCAACCGCTGGGGGCTGCACGCCTCCCCCAGGTACTGGCCCAACCCCCAGAAGTTCGACCCACACCGGTTTTTGGACAAGAATGGGGAGGTCACCCAGCCTGAGGCCTTCTCACCGTTTGGGGTTGGTGAGTATTGGATCATGCCTATTGAATTAGTAGAGATTCCTTTCTTGTTGTTTTTTTTATTAAAAACTTGCCATTAACATAAAACATTACTCTCAGAAGCCATCTTAAGAATGTTGATTTGTTGTCTGATGATACATGTTGTAAAATATTATAGGGAATCTTTATCTATTTGTATTTTAAAAACAACTACAGGCTAAATCACGGTGCATTGTGGGTAAAATGTCCTTTTCCTACCCCAAGCCTTTAGGATGTAATTCTCCAATATTAGTGCCATTACCTTAGCTCTTCTAAGAGAAGAAATTTACATACCAATTCGACAGCGTAGGCTACAATAGCAGAGGGTTCAAAACTTCGATTCGACAGTGTACTGGTGTAGGCTATGCAATTATTTGTTTTCAAATTAAACTTCAATTCGAGAATGCGATCATTGGGTTCAAAACATCTCAATTCGGCAGTATAGGCTATAACAGTATTGCATTAAAATCTCCAATTAGACAGTATGGGTTATGAAATAATGTGGTTCCAAACTTCACTTCAACAGTACTAGGGTTCAAATAGGAAATTGCTCATCGATATTTTAATAACTGATGAACTAAAATTATTGTCTTTTCCTTCCGCAGGTCCCCGCAGCTGTCTGGGCGAGGTGCTGGCCCGTATGGAACTCTTCCTCTTCTTCACCTCCGTCCTCCAGGTGTTCCACATCTCAGTACCAGAGGGCGCCCCGGCCCCCTCCCTGGAGCCCCGGGTAGGGCTCAACATGTCCCCAAGGCCCTACGGACTCAAACTCACCCAGCGATGAGGGCCAAAAGGACAATGTGGAGGTATTCACTGATCCCAGGCAAGCAGTTATGCAATGGGAAAGTTCTGTGACCATAATTGTCAGGCAAGCAGCAATGCAACAGGAAAGTTCTGCGACCATACTGTTTTGGTCAGTCTGTTACTTGCTGAATTTATATGTAACTGTTATGTTATTTTCTGTGAGGTTGAGACTCGTTAAAGCAGAGTGTTATGGTGGAATTGCATTTTAGTGAAGTTGAGACCTTATTAATACAGAATGACGTGATCACGTTATCTGTAAGTGAAAGAACATAACAAGAATGTTACAATTACATCACAGTGCGACATTGCAACGTTAGGTTCCAGAGACATTATGGATGCCATCAAAATTATATAACAAGAACCAAAACAGAACTAAGCAGAGTGTTACTGCAATATTGTGATCATGTTGCATGCTTGCCTGGGTAAATAGGGGCACCAGACTACACTGAATGCAGGGAGAAATGGTGTCCCTTTGAGTTGTTTCTTTCCTGGTTTACAGAGAAAAATGGCCAGGAAAAAATAAGTTGTGAGATATGCCCTTTTTTGGGGGCTTGTATGGAATGGCAGCATGAGCCTTGTGCTCTATTTTCATAGGTACTATACAGCCCAGACAGGCTGACAGGGGTATCTATAGACAGTTCCTTAGTTGAACCATCGTATACCAGTCAATTGGCTCATAGATTGTGCCCCTGCTGCTGATTTAAGGCAAATTCGAGTTCCTAACGACTCAAAACATATTTGAGTCCTTAGCAGCTCAAATATAATTTGACTTATTGGCATTTCAAATATCATTTGAGGTATTAGCGATGGAAACAGTTTTGAGTTGTTAGCGATTGAAATGGAATTTGAGTTCTCCGCGATCCAAAGTGAATTTGAGTTCTGAACAATTTAAAGCAAATTGCAGTTGCTTTGAATTGCAGTTATAGGTTGTTCAAATGAAACAGAAGATATTAAAGGTACCCCTTCATGCTACATACCATTTGAAGGCGAATGTAAAATAGTGGAACCTAGCCAAGGCAGTGACGTCACAGAACGTTCTTATAACGTTTCAGAACATCATAGAACGTTATTAGAACGATTGTCTGGGAGTACACTTGGATAGACATTAGTTGACTAGTGAACCCTTGATGCGAGGCTCATACTTCAAAGCTTTTCAGTTTGGGAGGCTTCAAAACAGTTGAGCAATCTTGTATTCACATAACCAATTGAAAAAGTATTCATTGAATATATCGTACATAAACACTAATTAAAATTGATTTTAAAAGTGAAACAAAAACAGTTATAAAAGTACAACAAAAACACAACAAAATCAACTTTTAATTTGTTGACCATTGAAATGCTTGGTCAACTGGCAGATTTATGTATAAAAAAAGATATTGTGGCCGAGTAGAACATTGCTTGTGTTCTTGATGGGAAGTTCTTATTTATGACCAATCATAAGTAATGTCAATGTGACAAAGTATTCATCTTGGTTTATGAACACAATACTGAGTTATTGAGAAAATCTATAGATCTGGTCAGAAATAAACAGTTCATTTTGTGTTTTCCCTTCTTGTGTAATGGAAGAAGTTGGACATTTTCTTTGATTTTATAGACTACATAAACATTTTATTGTCAGATATGTTCACACTTAACAGAGCTGAACTTTGTTGAACTAACAAGAATAGGGTTCACTAGTCAACTAATGTCTATCCAAGTGTACTCCCAGACAATCGTTCTAATAACGTTCTATGATGTTCTGAAACGTTATAAGAACGTTCTGTGACGTCACTGCCTTGGCTAGGTTCCACTATTTTACATTCGCCTTCAAATGGTATGTAGCATGACCCCTTCATGCTACATACCATTTGAAGGCGAATGTAAAATAGTGGAACCTAGCCAAGGCAGTGACGTCACAGAACGTTCTTATAACGTTTCAGAACATCATAGAACGTTATTAGAACGATTGTCTGGGAGTACACTTGGATAGACATTAGTTGACTAGTGAACCCTTGATGCGAGGCTCATACTTCAAAGCTTTTCAGTTTGGGAGGCTTCAAAACAGTTGAGCAATCTTGTATTCACATAACCAATTGAAAAAGTATTCATTGAATATATCGTACATAAACACTAATTAAAATTGATTTTAAAAGTGAAACAAAAACAGTTATAAAAGTACAACAAAAACACAACAAAATCAACTTTTAATTTGTTGACCATTGAAATGCTTGGTCAACTGGCAGATTTATGTATAAAAAAAGATATTGTGGCCGAGTAGAACATTGCTTGTGTTCTTGATGGGAAGTTCTTATTTATGACCAATCATAAGTAATGTCAATGTGACAAAGTATTCATCTTGGTTTATGAACACAATACTGAGTTATTGAGAAAATCTATAGATCTGGTCAGAAATAAACAGTTCATTTTGTGTTTTCCCTTCTTGTGTAATGGAAGAAGTTGGACATTTTCTTTGATTTTATAGACTACATAAACATTTTATTGTCAGATATGTTCACACTTAACAGAGCTGAACTTTGTTGAACTAACAAGAATACAGGAAAAAAAGAACAGTCAGTTGGTGGCAGAAATGTTTAGGTTTTTGAGCTGTTTCTTGTGTCCCAGATCTATGATAAATATGCAATAGAATGTCTGAGTTAGGTTCGGAATTTTAGATTTCCGAATATTTAAAAAACGTTATCTGTTATAATGTAAAACCCTGCAACCATCAAAATAAATGTTTCACTGTTGGTTATGCAATGGGCCATTGATAGGTTTGCATAAGGTTTCCTGTTTGCATTTTGATTAAGTAGTAAGCATGGTTAGTTAAGATGACAAATGTCCTTTTTGGACAAAATATATGAAGAAACATTTGGGGGGTCGACCAAGAAAAAGTTACGAAAAATCGCGTCCCACGAAAAGTGTTAAAACCCACGATAGCTAAATTTCCTATCATGGGATTTAGGAAACCAAAAATTTGCGTGGTTTTTTTTTCCATCTTTTTTTCAAAATTATACCATCTCAAATTGTCCCAATGTATTTCAAACACACATTGGAACGCATTTTAGGCAAAAATATATATTGGGAATGATTTTAGTATGGTTTTTCACTGAACTTTAAAGTCCATGAAGTTTTTGTACATTTTTTCTGGGGGGAATTTTCTATCGTAGCCACGAAAAATTGGGAAAAACGCCTCTACGAAATTTCGTAACTTTTTCTTGGTCGCCCCCCCTGATTAAGTTGTATCTTGTACCATTATCCAGTGTATCTGCTATAGAGATTTAGTTACAATGAAAACTACAATTTTATTTTCTCAGCTAATATGTTTTTATTTTTGTTTGATTAGAAATCTAAATATTATCATGTAGCCAGAGAGACAAAGAATTTGGTGACTATACCAACATTCTGTTAAGAAGTTGATTTTGAATGTGTAATTATTCTTTTTATTTGTTAAGACCTTAAAATAGATGAAAGCCAGTGAAATATCTGGGTGGATAAACTGAGAAGAATTAGCTTATACAGATGAATTTAAACATGGTACAAATAAAGAGTACAAATTCATATGTTGAAGACTTGGCAGCAAAATGTTCCTGCTAAGATAACAATTATATTTTTCCATAGCCATAATTATGTTCTATGTATGTGTCTACGTCCTGAGTGAGGTAAAAAATCTCATCAAACAAAAAATATTTATTTTCTACTTAGTTTCATAAAAATAAGAAAGAAATAGTTTGCTTTACTCCAATGTCAAAGAATCATAGAATCAGCGAAAATAAAGATATTCTGTTTCAAGTTGTATGCAATGGTGGTCTAAAGATTAGGTTCATTCCAGATAAATTGAGTTCATTTTAGTAGAAGTGAAAAATAGTCTCTATTGTTTGTTTATATCTACTGATATATCAGGGATTATAGCAAGGGAAATGGCTGGAAATTGTAACTTAATCTTGTTTTAATGATGTGTTGTATTTGTTTATTTCTCCATGATGTCGAGAGTACCGGTGGTTTCAGATGGGGTGGTTTGTTTTTATTTTGACATGTAAAATAAATATGGCACAAAATATTACTTACGTAAACCGCCAAATTTAAACAAGTGATACACAACAAAACACATGTGCCCCACACATGTGAAACCTACGCAAGATTGTTTATTGGTGGATTTCTCTGTGAATAGCGATTGAATCCAACTTTGCTTCCAGACTTTATGGTGATTAAAAAGGATAAAATTGAAGTAAAATAGAAATAGGAAAAATGTCATTCAGAGCACAGGTTGGCCATTTAGTTCATTATATGAAAAACAATCATTAAGTGTTTTGCAGAGGAAAAATGATAAATTTACAAATTCAGAAAAAGGATTATATAAATAGATCATAATGAAAATAATAATTATATTTGAACCTAATCTGTCTGTCCAAAATGCGCATATGTTTCAGCCCATAGTCTACTCCTAATCAGGGAATATAATCAAAACATAATTTTATTTATGTATGTATTTATTGTGAATATAGATATAACGTCTCACCTCATATTATATAGTATTCTTGAGAAGGAAGAGAACATTCATTTATAACAGAAATAGCTTTTTGAACTTATGTATGCAAGTAAATAGCGTGAAATGGGTTAGATTTTCCTTGGTCAGATTGTGGTTGAAATTGTTTAAATCTTAAAATATGAGTTAAATGTGGCATTCATTCCGTACGCACCTCAATATTGTGATCGAAGACTGTACATAGCGTTATATTAAAGTTGTATTTTGTCTCATACCTAGATGATTTGAACTTGATGTCATATTTTGTTACCTAACACTGGATACATGTAGATACGTATCCATGTAGATGATGTGTAAATATTTGTATAATAAATGCTTTTGTACAAAATGTATACTGTAATATAAATATATTTTTCAATATTATATACATGTGTTTGTTTATCGTTTTTTCTCATATATGAAGGAATACCAACGTTTAATAAATTGAATACTGGCAAACATACAAACTCTTATCTTCGGTGTTTTTATTGTCATTAAAGTGTTTTTTTTCTATAGTTAGTTAGCAAATGCATATATCCACGCAATTTAGTGAAGGAGATATAGGGCCTATCAAATGGGTTTGCTAGAGTAGCTTAAAGAAAACCTTGCACATAATAGTTTGTTCTAGGACACATACCCCCCAGACACTTACCCCCCAGACACTTACCCCCCGGACACTTACCGCCCGGACAGTTACCCCCTGGACACTTACCCCCTAGGACACTTACCCCCTAGGACACTTATCCGCTAGGACACTTACCCCCTGGACACTTACCCCCTAGGACTCTTACCCCCTAGGACACCAACCCCACAACCTTAGCTTATAATGTAAAGGTAATTATGTGGTAAGAACTTAGTCTTTCTAATGAAGCAAACTGAATAAATATCCCTCTCTTCTAATAGATGTCTAGGATTCATACCTAAAAGGCTAACTCATCCCTACTCAACAGTTAGTGGATGGGGAAATGTCAAAACGCGTGTCACCCATTTGGACGTCAAGCTAATTTTAATCCCTGTTGTTTTAGGCACCAGTCACCGGCCCCTGGTCCTAATTGGGCTCATGAGGGGTGGGTCCCACCAGACCCCACTTCCACAGTTTTTAATAATAGAGAGTAAACACATATATATCCTATTCCTAGTCACTATATTCCACAGTTTTTAATCATGGGGAGTAACTAAATATATATCCCTATCTTCTGATAGTTCTTTAGGATTCATACCTAAAAGGCTAACTCGTCCCTATTCCTAGTCACTATATTCCACAGTTTTTGATAATGGGGAGTAAACTAGATATACATCCCTCTCTTCTCATAGTTCATTAGGCTTCATACCTAAATACACATACTTAAATTCAACATGTGACTGTTTCACATCACCCTCGAGAGCCCCCTCCCAGGGGAGGGCCACTGGTCCCATGGCCCAAAGTAAACATGAGAGGATTAATGGATGTCTATTCGAAGACACCCCGTCAAAACATCATTCGAGGGAGTTCTCCAAGGTTGGGGGGTAAGTGTCCTAGGGGGTAAGTGTCCTAGGGGGTAAGTGTCCTAGGGAGTAAGTGTCCTAGGGTGTATGTGTCTGGGGGGGTAAGTGTCTGGGGGGTAAGTGTCTGGGGGGTAAGTGTCCTGTCACCAATAGGGTTCCAATGAATTTCTTTGAGGATGGAATATACATCAAGAAGTATTAATGTTAGAAATATTCTAGGAATATTCCAAATGCAGACAGTTATAAGACTTTAATATTCGGTCTTCTTTGTGTTTTAAAGGAAAAACCCCTAGTTTGTGACGTCACAAAGACACTAATTGGGAATCTTGAGATTTCCATGAAAGGGAAACCCAATTCACTATAGTATAAAGAAAGGAATTTTAGCTGCAGCATTTTATATTTATATTAGACCACAATACAAGCTATGAACACTTGTATCTTTTACTCACCGAAATTCATTCAACTACCTGAGATTCCCAATTTATTTTGAAAGGGATTTCCCTTAATTATGACTTGGCAAGAACAGAACTGAAAGCCAGGAAATCGGGGAATTCCTAAATATCAATATTTTCTACTCTTTTTTTGTTGTATTTGATAGACGGCGAAAGACGGTTCCTATCAATGACTATAGGTCTGCTGGTTAAGAAAGGACCAATTTTGTTCATGTGACTTAATTTGATAAAGAATCGGATATATGATTATTAATCTTTGGTTGATTAAATATACTTTGAGGATGAAATGTTACAAGGAAAATATGTTTGAAAATGCTCAGATATAGATTAGATATTCACAGGAACATATTATGACTTTTATCTTAGGGCATAAAACATTTTACTTTTTAAGTTTATCGGTCCTTTCTTGGTCAGCAGACCTATTTTATAGTAACAAGTACATTGGAAATATAATTAAAGATACCTCTACATTCAGCAAAAGAAAGTTCTGCATTTCCTTTACAATCTCCCACATCTAAGAAATGGTTTGTAGTAACGATACGTTCTAACAACATTCTAAACCTGACACTCTTTCTCGAATCCGACACGTGATAAAACTGTGAGAGAAAAAAAACGAGTTTAAAAAAAGTCCATTGACACGTGTTTACAACTTGTATCAGTGTAACTTTATTCTCGCCACGCAGACAAAGTTACAACAGAAATTTTGTTTAGGACAGACTGTCGCACATTAAAAGAGCTTTGATAAAAAGACCATGATTAATGGGCAGGTCTTGGGAGTATCAGGCGCTTAGAAGTCTGATATCTATCGTTGGTGCCGCCACTGACGGTACTAGATTGTGGCCTTAGCTTGAGATGTTTTGAATGTTTAAGTTTTCCTCTTTTTTTTCTCTCGAAAAATCAAACAAGAGTGGTTGATGGCCCTTTTAGGTTAAATTATATCTATGATGTAAATTAAACTTTTCAGTCTGGTTTAAAATATTTAAAAATAAATGTGCAAATAATATCCGTACATTTCTTCTAAAAGCAAGCTTGAAGAGGATTAAATCTAAAAGAAATATGTGAAGGATACGTATACCTTAGGTGTTAATAACATGAAGGGATCTTTAAACAACTATAATGATTATACTGACTTAATATTTTGGCCTTCCTTTCTTTTATACAATTTCACCCACCCACCTGATGCAGTCTGCCGTACATTATAAAGTGGCACTCAGTGGCAGATCCAGGGTGGGGGTGGGGGTGGGGGGGGGGGGCTGTCCGGGGGTCCCGAAGCCCCACCCTCCCCCTACTTTTTTCTCCATGTTTGTAGGAGGAAAACACTGTGTCGTGTGCATAAATGCACGTAGCTTTACTACTTAACCCCAGGACCGTATAAGGTTTCTTAACTGGAACATTTCCTTATAATTTCAATAATTTTAACCCCAAAAAAGGAGGTGGCGAGGTACACCAAGTGGGGTTTTTCAACTTTTTTTTAAAGGGTTTTTACATTGATTTTTTTTTAAAAAGGAAAGGTGGTACACTTTATTTTGAGATTTACATTGGGGGGGGGGGGGCTGAACCTTTTTGCTAAACCTCCCCCACCATTTCAAATCCCCCCACCATTTCAAAATCCTGGATCTGCCCCTGCCAGCTATATCTGACATGCACCGTCATCCTTTTGAATGTTAAAATGGATGAGGTAGTACATAAAACCTATATTTAAGTCAATGTAGGAAGAAAGGTTTTTAGTTCTATGATGTCTTCACAGTTCAAAAAGGCAGATGGGAAGTGTTCTGCGCCAAGTATACATGTATGTGCTGCCACCTGGTAGCTTTGACCAGCATTAACTGCCACAATTGTAATCTTATGAATTAATCTCATTTGCTTGCTAGAGGCGTCACCTTGTGAAAGTTTTCTGAAATGCACTAGAATTGGATAAAATGAATAATGATCTATAGGCCTACTCCTTTTTCATGAGCTGTGCAGTCCACGACCTTGCTTACGGTACTATTAGCAGGGGCGGACCCAGGAATTTGTAGAGGGGGGCCCAAAAACATGAATGTACAGGGGGGTGGGCCCCCCATCAAACATGATTTAACAGGGCAAGGGGGGGGGGGGCCAAGGCCCGTCCGGCCCCCCCCCCTGGATCCGCCCCTGGGCCTTAGGGCTTGTGGCAACTGCAACTGGTTCGCTGCACTTCATATAGGTTAACTATAGGAAAACCCCAAAAGGTTGTTTCAAATTAAACCCACCAGGGTGGTGTCACTCTTAATGAAAAATATGTGTACATAATGCTTTCTCAATATGAAAGTTGGCCTCGGCACTAACTTCAATCTGTACTTCAGAATACAAGAAGACAGAAAGAGCATAAAAAGAAACCCTATCAGGCAGGCTTGCCACGACGTATAGGCTAAGGTATCAGGATAAACCATTCTTTCCTGTTCTATAATATGGTGAAAATTCCCGGGTAAACGTCCCATTAGGTTATACATGTCTTCATATGTAAGTATGTCGTTTTCTACTGTATGATATTAGACTTTATTATACCTTAGTGTGATACACGTTAAGTAGTTAAGAGTCTAACGCATGAATTATCATACTCATGTGATAACCTGCCTTTTATCACACTGCAGTGTGATACAAGAAATAGTTCGCGTGGGAAAGGCACAAGAATACAAAGTTCGCACAGCGTGAACGGCCGTGAAAACATAGTCCGTGGTTATGCATAATTTAACGCATATTTTACCTTAAATATATATATATATATATATATATATATATATATATATATGTATGTATTTATAATAAAGAGGCCTCCTAAGGGAATCCACGATGAGCAGTGCAGGGATAGTGCAGCGCCACTCACAATATGATATTCCAGCCCTTCCCACCATATACAGATAAATGCCCTTTAAAATCCCTAGTTGTATGTACACCTTTTTAGGAGCATTGGACCATAGCATCATCATTATGTAGTGATACAGTATTAGATAGTATGGCAAGGAAATACAGTATATTGCAACTTCCTTTTCATATGCTACAAAATGCCTAGTCTCCCCGACGGGGAATTGAACCCCGGTCTCCCGCGTGACAGGCGGGGATACTAACCACTATACTATCGAGGACTGCCTGGAAGTGGCTCTACGTGTTCTGAAACTTATTATGGCTTACAGGTGTCTGGACGATGACTGCACGTACATTTTAGTAATAAGTTGCACACATAATGATAAAGATAATTTTTGGTCACTGCTTTTTAGAAGTAGGCCTACCATATTATATTTCTACAACTCTATAATTTGACATCCCTCACGATAAAACATCCTTGCTTAACTCAATTCTTTATGGAACATGGAAAATTAATATCAAAGGTATTGTTATTGTCTTAAGTGTTGTTTTTTGTCGAAAACTAATCTTTGTGTTGTGTTCTTTGCAAAATAAGAACATAGCTTTGGTAAACATTGAGCTTGAACAGATTGATTCCATTTGGATTTTTTGCTGTACATGTATATTTTCTGTGTTTGATACATAGACATCTACATAATAGGCTTAGGTATTTGGGTTTTTAGATTCAACTAGATATCAAGTTAACAGAGAAGAAAGCAAGAGCTCATCACAAAGCATTTGAAAAACAAGGTATCAGGCACACTATTGCCACCTGGTGAGAAAGAAGGGCATTTATGATTTTCAAAAGAAGGTTTTGTGTGTAGGTATACACATTTTTTCATTTGTGTGGCGCCCTGCTAGTGGATATATATTTCCGAACTTGGTTACTTGATTCCAATGGAATCAGGCTTAGAGTTTTGGGTACTAGGCGTCTATGAGAGGATCCACTGCACAGACTCATGGGAAAGGTGTATATAAAATTTATACTTAATCCCAATTAATATCAAGATCCAGTTTAGACATTAATTCTCCCAACCACGGATAGCTAATTCATTATTGAAGTGTACCTGCAGACTAGCCTAAATCAAGGTGCATTCTAGGAAATATGTAGACAAGTCACAAGGCTTATTAAGTAAAGACATTTTCAAAGATTCTTGGCATAACTTTGGTTTAAAATAATGGAACACTAGCTTTACTATTTTTCCATTTCATACCTAATGATATTTTATATCTTTCAAGTTGGTTTGAAAATTCATTCATTTCAAATAGAAATAAAGCAAATATTTGTAAATTGTCTATAGTTTTCCCTGAGTTTGTGTCTACAAAATAAGTCAAAATTAACCCGCAGGTGCCTAAAATACATCAAATCAGCTATCCGTGGTAGGGAGAACAGAACTCGTATATGAATGTACTGAAAACATCATTGTTAAAGCCATAACTATGTCAACGTTAGGCCTATTCCATCAGTCATCTTGACCTGTTTAGCCTTCTTAATCTTGATGTAGGTCTATCTAAACTACATTAGTATTGATTCAGGTCAGGCTGTAATAGATTTTAAGTTCTCTAAGAAAAGCTGAGTGTTGTATGTAAATCTTAGCAGCAGTTGGCTGCCCTATAAGACAAAATATCGATGTCAGATCATAAGAAACATATTCAATAAAAATACCGCTAACCACGAAGCAAATGTGCAATAATCATTAACGTTTAGATGCATATTATATAAAGGCTTATCAGTATACAGTAACCATATCCATCAGATTATCTATAGGTCTGCAGGGCAAGAAAGGACTGAAAAACTTGAGATATCAGGTCCTTCTACCTATCTAAAAAACATAGTGCTGTTAATAACGTTTTGATAGAAATAAAAGTGGTATATTTAGATTCAGTATATTTTTTTCAGTCATTCAATACCAAAATTGTTTGTGAGGCACAAGTATTTTAATAAAGAAATGGGAGTAGAATCTGACAAAGATGGCATAAGTTTTCAAAATGAGCATCCTCCCATGTGACATTGCTAATGAATATAATAACTAATGGGAACAAAGGGGAAAAAATATAAAATGTGTTCAAATGATAAATGGCCACAAATGACATGCAAAGTATGTTTAGAAAATTCAAAAAGTCATCAATCATGTACTCCCCCACCAGTAAACTTATGTGATTGATATAAAAAAACTAACTACAAATCTTTGGAAAATAGAACTGAAAATAGAACTGAAAAACAAAACCAGCCCTTTCTTGCCCTGCAGACCTATAGTAGTACTAGTGTCTATAATAATCCCTCGTCTTATTCAATACCTTTGGGCTAATCCTACTACACTGGTTATCCTGAGACGTGCATATTACATATGGTTAAAGTCTGAAATGAGACATATAGCACATGTCGGTTCTCACTTTTTTTTCATTTTCGACTTTAATATTGGCGTTATAAACTTGCGTTTCTGTAATTAAAGGAATGCAAGTGGCACAGGACACATCGTGGAATATAGCCTTTATGAACGCAAGCAAATCCTAGAAATGCTTGCTTTTGCTTCACTTGCGTTTTAAGGGCCATACCCACTAGGCGATTTTACCGTCGCTGGGCGACGGGCGATGGCAAAAACGGGCGTCATCGTCGCTGGGCGACGGTCAAATCAAGCAAGTTTGATAATTTATCGGCGATTTATCGGCGGTTTTTGTCGGCAATTGCATCGTCTGTCACCCTTCACCATGAACTCACGCCATACCAACGGGGAATCTCTCAGCAATTGGGATCGCCAGGCGATTGTGCGCGGAATTTTATGGCGACGGTGAAAAAATTAAGTGGGTATGGGGCTTAAATAAACGCAAGTACATGAACGCATCGTGGAATACAGGCTTTGGTTACCTATTTTTGACTAATTATTCTAAAGCATTCTTCATCAAAATGTTCACATTCATCATTCAGTGTTGCATGGCCTTGAACTGAAATTTCAGGGTTATTCTGCAATGAAAATAAAATAATGTAATATTTTGGGGTCCGATACCTCAAAATTGTTATTTCTGGGAGCAGGGCGGTGACGTAACCTCTTCCTTCACCGTTGTTACGTCGATCCGTTGACAGGTCACTATATAAACTCGGAGCGTAACCGTTGAATTTCAGTTGCTTCCACACCACCGACCTGTTCACATCATCTAATTTTAAATTTTAGCTTGTTGTAATAGGAGGATTAAATAAATATTTACTATATTTATATATGTCCAAACTAACCACCGTTGTTACTTGTTATTACTATTGTAACTAATTCATTAATAACAAACTCTATCCGGTAAATACCAGGTGGCACTCCAGTGGTCACCGGCATATACCTTTAAGACAATCACCCAATTGAAAAATTGCTAGTTTATTATTCGTTATCAGTGATCTTGTTTACCGTACATATTATTTTGTTCTTTTCTGTTACTCCCTCAGAGATTACATATTTGAGATTTTCATGCATATCATGTAAGAATAATATAGTTGATGTCACATATATAGTTGATATCATATAAGGGGTCTTCTATTAAGTACATACGCATCAAGGGGGAAGGGGGGGTCTGGGAACTTTGAAAATGTGTGTACGTACTAAATTCATACTTAAATTTCCTCGTTGACTTACCCTTGCTCAACATGCGCTATGTTTACTATGATAGAATCAGTGATAAAGCCATTCGAATGAAAACTGTCTTTTAGAAATAATTAATATTTTGAAAGGAGAAACAGCCTTTGACAGCAAATGAATTATTTGTGTAATTTATACCAGATCGACATATATCAACAATGTAATGAACAATTGCCAGTTGTGGTTGGAGAAAATAGTTATATTTGTTTATATTAGAACATGTTTCATTATTTCATTTAATCTTGTATTCTGGATTTGAAGTCTTTATCTTTGAATGTGAATAATCTGATTAAAGCGTATCAATCCATGATAATCATATTGAGGACATCATCCTAAAGAAAAGTGACAGTTTCCTATCTGATTTAATTAAAGGCCTGAAGGAACGCTAAGCAGATTAAACAATTCCTCGCCTGGACTTGAGCATTGAATTTCCCACATTTCATATTGATGTTCTACCGAAGATCGTGTAGTCACCTGCTTTTGGTGGGGACTTGCCAAAGAGTAAAAAATTTTGCAGTTGTGCGTGAAAATGTATATTGCTTTAGTACTTAGCCTATACCCGGACCCCCCTTTTCCAAAATCCTGTATCGCCCCTGCTAAATGATTACTCTACTTCTTCTAAAATGATGTCCTTTCGCATGTTGCTGCCTACATACTGAACTTTCTTCAGGTCTTACCAAGAACCAGCGAAATGGGCCATAACCAACCTGTCCATCTGGTTGCTGTTTTGTTAAACTGCTTTCAAAAGGACCTGTGGGAACCAGCGAATTGGGTCATGACCCCATTTCTTAGTTCCAGCCTCATCCTCCATGGTGTAGTGGTTAAGACCCTCACCTCCAAACCCAAAGGTTGTAGATTGAATCCTGGCAAAGCCACTTGTCATTTCCTAAAGAGAGTGAGGACATGAAAGAAGCATTTGGAAAGAAGTATTGCTTTAGTACTTAGCCTATACCCGGACCCCCCCCCCTTTCCAAAATCCTGTATCGCCCCTGCTAAATGATTACCCTACTTCTTCTATAAAATGATGTCCTTTCGCATGTTGCTGCCTACATACTGAACTTTCTTCAGGTCTTACCAAGAACCAGCGAAATGGGCCATAACCAACCTGTCCATCTGGTTGCTGTTTTGTTAAACTGCTTTCAAAAGGACCCGTGGGAACCAGCGAATTGTTCATGACCCCATTTCTTAGTTCCAGCCTCATCCTCCATGGTGTAGTGGTTAAGACCCTCACCTCCAAACCCAAAGGTTGTAGATTGAATCCTGGCAAAGCCACTTGTCATTTCCTAAAGAGAGTGAGGACATGAAAGAAGCATTGAATTCTCCCTGCCGCAGATAGCTGATTTTAATATTTCAAGGACCTAAATTATGACTGATCCTGTCGAGAAAATAATCTTCAAATAATTTTAATCAATCCATGTACAATGGATGAATTTTCAAACGACTGAAGAATAATAAATGTATAATGGATACTAATTTGAAAAATAATGAAAGCTAGTTTTTCACAATGTTAATCTATAAATAATACTAAAATTAATGAAAATTTCTATACTAAAGCATTGGGTTTTGTAGACATATAACCCAGCATGCATCCTGTTTTAGGATAACCTGCAGGTAAAACTCAAGAAACTGGCTATCCGTGGTAGGGAGCTAGAATTATGACTCCGGGCAATGAACTTTTCTATTATGGTATAATTGATATAGGTATTCATTACTCATTACCAAGGCAAGCAGCAACATAACAAGAATGTGCAGCAACTGTACTTTTTTGGTTAGTCTGAAAGCTGCCCAATTTTCACGTAACAAAAATGTTTTTTAGGTATAGTTAAGACTTACTAAAAAAGAAAGTTATAATAACATTAAATTTTGGTGAAGTTGAGACCTAACTAATAAAGAATGTTATAATAATGTTATTGTGACATGAAAGAACGTTACAAGAATGTCACAATAATGTTACAGTGCAACATTGCAACGTTAGGTTCTAAATACATTTTTGGGTGCCATCAAAAGATAACGTAACAAGAACCAAAACAGAACTAAACAGAACGTTGCTGCAACGTTATTATAACATCATATTTTTGCTTGGGTAATGTCCCTGTTGGGCAAGTTATTTTATGTTGATATGGGAGGGTTCACTGCGCAGGTTTGTGGGAAAGGTCACAGGTCAAAGGTCAAAGGTCACAGGTGTATATAATAACTTGAACTGTACATACATGCTCCAGCCCTCGTATGAATCAGTATTAAAAACCATAACATGCATGTGTCAGGGCTGAACCAAAATTAAACTTTTGCAGTGTAATACGGAAGGGAAATGTTGCATGCATTTGCATTAGTTTAGTAGTTAACCAATGTGTGGACCTCCCTTTCCGAACTGCTTGAAAATGCCGTGCGACCCCCTCCCCTCCCAAACAAACCTACAAACTGGCCCTATACACACATATGAGTGATACTCGCCAGGGTAAAGTCACCCTGCAAATGAATGAGGATTTGGAGCCAAGCACAATAGCTTCCCTGAAAAGAATAGGCTGTCCTTTGAAATCTCAGAAAACATAGGGCTATAAACACATTACGTGGGATTCACAGAGCTCTCAAATCGTGAAATCACGGGACTAGTTTTTTGCAGTGTGTACCTACCATGAAAGAGTCATTACCCCAACTCCTTCCCCTGGGCATTATGTTTATTTGTTGTCTGTATGTTGTCTGTATTTTGCAATGTTTGAGTATAATCCAGCAAGATTATTGGTCACATCATGAATTTGGCATGCTCATCAGAGAGCTGTATTATAGGAAAAGAGACAGTTTTTAGAGGTCTAGCAGGGGTAAGATTGGTTTTACAGAGGTAGCAGAGGGCCTATATAAGAAAGGAGGAGGGAAAACTAAAATATTGTTTTTTCAAAAAGTGGACCTGGCCCAGCTTGGGGAATAACATATACCCACGTCAACCCCCCCCCCCCCTGCATACGGGTTTGGTATGACTGCGCTGAAGAGGCAACTTACATAGTTGACCGATTTCAGGTCGTGTAGGCTACATGGTCTGATGACTCTAGGTGTACAGCAAAACCAAAACCAACCAAATACGTAAAGTAGGACGAGTGTTGGGTAGAGGTCAATTGTATACGATTCTACCTCAAGGGTTTGGAATCCTATAACAAAGGTTCGTTTGCTTCAGTTTATTCTCACCTAGGTCTACGGTAAGTGACAGGCACTGGAAATCATACATAAATCATCAAATGTTACTGCATTATAGGTGACTTTCAATATATAGGTCAGGAGAGAGGGAAAAGCAGTGCCGCCATATTATTGCATATATATTGTGAGTGTGATAGGTTATGTATAACACAGCTTCAAAGGGGGTATTTTCAAGGTACATATACATGATTGGATAAAGATTCAAGTTCCAAGTATTTTCCTTCCGGATAATTAGATTCTCAATTCCTGGAGCCGAATCTATAAAACAATTATGCATATTTCAGCATTTCATTCTCTTCTAGGTGACCATGGAAAGACCAAATCGCACGACTCTGCTTGCCGCCGTGGTGATAGGCTGTTGGTGTGTGGTGACGGTGTCAGGCATAGAGTCCCCACCAAACAGATACCCCCACAAGCCAACGGCAATGTTCCAGGAAAATCCCATGCATGTGTCAAAGTGTGACCCTGATCGTAAAATGAATGAACTATTTGATGAGAGAACAGCCCGAGAGAAGCTGACTGGTCAGGATTGGGTGGAAGCATCAATGAACCATTTCCGTCTCAGGAGGCACTACGCGTTTGCATGTGGTTCAGATAATGGTACTTATATTTTTGTATATATTTTTTGAACATTGATATCTCACTTAATATTTAACCTAGGAAATTTTTAGTACATCTTTTTGATATATAAAGGGAGGGAAGCGTGTCTGAAAATTTTGATATATATTTTAGTTAGGTTTTTATAAAATGTAGAAAATGAAAATGCATAAAAATCTAAAAAAGTTTCCCGTTTTTGGACGTTTTTGACAATAAAATCAAATCTAAAGCCTAAATGAAAAATCTGAGACACACATTCCTGCATATGATTGTTGTGAAGTCATATGTGACATTTTATTCCTGTAGGTTAAGTGATAACCAAGATACCGATGTTCAAAAAATAAAAGTGAAAAAATTAGTTTAAATTAGATGAAATCTCTTTATATATATATACTCCTTGTGAAATCAATAGATAGAGAAAAATGTGAGCTTTTAAATGATGTAAAGTTTGTTGGGATCAGGTCAGTATTAAAGAATTCATTGATGATTTCTTGAAATGGCCATTGACCACTGGTGTCTATCCTTAACAGGGATTCCTATTTATATGACATCACGTGGGGAATTGTTGAGAAAACCACATCCTCCCAAAAAATTACAGTGAGGTATATATACTATAACATAGATTATTCATATTTGGCCCTGTAAAGCCAATTACAATTGTATTTCTTTTCCATCTACAAATTCATTTAAAACACCCGAGGGAATCTAAAAGTACAAAAATTAGCAACTTGTAAATTTATATGCAAGAAATCCTTAAAGTAAGGCATGTAGACTAATCATAATTAGACTAGTGATAATCATAATTAAGTAGAATTGAGATATTATCAAATTGCAATGTGCAAACTATTCAGTCTGATTCAAGAAATTACTTGGTTAGAAATATTTATTAAAAGATAAAATCCTATAAATTATATTGTCACAACAATCATTTTTGGACAGCTACACCAAGTACACATTAAGTATTAAAATGATATGTACAATAGGGTCTATGTGGTTCTGCATGTACTGACATTATCTATAAGCAATCACTTATGATATTCCATCACAACACTTTCATAATTACTGAATCACAATTCTTAAGGCCATATTCCACTTTGCGGTGGGGTGGTACTTGCGGTGGGCTAAGCTGCCACCGCAAGTTATTTACTGTCAGGAAACCAACATGTTCGTTTCTGCCACCGCAAGCATTCAAAAGAAAACAATATAAAATAATTATAGAATATAGATATTAAATCATAGAAAAGTCATAAAAGTCATAATAAAATTTTTAAAGAGTCAAAAAAATTTTTTTTAGTCATATAAAAGAATGAAAAATCATTTGTGGTGGTACTTGCGGTGGCTCACCACAAGTGCCACCGCTAGTACCATCGCATGCAATTTCTATATTCCACCTTGCGGTGCCTGTCTTTACTTGCGGTGGGGCAAACCACCGCTAGTAATAAGCCCACCGCGACCAAAACGCCGCAAAGTGGAATATGGCCTTTATACTACATATTACTGTTTCAGTCATGAAAAAGTTAGCAGAGACACACAAAATGAATAACCAACAGCGCAGGGTAAGTAGCTTCTCTTCACACCTCATTCACCCTCTTTTCTTGTCTGATGTCATCAAATCACATTTGTATAGTGATACCTATAAAATGAATTTTCTGGTGGCAGCAGTGATGTAAGTTGTTCTGGGAACCATGTATGGGGATTTGTTGTCACATCCAGTTGCTCTCCCGTCACCGCCCACCACACGTCACTATTTTAACTTTTTAGCTTTATTTAATAAGAGGATGATTAATACCTAACACCTAATGTTATTTATTTGTCCAAATATAATTACCTCATTACTTGTTCTTCATACTTATTAACCAATATCTATTATCCTATTCTAGCTAGAACTACACCGACCATGAAAATTTATAGATAATATATATATATTATGTTACTATATTAGTTCATTTCATCATGCCAAAATATTATAGCTACACAAAGATATGTGACTAGGACCATTCCCTATCTGATTTTTGTGACGATTTTTTGATAGGGGCTGCTCCTACGAGAGTCCGTGCAACCAGATACAACGCGACGTTATTTTTTGACGTTTTCGTGATGTCACCACCTCTTTGTTTATGGATGACGTCACAAAAATGTCAAAAAACAACATCGCGTTGTATCTGGTTGCACATACTCTTGTGGGGGCGCCCCTACCAACGTTGTCACTGCAAAACGTAATACAGTTATTAATCTTTCCTTTGTAGTATTGTTGATCATGCGTAGATGAAACAATTAGGTAGAGATTATTGGCCTATAAGCACAGCCGGATTACTGTTTCTGCTTTTATTATCTGAAATGCAAAATTTTTCATGACAGTTCTTTGATAGGGCCTAAAAAAGAGAAATTGTTGTGTTCAAGTAACCCAACCTATCCTAATAGTAACCCAACGTACCCTAATAAAATTTCATTTTCAAAAACTATCAAAACTCGATAAAAATGACTGAAATTAGAGGGAAGGACATACATTTGATCAACAGACGTATTTTAGATGATAAAAAAGAGAAATTAAATCAACCTACCTACCCTAATTCCTTTGACATATGTTACCTGAAAACAACAATTTCTTTTTGGCCTAGGTATACTCTATGTGAATCTAAAGTGACTCCTATTTATAGAATGAGATGAAGAAAGAACGTAAGTCAGGATTGGAGACAGTACTAGGAACTGCACCTGGCAATCGCTACCTTAAAATCAACAACTAAATGAAGAGACCTCCCAATTGCTACCTTAGAATTAAGAGTTAAATGGAGCACCATCATCTATGAAGACAAACCAACATCTATAGGCCTAGAAGTAACATTCATGAGTCTCTGCAGGACCCCCATCGGAATCACGAGCAGATTTTTATTTTCATCAATAACTGAAAGAAACTCTTACAGGATATGTTGAAACGAGCTAAAATGTGCTATGGTTTGATGTAAAGGTTATCGCGTCATAACAAATGTGCTGTTGGGACTAAATAAAAGTAATGCTGCTATACAATTGTATAGATCAGAATATTCCTGAATCGTTCATTCTAATTAACAGTAGGATAGTTACATATTGGGCCTTGTGAAACCAGACTGTTTACTTGAAGGGATGTCTTGTAATATGAACGAGGTGTGATTGACAAGAATAACAAAGACTGAAAGCTGTATGGTAAAAAAATGAATTCAATCATTAATTTTTTCTCAATTAATGATTTAAAACTACACCTTAAAGGACTTCCAACTGTATGTCCTTAAAACGCCACTGTACCCTGCTTCACTTACATATTCATGCTTGAGGGCACCGCTGTCGCACTGGCTGCTTGTTAAGGAGGGCCGGTCGAAAAGGATTCCGGATATTAAGTGTTATCTTAAGCAACAATATTTATGTCGACATAGATAGACTGCAAAGTTTTATGCTTATTAATTCAAATGTTTAACTACCACACATAATACAACATGCAAACATACCTTAATATCTCAAGAAAGTTGCCACACATTTGCATATATATAGCAACTATACCCTTCCAATATGTGTCTGAAAATTAAAAAAAACTTGAAAAATAGAACAGCATTTACATGGAGATGGTAAAACCTATAATATGACGTTATAGAATATGGAGCCATATTGTCCTGCCGACAACTGATTAGGCTAATAAGGTTAGTTTTGATTTGTGACTTCTTGCTAGCGATTTCTTCCATTCGAACCTAGTAATTATGAACATAATTCATGATGACGTCACTACTTCTTGTGAATCACTATTCATGAGACACTAATCAAAATATGCCTGATTGGTATAAACAGTTGCATAATGTTGTTTTACATTATATATGTTGAATACATTTCTGTCATCATTTTACATAATCATATATGATGTATTATTGCTTTGCTTTGTGACTTGACATTCTAGTTATCTAAATTTGCATCCTATGCTGATATGGTGGCACTATCATAAAGACAATGTAGTGAACAATGGCCAGTTATGGCTAGAGCAAATAGTTGTATTTAGTTATTTTAGAACCTGTATCATTAGTCGAATAAATTTTGTATTCTAGATTCTGTCTGTATGAGCGAATGTCAATATCACAATTTAAGCATGTCAATCCATGCTATAGTGAGGACAGCATCCTGAATTATGTTGACAATCTCCAATCTGTTTTAATTAAAAGCCTGAAGGAAAGCGAAGCAGGTTAAACAATCCCATGCCTTGACTTGAGCATGGCATTTCAGACATTTTATATCGATGTTCTATCAAATATCTTCTAGTTGGTATTTGTAGAGACTGCTAGCTCATGGTCACTGCCTGTGTCTAAGTAATCACATACTATGTTTATAATTAGAAACAACAACACTGGATTATTCACTTATTTTTTAGGTATAAATGGATAGTTACCAGGTGTGGACCATAGATTAAGGGTATGCACAAAAACATAAACAATGCCAGCGAAAGAGCAACTAAACATTAATTTTCTGCAACCTTACTTATTTAGTCTTTAAATAGCAGTTATTTATTTTATGGTTTATGTCAAGAAATCACCAATCAAGTAGTCATAACACCATCTAATTCTGAACATAAGATCACTAAGCAATGCTGTTTATATTGGTATAACATAGAGGGTTAGCAAGCTGGGATCACAGAATCACCTCACAAGAAGATTAGATCACATGCAGTTATTCCTCTTGGTCATAATTTCAGTCCACTAGGTGGACAATCTACCAATACATCCACCACAAGCATCGACCACCACTCCCCCTACCACCATTCACACAAACTACAATAAGGCAGGGGTCGATACAGGATTTTCAAAGGGGGGGGGGGGGGTCAGCATAGAATCTAAGTTCTAAAGTATGAATGTATCAAGGAGGGTGTGAGGTTTTACCTTTTCTAAATGTGTTATATACAACGTCCATACACAAACTACAATGAGCGGCATGAATGGTGTGGGGTTTTTACCTTTTTTAAATGTGCGTTCTTTCCTGTATTTAGCCCAAGAGGGATTGGGGTGGGGTCGGTGTAGGGAGGAAAAAATATGTTTGAAAATGTGTGTACATGGTTAAAGAAAGGCACCATTGACCAGTCCGTTTGGTATGCTATGAGGCTTTAATCACTACCCTTGCCTTTCAAAATCCTGGATCTGGATAGCATTCCATAAAAATTTGGCGATTATTATCGCAGGTCAAAGCACGTCCATAAAAATTTCATGATACTCGCAAAATTATCGCCAAGTCATTTCAGCAGTTTCAAAATATTGCAGTTTTAAAAATGTATATTTTCACAAACTTTGATATTATAAAATATATATGTATGTGACCATGGAAGAATGCTATATAGTTTAAGTCTGATTAAAATAAATATTTAACAAAAAAAATGAAAAAACAAAAAATCCATATGGCGTAACGTGTTTTGGTATTGTATCGTATCTTAAACCGGAATATCGCAAAATCTCTATTGAATGCCCCCCAGTCCAGAGTACATAGCACATGCCCTCTCACTCACTATTCTTCTTGAGCTCTCAGCATTTGGACCTGACAGTTGTTGAAAGCCCAGCTATATTTAACATGTTGAGGGGACAGAGTATTGATGAAATATCAAGAAGACTTTCTCACTGATAAAGGACTGGATAAAGGCCATGGCAGTTGGCCATCTACTCTAGGGAATTAGAGAGTTCCGGGAATCAGTGAAAAATACAAATATTATATAGGATTTAACTTGACATATTGACCAAGAAAATTAATTCAGGCAGTCGCAGTTCCCATTTTTCCTGAATTTCATGCACCTGCAGGCTAATCTCGGAGCATTTTGTTGACAAAAACTGAGGAAAATCTCTAGGATTTTTTTTTTGCTAAATAAAAATGTCTAAAGAAAAAGTAAGAACATACAATTTCAAAAAGGAAAAAAGTCCAAAATGATGTTACCTTTTCAGGAGCTTCAACAACAAATGATACCATATATAATGAATGTTATATGCTAAAGGCTCATGAGAGTAAACGGACTTGTCGACATATTGCCCACAATGCACCTTGATTTAGTTTGTATGTACATCAAAATACAACACACCAGATAATTGCGTCTGGGAGAATTAGGGGATATGTTATCCAGAAAAACTACAGCATCTTTTGGTGTTTCCTCAAGAGACAGGATTTAAGTTGATATATTGATAATAGAAAATTAATTAGGTGATATGTTTTCCAGAAAAACCTTAGTTGAAGAAACATCAAAAGACAGATAATTCCATATTGAAATGTGTGGAGATTTGATAAACAATTTTGTGAAATTAATACTAATCATTCAGCGCATATGATAACAGGCTAAATGTCATGTGATTTCATTTCTTTACACATTGCATTAAACTAAAAAGAACCATATCATAGAGTATTCTGTCCAACCCAGTCAAGGTAGCAACGTTATCATAATATTGCAGCAACATTTTTATTAGTTCTGTGTTGGTTCTTGTTCTGTTCTTTTGATGACTCCCAATCATGTTGTTGCAAGGTACTGCTGTTAAATTGTACTGTGACATTATTACAATGTTTTGGTTACATTTTTCAATAACATTCTGATTTGGTGAGGTTTCAACCTCAACATCAATAACATAACTGTTAAATACCATCTTATCTATGTATTAAGTAACAGACTGACAAAAGAAGTATGGTTGCAGAATAGTTCTGTTACGTTGCAGTTTGGTTGGGAAGGGAAGGTTTTGTGGGGGGATTGTTGGGAACGAGGTAAAAGGAAAGTTTAGTGAAGGGGTAGTGGAAATGAGATAAATAGAAATGGGTGTGATGGGGGGAGGGCTTGGAGGAGGTTAGTATTGGGCAAAAGGTGATATGACATATAATAATTATAAAAACAATGGATGACTGGAGTCAATCAGTCAGGGTGTCAGGGAGTGGGTATCGGGGAGATGTAAAACAAAGAAGAATATTTAAAAATACTAGGGAGGTCGATTATATATGTAAGTTAAAGCAAAAATATGGGTAGAGGTGGGGGGGAGATGGACATGGGTGGGGGGGTGGAGGGGGCAGGGCTCTCTGAGAACGCACCCAAGGATGAAACATATTATGTCCAGTTGTGGCAAATTTGGCCGGACACCAACTACATGACCCAATAATGCCCCACCCCTCTGGCCACTAACCTATTTGTGATCCACTACTAGACCATGTAGAAAGGACTATGACCTCTTTTCGGTGGTAGAAACACATGAAACTAAAGCATACGGGAATTCTTGGACATGTCTGCTATGCCATGGGGCCTTCCGTCAAGTATTTAAGCATATTTCCAAAATTTAATATTTCAGCCCCCTGGCTATTACGATTGGGATAAATGCACAAATATGCTTATATTTATACTTTCTGCTCTTGAATATAAATGAGAAATCATAATTATAGCATTATTGGAAGTGCTTCTATTGAGATACTGCCAATGGATTGGGGACTCAGGATTTGAGGATCACACACGGAAACATAATTTATTCAAACCATCTCTCGTATCGGAAACTGTTTTTACCATGAGGGCAGTGGGTTACATAGTGTGCAAGTAATGGTAAGTAATACTCAAATTAAACAAGTGTATTACTTTGTTTGTAACAGTTTTCTATATCCTGAAGCCTTTCCAAGCCAAGGTCTGTTTTCACGTAGGTTCCAGATGTTATTTGTATGTTAGTTCACGTATATTCAGTTTGATGATCGAAGATTATATAAAAAATGATACTATAAATTATACGGTTGTATATGCATCTTATATTTCTGTATAACCAACAGGACTTCTAGTTATTGAAAAAAACAGTTTGTTAAGCTGAATTTAAAATGTTGTTTACCAAAATTAAAATCTCATCATAAGATCGTACAATTTAGGCTCTCCATACTACGTATTACCACCTACACATTATAGGGATGCCTGAAAAGTGAGACATTGCAACAACTAAATGTAAAAAAATATGTGTTCTAGTAACTGTATTTTACTTGTTATGTAGGGTGGCTCTATAGGTATTGGCATTGACAGAGCCAAGACCCCTGTCCACCCATAGTAACCTCCAATCACCAAGTCTCCCCACGTACCGACTGTCCAATTAAGATCTCTTATACCCACTTCACATCCGTTTAACTATACAGTGGAACAAATTTGTTGAATATATTCAAAAGTTAGTTTTTTTTGCTTTGTATATTTTAGACAGAATCAGGAGACAACCATATGATATTACAATTTATATTAAGTTACAAAAATAAATGTGTATGAGATTGAAAAATATATATTATGGATAACTGCGTTTTAATATTTTGTATAACCTTGTATTGGATTCATAGGAAAGACCTGTTGTTGAATCACAAGTATTCAGTCTTTGTACTTTTTTTAAAAGATAAAACAAAGAGAATTGAAAAAAGGCGTGTTGTTTGCACTAGCGTGAATCCGTATTTTCCCAGAGGCAAAATGTTTTTGTAGCTATAGTATTTTTAAACAAAATAAAATCTATCAATAAAATGTTCTAGTACAGGACTATTGTGTGGTTTTGCGTTTGATATTAATGTGACCAGTCACGTGATATGGTAACCTAGAGGGATTTTAGTCATTTGCTCTAAGTCCATTATTAAGTGAGTTATTGATGAAAACAAGCTAATAATGCATATTTCCCTAAGAAATGTGACTTAGGCAGAATTTTCCAGAGATGAAGATTATGAGCAAAAAATCATTCTATCTATTTATGAAAGTTGCATTGTGGGTAACTTTGTAAGGAACGTCCTTTTTTAAAAGAGTGCTGCAATAAAGAATGTTGTCATGTTACCATGGCAACAGAAAAAGGAATGTTCAGAATGCATAGAATATTTTTGTCAATTCTAATAACTGATGTTTTTCACTTTCTGGTAGTAAAAATTCTTATTTGAATGAAGATCTATGTGAAAAGTTATTGTATTTTGAAGAATTACGATAAGTAAGAAAATTGTGATTTTTGATTAAATATTGTTTGGTCCAAGCAGCTATAATATGGAAATAGAGCACAAAATGGTAAAACAGGGGTGTACCAGTGTGAACTGCATAGGGGATTTGAAACTCCCATATCTCAGCCTATAATGGGAATATCTATAAATGGTTTGCATTGTCTGAAAGGTAGGAAGGCAAATTCAAATTCATACTTTCCCCCTCTAGGACACCAAATCCCATGATTGGTCACATTTGTAACATGAATCAAAAGAGGAGGCAAGTTCTGGATATAAACCAATGCATAGAAAACGCTATCAGACATATCGAGATTTTATTATAGGTTCTGTATAGTATTGTATATTTGTATTTAATCTGATTGTGTGTAATGAACACAGAAACTGACAGATTTTGACTGTGTTGTAAAATACCTTATTTTCATAATTATATAGGCCTATTCATCATTTCATGTAATTATCTGAAAACCAGGGGCAACCCCCTTACATTATTGCAATAAAACACTTTAAAGAAATTTACATATTTTAAGATTTGTTAGTCTGAGTTTTCAATTACAGTGTCCTCCATACTAGGATAGGCTTATGTAGGCTGCTCAGATCTTTCATGTTAATGATACAATAATCTACACATTACATGAGTGGTGTTTTTATTTTATTTTCTTTATCATTTACATGTGTTTTACAACATAGGTATTTGAATTGAATTAATGAGTTATGATTTTTATCAATTTGATATTAACACATGTCTTTACACAGCTTGTCAAATTTGTATTTCTCTGTCATATTATATAGGTGAATTATAATAAGGGTATGCCTGACAACCAAACTAAGATGGCACATAACAATTAAGTTGATCAGAATATTATTATAACATTATTTTTTGGTGAGGTTAGGACGCAACCAAAACAGAATGCTATAAGAACATTCTGTTTGGGTTGAAGAACATAACCAGAACATTGTATTAATGTCACAGTGCAACATCATGGCAGTACATTGCAGTGACTTAATTGGGAGTCATCAAATGAATGTAACAAGAATTAAGTACAGAACCGACCAGAATGTTGCTGCAATGTTATAATAACGTTGCATCCTTGGCTGGGTAACTACTCTCTCTACATCTGGTTTAATTTAATTTATGTTGTATTACGTAAGACAAACTTGATCAAACTTCAAAAATATAGAGAAAAAAGGAGCCTACTTACATACCATACATACTGATCACCCTTATATTAATTCACCCCATTGCCCAAACGTGCCCTATGCCCCATGTAACTGCACATTTGTATTACTATCCACACAATCCTCCTAGGCTACTCAGAATCATGCTAATCCTTACAAGATGTATACAACATCCGTACACTAGGCAATACCCCCACACTATACAAATATTTCCATAATACATTTATTTTCAATTTTACCTCAAATTAAACACACACAATATGGGCCTTCTATAAATTACAAAATATGGTTTTAAAAAATCAATTATTTGAATATCAATCTGTATAAGTAGTGCGTAAAATCAGTTTGGTCTAGAATAAATCCAGCAGTGCAATGGTTAAGCGTGCCCTCCGGGGTTTGGCTGGCCTCTCCACGATGATATCCAACAACATCCCCTGCTGCCCCTGCCCAGCGTCAGGAGGCCTCCACTGGACATGGAAGACATTGTAGACATGGTGGACACTGGTCAAGGCACACTGACCACCATGACGCTGCAAGTTTACCTGTGGAGGGATGGGGGGGGGGGGGGTTGTTGGGGTGTGAGTGTGTGGGTGGTTGTGTGTTTGTGTGTGTGTGTGTGTGTGTGTGTGTGTGTGTGTGTGTGTGGGTGTGACTGTGGGTGTGTGTGTGTGGGTGTGTGTGTATGTGTGGATAGGTCCATGTGTTTGTGTTGGGTGATAGCTGTTAGATGTCTGTGTGTGTGTGTGTGTGTGTGTGTGTGTGTGTGTGTGAGGGTGTATTAGGGTGTGTGTGTGTTGGTTGTTTGGGTATTGGATGTAGGCCTAGGGTATAAGGGTGTGTGAGTTTATGGGTGTGGGATGTAGGTGTGGACAACACCCGACATTATGGACACTGGTCGAGCCACACTGACCACCATGACGCTTAAAGTTTAGCCATGGGGGAAGGAGGGAGGGGTTGTTGGGTATAAGTATGGGTGTGTGGGTGTGTGGGTGTGTGGGTGTGTGGGTGTGTGGTGTGGGGTTGTGTGTTTGTGGTGGGTGTCAGGTGTTAGGTGTGTGTGTGTAACTATGTGTGGGAGGGTGTGTTAAGGTGTGTGTGAGGGTGTTGGTTGTTTGGGTGTTCGGTGTAGGGTGTAAGGCTGTGGAGGTTTGTAGTTGTGGGATGTAGGTATGGGCAACACCCTACATGGTGGACACTGGTCGAGGCCCACTGACCTCTGGGGGAAAGAGGGAAGGGTTGTTGGGTATAAGTATGGGTGTGTGGGTGTGTGGGTGTGTGGGTGTGTAGTTGTTGAGTGAAGGGTTGTAGGGGTGAAGGAAGTCATTGTTGGGGTGTGTAGGTGTGTGTGTGTGTGGGGGGGTGAGATTGGGTTGTGTGTAGGTTATTGTGAGGGTGTAGGGTTGAAGGGGTGTATAGTTGTAGGGATGTGGGAGGATGTGGGTGTGGGATATAGGGGTGAAGGGTGTAGGGGTGGATACAAACCCAACATGGCGAGCACTGGTCAATGACTGACCATCGTGATGCGACACTTTTACCAGTGGGGGAAGGAGGGAGGGGGAGCTTGTTAGGTGTAAGTATGGATGTGTGGGTGTTTGTGTGTGTGTGTGTGTGGAGGTGCTGAATGTAGGGTTGTAGGGGTGAAGGAAGTTGATGTTTGGGTGTGTGTGGATGAGTGTGTGTGTGTGTGTTGGTGTGTGCGTGTGTGGGTTGTGAGGGGGTAGGGGTATTAAGGTGTATAGTTGTAGGGGTAAATCTATAGGACTGTGTGGGTGCGGGATATAGGGGGATGTGGGATGTAGGGGTGGACACCACCAGACATGGCGGACACTGGTCAAGGTACACTGACCAATGGGTTGTTGGGTGTAAGTAGGGTGGTGTGTGGGTGGGTGGGTGTAAGGGTGGGTGTGGATGGGTGGGTGTTTGTTGAGGGTGTCAGGTGTTAGGTGTGTGAGTGGCTGTGTGTGAGAGTGTTGGTTGTTAGGGTATCAATTGGGTGTAAGGGTGTGGGGGTTTGTGGGTGTGGAATGTATAGGTGTGGACACTGACCAACATGTGGCAATGTCACATGTCTCTGTCGCTTATTTTTTCCCATGTCACATGTCAAATTTAAGAAATGCCCATGTGGCTTGTCACTAAGGTTTTAAATCTGTCTGTCATGTGTTAAGCCCCCATATGCATGTCACATGTTGAATTTGATAAACGGTTGTATCGCGCTGTCAATTTCAGTGTTCAAGAACCCCGATGGAATGTACACTTTTACAAACGATAAGTTTGTTTACAAATTTCTGAATGCATGCTTAAAAAAAGGCACATGAGCTTACAGAAACGCCATGTTTGATTGTTATTAACCACTAGGACTAAATCTGCATATAATCGTATGTGATTCTATAATTATAGCATCTCATTTGTATTTAAGAGCTGAAAGTTATAAGATTAATACATGAATTGTGTGCATTTATCCCATTGGGAATAGCCAGGAGGCTGAAATCTTAAATTTTGGAAATATGCTTAAATACTTAATGGAAGGCCACATTGCGTAGGAGACATGCCCAAGAATTTACGTATACTTTAGTTTCATGTGTTTCCACCACCAAGAAGAGGTCATAGTTCTTTCTGCAAGGTCTAGTAGTGGATCACAAATAGGTTACTGGCCAGAGGGGTGGGGCATTATTGGGTCATGTCGTTGATGTTCTGCCAAATTTGCCACAACTGGACATTATGATTATTGTTAGGTGCTTGGGTACGTTCTCAGAGAACCGTTCCTCGACGACCATCCCCCCTCCACCTCTACCCACATCCTTGCTTTAACATAATTATGTATATTTGACCTCCCTAGTCTCCTTTGTTTTCTCTTCCCATTACCCACTCCCTGACTCCGTTCATGTTTCTTCCTGTCATCTGTCATTACTTTTCACCCAAAACTCACCTTTACTCCAACCCCTTCTCATCACACCCATTTCCGTTTAGTTCACTTCTAATACCCCTTCACTAAACTTTTTACCTCATTCCCAACAATCACCTCGCACTGGCGGATCCAGGATTTTGAAAATGGGGGGGGGGGGGGGGGGGTGCGCACAATTGGAATAACTTTTCTTTAATGACTTTTTGGTCGAATTTTACATTAAAAAAATGCTAAATTTTTCCGGAGGGGCCCGCACACTCGTGCCCCCCGCCCTCTGGATCCGCCACTGCCTCACCAAACCTTCCCTTTACCTCATTTCTGGAATGCTCCTGCTTAATCTCCCCTTAACTAATTCCCAACATATACCTTTCAGTGTGTCTAGCTTTCCTATAACTCATTCCCATATTCCCCAATTAAACTTCCCTTTACTCCATTTCCAAATTCCCTCAATTAACTGTTCCTTTACCTCGTTCCCAACATTCCCCAACTCAACCATTCCTTTACCACATTCCCAAGACTCCCCCACTAAACATTTCTTTTACCTTATTCCAGATCCCCCACTACACCTTCCCTTTACGTCATTCCTAAATTACCTCATATATTCCTGACATCTGTCACTAAACTATTCTGTTCCCTCATTCCCTAACTCAACTGTTCCTTTACCACATTTCCAACACTCTCCCACTTATCATTTCTTTTACCTCGTTCCCAACGCTCCCCCACTAAACCTCCCTTTTACCTCATTCCCAAATTCCCACACTAACCTACCCTTCCTTGATTCCCAAAACTACCCAGCTCTTTACCCCTTTCTGACATTCTGCTAATCAAATGTGACACTCCATGGGAAATCCAAGCTTATTGCAGGTATAGATAAGCTTGGATTTCCCATGGAACGTATTATGTCCCTTTACCTTATTCCCTAATTCCTTCTCTTAACCCTCCCTTTACCTTTACCTCATTCCCTAATTCCCCCACTAATCCTTCCCTGTACCTCATACCCTAATTCCCTCACTAAACCTTTCCTTTACCTCTTTCCCTAATTCCACCACTAATCCTTCCCTTTACCTTGTTCCCTAATTCCCCACTAAACCTTCCCTTTACCTTGTTCCCTAATTCCCTCATTAAACCTTCACTTTACCTCGTTCCCTAATTCCCCCACTAATCCTTCCCTGTACCTCATACCCTAATTCCCTCACTAAACCTTTCCTTTACCTCTTTCCCTAATTCCACCACTAATCCTTCCCTTTACCTTGTTCCCTAATTCCCCACTAAACCTTCCCTTTACCTTGTTCCCTAATTCCCTCATTAAACCTTCCTTTTACCTCTTTCCCTAATTCTTCCACTAATCCTTCCTTTTACCTCATTCCCTAATTTCCCCCCCCCCTAAATCGTCCCTTTACCTCATTCCCTAATTCCCCACTAAACCTTCCCTTTACCTCATTCCCTAATTCCCTCCACTAAACCTTCCCTTTACCTCTTTCCCTAATTTCCCCACTAATCTTTTCCTTTACCACATTCCATAATTCCCCCACTAAACCTTCCTTTTACCTCGTTCCCTAATCCCCCCCACTAAACCTTCCTTTTACCTCATTCCCTAAATCCCCCACTAAACCTTCCTTTTACCTCGTTCCCTAATTCCCCCACTAAACCTTCCTTTTACCTCGTTCCCTAATTCCCCCACTAAACCTTCCTTTTACCTCGTTCCCTAATTCCCCCACTAAACTTTCCTTTTACCTCGTTCCCTAATTCCCCCACTAAACCTTCCTTTTACCTCATTCCCTAAATCCCCCACTAAACCTTCCTTTTACCTCGTTCCCTAATTCCCCCACTAAACCTTCCTTTTACCTCGTTCCCTAATTCCCTCACTAAACTTTCCCTTTACCTTATTTCCTAATCCCCCCTGCAAAACCTTCCCTTATTTCCAACACTACCCCAGCCCTGAAAACTTCCATCCAAAAAAATTCCCTCAATACAACCTCATCTCTGTACATCCCCTTCCCTCCATTGTCATCTTTCCCCAAATCATCTGCCCACAACCTGCCCTTCGTTCTTTGGTCCACCCCCTCTAATCAAAAGGTATATTTTCAGAACATATCTGTTATGTCACAAGCTGGCTGGGGTACACCTACCCCCAGACTCTAAAAATGTTCCAGCCACATCCTCTCCATCTGTCCACAACCTCCCTTCCATTCTTCCTTCCCTACTTTAATTCTTTGCATCCTCACCTCCATTCGTATTTCCCCACTTTCCTCAACTCTTCTAGGTGTAGCCACATTCCCCATCCCCCACCCCTACTTACATATATATAAACCTACCCACCTACCTCCCCCCAACCTCCCCCCCCCCCCCGACTGCCCCCTACCTCTCCTCCAGGGGCTGAGTCATTCGGCAGTTGACCCATACAGGACCACAGTGGACATCTCTCTCCCACTAAACAACAGCCGCTGGACCTAACATGGCCTAACCATACACTGTAAGGTAAGTGTAATCCATAATTACATCCCTCTCCTTCTTAAACATTGAGACCTGGACCTCTCATTGACTTTTGATACAGCGTAAGGCATGTGTATTTATATATCCCTCTTCTCCGAACAATAGCAACTGGACAAAGCATTATGAAATGTTCTTATGTTTATTTCCCGAATTAGGTATCTTCAGGCATTCAAACTGAGTATCCCACCTGTACTAGGCCAATGGCTATAACATCCTTTATATCAAGCCCCTGGCCCTTCAATTTGGTATACACTATAGTTTCGTATACACGGACATATACCTATCCCAATTCATAAAGGTTGGTAAAGTAGCTTTTGCATTTAGAAATTTTGGAGTGTGGAACAGAAGTGGAGTAGGGAGGACTTGCAATTAAGAAAATACTTAATCATGTAGTTAATCAAGCCAGCGAAAATTACATTTACTCATTATGTCACAAAGATATTGATAGCTAAGCCACCACTATGATATAAATTCACTTTTTTTTTTCTTTTTTTTTTAAATATCTTTATTCTATCTCTCTTATACAGAGCTCTTCCGATAGTGTTGACATAATCCTGATATCTGCTGTAAATACAATAATTTCTGCAGCTGTTTCTCAACATTATTATCAGATTACAAATACAAATACAAATTCAAAATAAACAAACAAATACACAGTACAAAACATTAACAAATAACAACAAAACAGACTATCAAATTACAAAAATTACATACCTGTTATGTCATACTAATTATGCTTACAGCACTATATAATCAAACCTGCCAAATTGACCTTTTTTAGGGCATTCTTACTTCTGTAGACCTTGTGCAAACATGGTCATGTGACCACTCTGAGTGATCACCATGCCAACAGCATAATTTCGTCACTATAAAAATATGTTTAACTAGGAATTCTAAAGCTTTATTAATAATTATTTCTGATGATGTTTGATTAAGTGTGTTCTAGGTGAATCCAGCATAAGTATATAACCTAATATTGAATGATAACAATCTTAGATTCATCACCAATATGGCGTCCAGCCTTCCAGGTTTGCAGACGTCATCTGCACAAGGTCTAAGAGGACTATGTCTAGGATTTATACTATATATATGTGCAGCTGAAAATGTTATAGTTTTTATAGACAGATAAATAACTGACACATTATAAAGGGGAACGTCTACGAAGTGTAATTTAAGTATGGAATAACCAATACATAACACATGTTTTGTTATGTTAAAAGTCTATATTCTAAAGCCATTTAAGGTGAAGGGATTTGTTATTAAGATCATCAAATTCTCTCTGAAAGGATAAAGATAATCATTACAGTATTATCAGAGAAAATCCCTTACATATATATGATATTCATTTGCTACATTTGTGTTGCATATTTCCCTGGTTGGCTGAAATTTGAGTCAGACAAGCAAACCAAACGGGTGAGGTAATCGATCCACGTAGCGCTTCAAGGAATAGGAATTTAAGTTAGCAAAAAAGTGATATAAAAGATCCTGTACTTTAGTTCTTGTACAATGGGGCATTTCATACCTTTCCTTTAAAAATCAACATTTTGCATTTTCAAATAAGATATTTTGTCCAAAAAAATAATTGTTACCACAAATTCAAGTAATTATTCTAAATAACACATATAGAAATTTAGGAAGGTGCATGCGTTAATACTTGGATTGGGCAATGTAAGTTTTAACACAAGCATGTTTCAATTCGTTTGAGATGGCATGATTGTGTTTCAGACACCATAATGTTAGCATTTGAAAATCAAATCAATTGCGTTGGCACCTAAAACCAATGCACGTGACACCTAATGCACAGTGGCACATGTCCTTAAAGAACTCTCAAAACTCTATGGGGAAGGTATAACGCGTTGGAAAGATATAATTTGAACACATTGTTAGTATACCTGCAATAAGTAACACGAATCCCCAAGAGATGCATTGTTTCCCTGAATGTGTCTACTATATCTAGGGCCCGCCAGAGTGCGAATGGGGCGTGAGTAAAGGAGGCTTATTGAAACAGACTGCTGTATAAAGTATACCATTCTAACACAGAGAAAGACTACCCATATTGGAGATGTACAGCACTAGAAGGAGTGCCTTATTCAAAAGGATGCAGGAAAAAAACTAAGTATAGAAAATTATGTCCTCACATTCTCTTATTTGATAAACGTAATTGTATTAATTAAAACAATATTTCTCTTTTAATCATTCACATCTTACTTTATTTTAGCATAGCGATATTCTGCTCGAGTATAAGGTAAACTGTTGCTGGCATTTCAAATTTGGCATTTCCAACAAGTAGATGTTTCCCCTTTCTGTGGCAAAATGTCATTCGTGTAGAATATGTTCGAAATATTTCAACCTTTATAACAATGTGATATTCATTATCATCTTTCTCGTCGTTGACTTTGCCTTTCTGAAAAAAAAAGACATATTCATCTTACCTGATACAGTGTATTAAGTGCATGATGGCACGTATCCCGGCCAAGGTTGGAGATACAGTCTGAAAACCTTCCCCCCAGTTGCCAGAACCCAAGCCAAGTTGGCCACTACGATATGCATAATGGGCAGCGCTTCCCTCAGAGGTTTTTATCTGCTCTATATGGCCTTGGTGCCAAAGGCGTGGACACAAGGGTATTTTGGGTACCTTGCTGTCTGTATCATAGCAACGGTAGAGAGATATATTTCTTTTTTATGTTTTTTCTATGTAATAAAGCTGAGTCCCCACTTAGGCAACTAAGATTTTAGTCGCCAACTTTTCGACAAGAGCTTTAATTTGAGACTCTCTGTTATTGAGGCACAGCGAACGGATTGCACAGGATTGCAAATATTGTTATTCTGAATAACGGATCTGTTAAAGGACATCTTCTATTTAACCTATGATATTAGCGGAAATTAAAAGCGGATAATCCGTTGAAATTCACCCCTAGCGGAAATTTCTTAACGGATTTTACAATGCCTTGGTCTCTGTTATTGTCACTGCAACACTTGGTCTTCGTTACAGATCCGTTATACATCCGGTAAAGAAATGCACCCCCTCCCGGCAACTATTATTAACCCTTTCCAACCATAGTGACCAAGACCAAAAATAAGCGCTAGTCGCCAATGACAGAAAAGGGTTAACAATAATTGCCTGGCAACTAAATTCTTAGTTTCGCAAGTAGGGATGCGGATTTAGAATTAAGATGCAATGTGTAATCACCTAACTTGAAACACTGCATGATGTATGATGTAAACTAGATTTAAGTAGCCAGTCTTATTACCAGTTGAAAAAGAACTTAAAAAGATAAATATTTGAAGTAGTGATCGAACTGTGGACGAAGGTTTGAATAAGCCCATCCCAGTTTGCATCATTATTAGACTTGACCATAAAAAAATGTTACACACGTATGCTTTATGGGTTATTCATTTAAGGTAGTTTTGTCTTAAAAAATGACCCATGATAATGCAGTCAAATAAAATAGCCTTTTCCCAAATGAAGCCATGCTAAAGCCTAAAAGCTTAAACCAATGAAAATGCATAAAGCCAATGCTAAGGCCCAACCCACATTATCCAACTAATTATACCTTGAAATAAAGCATTATCATTGATTGAATTGTACAGCTGTAAATATATCAATTTCATTATGTTTTAGCAGTGCATGATGATATATGATAAACAAACTTATTCATTGCCTATTCCAGTGGCCTAACTTGATGAGTCTGTGAAGCCGTATATGTGATACATTGTCCAACCCTTGTCCAACCCTAAAGGCATACACATTGTGGCACGGGGTTATTCAGTGAAAGATAAAGGATCAAGGAGAATATGAAGATGAATTGCTACAGAGAGTAGATTTCATTTTCTTAGAAAAACAAACGTGTTTTTCTAATCAAGTGAACTGACAGTGCTCTTGTATGGCTTAACAATAACACACACAGCAGCTTTGAATCATGTGCAGTTCATATTTCAATATCAGAGTTTTTAGAAAGTCTATATTGCAGATTTGAAAGCCACCCTTCATTTCATAGACACAAACCACTCGATAAAAAATCATTTCCTTTGAAATATTCACCCAAAACGAGATTTCAGGAAAACAGGTCCTGAATACCTTTCTCAAAATCCAGATTCCATAAATGATTCACATGATATAATTTCGTTTTCTTTTTCATTGTTCCTTATGTTCTAAAGTACCTTATGAGGACAATGAATTAACTTTCGGCCTGAAGCATGATAAAATGATACAGTCATCCTAGTTCCCTTAGAAGTCCCCCCACCTTTGTTTTATTATCCCACATTTCCATATCTGCGCGTCTGCATGCCTTCATTCATAAACTCAGTTTTTTTTCTTGGTTTTTCCCGTTTTACTTGTGCTTCTAAAAGTTGTACATATATGATGAGAGCGCTTCCTGTGGACAATGACAATACCATATATGTATACTATAATGAGACAATATAGGTAAAAAATCATTTCCTTTGAAATATTCACCCAAAACGAGATTTCAGGAAAACAGGTCCTGAATACCTTTCTCAAAATCCAGATTCCATAAATGATTCACATGATATAATTTCGTTTTCTTTTTCATTGTTCCTTATAGTTCTAAAGTACCTTATGAGGACAATGAATTAACTTTCGGCCTGAAGCATGATAAAATGATACAGTCATCCTAGTTCCCTTAGAAGTCCCCCCACCTTTGTTTTATTATCCCACATTTCCATATCTGCGCGTCTGCATGCCTTCATTCATAAACTCAGTTTTTTTTCTTGGTTTTTCCCGTTTTACTTGTGCTTCTAAAAGTTGTACATATATGATGAGAGCGCTTCCTGTGGACAATGACAATACCATATATGTATACTATAATGAGACAATATAGGTCATTATTTTATGAGTTTCCTCAGTATGTAGGAATGAATGTATGACTCCATTCATAGATATGTATATCAGTTGTCTAGTATTTTAGTATCCATGTGCAAAAGCAGACTTGACCCAGATACATAACATAGATTAAATGTCAACAATATTAATTGAATTTCCAAGACATACCTTTTGAAGATCACCTTTTATTTGCTATGGCATTACATCTGAGGAGATGGAAAGGGAGAAATAGTTTTTTCCCCTTTTGCGCCTCTTCATTTGAAAAAGATTGGTTTCAATCTATTACGAGAGTCATTAAATGCATTTAACCTATTTCCACTCATATTTTTGTATATAAAACATACCAATATCTAATTGTGGGTGTACATGATTATCTTTGGGAATTGTACAAATTTACCAGTGCTTAAATTTGCATTCATCAGAGATATTCTGTGAATGGTAATCTACATCTTGGAAATAGAAGTTCTCAATAGGAATTGAGGTCTGGAAGGAAATAAATGAAAGGGGTCCTTAACACTTACCACCTTCCAGAGTGGGAATTCTTTTAACATTTCCAAAGGAGAAACAAAAGCGTGACTTTCTTCAATAATATGAGATAATGAAGGCTTATTTAATCGATGACATTTCTATGTTTTTTTATCAACTGATTTGTTTATAATCGGCCAATCCCTCTATAAAATTATGTTTGCAGATTAGAAATGCTTTGAAAATCAAGCTTTACAAAAATCTTAATTACACTCCCAGCCAAACTACTACATAACAGAAATGTTCTGCAACCATACTTTTTAGTCAATTTGTTACTTACTAGGATGGCATGTAACAATTACATTATTGATGGTGTGGTTGAAACCTCACCAAATCAGAATGTTATTATAACATTATTTTTGGTGAGGTTAAGATGAAGCCAAGACAGAACATTATGGGAACATTCTGTTTAGGCTGAAGAACATAACCAGAATGTTATAATAACATCGCAGTGCAACTTCACAGCAATACATTTCAGCAAAGCTATTGGGAGCCATCAAAATAATGTTACAAGAACCAAACCAGAACGTTTCTGCAATGTTATAGTAATATCACATGTTTGGCTGGGCAGAGGACAGTTGGCCCCCCATAGGGTGGCCGTGTAGTCGTGCACTAACACAGGTCAGTATTATGATTTATACGACCCCCTGACACAATATTTCCCGTGCCTGGCCCGCGCCATTTTGGACTCGTCTCACCGTTTCCCTCGGGCACCGCTAGGGGGCATTCCTTCCGGTGTCGCAGGGAAAATGCAAACCTCGTGTGAAGAAGGGATGCTACGTGCACCAGAAATATGAATCTCATTTGCACACAGTGTTTGCTATTTTTGGGGGCCTTAGGGAATCATTGTTAGGTACCAAGTAGGTTCTTTCTAGGTAAAGGGTATTCAGAAATATAGGCATTTTTGACTGCCTAACTTACTTTTATTATTTTAAATGTGATTATTTTTATGTGATGAATACCTCTGTGACATGGGAAGTGTCGTCTTTCCATGCAGATTTTAATGAGTCAAAATTGAAATCTGCCATTGCAAAGAGAGTCCTAGATTAAGAATGTCATGACTTTTCACATGTCCGAACCATTGCTAGAGACACAAAACATAGGTTTTATTTGAGGAATTAATTGATAACTCATAGCATCTTAGACATCTAAGGTCTTTGAGCACATATACCGTGCCTACCACATATACTTCTGAATTTCATAGGGTTGATCATAGCCATACATGATATGTATCCTGATGAAGACTGTCAAAAGTCGAAACATGTCGATCTGCCGCAATTTTATTCAAATGTTTAATTGAATAAATACCAACATTGTCCATCAACACTGTCGTCAAGTTGGGTTATCTTCAAAATCTGTAATGTCATGATATGTATTTGTATGGTTTAACCACTCACATGTCTAGACAATCCCCATCTATAAGGAAATGACAAAGTTCAATAGGATACACAACAGGATGCTCAATGTATCCAGGTTACATCCATACAGACCTTTTAAAACCGTGCATTTTACGACAGATATCATAAAATCATGATTACCATTACACGGCTTACAATATGATAATTAGCCTACATCAATGGTGGTGACAAGTGCATTAGCTTGAGGCATGACTCTGATAATTAGAATAAGCTTAAAGGCTTGTACCCCTGTAGGTTCAGCGCTTTGAGGTATGAAAGTTAAGCCGTTTAGAAACCCATTATTATCCAGGTGGCGTTGGGGGAATATCTGATTGGGTGGTTTAAATTCAAATACGTTTGAATATTCATGGTATGGCATAAGTGTCTAGATAGGTCATAAGACAGGTGGATAACAGGTTGTATCTTAATTTGGGTTCAGAAACCCAAGGTACTCTGAGGACTATGGACTCTTTGTAAGGTATGTGAGGTTTTCTTTCAACATCTCCTTATCTTAGCTGGTTGGGTAAGTAAGTGCAACGCATGCTAACAGGATTTTTGCTGTTGATCATAACTCGTGAAACTGTAACGACAAGAACTTCATGAAAATAACAAATCATTTGGGTATCAATTACTTAAGACAGACTCTGTGAAATAGGAGAAGATGCCAGAAAAAGGTTTTGTTTTCTGAAACACTTGGTCTTTATAGAAGAAGAAATCAAAACGCAGCTCTCTATACATAATAATATTCATAACTAATTTTTGTTTGGGACAATACGGAGAGTATCGATTATGCAGTTTTGATTTTTAGGAAGGCTTGGTTACCATGCGTCTATGGGAGTTGGGATTATTATTTCAATGAAATAAATACATCTCAATTAAGGAAATCCTGAGTTCTATAATACACTGATGCTGAAGAACATGCGTGCCAGAAATGCAGTCGAAGATGTACACTTAAGCCCCATACCCACTAGGTGATTTTACCGGCGACTGGCGACTGGCAACAGCAGAATCACTGGTACGATCATTACCAATTTAGCTCACATGTTAGTTTATAGCATGGAAACGTTAAAAACTAACATGTGAGCTAAATTGGTAATGATTGTACCGGTGATTCTGCTGTTGCCCGTCGCCAGTCGCCGGTAAAATCGCCTAGTGGGTATGGGGCTTTAGACACTTCATATTCGAATAGCGTTTTCTAAACACTCCATAGTAAACTAAATCATTGTGTAGAAAGTTAGCACGATCCTCAGCACAATCCAATCCTGGCACAATAATAAAAATAATGAATAAACCATAAATACAGAAAATTTAAAAACTAAATTCAAATAAGAAACACTGGGGAACATTGAAATACGTAGTCTCTGTAGAGTACTTAGTAAAGCCGGGTCCCCAGGGCTGACTTTGATGGTCGTTAGTCAGGTTAATCCCCACATACTGTCACGTTAGACTACTATACATGGCATGGGGCTTATCAGTGGGTAGGGAGACTGGTTAGAGCTTAAAGCCAAGTGTAGGTTTATATGATATATAACATTAGAGAAATAGCCATTGGGGCTTAATGGTGTATCTTTCATGAGCAAGGAGACCTTCTACGTCACAGCTTTAAAAAAGAAAACAAAAGGTTGCCGGGTATTTCCATTTGATAAGAGCATCTGAATTGTCTCTATGAGTAAAACATAAGGATGGGTATGTATAACACCTCCCCTTAAGGCTGATTGGAAGTTTTGTCACTACCAGTAGTCTTTTTTTTCTGAGTGAAGCTGTGGTGACGTACAAGCAAAAGTTTTTATTATAGTCATAACCGTAACATTATTTAAACCATCTATTCCGTCCCTCAATTTCAAAAACACATTTATTGTCTGTTTGATTCACACTGATGGCCGATTCCGATTCAATTTCAATTGTTAACATTACATTGGAACACCCTACTGTCCTAGTCATAGAGGCAAATTTTCCTTAAGCCAAGGTTAGGGTCGTTAGACGCTATGCTGGAATAAAGAAATGGATTTTGGTACACATACCAACAGCCTGTTTGTATTTTAAATGACAGGTAAAATAGTCTTTGTATTATTAGAACCAATGTTACTTCTAGTAGAGTAAGCAATCGTTGGGCAAGAATTTTGTGCACCAGAGTAAAACATAATTATCTGAATGACCTTCAGATTTGGCACTCCATATTCAGTATACTATACACCTTTCCAAGCAACTTGCACTGTCCTCCACCTTACCTACCTTTTGGGGCTTTTGGTAACTGGATCACCTCAATTCATATAGGGTAGCAATAGGAAACCCCCTAAAAGTTGCTTCAAATCTAATCTGCCAGGGCGGCGGTACTTTAATTAAAAAGATGTATACGCCAGGATGTCCAGCCAATAACCAGAGCATCAAACACTGTCCACTCTCCCTTTCACGGCCAATATGTTTGTATACCCCACCGTCATTAAAATCACACTGAATTCATCGACTCGTATCTGATACATGCTCTTACCATTCAAGCGAGACACGCGTTATTAAATAGACGATATTTGAAAACATAATAATAATTATTGGTGAACTAGTATTACCTGTATCAGTTTAAGGGGCCTTTTTGAGTGCCCCACTGAAGCTCACTTTATGACCACAATAGTGCATTGAGTCGGAATAATTTAATTACCTCCTCCCTGGTCTCTCCAGTCAGAAGTGCAGATCTCTGTGCCCACGCGTTTTAGGTTTAATTGGCATTTTGTTGTTTCATGTGGAAAATACAAATACATAGGTTGGGACATGTATATGATTTCTTATTATTCATTATTGTCAAAGATTTTCCGATGATGATAATATTTTTTTAGTACTTTTATTTATCCTGAAGAAATACAATTAGCAATAGCTAGATTTAATTTTTCTCCAGCACCCATTACTATTTCTTTTTCAATCTTAGAATTCAACCATAAATCCATGTAGATATCACACTATCTAGTCCTTGTAATTCTCAGTACCTATTGCTGTAACTCTATCTTGAGATAACAACTTAGGCTTGACATGCAGGGAGAAAATTTCTAATAGATATTGGACGAATAGTTCAGATTCAAATAATCTGGTAAATTAATTACAATACAAGTGCTGCATTATGATTGACTTGTATGTTTTGAGCTGACATCCCCTTACTCGAGTAAATCATTTATCACAGAAAGGAATGATGACAAATAACTATTTGCATAGCTCATGTATTGATTATGTATTAATTTTGGTGATAAGTATGATAAGACTATTACATGTATATACTTCGTGACATCATACTGTAAATGTGCTACTCAAAGGTTAAAGTATGCAATTAATATGATGTCACATGACAGAATTCCTACATGGAGGATCATTGTATGTGAATGTTGTTTAAAAAACATTTAAAAAAAAGACAATCCAGGAAGGTTTTTCCAAAAGTGAGACTGGCCCATAAAGGGTTTTCCCAAAGTGACACCAAAAACCTAATAACATTGGTATGAGGACCCCATCCACCCACACAAATATCATTTCTCAGTCAAGGTCAATGGAGACATATTCATCTACCGGATGAATCGTAACGCTGACTGACTTTGGTCACTCAAAACGCCATCAAAATGTTACAGTCTGACTAATACAACAACCATAAAAGGCCTTACAGTAGCCCCAGGGAGAGGACCATACATACAACATTGACCATAGAAGGTCCTTCTGGCTAGGGCCAGTATTATAGGGGAAGGGTGTAATTGTGTTGCACATATATCTGGAAAAAAAATTACACTTAGAACCCTCTTTGATTTCTCGGCTCGCTATACCCCTGACAAGGAACCTTTCACGGACTTAAATTTGTATAAGAAATTAGTATTAGATATGATTTTTTTTTCTCTAGCTGCTTTTAGAGGAACTATAGTGACTCAGCAGTTTTGGAAATGTTTCCAAAACTGGATACGTAAACTATTTTGGTCATAGGTTACCGTTGAAAATTCATGATTTCACTAACTCAAGACCTTGGTATTAATCTTCAACTAAAATTGCATTAAATCTGTGTAAAACAACTATTTATATTGGAGCATTAGTGTCCTCATCACTAATGGAAAAATATCAATATTTCAAAATGTTCAACACATTTACATACACCATGCAACAATTAAATTTTAGCCGGCCCCTCCCTTCCTCCTGTCCACTTGGTCAAATCCACCACCACCCACCACACTGAGACCAAAGCGGATATGGTGGTCAAGGGAGGGAGGGTGCATACATCATGGGTGGTTTGTGTGTGTGTGTGGGGGGGGGGGGTAGGAATTTAAGTGTGGGAAAGTTACAGGTGAGTCTGAGCGATATTAGGGGATGCTGAGGGCGGTGACAGGTACACCGCCAGAGGGCAGTGCTCCTCCAGTACCCCCTGGGGGGCAGGTGAGGGCCTCCAGCCACTGGGGGAGGGGGCAGGGAGGGGGGGCATTTAGTATGCATATAGACCTTGTGCAGACAGAGCCATATGACCAGATTTTGGTTATCACCACATAGTCACCACACCCACGTGGCTATCAAATATAGCCACAATTTGTGAAAATAGTTGTTAATTATAATTTGAGGAGTTTTCTGTTGCTTAAATAGACAGAAATCTTCAGTATAGATCCTTTAGAGTTGTGGATAATGATGAACTTATATTGATCACCAACATGGCGGCCATCCCACTTTGGGAAACATGACGCCATGTGCACAACGTCTATAGGCTCATTCAGTATGCATGTAGGCCTACAGGTGGATATTGGGGGGAGGGGAGTGGTACAGGTGGGGGGGGGGGGGGTGGGGGTAAGGTTTGGGGAGAGGTGACACTAAGTAATGCAGCTATGGGTCGTTAGAAATTCAAAGAAATTGTGGGAATGATGTTGAGAAGGCTGGGATGGATTGAGAGTGGGATGGGGGACAGGGAGGTTGGAGGTGATGGAGAAGAGAGGGATGAGGAGGAGCTATGAAGTTTGGTAGGATGAGTTGGAGAATGTGTGTGTGTGTGGTTGTGTGTGTGTGTGTGTATGTGTGTGTGTGTGTGTGTGTGTGTGTGTGTGTGTGTGTGTGTGTGAGCTGGTGTGTGTGTGAGTGTGTGATTGAGTGCGTCCCGGATCTATATCATATAGCTATGGATTTCCCTATCAACAGAATGTTTTCACCTGTATACTCCAATAATGGTTGGCCGAAAGCCCTTTGATGCTTTACAAAAGCTTCAATAAATATTTTCTTTTCTTTAGTTCCTTATTAGCATGGAATCATGTTTTAAAAAGCTTAAATCAAAACCTAAATAACGATTAGAGGACAGTTGCCATTAAACTGAAATGGAAAATGGAAATTGAAAATTAGGACAATTGGGAGGAGACAGTGGTGGAATGCAGGGCAGGAGGGATGTGTGGGTGGGTAGGAATGGACAGGTAGGTGGGAGGACGGACGTGAATGTATCAATATGCATGTCTATATCATAGTCAGTAGCGGGGGGGGGGGGGGGGAGGCAGATTGGGGGACGGGGGTCAGAGTTGGGGGGGGGGGGGCAGACAGGGGGAGGGGAGCATTTTTGGGGGTCAGTGACAGTATTTCGCGCATGCTCAGTGAAGGCATGCATACGTCATGTCCTTGCCACCTGCAATGCATCCTGGGCCGGTGATTAGACGTCGTAAACGGAGAGTGCCCATCGGTGGATTAGGTACCTAAAGCTCGCAGTGGGCACCAGAACCCAGGCACAGGGAGGAGTTTAGGGGTTTATCTAGGCTAGAATACACCCAACCGTAAGTTTTGACTACTTTTATTTACTTTATTTTGTATTTTTTGCTACCTTTATTTAGTTCAAGTCGATACTGGATATGGAAGGAATCATGTGCTTTTTGGTTGGCATATATACTTGGCATTTACTAATTTAACTTGCATTTGGCCAAAAGTAAAGTAAGAATTTATTGTATGGCATATATACATTAATGAGTACCCCTAATAATGGCAAGACACTGTGCATTACTTTTAACTTTACTTAAAACTAAGATAACCTACTTCGATGTATTCTAAATTACTCATATTTTATTCAATATTTCCTGTGCCAACTCATTATTTTCAAATTTTGTGATTCGATAGTGGAAACTTGAGTGTGACCTACCAGTTATCTCTTCAATATTGTGAAGGGGCCTTTGAAGGTCACCCATACTTTTACAAGGCTTTGAAGGTCACTCATACTTTTACCAGGCTCGTGTGCTTTAACAGAGGAAGCTAGTTGACTATCATGCAAGATGGATATCAATGAAGGTAGAAAAATGCAGTATATTTAGTAAAATGAATATTTGCAGTATATTTAGTAAATTGAATATTATTCAAATTGAACCATGACATAGTGAACCGACCGCAAATCGACACTCTAAAGTCCCTTACCCAAAAGGTTGATTTGGAGTTGGCCGACTCTTGTAATCGACATTAAATCGATTGGTGTAGTAGAGTAAGCCGATTCTGATTCAGAAAGGCATATGCACACACACCCACGGCCTGTAAATTGGTACAAAAATTGGTGCAAAGACAACTACTCCAACGAATCGAAGGCCTATTTGTACACTGACTCGCCTATATAGTCCCTTTAGGCCTTCCCTCGTTGGCGTTTTACAGCAAGACTCAGTCTAATTAACATGACTTATAAGGGACCTTCCATTAAACTACATACACACATTTCAAAGAATCACGGACCTTTTACTCTCCTTGGGCTAAAGTACGCTTTGCATTTGTACAGGAACATTTGTACAAGTTTAGATACACACCCTTCATCCGGGACCCCTCACCAGTTTGACATTTGTCATGCATATTACAGCTACTTCCATTTGGATTTGTTTCATTGCATATGCCCTTTCGTATTTCGAATGTCTTCTATTTCATATTTCAATGAAAGGATCTGAATCGAGAAAGTATGAAATGCTATTCGATGCTGGATGTGCATTTTTAAACTTTAGCAGAATGTAAATCTATAGACTCTACCTTTATAGATATATAGACTTTTTCAATGCAAGTACCGGGTACAGAAGCAAATTGCTGTTCATAGGACACAGCAAATGTGTACGACAGTTTTCTTGATAAATGATATAATTTGACTCTCCAGACTTCGTCTTTGCTAGGTAAAGGATGTTAAGGAGTACCGCCGGCATATTTCATATTGGTTTGAGCCCCACGTTCCTGCATGGTAAAGGTCTGCACTCATATAGGCCTAAAGATGTCTATGGTACATCAAATACAGCCTTACCTAGTATGAAGGTCACACATACATTTATATGGCCATATTATATACCAATGCTGAAATACATTATGAATACTAACTGGACACTGCCATTCAGTATTTTTGGTGTATTGGCACAGTGGGCAGTATTTATGTATACTGCCCACCTTACTTTACTGTGTAGCATGTTTTTGTCCTTATTTTGTGAATTCTGAATGGATTTGCATGATTATCTTTTTAATGTCAGGTAAACTAATGCAGTCTGATTAAATGGAGGTAGTGATAGAGTCCTAATCTAAGAGAAAATAATGAATATTAGGGAAAACTGCTTGACACCAGTCAAAGTGTGTGCATAATCGATACATTGGGAAACTACCCACTTTGCTCCACTGGTAATTTCCTTTTAATTTTCTGTGTAACAAAAAAAATATGGTATATAATATAAGGAAAACTTATCTCGGTTGAGAGTACAACCCTGTATACTCGGTGGGATGTCAGAAAAATTACAGCCCTCAGCCTAACGGCCTCGGGCAGTAATTTTTCGACACCCACCTCATATTCAGGGTTGAACTGTCAACCTCTGTATGTTTTCCTATAATACTTATCTATAACATCACCAAGGGTATCCCCCCATACCAATTTCTTTTCCAATAAGTGATATTTTTATCTCACTGTAGGGAATTAATCTGCCCATACATGATAGCCCCCCCCCCCCCCTCCCCATATCACACCTCAAGGTCATTAGCCTCGTTTTCGCCGGCACCATGGAAACACCCAGAAGATGGCGTCCCGAGAGCTACTTCCGGTGACCGCAGCCAAAAATCGGCATGTCGCAAAAGCTTTGTGTCGCCCTAGCGGCGGTCAGCGACATGACAGTGGGGAGGTCAGATGGAAGGAGGACAAGATGGGGGGGGGGGGGTCGGATAGCGTCCTGTGTTCTGATTTGGCCTGGGGCAAAGCGGCCGAGTTGTGTACGGATGGCGGGATGGATGGATGGAGGGGAAAAAGAGGCTGAGGTGGATGTGTGGTCTGAATATTGTAGGATGGTGGTAGGGGAGGGGGAGGGGGAGGGGGAGGGGGAGGGGGAGGGGGAGGGGGAGGGGGAGGGGGAGGGGGAGGGGGAGGGGGAGGGGGAGGGGGAGGGGGAGGGGGAGGGGGAGGGGGAGGGGGAGGGGGAGGGGGGGATGGGGGATGGGGTGGGTTGGAAGATCGGTAGACTTATGGGGAGGAATAGGACAGGATGGAACGGGATGGCAGGCGAGGATACAGGAATTCGAAAAAAAAGGGCGGGGGGGGGGGGGGGGGGGTTCACATGTAGGGTAAATACAAAACTGACATGCATTTGTGTGCACGTGCACAACTGTCTTTTTTCTCTTTCGCAAGTTTAATTCTCACCAAAGGGGGGGGGGGGGGATCAGGACCCCCTGGACCCCCCCCCCCCCCCCGCTGAATCCGCTCCTGGATGGGGTGGGATGGGATGTGGGTGGTATGTGGGTTGGATGGGGAATGGGTAGCTCCATAGGGATGGAATAGGCTGGGATTGGTGGGTAGGAAGATGGGTAGATTTTTAGGAGAGGAAAAGAGTATGGAATGGGATAGGATGGAATGGGATGAGGTGGGAAGGGATGTAGGTGGGATGGGGAATGGGTAGTCCTAAAGGGAAGGAATGGGATGGGGTTAGAGGGAATGAGAGGGGGTGGGATGGGATGAGGTGGGTTGGAAGATGGATTTATAGGAAAAGAATGGGCTCTGGTTTGAAGGAATAGTATAGGGTTGGGTAGGATAGGGGGCAGGTATGGGAAGGAATGGGATGGGAGGTATTGGAGGGAATGGGATGGGATGAGGTTTTATTTGCTAGGATGGCATAGGATGTGATGGGGTGGGATGAGATGGCTTGGGGAATGAGATTGGGATAGGTATGGGGGAGGGATGGGGTGGCATTGGAGGGAATGGGGATAGATGGGATGGGATGGGGTGGAGTAGGGTGGAGTGGGATGGGATGGGATGGGATTGGGTGGAATAGGGATGTGAATGGGGAAAAATTGAATGGGGAGGGAATGGGGTGGGAGGATAGAACTACAAAGTAGAAAGGAATGGAAAAGAGGACAAGAAAGTCGATGTCTGTTGGATGTGTTTTCCTTATTCAAATCTGATTGGCCAAGGCTAGGTCACGTGACGAGCTGGCTGGCCAGACAGCATCAAGGTCACAGCCAATTTAATGTCAAGTCAGGACTTCGCTTATTGTATTGAATGGACTTATTGCACATTGAAGAGGACATTAAGTACTACTCATTCCCCTCGTGTCTTTTGGTCATCATGTAAAATGATATCATGCCGGCATGTAGGAAGTATTCTTGAAAAAAAAGAAGGGGAGGGGGCCTAAGGTGAGATTGCGAGAGGAGAAGATCGTGAAGGGGAACAAATGATAGGATATGGACATAAGACAGATTTGGATAGCAGGGGCAGATACAGGATTTTGGAAAGGGGGTCCGCATAATAGGCTAAATACTAAAATGATGTGCTGTGTCTTTTCTCTTTGGCAAGTTTACGTCCCCACCAAAAGGGGAGGGTCAGGGCCTCTGGACCCCTGGACCCCTAAATCCGCCCATGGATAGGGGAACCAATGCCTTGTTTCATAAAGAAATACATACAGAAATTGCATAGGTTTGTCTTTCATTATCTGACGGTGATATTTTTCTGGGTCCCGCTAGTTGCTCAGGTACACATGAAATCTTCACATCGGGGATGGGATAGGTGGGAATGAGTTTTAAAACTGATAAATCCTCCTACTTTTGAAATTTTAGATTCATCCCCGTGGAAAGTAGGTGACAAAGGTGAGATGATGAAAAAGGCGAGTAGATGCATAATGTAGGGCGACTGGCACGGCCACTACTGCACTATTCATTCTGTACCAATATTTTGAAAGGAAAGGTTAGGATAACCCTTTTTTCAATACATGCATCAACAATCTTAGCAAATATGGTCTATATGATTTTTATTGATTCGTACCTTCATGTTATATGAAGTGGGAACAAACATTCAAGAATACAAAATAACTAGAGCAGGTGTTTGAATTAAGGGAACGTTTCACAGATGACGTTGATTCCTTAATCATCGGAAGACCTTTTGGGGATCATTTTGATGCATTTTTATATGGGAAATCTTATTATAATTTTATGACAATTCTAGGAATTATAACTTTAAAATAGGGACATGGTTTACATTCAGAGTTGACGAAATGATCACCTGATCATGCCTGATCATAAAAAGGACATTTGGATGACCCTTGCACGAAATTGTGGCCAAATGGTCCACAGGACTGCAGTGGAAGAACATTTAATAAAGTGAACTCGGCCTGTATGAAAATCCAAGAAAAAATAAGAAAAAAAATACAATGGGGGTTGCATGAATGAATAGTGCAGTAGTGGCCGTGCCAGTCGTCCTACATTATGTATCTACTCGCCTTTTTCATCATCTCACCTTTGTCAACTACTTTCCACGGGGACGAATCTAAAATTTCAAAAGTAGGAGGATTTATCAGTTTTAAAACTCATTCCCACCTATCCCATCCCCGATGTGAAGATTTAGTGCGTTACGTTCTCACCTTTGACTTGGCGGGACCAGGTTCAAACCTGGGCTGGGCCAATTACACCACCTTGCCTTGCCGTCGTTTCCACCCCCATAGATCCGATCATAGAACTGCGAGTCAGAAACTGGAGTTGGTCTTGATATAGCTGAAAAATTCCTGAATAGACCTTAAGCTCCAACACATCATCATCATCTAGAATCTGATCACAATACTCGCATATCTATACAAATCATGTAGGGCATAGACGTTGTGCAGATGACGTCACAACATCCCCCGAAATGAACTGAACGCCATATTGGTGATCAAATCAAAACTATTAGATATAGTATTCAAACTCCACAATATTTAGATGAAATATCTATGTTAGTTTTAACTTAAACTAATTCATGACGACTTTTCAACACTTATTAACCTTTAGAATTGAAGGTTTTTAGATTAATTTGTGCAAAGCCACGTGGTCATGGTGATCACAAACACGTGGTCACGTTACTGTACAAGCAAGGTCCATGGGCGGTGAGAAGATGACGTCACACCTGCCAAAAATGGGTTGGCCGCCATATTGGTGATCAGTACAAAATTGTCATTATTCACAATTTCAAAACATATAATATTGTATGATAAATTCCCTTGACACAAACTCATGGAATATTGATGAACAATTTTTCTTACTTATGATTGATAAAACTTGATGTTTTTAACTGAAAGCCATGTGCTTATGATGATCATGTGGTGATCACCAAAAAGTCGTCATCTACATGACCAAATCTGCACAAGGTCTATAGGGGAGAAATAAGCGAGGCGGTGAGCTTGAAGGGAGGGAGGGAGAGGCTGGGCATAAAACGAGGGCGCCGGGAGAGCATGCCTAGGAGGGAGGGGGAGGGACTTTTATAGTTATTGCCACAATGGCCTCTCATAAAAACCGTGTCATTTATTATAATAGTTTCCGTCATGTCAGAGCTGATTTCATTTCAATATAATTTCCAGGTGGCCATGAATGACCCACTTTTCTGCGAATTATTAGAAAAAGGGAGTTCTCTTGAATATGGCAATTAGACTCTGAACTTGGACAGGCAAATTGAAATACATCAAATACCGATACGTTGTTTGCCATACAATGAAACCTTTTTATGGAAGTTCCCACTCTCAAAAATGACGTGAGAGCTATGTTTATTACATTGTTTACTTGTTTTACACCTTTTGCAATTATGAGATTTAAAAACTCTTCTGTTTTTCTGCCATTTACTTCAGGCTATTCTGACCATGTTACCTATTTGAAGCTATTTTTCAGAGCTAGGTTACTAAAATATGGCATCTTGGAGTTTACAAAGCTGCTATAATTTTCTGGTCTACATTTCAGATTGTCCCAGCCATGGTACCTATTTGAAACAGCAGCCATTTGATGGATGAAATTCAGAGATGCTAAATCAAGTTCAGCACAGGGCCACAACAAAGAATAATTACAGCCGATGCAGTTCGAAAACAGGCGGGTGTCTAGGCCTACTTCACTTCGTGTCAATTACATGGTATTCCTTTCGCTCTAAAATAATGCATGTGTATCTAGAAGGATAGAAATGATTTGATATACAAAACTGTATTGTAGATTTATATAAGTCGATAAGTTGATATAGTCCCCCCCCTTGCTTGGGACTTGGGACTACATTGATGGCACAGAATACGTCAGAAGTGTCTCATCCAGTGGTAATCTTTGCCCATAGATGGCGTGTAAGTTGATATAGTCCCACAGTGCTCATAGCAACTAAGGACGGGGGCATGGAATATGTCGGAAGTGTCTTGTCTAGTGGTAATCTTTGCCCATAGATGGCGTGTAAGTTAATAATTATAGTCCCCTCATGCTCACAACAACCCAGGACTACATGAAGGCACGGAATACGTCACAAGTGTCTTGTCTAGTGGTAATCTTTGCCCATAGATGGCGTGTAAGTTGATATAGTCCCACAGTGCTCACAACAACTCGGGACTACATCGATTTACGCGACACTCGTGGGAACGAGGCATCGACACCACCTGTGACGTCACCTGCAACACCATCCGTAATGTCATCCGGAACGTCAACCTCATCATATCTTCAATAGTTTAATACTTGCATTGAGGGTTTTCTTGGCCTCCTTGAAACTTACCATGGATGTGTTATTAATCTAATTGAGGTTATAATTGTAATACCAATACCTTGATTTAATTGTATTTCTTCCATTACTATATCATAGTCACTACCGGTGCACAACAATGTTTATATTTGAGTAGGTGGAGTAAACTATTATCCCCACCTATATTTGTACCAGTCACTCAAACTCTGATCTAACTCTACAAATAGTTACTGGCCGTTTCCACAGAAAGCAACAAAATATAGTCTATCTAAATACTTTCAGAACCATCCCTCAGCCACCTGCCTACTCATTTCATAGTGGCGGATCTAGGGATAGGCATGCTGAGGGGTGGCATTTTTCCCTTTATTTTAGATAATTTACATTCACAAATATTTAGCGACCCAACCCTACCCTTTTGAAAATTCTACATCCGCCAATATCTTCACCTTCCAATTCATCGATTTACATTACTGTAAGAACGAGTGTGAAACTCACAATACGTATGTAATTAGGTATTTTCTGAAGGTTCCCCGAATCCCAACAAAAAAGGCAGTATGAATCGGCTGTACAGGTTAATAGTGTCAGTCTGAACGAGCAGTCATGTGAACTATGTAGTGGGAGGAGTGGGGGAGGGCAGGATGTGGCTTGACTTAACGCCAGATTAATTGGCTATGGGAAAGGTGGGGGGATTGTAGCAGGTAGACTGACGTTGAAATGGTAACTGAGAGAATGTACTGACTGGCATTAGAATTGAAATTATGACAGGTGGATTTTGCTGGAAATACAAGGTAGTGTCACCTTGTTTCTCATTGGGATTTAATGTTGAATACTTCTGCATTTTCGGCAAAGGTCATATCTCTCGTATTAGGTTGAGTCCCACTATAGGTTGTCAACACGGAAGAAAGTAATTATATGACCTGTCATACCTAGCGAAAAAATGTCTATTTAAAGGGAGCCAAAACCAATAATTTTGACAAAATTTTCAAAACTCAGATAAGTATAGAAATATGTTAGATGAGTCCAGTTAAGGTCAGTGGTAAAGTATTAGCTGTGAAAACTAGCTCAAACTGAGGTAAAATGCTACAAGAGATGGTAATATTTGCATTTGTTTGTAAACAAACCCTATTTTTGCGGATCCACATTAATTGAATTGAGCAAGGAAACGTGTTTTTAATTATTTTTTTACCATATTTCATGGTTTAGATTTTAACATTGGCCAGAAATAGGCTCAAGTAATGGATTTCCATGATTATTTGAGTTTGAAAAATTTCATTGAATTTATCGGTTTTGGCTCCCTTTAAGTAGTAAGTCCCGCATGTCAAGGGGGGGGGGGGGGGGGACCAACCGAGCGATGCAACCGACGTTCTGGTTGAAGAGGGGTGCCCATTGGGCAATGAGATCGAGACACTGGTCGAAATTCAAATCACTAGCAACCATGCTCCATGGGAAATCCAAGCTTATTGCAGGTATAGATAAGCTTGGATTTCCCATGGAGCGTCATCTGAATATCAAACATTGTTAGATATATTTCCAATCCATTGGCTATTATTTGGTTGATTTGTGGTGGCATCACTCAATGGGAACACTATTTCTGGTCGTTTCCGACCAGTTTTAGTCGTTTCGACCAGAACTAAGCAATCAGAACTAAGCTCCAACATTTTAGTTTAATCACACAACTTTAATCTCGCCATTAAAGTGACAAGAAATACTCGAAAACAATCAGAAATAATTTAAAACGACCAGAAACAGCTGCAGGTGCACCTATTAATTGATGCAGCTAGAAATATATATATTTGGTAATCGTAAGGAAAATATCTGACAATGTTAGGTATTTTGCTCGGGAAATATCTAATAATGTTCAATATTGGTTGCAGGCTATTCCTAATCCGACCAGTCACATTACTAAAATGTGTCTCCCCTTTCGAAACACACTCGTCGTTCATCAGCGAACAGCAAATGTTCTATGATAATTCAATAATGATTTCAAGTATTTTTTTTCCAAAGGAGTACCTAATTGTATTTAGATTGTTTTGTACTGCACTATATCAAAGTTGCAATTACAAAATCAACATCTTTTAAAATGATTGAAATTCCACAAGTCACTTTTTCTGCTCTTTTTACTGCTGTATTTATTAGCCTTATTTTTCTGCGTGGCTTGTGGCTGTAATAATCGGACAATATTGAAAACTGTCAAAATGCCAGTCAACGATTAACGTCTTCTGAGGGAGACAACATTCAAATTAAAGATCTGTGTAACTCGGCTTAAGAATGGCAGTCAACAAGGCATTGCCAAGTTAAGCCTTTTCTTGAGAATGTTGTTTTTCAATTTCGGAGGTAACCAATTGAGCAGCTGAAATCCTGGCAAAATGAAGAGTTGTTTTAAACCTAAATCTAACATTGCCTGGTTATTATTTTTATGTGTGAATATCAAATTTTGAACTATATGTAACGATATTTCCCAAGCAATTAAAGTACCCTCTTTAGACACAAAAGGGTAATAAATTACTGTTGATTTAGATGTTCTCCTTTGTTAAACAAATAATATATATGTGGTATGAAATGATATGAGTAATTTATGAAAGGGGATCTTGTATAACTTTATGACTGGTACATAGACGGGATGAGAACCCGTTAAGCAATGAGACTAGAATTCTGAAGAGATTGCTAGCGATCAGTATCTAACCTTGTTAGATATTTCCAAGAGATATTTTTCTAGTTAAATCGCTCAATGGTTATGCCATTCCTGGTAGTTTTTGACTAGTTCTGGTTGTTTCAACGAGTCCTGATTGCTTAAGCGATCAGAATTTTGGTTGAAACACTCAATGGGTACTCATGCAGTCTTGCCATTTAAATTTCTAAACCACTCTATGGCAATACCCAATAGTCACCACCACCAATCCTATACATTTAGCAGTTGGGCTAAGCACAAAAGCAGCTAAATGAATTCCTTACACATACCCAACCGAGCAAGGATTGTCAGAGCTATCGCTGCAGAAACAATTGCCTTTTGAAGCTGCAGGCGTATGACGCTAAGCGACGTACGGGGCCCTGGATAGGGGGCACTGCTGTCATATATCAAATTAAAGAATTGCCATTGGCGCATGTCCCTATTGCTTATTTATTGTCCTGTTGCACGTCAAATTTAAGAAACGCCTGTCACATTTGTCACACTGTTAATTTACCAAACGTGGCATGTCGATGTCGCTTATTTTTGCAGATGTCGCTTGTCAAATTTATTAAATTCCTCTGTCGTGTTGTCAGTTTTGAGGGTCTCGACCCATATGTATTGTGTCTTTCGCTAACAGTCGGACGAGAGATGTCAAAGTGGCCTATTGATGCTTGATCACACATTGTCAATATTAGACTGGGTAGGCCATGGTCTGGGACAAAGGACTGCCCCATGATGTATCTTTATGTGGGTAGATTTAGAGGACAGGCTGCCTGTTGCTTTGCCAAAGCTGCCTGGTGGAACTGTGCATGGTTTTAGAATGGTCCCTTGAATGTTTTTATAGCTGTGCTTAAAATTGACTGGAGATGGATAATTTTATTAGGCGGTCAGATGGTTACTTTAAGGGAATAATGGAGTCTTCATGAAAACAGCAGCTATGGAAGGAATAGATATTCATGAAATATGTTATGGATTAAATGTAATTTGCGGTGAGACAATGTGCACAGAATTGCAGATAAGGGTTGTGTTTAGTAGAATGGCATTTTCAAAAGCTTTTGAGCAAAAGCAAGAACCAACAAACAAGTTTTACACCAAAGATATTTGATAACTAGATATTTTTATACTCATATATAATGTTGAAATGCTTGACCTGGTTTAGAAATGATGCAATTTCTTAAATTAATTGGTTGGTGAAGGGCACTCCCTATTGCTGTATCATCTACACTGATTTTATCACAGACCTCATCTGCACAAAGTAGGAGGACCAATAAATCTTACATAACAAATGCCAAACTAAAATTGCATGATCTGACAGAACCATCACAGAGTAAGCATGTTAGATAAGGGTTATTTTCATAGCTGTAAATAGTATGACAATTTAGTTCAACATTAATGATATTCACACATAACATTTTTCCTAAGGCAAAATAAAGGTTAATTGATGTATTAGTACTCCTATTCTAATATCTATCAATATTTTGTCAACTTTAATCAAAATTAATCATATATTATTGGATATTGTATGAGATTCTTCTTCTCGGATATTTCATACCTCTGTCAGAAGGTGTTGCTTGAAAGGTCTTGCATAATAGCCTGTGTCCAATGTGGCATTTTGCAAAGTCAGCATTTGTGTGTGTAATTAATTTGATGTTTTTAATAGTGACGCCTCGGATGTAATATCACCCAATACATAAAGCTATTCCAGGCGTCCAGGCAAGTAATTGGCTTGTATATCTTTTTTACAGGCTTGACTGTATTCCAAAGCCCATTGACATTGATGACATGTATGCATGTTTGTAGTCTGTTTTCCCCATAATTACTCGTCCTCCTATTCATCTCAAATCTCTCTCTGATTATCGTTTTTTTAATCAGAATACATGTACCTTCCATCTAAAAGTCCTCTCATCATTATTTAAAAAAATAGGAAATCAATGTTTTCCCTTTCCAGGGAAGAAGGAAGTACTCGACCGCACTCTAAATAAAACTGTTGTTTACATCTGCAAAAAAAATGCAAGGTTCTATTTCCTACACAAATACTTATCCTATTTGTTTATGCATACTTTCAACACCTGTCTCAGTACTTCAACCAAAACCGAAAGTGTCACCTTCCGGAGATTGCCGATGTTTTCCGAAGATTGCCGACGCTTTCCGGAGATTGCCGACGACTTCCGAAGTCCCCTTGACGGGTTTGGCAAGCTGTAAGTTAACGTAGTCCAAGGTTTGGCTTTCAAACTTGCGATTACCTTAACTTTCGCCTGCTGGGCTCTGATCTACAAAATTTAATAGGATGACAAGACTCCCAAACGCCGCTGGATGTAGCAGGATCTTAAACATTTATATTAAAGAGTATTTGCATTTCAAAATGTTTATTTCTTTTTGATAGTCTGCTTTTTATTTCCAGACGGCCTGGCAGGCAGGTGAAATTTATTTGTTTTCCTTGAATGATCATGTGTTTGATGATATAGGATATATACCACAAACTTCACTAGCATGGATTATGAATATCATTCAATTCTAATGCAATCAGTAAAACCTCGTTCTTCAATAATCAATTGTGATTGTTCTTCAATAATCAATTATAATGTATTAGCGTTCAGCAAAATTATATTAAACTTTATACGATACTTGTTGAGGAATGATATATTGAATTGTGGATTTGTACACACTTGTGCAATGATATAAACGTACGGTTTTATACATTCAATACTCCAATTTATTGGTTTTATGTTCATTGTTATGAGATTTATGTGCCCAATTTGTCATCCTATAATCGGTTCGGGAAGCTTTGCTATTCTAATTAAGGTTGGACATACGATCGTAGGTTTTTAACGAGGGTTTCCGATTCGCTACCGACCGTTTGTATGTCGCACTTATTTAAATCATTTTTTTCCTTGTGAAACCAAGCCTTAGGTATCCTTTCAGTTACGACAAACAACGATATCTTAAGCTTGCGTATAGATTCAAATATAATCTAAAAATTCATTATTTACAAATCATCTTATTAGGGCGAGAAGTTTAATTCTGTTGAACCCTGTTTAGATCAACAATTCACACCCTTATCTAAAAACTTTAAGGAATTTTGAATATCATTTTGTTTGGTAATAGGGGCGGGAGTAATTTGTTTTTGTTTGATTTAAACCATAAATCCAATTAAAGAGATCTTTTTTAATTATTAATAACATGTCTATGCCTAACCTATTATCCTCTGCCATACTTTTAAACAGCAGCAAAATCAACATGTGTAGCATAGGCTTTAAATGCAAGTGACATTTTTTAGCACAGGTACCAGACATCTGATCAAGCTGCCCAGAATCGCATTGTTCTCCTCCTACCATACAAGGCTACCGCAGGACTGGATGTTGCGTCGTTTGCACTTCAAGAACACATTCTCTGGTAATGATGTCACAATTGACTGCACGTCATGACGTTGTGCAGTCAGTGTTGACATCATCGACAGAGGCCGTACATGCTACCCACAGTCTGACGTCACACTAATGACGTCATGATCATGTGACATCATGACGTTATGAAGTCAGTATAGACGTTATCAACAGATGCCTTATATATACTAACCGACACATGACGTTATATATGGGACATCAGGAAATTGTACAATCCCGGTTCACATTATGGACAGAGGCCGTACATCCTACCCACGCTCTGACGTCACACTTATGACGTCATAATTATGACGTCATGACGTTGTGCAGTCAGTGTCCCCATAATCAACAAAGGTCGTATCATGCGCTGACGCCACGCCTATGACGTCATATTGGATATCCATTCCTGATGTTGAACAGTATACATTTACATCATTCGCAAAGATCATACATGCTTATCGTGCATTAATGTAACGCTCGTTATGTAATATTATATGCGACGTCATAATTATGTCATATTGTGAGCATACTCCACGCCGCTTCAGATTCCCTTGTAATCATCGCTCCAACCTTAGCATTCTGGGTTTCCGCAAGTGCCCGGATGTTGGCTTGACCCACTTAATGGCAGCGCGTAGGGATACAGTAAAATTGCTTAACGAAAAAAGGCCAAGCTCGGGCGATGATTACACGGGAATCTGAAGCGAGAAAGGAGTGTGATATTGTGAGGTGGGTGTTGACACCATAGATGGAAGCTGTACCTGCTACCATAACTCTGTGTAATACGGTGTAATTTAGGACGTCATGCATGTTTGGTATCAACTGTCTGTTACTGATATCATTACAATTTATAGAACCAAGTACTCTAATAGAACAAATTAACGTTCTTACATAAGTATGACACAGATTTGCTTATACAAAACTGTAGCACCCATGTAACTGTTGAAAGATGCTGTAACTGCTGGAAGGTCACGATGTACTGTGAAGTAGCTTTTCTGATGATTAAAGTATGCTCAATTCTAAAATATTCATAAACAATTTTGTTTAGAGAAGATTAAGAGTTTTACCATGCCTTCCTCAAAATGAAGATTCATTAGTGCTCCTTAAAGATATATGCATTACACTATTCCATGTTTGATAAATTGAAATGTTTATGAGGATGTTTTGTAAAACGATTGGAATTTGAAATAACACATCTCTGTATCACCTGTATACTTCACAAGTTATGTTAACATCAAGTCAGAAAATAAACTAACTTGAGCCTCATTCCCCGAGTTCATGTTCGTTATTCCATATCATAATGTATACAATTCTCCAAGGAGAGATAGCCTGCATCCTGCGCAAACTTCTTAAAGCCCAATACCCACTATAAGCGATTTTGACGAAGTCGGCCGACTCATTGGCCCTAAATTCGGCCAATTTTACCAAGATGATCAGCTGATTTTCACACCAATTCAGATCACCAATTAGTATGCAATATTGAAATGGACATGTTTGATATGAATCTGTCATAAAGTCGGCTGATTCTTCTCATAGAATCACCTGACTTTAGCACCGATCAGTCGGCCAACTTTGTCAGAATTGCTTAGTGGGTATGGGGCTTAAAATGCCATGTATCTTCAGAAATATGATATTTGTTTTTGTGAACTAGATCTGATCTAAAAGTAAGACGTTTCCCTCCACATGCCCTTGACAAAGTAAGCTGCAGAAAGCGTACCACAAATATCCAATATCAGTTTGGGGAATTGAATAAGAAGCAGGTGATAAGTGAGAAAGTAAGGCAATAAGGTGTGAGCCTAGCCGGATCTGTGGGAGAAAACAAGACCTATATTGAGCAATTTCTGGAGGTTAGGCCTTGTCTGGGGCTGTTCGGAAAGTCAAATTATATTCACCAACTATCGATCAGAAGGGATATTGGAAATAAGGGTGGGGAGAAGAATAATAGGGTTTTGGCCTGGGAGTATAAAAAGGTTTGACATTGGGTGATGCTGGATCAATTCGCCTTGGCAGGAACCTATTTGTATATTCAGAAGAGGAACTCTAAAATACCAGCAATAACCATCCATTATTTTTCGACTAGGTATTTGGAATTCAAATTTTAATAAGTTAGACCTAGATAGTCATGTAGCCCTTCTGTAGAGTAAGAATTCGAATGGCAAAACTGTCTGCTAATTCTGTACAGTATAGCTCCTTACCTACCTTTCATTACGTGCTAAACTTTTGCATAGTTCCTATGGTAAAATATAACGATATAAGATCATTGATTCTGGATTGAAGTCATAAAAGCTTATTCTTAATTCTCCCAACCACGGATAGCATATTTCCTGGGTTTTACCTGCAGCCTATCCCTAATCAGGGTCCATACTGGGAAATATGTTGACAAAGTCTGAGGCTTAACTATAGAAATTTTCATTAATCATGGCATTATTTGTGGTTAAAAATTATGGAGATCAATATAAGCTACTTTTTCATTTTCCATCTGTATATGTTCATCATCTTTTGAATCGGTTTGAAAATTCATTCATTAAACATTGATAGCAGAAAATTGTATATTTTCTATAGTGTTTCCTGTGTTTTTGTCGACAGAATTAGCCTAAATTAACCTGCAGGTGCCAAAAATACAGTATTCCAGCTATCCGTGGTAGGGAGAATTCACTTAAGTAGATTTCTATATTGGAAAATTACCCTGATATGATCTTGCAGAGCAACCAGTTCCATCTCTAACAGTCACCCCCTTTTCTGACAGTCACCATTGATCACGTGACCAAAGCAGGTGGCAAGAGGACGTCATGTCAACAGGGGAAAATGGCGTCGATTATTCAAATAGGATTCCCAGCTGCTTTCGTGGGATATATTGCTTTGATAAAAGAAACTGCCCAAGTTAATCTCTGCTCTAGTAAAAACTTATCAACTGATACTTCTGATTCTCGTGCTGGCATTTCAAACTTTTCTAGGGGAAAAGTAACTAACTAATTCTGAAAACTTCCAAAGTTTTATAATGGTCAATTTGCTTATTTCGTGGATAGATATTACAGGATTATACTACGACTATAGAAATTACTATTTGTCACATCGTCCTGTTATCATAATGAAACTATATTGTAAAGATGGGTATGATGAGTCATTGTGCTTTCAGTGGTCTGTTGCATAACCCCCCTCACTGTTGCGAGGGTTGTCCACCACAGCGAGACCCCTCCCTGTTCAACAGCGAGTGTATCCAGCTTTGACGATAACAGCGAGGGTTGGCACACCCAAATTTTCAACATATCGTGGGGACATTTTGGGGTTGTCATTTTAACATTTTGTTTTCATTACTTGTGTGCCCCTCTTAAAATGTGAAGGAGGCAAGTGGCGGAAATGTATTTCTCAATAAATTAACTGTGTTCAGAGTTTGTACAAAACCATCGCTGTTGCGAGGGTTGGCACATTGAAAACCTTAAGGATATCCCTGTTGCGAGACCCAAATCTAAACCCTCGCTGTGGTCTCGCTGTTGTGAGGGTTTGGTTATGCAACGGAGCACAGTGGCCCGTTGCACAATACCCAGAGTTGTTATGATGGGTTACAAATTAACGACACCTTTCTAAAGCAACTTTGCACATTATTAGATCGTTTTTCACCCTTGAAATAAACCTATTTAGAATGCTGTAAATGAGCTGTATTCTTTACAGGATATAGTCCTACTGTGTCCCTCCGTACATCAAGTTACAGAATTCAAGTTGATACAGAAGAAAAAAGATTATAGGGACTAGTGGTTTAGTAACCAGACATCACAGCACCAGTGTCTAGTTGGCAACCGGGTGACTAACGACGTTGGTCGCTGCTGAATTTTGTAATCTAGTTGCCCAAGTGGGGACCAGGCTTTAGACGTCTTTGTAGGTATATTGATCTTAAAGCAATCTTTAAAGTTGTCGGTGTTACAATCAGTCAATGTGAAATGGGCCAATATGGCCCGTTGCTTACTGACTTTGCATAACAACGACAACTTTAAGATAACTAAGAAAGTTGTCGTTACAACGATAGTTAACGTTATTATAATACTCCCTAATATCTCTGTTTCTACTTGATAAAATTGAATTCTGTGAATTGACATAAAAAGGGGCACTGAAGGGCTATAAATTATAGAAATAGCAGCTCATTAATAGCATTCTAAATAGTTTCTTTTACTTTCAAAATGTGCATTATTACGCACAAAGTTGCTCATGAAAGGTGTCGTGATAACAATGGGTTTCATAACAACGATATCTATTGTGCAAGGGGCCACTGTGGTCCGTCGCAAAACGGGTCTCGCTGTTGCGAGGGTTTTCCACCACAGCGAGACCCGTCCCTGTTCAACAGCGAGTGGATCCAACTTTCCTCGCTGTTGCGAGGGTTGGCACACCCCAATTTTCAATGTATTGGGGGGGCATTTTGGGGTTGGAATTTTTACATTTTGTTTTCACTAACTTTTAGATGTGTTCCTCAGCTCTTAAAATGTGCAAGAGGCAAATGGCGGAAATGTATTTGTCAATAAATTAACTGTGTTCAAAGTTTGTACAAAACCATCACTGTTGCGAGGGTTGGCAAATTGAAAACCATAAGGATATCGCTGTTGCGAGACTTAAATCTAAACCCTCGCTGTGGTCTCGCTGTTGCGAGGGTTTGGTTATGCGACAGAGCACTGGTGCGCATGAACAAAAAGCACGAGTCCCCTTCAGCAGGTTCTATAGGGACTACTTTACCACTGACCACTGAAGTGAACAGTACATTCTGTAATTACCAAGGCTGTTTACAAAATACATCTTTCACCACAAGGAGATTCTTCACCAAAGTCAGGTTTGAATGTAAAGTGCAGCAAATGAGCCTACTGGGAGAAGGAACCGACTCAACTCTTCTTGGTCAACTGGCTACTGGTCGAGGTAAACTGACAACCAGTGGTGTCCCTGCTGGAGAAAACCCGAGGTAGATTAGAGCCAATTACACCATCTGCATTAAATTTTGGTTTTTAGATATGTTTGGTAAAATTGAGTAAAGGAATATGAATTGGCCGCCTTTCATTAACCATGTAAGTACGTTTATCACCCACGCTGACGACGAGCGGTAGGTATAAGGATTCAACGTATGGCCACACTGTACGTACCGCTCGTCGGGTCCAAAAAAGTATTTCCGGTATATTCCAAAAATATTCAATTTGATGGCAAATCTCTAATATTGGAGGAAAAATTCTGAAATTAAAACTGGGAAGATCTAATATATGAAAGAAAATTATGGCACGATCAAAAAAAAATTAGAATTACTTTTTCTCGAGGGCGTATGAATACCAATCCTACTCCATGAAGCTTGGCACGTCACACCCGACGTCGCACAACTTAGGCCGATGTTCTTGGGTCCCCAAATGAGTTTTCCTTTATGATCATCTATTTCAAAACTCTGTGGCAGCAGTTTCATAAAGATAATATTCCTACTTTGCGGTCTGTTATACTTCAATTGGTGCTTCTTAGCTTCCAAATTGCTGTGTTTTGAACATTGCGAGGTGGAAAATAGCTAACTGCTTGCCTTGGTACTTGCAAAGACCAAAATGGAAGTGATAACCCAAGCAATTCAGACACTGAAGGGGATTCCACACATTGCAACTAAACCCCGACAACCAACTTTAATTCCCCAGTGATTAGTGAAATAGTATGTTGCCGGGCAACTAACTAGTTGCTGGTGGAGAAAATGTTAATAGCCAAATTAGGAGGCACCTGGCGACTAAATGGCAGTGACTCAACAATCTAGTCACCTGGCAATTAGCTTTAATTGTCGCAGTTTTGTCACCGGCATGGACGAAATGTTAAACTTACTTAATATTTCACCCGTAAACCACTGCGATTAGTGGTTTAGTTGCCAGACATCACAGAGCCAGTATCTAGTTAATCGCTGGGCTACTAACTAACTTTTGTCACTGGCGACTAAACTAATTTTAGTTGCCCTGTGGGAACCAGGCTTGACACAAACTCCTTTCATTGGTGAAAATGGCAATGAGAATGCATGTCAATGCCAGGTGGAATACGGCCTTTTGGGACATTTGCAGTCTCTTTAGGAAAAATCAATCAGGCCAGAGACCAGAGAAATCTAAAGCCCCACTTGCCGTGGTGAAAGGTGTTTGTCGTAGCTCTCTGCGATCTGCGAACGTTGAAAATGTTGGATAATCATAGACCTCTGCGACGTTATTCATTGCGAAATTATCCAACATGCTTAATATTTTCGTAGAGATCTTGTACGATTCATGATCGCTGGGCTACTAACTAACTTTTGTCACTGGCAACTAAACTAATTTTAGTTGCCCTGTGGGAACCAGGCTTGACACAAACTCCTTTCATTGGTGAAAATGGCAATGAGAATGCATGTCAATGCCAGGTGGAATACGGCCTTTTGGGACATTTGCAGTCTCTTTAGGAAAAATCAATCAGGCCAGAGACCAGAGAAATCTAAAGCCCCACTTGCCGTGGTGAAAGGTGTTTGTCGTAGCTCTCTGCGATCTGTGAACGTTGAAAATGTTGGATAATCATAGACCTCTGCGACGTTATTCATTGCAAAATTATCCAACATGCTTAATATTTTCGTAGAGATCTTGTACGATTCATGATCGCTGGGCTACTAACTAACTTTTGTCACTGGCAACTAAACTAATTTTAGTTGCCCTGTGGGAACCAGGCTTGACACAAACTCCTTTCATTGGTGAAAATGGCAATGAGAATGCATGTCAATGCCAGGTGGAATACGGCCTTTTGGGACATTTGCAGTCTCTTTAGGAAAAATCAATCAGGCCAGAGACCAGAGAAATCTAAAGCCCCACTTGCCGTGGTGAAAGGTGTTTGTCGTAGCTCTCTGCGATCTGCGAACGTTGAAAATGTTGGATAATCATAGACCTCTGCGACGTTATTCATTGCGAAATTATCCAACATGCTTAATATTTTCGTAGAGATCTTGTACGATTCATGATGAGATTGCTTGCGAAAATGATTACCAATGATCGCAAGTGGCCTACCTCACAGTGTGAATGCTATGCAATTAATTTCTCTGGCTTGCGATCATTTTGTGGTGCCTGGCGTTGTTTGTGAATTCTTAAGATAAAATGTTCGTGTGTCTCTGCGACAGAAACATCGACCACGGCGAGTGGGGCTTTAGTCGTGTCAAACCACCCACCTGCTTCTAGTATTGTACCCCAAGGACTGCTGATAACACGAGCAAAAGAAATACCTGGGGGCCAACTGGGCATATAGCTTCTAGGATATAGCACTATGTACGTAATTGAGCAAGAGAAAAACAAATAATGGATAAGCAGCAGTATAGGCAGAGGATCTTTTGTATACAGAAAAGCACTGACAATGTAGGCACCTCGAACAGAATGCAAGGAAATGTGTTTGCATTGTTATTTGTGCTGCAGACCTAACACAATTACCAACGCAAGTAATTTTCTATAATTTATTCCACTAATGTTTGCGTCATTGGCAATCTGTGCAAGTAGGCCTTATAGGCCTAACGCAATCCAAATGATGCTTAGGAGAATATTACCATTATACTGTTGTATCCAAAGGTTAATTGTTTCAATCTTCTTGAGGAAAGTAAAATTCCCAATTTGATTATGCTGTGGTACTGACAAAATATACTGGCCAACGTGTTGTTTTGATAAAGATCAATATCAAGTCTATCAAGGCAGATGGAAAAAACACAATCATTTTATTATTAATAAATTGCTAATTCACACATACGTCAAGTAAGCAATAAGTTATGATCTATCCACAATATGTATCCACATACAATCTAATTGGTAATGTTCGTAAGTCCAAACGTAGTCCGTTCAAGGTATAAATGAGTATTCAGGAGAGACAATTTGTTATACACATATATGTGTATAACAAATTGTCTCTATATATATACTTTTGAGCATAGTTAGCTTTGGGATGAAAGGACAATGGATTAGTAAGGGAAGTTTATTATTCACACATACTTTTGACTTTAACCAATTTCTTAGGGATTTCAAAGGGTTTTAGAGTTAACAAGATAAATGAATAAATATAATTATATTGATGAACGAAGCAGAGTTCTAGTCTAAGACAATAAACAAATGTGTTGTGTAGAGAAAGGCAGAGTATAAGTAATTATAAGCTGCATGTCAAACATTTATATTGTTACTATCGCCTTCTGCCAATTCTTCCCCAGGGGTTGTTGCAGTTCCAGTCGTATAGGGGATTGCATCTGCGGTTCCTGAAAAGAAGATACATCTCCTTAATTCCATGACATAAGCAATGTTTCTTATAGCAATATAGAAATATCTATGATTGCACAAAAGTAGAAAACCTAGTGATATAAATATGGTGTTGCCAAACATTTTTCAATTTTCAATCAAATGGTCCTTTTAAGAATTGGCATTATTTACATACATTCTTCTTATTCATTAATCAACTTATTCACGATTAATCAACCACTTCAACATACATGTGCTCTTCAAAGTAGTTGCAATTATATTATGATAAGACAGTCAAAGTCAAAGACAATTGCTTATTAATGATATTCAATAGCACCAATGCCATGCAGTTTCCTTAACCTGAGTTCTCCGACTTGTTTAAGAGATTTCTGCAACATAAACTAATCTATGCATAGAGCTTGATAATCTAGTTACTATAGCCTAAGCAGTACTTAAGTAGTTAAATGCATGGTAACATGAAAAAGCCCTTGCAAATAACTATATATCATTCAAACACTATAGTGTTACTGCTGTCGAACATAACTGATGTAAAAATGTAATAACTCATTTAATTAAAGAACAATACGATCCCCAGTGGCATAAGAAAACCAAGTTCAAAAATTTAAAATATTTGTCTCAAAAAATCTAAGGGGTTTGCATGGTCATCTATAAGTATGATTAATGTCGTTCAAAATCAATGGAATGGCTGAACTGAATTAATCTAGATTGCATTTCAGTAAGTCTCATTCACAGTTTACCTCATGTCCTCAGGGCTGATAAACATCCACAAAGGTTAGTCAGTATTGTCAATTGGTCATAATCATCAGGAAATCAGTTAATGAATTATGTCAATTGTCCATAAAGGGTTAATCAACAGTGTCAATTATTGGCCATAAACATCCACAAATGGTTAGTCAATTGCGTAAATTGACCATGATCATCTACAAAAGGTTAGTCAGTAGACTGGTGTCAAATGGTCATAAACATCAGGAAATTTAAAGGTTAATAAATTATGTCAGTTGTCTATAAACATCCACCAATGGTTAACCAATTGTGTCTATTGGTGATAAACATTAACCAAGGGTTAATAAAGGGTTGTTTAATTGTGTTAATTGACCAAAAGCATGTAGAAATTGTTTGCAGGTTGGCCATAACCATCAATAAAGAGTTAATCAATAATGTCAGTATTGTCATTAATGCTACATAACTATCATGCAACAATTACAATATCTTTTGTCAAATGTTTTTCTTGACTGTCATTCAGTATTGGTATTCTTGCCTTAAGTTCTTTCCCAAACAAATGATTTACTGCATCAATTGCGCAATTTTGTGTTCTGAATACACTGTAAAACATCAAATATGCAGCCTTACATAGGAAGTCTCATGCCTTTTTGAATGTATTTGGAAAACCTATGCATTGTAGCAATACTCTTCGAACATGAAAAAAAATAATGACATTGAAAATACCTGCCATATGGCGGAAACTTTTATATACTGACCAAAATTGCATTAGAAGCTGAGGCTGTAATTAGAAATTTTACTGGCTGAGTCATTGTTTCGTGCCTTACAAATAGGTTCATGAGCATTATGTTAATGCATTAATCAGAAGATCCCCAGTTCTATTTATAGTAACATAGGAGCGGCTCACTTGAACTGCCAGAGGTCGCTGCGTTTATTCGCCAGGTGGGGCTCGTGGTGGTCGAGCATGTTCCGATAGTTCTGAACCAACCAATCGTAGAACTCCGCCAGTCTGACGTCATCACGAGCTGTAAGGAGGAGAAAATAAACAATTAGTGATGGCCATATTTGAATATATATTGAACTGCCAGAGGTGGCTGCGTTTATTCGCCAGGTGGGGGCTCGTGGTGGTCAAGCATATAAAATGTATGTTCCGGTAGTTCTGGACCAGCCAATCATAGACCTCGGCCAGTCTGACGTCATCACGAGCTGTGCAGAGGAGAAAATAAACAAGAACTAGAGGAAGAATTCAGTTCACTTTTGCAAAGATTTTGGAAACATAACACACACTCATAATAGTCATAATAATACACAGTGACAGAATTGGTTTACCATAAAGTTTATTATACAGTTGAGGTATTTCCTAGTTTCAAATTAAGCTATCCCTCTTGACATCAAGGCAATTCAAGGCAATTGTGAAATGTCACAATAAAAGAGTGCTCCTAAGCACAATGAGTCATTTGTTGAGAAAGTCACAATGTTCTTAAACCTAAGTAAATCTAATAGCTTATTCCCCATAAGAACAATGCTAGATTCTGCCTTATGGAATTTTAATTGTCTGCCATTTTGATGTACAGAATATAAACTGAATTATTTTCCCTGTCTAAGATAATACAAACAAATCGATGCGAGCTAATATGGCTAAATGCAGAAAATGCTATCAAACAAGCCCACTGCGACCTTTGAGAAAACTTTATGGGAGAAGGCATAGTGATATTTCACTTTTCATACTTCTCATTATTTTCTAAATAAAGTGGCATTAAATATTCACTGTGAAGTCTTTGTACTCCGAGACCCCTGTCCTGTATGACCTCATCAAACCTTAAACTGACAGCCCTCTGCCAGCAGATAACGTATAGATGTGGTAATTGGTTGCCCTATCACCTTCATATGAGCTCATGATTTTACACTATCGGGATGATACTATAAAATGATTTAAGGTGGAAGGAGGGCTGCCAATATAACTAACTAGAAAAAGATGAAAAATTCTGTGTTCCTTCACATAATCAAGTCATTGGAACAGAAAGAGTTCGCAATAGCAATGTCACTGTTGCAAAGGGTTGTGCTGTTGAATTAGGCTGATTTTAATTCACAGTTATAGAAAAGAGATTTAGGTTTAAAGTCATTTTCAGCCTAGAGAAAGCAGTATTAATGAGTGAAAATTGATGCTGGATATTTGCACAACAGTGTGTGATTTGACAAAACCATTGTTCGCTGTTGCAAGTCCATTATGCAGCGGACCACTGCTGCTGTGTTCCATCGCATAAGCCAACCCTTGCAACAGCGAGACCACAGCAAGGGTTTAGATATGGGTCTCACAACAGCGATATCCTTAAGGTTTTCAATGTACCAACCCTCGCAACAGCGACGGTTTTGTAAGAACTTTGAACATAGTTAATTTATTGACAAATACATTTCCGCCACTTGCCTTCTACACATTTTTAGAGCTGAGGGACACATCTAACAGGTAGTGAAAACAAAATATTAGAACAACAACCCCAAAATGTCCTTCCGATATGTTGAAAATTTGGGTGTGCCAACCCTCACTGTTATTGCCAAAGTTGGATACACTTGCTGTTGAACAGGGAGGGGTCTCGCTGTTGTGGACAACCCTCGCAACAGCGAGGGGGGTTATGCGACAGACCACTGGTGACACATTCTGTTCACTTCTAGGCAATTTAGATATAGAAACTAATCTATGGTAATGAAATAGTATTCCACTGTCAACACGGATTATGACCCTCTCTAATTCAAAAGGTCATCAAGCATTAAATGGACTCTACGTATGAGGTGATGTTAAACATCTTTGGAGTCTTCACTTTCTCAGACACTTGTCCTGTATATGACCTCATCCCATTTGATACTGAGAGAGGACTGAATGAGAATTGTTAACTGGTTGCCCTCTCACCTACATGTGAGCTCATGGCAGAAGACCATCAAGATATCAAGTGACTGTGAAATGATATATTTTCATGACACTTACAGCTCAGGGAGTGCCGGTACCAATTTTTTATATCTATTCTTATAATTGTTTCTTTTCATTAAAAGCCCAGTTTTGCACGGCGGTGATATGATCATGTATTCTAGCCAAGGCTTATGGAGAAACATAAGTGTCGAGTAAAAACAAGATCTGAACAATAAAATCGTGTACTGTATGCACATTCAAGGTACTGTACAATATCTGGTGGGTTAATTATTCAACTATTTAATATATTTAATATATTCATAATCTTCTTTAATATTACTTCTCACTAATTTTTCTGGGGATAACATTTTGAAAATGAATAATAATTCCTCTCTTAAATTCTTAAATAACAAAACATTGAATTATAAGGCTCCAATTTTAATCACTCTAGACAAAACATCTTTTTATATGAACTGACAGACAACTACAGCATATATATGCTCCACCAGACTCCAGGAAAACATCCAGTGGCTTCATATTTTGTTATCAGTGAACCTACAAGGTGACAGGACACTTACCCCCCGGACACTTACCCCCTAGGACACTTACCCCCTGGACACTTACCCCCCGGACACTTACCCCCTGGACACTTACCCCCCGGACTATTACCCCCTAGGACACTTACCCCCTAGGACACTTACCCCCTAGGACACATACCCCCTGGACACTTACCCCCTAGGACACTTACCCCCTAGGACACTTACCCCCCAAACTAAAAAATGTGGAAAATAGTGTCTAGGAATAGGGTCGAGTTAGCCTTTTAGGTATGAATCCTAAATAACTATCAGAAGAGAGGGATTTATATCTAGTTTTCTCCCCATTATTAAAAACTGTGGAAAATAGTGACTAGGAATAGGGTCGAGTTAGCCTTTTAGGTATGAATCCTAAATAACTATCAGAAGAGAGGGATTTATATCTAGTTTTCTCCCCATTATTAAAAACTGTGGAAAATAGTGACTAGGAATAGGGACGAGTTAGCCTTTTAGGTATGAATCCTAAAGAACTATCAGAAGAGAGGGATATATATCTAGTTTTCTCCCCATTATTAAACACGGTGGAAAATAGTGACTAGGAATAGGGACGGGTTAGCCTTTTAGGTATGAATCCTAAAGAACTATCAGAAGAGAGGGATATATATCTAGTTTTCTCCCCATTATTAAACACTGTGGAAAATAGTGACTAGGAATAGGGACGGGTTAGCCTTTTAGGTATGAATCCTAAAGACCTATCAGAAGAGAGGGATATATATCTAGTTTGCTTTCCATTAGAAAGACTAAGTAATTACCACATAATTACCTCTACATTATAAGCCAAGGTTGGGGGGTAAGTGTCCTAGGGGGTAAGTGTCCTAGGGGGTAAGTGTCCAGGGGGTATGTGTCCAGGGGGTATGTGTCCTAGGGGGTAAGTGTCCTAGGGGGTAAGTGTCCTAGGGGGTAAGTGTCCTAGGGGGTAAGTGTCCGGGGGGTATGTGTCCGGGGGGTAAGTGTCCGGGGGGTATGTGTCCGGGGGGTATATGTCCTAGAACCAAAATACAAGGCTCCAAACTGTCACATGCACAGTTATTAAACATACCAGGACCTGGGAAATACAATGGCCTATCAGCCATAGCATGTTAAGTGTGCCTTGGCCTCTTTTTAAATTGTGGGATCTTGTGAATGGCATGGGTGTCAAAACTTCTTCTGCCTGTTGAACTTTGTTTTCTTTTAAACAAAGTAAAATTAGAAATTCCCACATGTCAAATCCAGAAAGAAACATGTGTGTTCCAAAGGGCAGAATATTGATTTGTATTTCTGGAAAACAGACCTAGAGTCATAAACAGTGAAAACAAGGTTTCACAGGGTGCTACAAAATAAGGCGTAAAATGATCAAAGCTGGTGCAAATAATTTTTAAGGCTTTCATGAGCATTAAAATCACTTTTCCCATCAACAGTGTGATATGGGTTGATATTAGCAATTAAACATCTGTTGAAAACGAAAGGTCCTTCTACCTCAGATGGTAACTGTGAAGTGGGGGGTAGTCCACTTTCCAACACAGTGCTCTGCCTAGTATGGCTCACCTGATTGGTCTATTGGGGTCATGTGGTCTCAGCAATATGCATGGTTTGGGCTCAGGAGCCCATGTGGGATTCGAAGGGATATTTTGGAAATGGCATGTCAGTTTCTTTGATTCGGGGACTGTAAGGGGTTTTGGGAAATGAAACAGCCACATATTGGCAAATGATACATGGAGTCGAAGGAGGTGGCAGGGGCCACACTATCCTGAATGAAGGTACGTATCAGATTGAGGTCCAACATTAGGCAGCCACTCTGCTATAATGTATTAAATCGGTGGATTGTGTGTTGGTCGGTATCGGGAATGTTGGTTATGTCATTGTTGGTTAAGTCATTTTTGATGAGTCAAATAGGATTTTAACTGTACTTATTGTATGTGCTATGTGATTCCACTACGTAAATAAAAAGGGTGCCAAATTTAACGTCCTGGATGAGTTAGCCTGTTGCCCCGTCTTACAATTTGATCTCTGAGGTTGGTTCCCTACCAGCGAGACATAAAAGTACCCGGATAGAAGACTATCAAAGGAAGCGGAAATGACGCCATATTGACAAACTTATGGGTCTGGACCACTAAATTTCGACACTACGTCGACCTGTTTTGCTAACCCCATCTTCTCTCATTACTACACTATAACTGTTCATATTGCAAAAATCAGACGGAAATTCCTGTTTGAAAATATCAATACATGACGATGTCAGTGTCGTGATGGCGACGTGCATCGTAGCGACGGCAATGCAGCAACGTTGTTACAGTGACGCCGGCCGTCGCATCGTTAGCGTCAGGGTATGTAAGCCTAACAACACATACTTTTGAGCTGATTTTTAAAATTTGAACAGATATAGGCTAGATCTCACGTGAACATTTGTTATTTAACAGAAAAAAAAAGTTGACTAAATAACGGCCGTCATTCTCAAAGCAGAGAGCCACACTCGGAAAAGTTAACACCCTGTTCATCTGCCTGGAGAGTGCATGCGGGAGGCGCCAAATCTTCAACCACCCGTTACCTTCTCCAAAATCCTAGAGGTGAAGCCTCTTGTACAGGTCAAAAAAGGAATGTGCAAGTTAAAGGTACTTGGGGGTGTGTGGCATAAATTCTTATTACCAATGCAATCTGCTGCAAATTTGTCGGAACTTTAGCTTCTATATAGAGCAATATATATTAACAATATAAACAATTTTCACCGTTTCTGATAAGAGTTACAGCCTGATAAAAAATTTGGTCTCTACCATTGATTTCAATGGGAAATACCAGTGTCTTTTCTCTTTAAAAAACTGTACCAATGGAATTCTCATGAAACTTCTGAGATATTTATCATTTACCTAGGAGTAAATATCTAGACTAAAAATTTTAATATTCACTGTTTGTGAGAAAAATTATACCGAAAAACATTGAAAAATTGAGGTATTTTGGGTATTTATAGTATAGTAATTTGATACCCTGCTATTCTAATTGAAGAAAAACACCTTAACATTACTTCTCCTAGTATCATTCAACATGTAAGATGTTTGAAACAGCTTTAACAAAATATTTTTTTGAAGTCCTTAATCTATGACCCAGGTGGCGCCCTGAACAGCATCAAGTACCTTTAACTGTCCCTTTGCTGTCCTACACGGTCCAGACAAAGGCTAGGGTCCCCCTTTGGGCTGACCGACAGACGCTGTTGTTATTCGGTAAAGACCATTTAATCTACCCCAGGTCCATCTTACACAGTCCTTACATGGGCCTATGTAAGGTGGGGGATGTCAGGTGGCTGTCACAGTTTCGGTAAAAACCTCATCAGGCTGTATATGGTTGAATTTCACGGTGTCCACAAAGGATCTTTTAGGTTTCAAGAGTGACTGTAGTGGCTCATGGCTATATTTTTGAGCTGAGGCTGAGTATCAAGTAGCAATAGGGCATGTCCAGCCAAATAGCGGTGCACAAAGGTCTGACTGGAACCAGCCAGGTATATACAGGTGACACACCTTGACCAGTGGCCACTGGCACCTGTGATCTGTACACTCAGGCATGGCACCAGTGACCACCACTGGTACCTGTAATTAGCACACCTGGCAGTTTGGTGACTGGCTAGAGTCACTTCCAGCCGCTATTGGCGAACACTCCCTATTAAGCAGTCATCTGTTATTCTAGAAGGTTTCTACATGCTGGTCATTTTTGCTGGGAAAATGTGACCATGTAATATTGTTACTCCATGACGCCCTATGCTTTCTTTAAAGTTATCCAGGTATCCCAATTTTGCAATATTGATATTTAACAATTCTAAAGAATTTTCATACAATGCTGTATAATCAGCAATACATTACACTCTCTAAGAATATTCTGTACATGACCTTCGTCACATTGACAATTTTGATTCACACTTTCTTTACATAATATTTCTAAGGATTAGTTTCCTATATATGCTGTGATATACATCAATAATGTAAGCACATTTTCAAACAGATTCACACATTCCTAGAACATCGAGACATACAAATGTTGCTCATTTTCTGGTAATCCTCAGCTACTTCACAAACCTCTAAACTAAACCAAATGGCATACAAGTTTCTCCTTTTACTGCAATTGCTCCAGTGAAGAAGGGAAGGAAATTATATACAATTTGTGTTGAAACAAGATATGAAGATTCAGTGTGTCCTCTTTATGGTATGCCCAAAGCCTTTTATTCACTCAGGTAGCTGCTTAAGGCAGGCATTTTGCCCCTGGCCTCTTTCTGTTTCTTTAGATCAATCTTCGTCTAAGATTTCAGCAATTTCTCTTGCTGTCATCTTAAATGATGGATTCGAGAGAAAGGACCCAATTGTGGTTCATTCAATAAATATTTTCCTCCTAGAGCATAATTGCTGAAGATCTGGAGGATACCTTTTTGAATTAAGTGTGTGTTGTTTTTTGATTTTGTCTTTGTTGATGGACGTTATTTTTGTCAACAGGTTGTCTTAGCCAATTATCTATACTTGTTTAGTAAATATTTCTTGCCTGTTGTAAGATATTTCATTCTATCAAGAAAAAAATAGAATCCATCATTCCAATGGTAACTGGGCAAACTTCAAAACCTCACATTGTTAATGTTCTGCAGGTGGAACAAGGGTTGGACAGAAAAAACATCAAATAAGCCGTCCCACTCTCCGCAAGATCCGAAAGTTGCTTTATTTTCAAATTCAGCAAGTCCATGTGCTGCTAGAATATTATGAATTCTTCAGTTTGATTATTTGACAGATTTTTGGTTTGCCAAACAGTCTAAATGCAGCATTTCAAGGCAATTAAGGGTTGGACATTATTAGATGGTCTGACAGGCTTTACCATTGGTTCTTATAGGTAAAAATAAATCATATTTAGAAGAATTTCAAAAACTACATGAACTATATGTGAACCAAAATTGTCATACTTTTGCTTAAGCTACTTTCTTTGGGAATAAACCAGGAAGCAGTTGGAGTAGTACATCATGGTAAATTTAATCATGATGTTAACTCTTATGGGCCAATCAAAAGTCAGAGGCAGCAGGACACCTATGCCATACCTTCCTTTTATCTGCAATCACACCCATTCCTATGTGGAGGACAGCCAGACCTTGACCATTATTTACATGTCTACATACCAGAAGCTGACAGGAGAGGCAGTTCCCAGTGTCTGTATGGATGATAAATGGTCAGTACCTTGCTACCCAGAAACTGGTTCCTCCTACCGAGTGGCATGCCATGCAATCTTAAGCCCCAGCCACACTTACCAACTCAACTCAACTCAACAGTTGAGTTGAGTTGAGTTGAGTTGGTCTCAGTCGTAGAGTGTGGCCGGGGCAATCGTAGCTAAACCCCCGACAGTTGAGTTGGGTCTTATATGAAGATGTAGGACTGGATATTCGGGTCTTAGGGGCGTGTGCTTAAAGCCCTGTACCCATTAGGCGACTTTATGTTATTCGGCGTCGGCGTCGGCACTCCTGTCGGCGCTCCCGTCGGCCGACTCTGGTTGGACAAGCCATACCAACACACAATCGGCGGTTGCGTCGGCGTCGGCGTCGGCATCGGCCGTCGGTGCCGACGGCACTGCCGACGGCACCGCCGATCCTTATTAAACATGTTTAATAATTTTATGCCGACGCCGATGCCGACGCTGAAGGCCGACGGCGACAGCCGTCGGCCGACAGAGAATCGCCTAGTGGGTATGGCCCTTAAGATTGAGCTACATATATACATGGGTAGATACTACGACCATCGGGTCGTACCTTATGGCATGGTGAGGTTTTTTTCCTACGATCAGACAGTCGTTGGCTGTGGCGCCAGCCAGGGCTACGACCGTCTAGTTGAGTTGAGTCAGTAAGTGTGGCCGGGGCTTTACATGGATCTCATACCTAAAGGGTCACATTCACTATGTGAATTGGTGCGCAAATTGGCTATGAAGACAGTGGATTTGCTTGTTTTTCCAGATTTCTTATGCCTCACTAAAGGCCCATTTGCTCTGGCCGATAGTCGTGTCGCTGGTAGGTCTGACAAATTTATCACATGGAGAAGACGATGATCTCGGGGTCGATGACATGATTAGATGCCAGCAAAAATAAAAAAGTAGCATTCACATTGAGAGGGAAGGTACGAAGCGATTAGAGGCGATTCCTTTCAGTCAGGATCCCTCAGAATCCAAATTTTTTGATCAAACATGTTGGATCCATTCGCTTTTTGACTTGTCATTTACTAGATCATTTGCACTACTGATCATGTGCAACAACTCTCACAGATGATCGTTGGCACCCCAACAGCCAGGGCGAACGGGGCTTAAAGGCCCATTTCCCTTGGCCAATGAAGGTTCCTGCAACATGTTGTGACAAGGGTCGTTCATAAGTCCTGGTGTAAACCATAATATAAAGGGCCATACCCACTAGGCGATTGTTCCTGAGTCGGCCGACAGATCAGCCCTTAAATCAGCCAATTCTGTTCCTAGAATCGGCTGATTTAAGGGCCGATTCAGATCAAACATGCACATTCCAATACGCCATACTGACAGGCGATCCTAAGAATCACCTAGTGGGTATGCCCCTTAACCAACAGGTCTCAAGCAAACAGATCCAACGTGTTGGATTGAATCATTCGTTTCTGGGGGATGAGTAATTATAAAACCATTGTTTGCAATCACAAAGGGCCTATTCTCCCAGTATGGATGCTATGCTATGAATGTTCAATTTTGCCGTCATGCAATCAGTTTATTGCTTCCAGATGATAGCTGTCCTTTCTTATGACATCTCAAGGGCCATATGCCATGGCCAATGGTCGTGTCCACAAAATTCAACAAATAGTAATCACACTGATAAAAGAGAGTCTATGCGATTGCAAATGATTGTTTTCCTATTAATATAAGTACTTATCCCCTAGAATCGTTTAGAATTCAAATCAATCAATCAAGCATGTTGGATATGTTTACTTGCAGATCTGTTGTTTGCATTATAGTTTTCACCAGGAATTACAACCGACACTTGTCACAACAGTTCACAAGCACTCGGACGGCCTGTGGTCCGTCGCATAACCCCCCTCGCTGTTGCGAGGGTTGTCCACAATAGCGAGACCCATCCTTGTTGAACAAGGAGGGAAACCAACTTTCCTTGCTGTTGCGAGGGTTGGCACACCCGAATTTTCAATGTATCAGGGGGGCATTTTGGGGTTGGAATCTTTACATTTTGTTTTCACTAACTGTTAGATGTGTTCCTCAGCTTTTAAGATGTGCAGAAGGCAAGTGGCGGAAATGTATTTGTCAATAAATTAACTGTCTTCAAAATTTGTACAAAACCATCACTGTTGCGAGGGTTGGCATATTGAAAACCATAAGGATATCGCTGTTGCGAGACTTAAATCTAAACCCTCGCTGTGGTCTCGCTGTTGCGAGCATTTGGTTATGCAACAGAGCACAGGGCAAATGGGCAAATGGCTGACCCTGCACAAAAATGGTTGGCTCACTCCCATTCATCGTAGTGGATATAGGGCTTAAGGCCTTATTTATGTCTTTCACAATGGTCTTGATACTTTTTAAAGGCAGGTTTACAGACTATGATAACATTTTCCCTAGGCCTAAAGGCCGTATTGTACATACGGGACCTTCAACTTTTGGTACACTAATCGGCCACCAAAAGTGGAAAATTGGCTGCCGAAAGTGCCATATCGGCAACCAGTGGAAAATCAGCAGGAAAAATTTACCAACATGTCGATAAATTTTATCGGCAGGGCTGCTGATTATATATATCGGCAGGGCACTTTCAGTATGTGGAATACGGCATTTATGATAACACTGACAGTTGACAGGGGCTTATAACCAGCCCTAAAATGAATGGGGGTTCCAGGTAAATCTAAGATGGGTTTCAACTTGCACTTTTGGCAAGATTTCTTATATTAACTTATATTTTTTGAAAATTTAAGGTTTCCAGACACCCATGACTGTCAGTTGTCCTATAGTTTATGACCATCTGTTGATAGCAAAGAATTTCCTATGTTTTAGATATCAGAAGGCTGTCAGACTGATTCATTCCCTAGTTTTTACCTAAGGCTCGACCAACGATTTGGTTGTTATAGAAATATAAAACAGGGTTTGGGGCTCCAAACTACTCATTCCAGTAGTCAGACAGTGTATACTAAGTTGGTAGGCTTTGGTTAGGGTAGTGTATATAATCATTAGTATAGCTTGGGGTAGAGACCCCCACTGTTAATCCCATCCCGGGGAACCTTGCTGCTGACTCTCATGTCATGCATAGCTAGATCTGAGTAATAGATAACCAGCCTGACATAGGAGTGATATGGTCTAATGTAGGATTAACATTATAATTATTTTCTAAAATTATTTCTGATTTATCCTGCAATACAGTGTAGCACATTAAATATTCCTAAAACCATGTCGTTCAAAAAAGAAATGCTTATTGAATAGCACCACCCTAAAGGCGCGTCCCCACGTGGCAACTAAACCTCGACGAATAATGGTTTTCAGCTGCGACCAAGAAGAAAATTATAATCACCAGGCAACTAACTAGTCATCAGGCGACCAAAATATTAATCTCCACGTTGGGATGCTGTTGTTCTAAATCTGCTGGTGAATACATGTCAAATATTTCACCCAGAAACCATGCTGATAAGATGCTTAGTTGTTAGACATCATGGTGCCCTTGTATAGTAAGTCGTCAGTGCCCCGTCGCATAACAGAAATAAGGAACAATTTTTGGCACATGGTCAAACTCTCCCTGTTGTGCCAAAATTCAGCATCGATTTTCACCCATTTCTAATCATTTTTCTGGGCTGAAAATTCCAGGGATTTTAGATCTAAATGTCTAGTTTCCAGAACTTTTTACAGAATTAAAATCGGTTGAGCAGAACAGCTGCAAATCAACAGGGGGAACCATCGCTACAGGGACGTTCTTGTTTAAGGACGTCCTTGTTGCGACGGTTTGGTTATGCGACGCGCCACAGGCAACTAGACCACCAATTATCACATAGGTGGCCGTCAATTTTTCAATATTGGTCGCCACGTGGGGACCAGCCTTTACACTTACTTGAGTGACACTGATCGTAGAAGATTTCTGATATGAATGCAAAAATGCCTAAATTTGTTGATTGCGTAAGAAGTTATAAAACAATTATTACATGTTGGTTTGCTGCAGAAGGAAAGAACAGCCTCAGTGGCCCTTCGCATAACCAAACACTCGCAACACCAAGACTTCTGGGAGGGTTTAGATCTGCGTCGCACTGTTTGGTGACAAAACCCTCGCTGTTGCAAAACTTCAATAGCAATTTTTACCCATTTATAATCATTTCCCTGAGTTGAAAATCAACGGAATATTAGATCTGGATCTATACTTCTCAAATCTCTTTACAGAGTTAAAATCAGCTGAGTAGAACAGCCACAGCTCAACATTACATACCTCTCATGTCACTGTTGCAAGAGTTCTAGGATGGGTCTCGCTGTTGGTGCAAACCCTCGCAACAGCGAGCCCATTGTGCGATGGAGCGCAGGCTACCACGCTCAGCCTTTGTTCATATATCCATCCCTGTGTAAAGAGGCTTTATGAATTCACTTGTGTACCCTTGATGTGTATAAGCCATTCATCTCGTCTCAATGTGTACATAACAAATGGATGGCCAACAGCCTTATTGTCCTGTCCATGCCTATATGTGGCAGTCATTCTTTGCTCAGCCTCTGAAAATGGTCATTGGTCATGTCTTATTAGCTTTACATCTTACCTTAGATTTTAGAAAGATCATTTCTGAAGCTTTTTGTTTACTTATCTGAGCTGATTTGTCACGATTACTCGTGTTTTATTGAACTCTTAATGCTTCTAGGTTTGGCCAGAATTGATTCTAACTTGACTGTATGAAAGGAGAGATGGGTTGGCCTACATCATAATGCATTAAGTCTTCTGATTTTTACTCGAAGGAGAAAGATGTGTATATCCAAAACAATGATGTAGTCTTTGCTGTAAACATTTTAAATCTGTCATTATTATAAATTCCAAAAGAGCATTTGCCAGATATAATAGGTTAAGAATGAATAATGTAAATAGAAAAGAATTAAGACACTCTCTCTATAAATACTGTCTTTCCTCATAGCAAGCAATTTACAATTTTGATGGATTAAGGGTTGAAACTAGCTTTCTTAACTCTTCCAATCTCACATTGCTATTCAAAATATTCTTTTCTAATCCTTTAAATCCTTTTTGAAAATGCCCATACCTTCTCCCATAGGCTAATTCATCAAGCAAACACTATCAATCATAACTTTTATCCTTTTGGTCAGGTAACTATGCTAGCAGAACATACTGTATATGCCAATGAACAGAATCCGGAGAGTGATACCCCAGCCACAGATATCCCCAGATCATACACTGTCAGCTAAACCAATACATCCTCCGTAACCTGCCATTCATTCGACTGAAGCGAGGCCATGAATTGTGCAAATTATTCCAGTGGGGTCCATATATGATAAGTGACTTTCACAACAGCGCTTTACATTCGCCCATTGTGACCTATACATGACAGAACCATTGTGCTCCATTGGTGTACAGGAATGGGGGACAGTCCTGGCTTACACTTCTGTATAGAACCAGTCAACATTCACTAATCAAATAGAGTCATTTGGGTGGTATTTGCAGGAGGAGAAGGGACTCAGAGTTGGCTGGTAGTGTTAATCCATGTTTGGTGGCTGGCAAACTGACACAAACAGCTGAGAGATTATAAAAGCTTGCCTGTGATGTTCATATTGGTATTAGTTCCCTAAGTGTATTAATGTATTCAACTAGCTTTTCTAAAATAGGGTTCAGTCACATGTTTTCGTATGTAAACTTTACTTCTGCCGTTTTACGTTGTCTTAAATATCTAATAGTAGACAGTAGACACAGCTCACTGGAATAGGGGTCCATTCACCTGCTTCAAATGCCAAAGTCAATGCTTGGAACCATAACATGTTGAAGAGTTCTTTCCTAATTTTCATATTATGCTACTTGTTTTCAATCAAACAGATTGCAACAAAGATCGGCATAATTAACATAAGGTATGTCTGTTCTTGGGCAGGAATGCAGTACCTGTACTTTTTAATTCATCAGACAAAGCTACCTTTTTTTATCTCACATTGCAAGATGATATTAATTTTCATGCTCAGACTCTTTGCTCTTCAAAAAGAAGTATTGAATATCAAAGAGATGAAACGTCAGCTGTTTCTCTGTATCTTGAAAAGTACGTGTGAGATCGTTATTACATGGTTGTCTTTTATCAAAGTTGTAAAAAGTAAGAAGCTGAAATGCGCGGCTTTGGCTAGGGGGACATTTGAACCGATTTCTTAAGATTTCTATGCAATGGAATAAAACTTTAGATACAACTTCATATAATGTAGTTGCAGGGAAATGTGACTAAGTTTCTAGATCTGATTTAAGTCTATTTGAAATTTGTGACAAAACACGGAAAAAGGGGAAATTAAGATCCCCTGGCCCACATTTGCTTAACTGATTAGGCTGATCAAATGCATTATGATTTGTGCCCTATACATGAGTGTTTGCCATTTAAAATGCCACATTTATTAAAAAGTAATACTTCATGGCTGAAACTTTGGCTCACTATGTTGTTGGAGGTCACATTTCTAACGAAAAGAACAAGCTCTCAGCCAGTTTTGGCTAGTGTGATAAAGTCTAAATTTCTAAAGAGGTTTTTGCTGTTACAACCAATTTGCATCATGAATAAGTAATAAAGAGGGTATCAGTGAAACAGCCAGCGAATGACCCTGGAGATTTTCGTCTGGGTTTTTTGCATCAGAAATACGCAACCTTGCTGTGACAATAGTGTGCAATGCTATACTGTCGTTACAGATCTAGACACTGAGCTTCATTATAATTTACATAGATTATGTCCTAAAAAAGCAGCGTATTTCAGACCCCCTCCCAACCCATCCCCTCTCAGGTGCATACGTACTTAATAAGAGGCCCAATTGTCAGTGGCTTACCTAAGTGGGGTGGGGGGGGGGGAGCGAGGGTGTCTGGAACCCCATCAGATTTTCTCAAATTTATGTTATGAGACTAAAATATTGTGCATTGTTTGAACATTGCGAAGGAGAACCACCTTTCATTTGTTTGGAACCTCCTCACATTTAAGGGCTGGTTACGCCCCTGAAATTTCTCTTTAACCTAGATCTGTGACCTGATAAAGAGACGATTCAAGCCTTCTTTTGACTGAGGTCAGTGGTGATTGTAACCTGCAACCACTGGATGGGACACCCTTTTTGCTGGTCCCAGGGGTCATTGATGTGTTAAGCACTGACTCGCTGGAAGCCAGCACCGGAAATTGCAGTTTGGCTTAGTGTGCATGCGCATTGGAGACGTGCAAAAGAACTGATGCTTAAATAAGCACTGGAAGCCTTGTGTACACGATCGGGTCAAATACCCATGTACACTGCTGTTGCATTCTGCACCGAGATCTACCTGAGGGCCGAAACAAATGAGGCAGTGAGAATAAGCCCATCCCAGTTTACACCAGGATAAGAATTAACCATGAAATACTTTCAAAATTGCCTCCATGCTTATTTCATGAAAATAGTTGTGTTGTTAACCAAAATCAACCAAAGCAATTTGGTCAACAAATTGCTAATAAAATATGTAAGATGCACCTTTGCATGTTTGCTTTTTCCTGTAGGAACCAATGTTAAAGCCTATCAGTCCAATTTGTTATGTCCAACCCTATTTTGTCCTGAAATACAGCATTTTGATAGGCTGGCAAACCTGTCAATCAATAATATTTAAGGAATCACAATGTTTTATCAGTACTTGGGGGTATAGACAAATAATTCTTCGTTATTTCAGTAGCCCCAACTGTAGGAGACAAGGGTAGATTATCATGGTGATTTTGTCCAACCCTTGGTCAACCCTGGGACATTGGGGTGGGCTTTTTGACTCTGCTATGTGGGTATAAAACTTGCCACCGGTGGGGTAAAATTACTGCGCCTCATGGCTCAAAAATAGTTCAGTGCTTTTAGCTGGTGCAGAGTGGGTGGCTGGGGCTGACATTGCAGCACCTACATTGCAGAGACCAGTCTCACTCCAAGGTGGTTGAGGTGGCAGATTGCTTCTGGTTATGAGTTACAGATTTTGTACAAGGGCAATCAAGATTTGAACCAATCTCTGAGTAAACGAGGTAAACTAAATATTGTCCATGCGGTGGAAGGTTATTTGTTTTCTTTTTCAATTCACTTATATATTCAAAGTTACCATAATAATATATCGTCTCTTTTTTAATTGTAATTCATTAATCTAATTTTCAATTTATGCCCACTTATATCTTTCTTTCATTCTTAATGGGTATCATTTACTATTTACATGGATAACCAAAAGATAAATCAAAAGATCTCCACTCTTTTAGCCATGTTTCAACTTGATTATTCTCTAAGCCATTTCAGCCATATCATGTATTACATACCATCTAAAAATAGCTACAATACCTTTCAGTTGCTTGAAATATATAACTATACCCTGTATGGAAAGTCCTGGTACCATAGTAATATGACAGTCCCTAGGTGACTATTTTGGGGTGTGTCCTCCATTAGTGAGATTAGTATGGCACCCACTTTCTGATTAGAGTGGTAGTAGTGTATGCAGAGAAAACTACCCAGGGAACCAACCAGAAGGTTACAATAACTATACTATCACGGGGGTTTTAGTAAGAGGGAACCCATTGAGTAAAGGGTGTATACCCAGGCAAGCGTGTGACGTTATTATAACGTGGCAGTAACATTCTGTTTGTTTCTGTATTGGTTCTTGTTATGTTATTTTGATGGCACCCAATAATGTTGGTGCAATGTACTGCTGCGATGTTGTGCTGCGACATTATTATAACGTTCTGGTTACATTATCCAAAATAAACAGAATGTTCTTATAACATTCTGTTTTGGTTTCGTCTTAACCTCACCAAAAAATAAAGTTCTAATAACATTCTTCTTTTGTGAGGGTTTTGACCTCACCATAAATGACGTAATTCTTACGTGCCATATTAGTGAGTACCATACTGACTAAAAAAGTATAGTTGGAGAACGTTTCTGTTACGTTGCAGCTTGGCTGGGGTACCAATTGAGTCATTCAACTAAAATTCTGGTCGTTTAAGCAACCAGATGTGGTCGAAAACAACCAAAGAGGTTGTATACAACCAGACAAAATGTTCCCATTGAGCGATGCAACCAGAAATTTGTCAAAAAATGGTCAATCACTTGAAAGACTGTGTTAGATATCTGTTGTTGGCGATCTCCATTTCGACGAGAATTCCAGTCACGTTGCTCAGTGAGATCAAATCGATCCATAAATAGTCAATCCCTTGGAAAATATCTGAAAGTGTCAGATGTTGGTCGCTTGCAATTCAATCTCTAATTCGACCAGAATTACAGTTCCATTTATGTGACCGAAATCCTGGTCATATAAGGGATCATAGTTGACATGGTTGACCGTGACCTATGGTTTAGGGTCCAAATAATTACGCACAGACGAAATGAAATCATTTCCTCTCTGGGTCAACAAAGCAATCACTATAGCAACGCGCACACAACATTCGTCATTTGCGCGGGAAAGCGAGCCCCGCGCATGCGCGTGCTGGTCAGCGGACTTCTGGGCGTCCCGTAATAAATGAACGATTAGATAAACAATGCGGTCAGGGAGACAATCAAAGGTCTTTTATTAATCTGCTTTTGATGATACTGGATACCATGTTGTGGCTGGGTGGTGGATATTCCAGCTATGGGAGGCACACGTGACACTTTGCCTATAGCCCATATCCAAGCCCTTACTCAGGGAAGGTGTATAACTCTCATCAAAAGGAGTAAAATCCCAAATATATTGTATCTGGAATGGTAGGCCCTTTAAGTCATAATAAGGGGTTTGTGTGGGGGAAGTTTTCTTATTTCTAACACATAATCTTATTTCATGGGATGACATTGGAATCAACATGTCCAACGATAATCCCATTGCGAAATTGTATTATTACAGTGTGCATATAGCCCCATTCGCCGTGGCGGAAGGGGTTTGTCGTAAGCCTCTGCGATCTATGAACGTTGGAAACGTTGGGTTATCATAGCCCTCTACGACCTCAATCCTTGCGAAATTATTCAACATGTTTAATGTTTTCGTAGAGATCCTGTGCGATTAAGGCCGAGATTGCTTGAGAAAATGATCGCAATTGATCACAAGGTGCCCTCCTTCCCAGTGTGAATGCTCTACAATTAAAATATCTAGCATGCGATCATTTTATCGCACCTGAGATCATTTGCGAATGCTTGAGATAAATTTTTCGTGGCCCTCTGCGACAGAAAGATCGACCAGGGCGAATGGGGCTTATAGCATTGAAACGGAATCGATGGTCAGTGTAAATGCCGCTTTATAAGCGTTCTACAGAATTATGAGCTCACACCTACTCAAAATGGTGGACACCTTATGAGTGATCAATATAAAAAGATTGCATACATATGCGAAATTCCCCAAAAACCAACTCGTGGAAACAGTGTTAACCGTTTGAATTGAATAATTTCAAAATAAAGCATAGCCATGTGTTTTGGTGTGATCATGTCTGCACAAGGTTTATAGTTATGTATTTGAAATTCAACTGAAGGTTAACATACCTACCTACTCTACTTTCACGAGTCCTGCTACCTCAACCAAACTTTTTTTATGTTTGGCTTCCTCTGATGGGACGATATGAAGCAAAATATCTCTGGATTATCTCATGATGAAATCGAAGGTAGGACAATATGAAGAATACATGTACAGGCGCTACAAATGCCTTTTCCCCTCTTTTTGTAGTTTAGGGGTCCACCAATAGGGGGAGGTCAGGACCCGCCTGGATCCGCCCCTGCATATGACTCAGTGTGGAGTGCGCCATTGTTGTATGTCATATTTTCCTGACATATTCACTGGGTAAGTATTTAAAAGTAGATAATGTTTAACTCACGTGGGCTGATAGCAGAGGTGACGACGGCACAGAGTACGGCCAGGAGAGCTGCCACTGCCACACACGTCTTGGCCATCTGAAGGGGAAAAGGGAAGGAATACAGAGCTGATTACCTTGTCACTTGCAAGGGCGAAACAAGTAGGCACATTTCTATGTGTCATACATAGAAATGGGTAGGACATAATCTATACATTGAAATCCCTTATCTTTCAAATCTAATAAATGATATTATATAATCATAAATATGGAACACTCATAATATACATGATTTACGCTATTATATAATTTACAGTATCCTGTCGAAGATGGTTACAGTCGAAACATGTTGATCCTGCTGAGACTATTCCTACATTAATCAATAAATATGACTTTTGTCACCCACAAGTTGATCTCGCTGAGTTTGGTATTACTCTAAATCTTTAATTTACGGTAGTTCAGGTGTAGGCTTTGTTAGCCACCACCGGCTTTGTCATAGTTTAATTAAGGTCAAGCTCCAGGTGGAGAAAACTGTCCTACATTGTAGAGCCAGGGAAATTTGAATGCTCCGCTGGGCAGTGGGAGTCTGGACACCTAGGTGGACATGTTTTTTATGTAAGAGGCTAGGCTTAGGCCTATGGTTGATAACCTGTGACTGACGAAATAAGACAACATCATCAACTACTACTCCTGTCTTCAACTTTTCATTACTCCCCTCAACAACTTATACAGAAAGTACTTTCCCTCAAAACAACAAGTACTTTATATGCTTGTCCTTTATAAGATGTGTTTTGTAGGTAAAATAAATAAAACTTTGCTCACAAAACAAACATAAGAACTCAAGTCAGAACATCATCATACCAAAGTTAGAGTACATTAATGTAATGCATTTCTTAAGTTAGAGAAGTTCAGAACCACCCCCTTAAATGTCAACTCCTTGAGTCATGCCGCTGAAATCATAGTAATTTTTTTAACTTTATGCCATCTTCAAGGTTGTTCCGGAGCTAAAAACACAAAAACACAAACATAAGAATTTAAGTCAGAAATATCATTTCATTAAGTAACTGACTCCAAAATCCCCTAAAGGTTTGACAAAAGGAGATCTATACACATATTGCAAATATGAAATCGACACCTAGAGAAAGACATCGCGAGGTTCCATAAAGAATGTTCATAGAAAGGTATTTTCCAATGTATTTTGTGATTGTCCTGAGCTAGCATATATATGTGCGAACTATGTTATAAAGTATGGCAATTGACTTCTAAATCAAACAAAGGAATCTGCGATAGGTTCTACTGTGAAAATAATCGCATTTGATTGTAGGCATCGTTGTCTCATAGGTGAGTGCTACTTCTTTATTTTCTTATGCTTACAACAAAAAGTCATACCGATGTGATCATTTTATTGCAGCAAAAGGCATTTGTCTCTTTCACCAGACAGAAAACATTGCACCAGAAATCGCATAGTGCGGAGACACCTTCAGTCGCATGTGACAACATTTCATGGCGAATCCTATGCTATTGCATGGTGCTGTTGCTGTGGCCTTTATGACAATAGCTAATGGCCATGGGATGTATTAAGACATGTCATCACTTATCACTGCACCTTCAGATAATGAGGGCTTGCAATTTTCATACCTGATGACACCACTTCTAAATACCTGTTACACAATGCCAGGCCGTGCTCTATTGCCCCATTAAGGCGATATGAAGAGTCATCTTTTATGCAGGAGATGATACAGATTACCGTAAAAAAAAAGTTTAGGTATGTTTACCCCTCATTTCTAAAACAAGCCCTTGTATAACTTATAAGCCTTTGTTTAGGGGTTTTGAGGTAGAATGGATGAGGTTCGATGGAAGGTTGCTTCGCTCTCACTATTCAATTTATAAAACCAGAATCCCGGGACCAGAATATTACTTAAAACTAGACTATTTATGGTTGACATATAAACAGTTAGCTTGACCTTGCATAGTTTTTCAGCTTCTTTTGGTCTTTGAAAATAATAATGCATTCAATTCCATGGCTTACAGTCCCAAACTTTGATGATATCATTCATAATAATCATTATTTATAATTATACCTATGCAATATCTAGAATTACATTGAGGGTTAACAAATGATTATAGAATATTCATTGAGCATTTTCAGAGATATAATTTATTCAGTTCATTACAAAAGTCTTTGTCACCAGTACTTCAAGACGATGATAGCTATTCTATAACAATATTCAACATATTTTACTATTTTTCTACTGGTTGTCCTTTCAGTTTCTCAATTTAGCACCAATTTCATTCTCCTCCATAACATACAGATCACTTTACTTGTAATAATCAGAGGCCCTGTTGGAGGATATGGAGAGGAGATTAAGTAGATAGGGCATAGTAGGTATAAATAGATAAAGGTATAAGGTATAGAAGTAAGAAGAGAAACCTATCAACAAGACCTGCTATAAACAGGAGCGCATCCTGAAATTCCATACAGGCAGAAGATTTTGATTAAAAACAGTCCCAGCGCCCCCTACTGGACATCTGTTTAATATTTGAAAAAATCAATATTTGGCCAAACAATTACCCTTAAGGCTGATACCAACTAGGCAATTTTGACAAAAGTGGGCTGACTCATCGGCGCTAAAATCAGCTGACTCTAACAGAAGAGTCGTCCGATTTTAGCACCGACTCATATCAAACATGTACATTTCAATATATCATACTGACTGGTTATTTGAATTGATGCTAAAATCGTTTGATTCTATGAGAATAATTGGCAAATTCTAGCGCCGATTAATCAGCCAATTCAGTCAAATTCGCTTATTGGGTGTGGGGCTTTAATCTTTCCCCTTTTTGGCTTTTAGAAGGATCACATTAAGGCTGGCCAATATAGTAATTGTGTAGATGTGGGGAAACCTATCAGTAGCAAGAGCTAGGGTCTAATGCTATTACCAATAAGCTCTAATAAGACCTATAGTAGCCCTTCGATAATTCATAATTTTATTTGATCCAGTAGAAAAGAATTTATAGCGGTTTAACAACAAAGATTTCGAAAATAAGATACTGACGTTAAATGTTCTTTAAATTGACATGATTATGATTGGCCATTGTGCAACAGACAAAAGGGTATACATATTATGATAAAAGGAAAAGCATTTGCTATCCCCTTAGGCCTATGCCACTTAATACATGGCACTAGGGAAAATGAAGGGGAGGGGGAAGCATAGAAGGAGCCATTTATACATGTAAAGAGACCCCCTCCTACCCCAGCCACACTATAAGAGAATCTCTATAGGGCTCTGAATCAGCAAATATGCACTGAGATTGTATTTCTGTTAATTTAGAGGAAAAACCTTTTGTCTCTTGTTCCTTCCGCCCCCACTTCAGGATATGCCATTTCCCCTGACATCGGACAAGCTTTTAATCCTTTACTATTCACCTGGGTTTTTGTATATATCCTTCCTTGTGAAACTTAAATAAATCGACTCTATTATTAAGTATATATGAAGCTTTTTTAAACTGCACTCATAATGGCACCAAATTATATGATTACCATGCAATTCCCATTAATTCTATAAAAAAAAAACGCAAGGGGACTATGGATTATTCTTATCATATAAATATCTAGCTGGATTTTAATTTCTTATGAAGTATCATTGAAGTATCACCGTGTATTATTCCCTACAAACCATTACAAAACATGTCCGGATCATGATTAACTACATGCAACATGATTAAAAGCCAAAAGAAAAAGTGATGTTTCCTCTGTTATATCATTATAATGCTTCGAGTAATGAAATTACTTATAGTCGTGATTTTCTCAAGAAGCCTGCAAAAAACACGAATAAAAAGCCCCACTCAAATAGAACCACATTTGAGAGTTAACACATCTAGAAAAGAATTTATTCTCTGATCTTGAAATTATGGTTACCACTTCAGTGTATCAGTGTATAGGGACATGAACTCAAATGTTATATCAATAAATGTGTCCTGGCTCATGAAATGATAACGTCAAAGCATAAAATGTGAGAGCACCGGATGCTCTGTGGCGCAGCCACCAATTCAGCTTAAACTGAATAATATCAGAAAAGCAAAAGGATATTGTTCTACTGTACTAAACTGTTTGTTGAATTTGTTTAGTTTAAAAAAAAACTCCCTGAGAGGAGCATTAGGTGGATGATGTTACAACCGCAAGTTTGGTTTTATCTAAAATACCGCGGCATTGGATCTCGCCACAATAATTGCACAGCTGCGCAATCTCGCATTCCATATCCAATAATTGAATCAGAAGTTAATGTAAAGCAATGACTTAAAGCTAACCTCTTTTAAATGCTTAGGAGCTCGATTCAAAGAGTGGAAATGCATATTCGTTCACCATATTAAGACTATTTGAGATGTTTAGTCAAAGTGATATTTTCAATTTCAATTAGCCACAGTCTATCTAATTCAATGCTATCGGTACTCATATTGGGATTTGAAGAGCACTATTATAGTCATTTTTGAAATGTGATAATAGGACGTGATGCATTCCTTATCCATTAATTGAATCTGAAGTCGCTGGAAGATAACAGTAAACCCAGCAAACACACAACGTCCACACAACGTTGTGCAACATTGCCTTTTCACAACATTTAAGGAAAAACGTAGCAGCTACGTTGCCACAACGTAATTTGCAACGTTTTTTCTTAACATACTCACAACATTTCAAAACTACGTTGTGACAACGTCATTTTCACAACAGTTTGACAACGTTATTTTAATAACGTTGTCACAACGTTGTTGATTAACCTAAAACCAGCATATAGGTGGCACCACAGTCTAACAAGTGCAAACTTTGCAAAAACGTTTTTCATTTTATGCAATTTAGTACAAGAATTTGTTATTTTGTTTTCAAATAAAATTGATAAAGAGTGTATCCAAAATGGAGGAACATGGTTTATATTAATAAAATCTTAATGATTTGACATATTATGATAAAAGGAGGGATATTGAAAAAAAGGCTCAAGTTAAACACCTTTTTTGAAGCTTGTCAACATGGTACAGGTTTTTCAGCCTTGAGAGCTTCAAATTGTAAATGCAACAGGTCATGAACGTGACGTGATCTAACATACATGGCCATTATGCTGGTTTCTAGATGCGAAATGCACTTTGAAATCGAAAATATGGAATTATCACTAAAGATTGTCTTTATTTTACATATTTCTTTAATGTTATCTACCTTATAATGTATTCTTTATGTTTTCATTGTGGTTTAGAGACACCACAAAATGTGGCTGTCAGTATGGAACAGAAATATGTAAGCACAAATGTATAACACAATTTAAATAATATTCATGAACATTGAATATAATTATTATCTATATATATGGTTTAAAGAAAGTTGTAAAAAAGTTGTGAAAAGGTAACAATACAACGTTGGGAACAACGTTGCTGCAACCTTTCTGGGAGTCCACAAATTTACGTTGTAACAACGTAATTTTGCAACGTTGTTACAACCAAACTGTAACGTTGCAGCAACGTTGTAGCAACGTAAAATTGTTAGCTGGGAAGCCACGATTGTAAAAGTTAAGCGCTTCTCAATGGTCAGAAGCTAAATTCACAGAGTGGAAACTCTGTTCATCATATTAAGAATATTTTTGCGTTGTCAAAATGATATTTTCAACTTCAATAGCTCACGGCATGCCTATGCTAAGAATCTTTATTATAAAAACCAATGCAATAATTATACATTTTAGAGTTTGAATATAGCTCTATTATAGTTGTTTTGGAAATGTGATGAGAGGATATCAGCTTCCGTAGCTTAGGGTTATATGTGCCCTTATGGAAACTAAACGGGAGTTGAAAACTCCATTTAAACCACCATTTCATGTAAAAGCTCACGTAAATACACCCCCAAACTCTTGTAAATACACCCTAAGCTCTCTTAAATATACCTAAACTCTTTTAGATACACCCGAACTTTTTAAGCAAAACCAAAACTCACATAGCTACGATGACGAAAAAGGTGATAACAACTTCATGTGATGCAAAGTTCTGTTATGGAGTTTTATTATGAAACAGGCCACAGTTTAATGCCAAGTTAACGTATCTAGCGACTGAAGCAGGGTAATGTTCTTCGCAATACCTTCCTCCCTGAAGATTTGCCAGGCAAGCTTCACTGTCATTAAGATGCTCCCTGTCTGAATTAATCATGTTTTAATCAGGCTTCGTGATAAAGTATTTAACAATCAGTGTTGAATCACCGCTGAAGACTACTTCTAAGCACGTATACTGATACATTTGTGTCTAAAAGTGGCACCTCGATCAGTGTTAAATTTTCTCATTTTCTCTTCTTGTTTTTCGGTTTGTGATAACCATCCTCACAGTGGTATCAAGAGGTCATATGTACTGACACAGATGTTCAGTCCATACTTTAGCTTATTAGCTATTCTTGTGTAGAACCAAGAATCAGGGCCAAGAGTGTAACACTCGATGTTAGAGGAGAGATACATACATAAGGGCAGCGTTAGGCAAGCAGAGGTAAACAATCATATATAAGGCACAGTCCACGCATTACCCAGCAGAGCGCTGTTGACTACCTTTGGTATAATATCCTGGAAAGATTGGTACCGTAAAGCTAGGTTCTGGAGTTGGAATGGAAGCTCATAAACTGGTAGTTGAACTGGAGCATTGGCTGGGTGTGGTTGAATGGAAGTTATCCTTTGGATTGTTCATTGTCAACGGAAGATCTTGTCAGTAGCAGACACACATTGGGTATTACTAAACTTAATCCTTTTACGTGAGTGTTATGTCCTTCATAATGCAGAACTATATGGATTGGACTCACAGTCTGGTCAGCAACAGACTGCATATAGAGCTAGGTAATATCCATGGGCACAAACAATTTGACTTCTAATAGCACCCCTAAATTTAACCTCTACAGCTCAATAATTATAATAATTTTAGGTGCATAATTTCTTATTAGTATCCAATGCGTCATGTTGCTACATGTTCTTCCGGATGAATGGAGTAAGAATACATCAGTCAATCAACAAAACCATAAAATTAAATCCGACCAATCTTAATTTGTGGTTTCTATTTCTATAGCGATGTACTATAATTTTATGTCCCCACAATCCAAAAGTGGTTATACTTTTGATATCTTCACAATTATCATCACTTTCATACAAAGAATTCAATTTTACATTTTTGGGTAGAATTTGTGCAAGTTATTCATTTTTCCGTTTATCTTAGATCTTTAACAGTGTTAAGTGGGTAATAGTAACTTTATCTTACAGTCATTCACAGTCATATTCTCTGGTCAGCACGGTCATTCTGTATTGCCACCCTATTTCCTTGCAAGTCATTTCAAGCTTTCCCGATTGCACTCCTGGCCAGACCGATACCCCCCACTCCACACCCCCCCCCCCCCCCCGGCGACTTTTTCTTTTAATGGAAGCCATCTCACACATTTCCCAGCTACAACTCCACACCTTCAGACTCCCCTTTTCTGAAATCTTTCGCTTAATGCCTGACCTCGGAATCTAAAACTTTATGGAAGTCATTTCACGCATTTCTCGACCTCTTCTCCGCCCCCCCCCCTTTATTTTTTTCTAAGGGAACTAATCCCACACATTTCTGTCATTTCACACATCCACGCCAAGATCCGCAGCCTCCGATTCACACCTTTGACGATGGAAGAGCCTGTACATTTTGTTTCCCATTGCCACGTGTCCTGGCTCCCATCAACGTTAGCAGGTGGTCTAATCAGCTCTGATACATCTCGGTACACCCACCTCTCCCCGTTCTCACATAGTTTGTAATGAACAAGTGTCATCGATATGAATATAGAAGGCAAACTTGTCTAATTAAACAGTTAAAGGCCGTATTATACTTTGCGTTTTTTGAAACGCGTTTGGGGCATTTCAAACGCGTTTTTGCCAACGCGAATAGCAAACGCAAATCTGAATGCCCAACGCGAAGTGTAATATAGGAAAAGGGTTTTTGCAGGTGTTCACGTTGGGTCGCATTACCCCTAAGGCGTGTCTAAAAATGTAGTATAATATGCTTCGCGTTGGGTCACGTCGGGACCCAACGCGACCCAACATGTAGTGTAATATAGTCTTAATACGGCCCTCACGCGAGCCATTCGCGTTTGGCAAAACCACCTTATGTGAACAGAGACCCATACGCGTAGTATAATTACGGCTTAACAACAAACGGTTTTATTCCATTTATCCATCACCTAATAGGGGCGCTTGGTAGTCTGGTGGATAACACAACTGACTGGCAAGCGGGCGGGCCATGTTCGATGCTACAGTGGTGCTGTACTCTGGACCACTATGCATTCCCCCTGTGCCAAGGACAGGGTTATGAGAGGTCCCTATACGTCTTTACCCTGAACCTGCGCGGTCCACCGGTCCAACCTTTGGGGCTTCTGGTAACTAGGTCACTTCACTTCATATAGCTTTACTATAGCAAATTCCCTAAAAAAATGTTTCAAATCTGGTACACCAGGGCACCGCGATCTTAATGAAAAAAATGTATAGAAGACCACCACCGGCTGTTGTGTGTATGGCCCTGTCTATGGAACCAGGCATATTTATGAAAGAACACCTACCTCAGTAAAAGATGTAGGAGTATGGTCTCAACCTTCCCATATAGATCATCGAAAACAATAGAATTGTCAAAACATTATTCTTCCTGTGAAATAACAAAAGGTGTTAATACAGCGTTAAACACCAATAACCAACCAACCAATCATGTCACCTGTTGGATACTATGCCCTGCTTCCATCAATCACTTTCTATTATAGTTACCTAATACAGAGCAGGTGTTGTTTGCACAATCAAGTGTCACAGTAAAGTACTCTGAACAGGTTTAATTGGTTAACATGACATTATTGTGGACCTAACAACCCCCCTCCCCTCCTGTGGGCCCCTCTACATGTCTCATGTTAACTCAGTATAATAAGGGCGATGTGCACGTTGGACTATTTGCACTGCAGTGTCCATTACTTATTCTGAACACATGGATGAAGTTAATTCATTTACGTACTAGCCTCAAAAAGTTATAGTTCACTATAGGGGCCTTCTATTTAGAGTGTGCACACCCCCCATCCACCCACTTTTGGGCAAAATTACGCATTGGATTTGTACTAGAACGTACGCACATTTTCAAAATTCGCAGACCCCCTCCCCCCTTGATGCGTACATACTGGACGGAAGCTCCAATAGCCATGAAGTCCATTCCGCGACTTTATCTTAAAATATCAAATATCGGTGGCTAACTATCTCGAACTCAACCCAAACGCCAATCGCATCGCCCAATGTGTTTCCCCTATTTATAGTATATGGAAAGTGGGCATATACGCGGGTTACCACACTCCCAGTATCCATGCACAGGCGTGGTCAACATGATATGGCGTGGACCTAAAGGGGGTATTCCACTACACGACTTGGGCTGCGATATGACGATGTCGCAAGGGAATTGCACATATTATAGATAAAAATCTATCTTACACCTATGAGAAATGCTCAAAATTGCCATTATTAAACATGATTTCACTCATATATTCAAATTTATCTAAAATATAGCCATATCGTGCTGATGTCGCGGCCCAAGTCGTGTAGTGGAATACCCCCTTAACACCCACTCCCCTCATGTGGGGGTTCTCTGCATGTCTCATGGCAATGTGATACAATAAGGCCTATCCCTGGGGATGTACATGGTGGCCCGTATGCACCATTGTGCCCATGAATTGTATAGGAACATGCACTGCTGAGGGCAATACCCTTTACAGACTACCCTCAAAATGTGACAGTTCAAAACAGTCAATAAATCTGGACATATATCTTACAGTTTTGGATTTTGGTTGCCAACAATCTCTGATTCAAAACAAATTTCAGTCACATCACTCAATGGATTCCCCCTGTAAGTAGTTTATGGAGAGTGGCCATGCACGCGGGTTACCATACTCACAGTATCCCCAGCGTTGTCAACATGACATGGCCCTGGACCTAACACCCACTCCCCTCCTTTGGGGGTTCTCTTCGTGTCTCATGTCAATGTGGTACAATAAGGCCTATCCCCATGGACATACAAGTCGGGCTATATACACCGCATTGTCCATTGTATATTTTTTCAGACAAACTTTTACCCCTTTAAGGCTATATGATAAAGTGTTGCGACCTGAACTATCCGCATTAGGACTATTGCCTTTAGCCAGGCTGGGTATAGCATTTTGAGCCATACATAGTGAATTCGTAGCCTAACTGAATGCATAAGTGGATTAACCTGTCCACTTTGGGATGTATTGCTGCCATGATACAGAGGTCGGACATAATTGCAGTTTTTGCAAAGTCAGGCATAGACACAAATCTGAGTGAATGAATGAGTAGTTGTGATTTCTAAGTCAATAAGGTGTCGCTTAATGAGGATGAATTATTATATTCTCTCAATTAGGTAATTACCTCCATCTTAGGTAAACCAAAATAAGGTATGTTTTTGTGATTTTAGGGTTGGCCATTGTGGGCAAAACTGAAGGGCTTTAATGCTGTTCCCTATGGGAAATGCCATTTTTGCTTTCCAGTCCTACAGCTACATATTTAACATCATATTGGAAGTAAAAGCTTATAAAGTTTAGTTTTGGGTAATAGTACTATGTAAATTACTGTGAATCTAGTATGATGAACATTTTTCTACAGGTCTAATGGCTGATACATGGGAATCGTCCTTACGCGTTTTGAAGCACTGATAGAGGCGTAGGTTAGCTTTGGTAGAAATGACAGGCTGTTGTGTGTGGGGCCCTGTCTATGGGACCCTGCACATTGAAGAACACCTACCTCGGTAAAAGTATAGGGGTATGGTCTCTACCTTCTCATAGAGACGATCATTTCATTGATATGATTATCAAAAAAGACAGAATTGTCTAAAACTTTCTCGCTGCCATATAACCATAGATGTTGAAATGGCGTTAAACACCAATAACCAACCAACCAACCACATTACACTGAGTAGTAAGTAGGAACCTTTCTCACTTGAGAGTATTCCCTGAAGTATTCAGCTGACTTTTGGTGCCTAGAATTACCAGGATATGGCTACAGTGAATCAGTATGGGACACCAACTTAGGAGAAGTGCACAGCGGTTGGGCAGGCTACTAGTCCCTGCTGAAATATACATGTCAGAAGTGGCCATCACACAGCCAGCCCAGGCCTGTGGGAATACACTGGACCCAGCACATGTCCTATAGGTCTGCTGACCAAGAAAGGACTGGAAACTTTAAACTTTTTATGTGCTATGCCGATCATATTTATGTGAGTATCTAATCTATATCTGAGAACTTTTAAACATTTTTCCCTGTCACTTCTTGACCTCGTGGCATATTTAACCACTCATATTGTTATAATCAGATCCTTTGATTCTTTATAAAATAAAGTCATATAAAGAAAATTGGTCCTTTCTTAACCAGCAGATCTATATCCAGCCGAGGATGTGACATCACAGAACGTCACAGGACGTTATTAGAATGTCACATAACGTAACAGTTCCGCTACTCTTTGGTTATGTATAGTCCAGTAAGGTTTCATGCTACATGTGTTATTTTCAGACAGTCATTCACAATATTAAGGTACACAGATTCTTCGAGAGAGAAGAATTAATGGCAATGTGTTTTTTGATGTAATTGGAAATATGAAATGCTGTAACTTATTGAGACGCAAGTGCTGTGATTGCTAAAACTACCTCGCAACACTAAAGTATTACATAATATAACATTTATTTCATCTCAACCACCCAAATCCTTGTTGTCAATATATTTCATAATAGGGATGATCAGTTGGCCTTGTTAGCAATTAAAGGAACTTATATTGCGTTAATGAAATGTGTATAGGACGTGGTAATTTGGATATTTGCATGGTTACATATCGGCTCGGGGGGGGGGGGGGTTGCTAGCTGAGATAGTATCTAGGAAGGTTTAATTCATTGTGTTCCTCCGAAGAATGACATATGAAGTTATATGTATGTGGTCAAGGGAGGATGCTACATAGTTTAAGTTTGATTGAAAAAAAGACTTGAAAAATCATATATATATATATAATTGTGACAGTCTATGGGATTTCCAGCCTTATGGAAATATATATTTCTTGCTCTAGAGCCCTTTTTTAGCTTAAAAATCAGGAAAATAAGAAAAATAAGCTAAATTCATGCTAGAAATGAAATTGTCCATAGTTTTCATTAACGGTGAAAAAATTGAGATTTTTTCATATTCCATTGCCATGGTAATCGGAATGTTGATAGAATGCCAAACCTGCCAATACTACTACTAGGGAAATGAGGGTTTCCATGGTAACCATGCAGCAAAATTATGTTTCTGAAAATTGAAATTTTGATACAAGGGACTGCTTGGCTATATTCTACAAAAAAACAGATTGTCAATATCTTATATAGACAGGAAATGTCAGTATGTTTCATGAAATAGTATTTGGGATTTCAGTTTTTGGCCCAAATTGTCTACGTTATATCTTTATGAGTACTAAAGACTGGTCCATTCTACCATACTAAGCATATCTGACCTTCGTGTTTTCAAATTAAGATAACTTGTTATCTTATCAGAATATTTACATAATTCTTTCAGTATTGGACTCCCCAAGACATCTTTCTTATTGAATAATCCAGGCCATAAGACTGCTTTTTGCAGAGTATGTCATATATATATATATATATATATATATATATATATATATATATATATACTGGATGAATGACACCATTCACGTCATAAAGGGAAACCTTGGGCACAAACCTAGCGCCAAATTGTACAACTCATCATTATGTATGGTGTCAGGAAAGTGTTGATATTACATGTAACTGAAATGACAGATGACAGCAATGACGCGGTTAAATCAATTAATTGACGGAAGTGTCTTATATGATACGAATGGACATACATGTCAGAGTACTTAAATGGTGGGTTTTTATCACCTTATAACTGCTAAAGGCAACTACACCAATCTGTTAAGGCTATATTCCACTTTGCGTTCAGTGGCACTAGCATTCCCTCTAGCTAGGAAATGCAAGTTTGCTTGCGTTTAGATACCAACATGTTTGTATCTGAATGGGAGGTCTCTATAGACAACAATACACCTGCATTCCCTGAACACAAGTATGAATGCAAGTGAACTCGATATTCAACTATGCATTCCTGAAATTGCTTTCAAACAGTATTTAACTTGCGTTCATGTAAAAGAACGCATAGTGGGATACAGGCTTTAATGGTACACAATTTACCTTTCATCTACTGAAGGCAACTTTAAAATACTGATCCACTACACTAACATCATGTTTCACTTTGTTGTTATCAAAGACACGTTTAAAGTACGCTCATCTGTTCGGTCATTGATTACGCTTATTTTCTGTTTCCAATGTTTCCAAAGGTAAGTTGTCAAGTTCAAGCAAATTATTAAAGCTGGGGCCTATTGCTTCTAAAGTACTTTGAGACAGTCCAAAAACAGTATTAAAGATCAGGGCTGCCTTCTTGACTGGGAGTGTTGTTGGCTGGGCAATCTAATCTTCTCATCCCTAACTTACAAAACGATGTTCTCAAGTGATCAAAATATGTCATGATTGACCAGGGTGAAGCTTAAATATTGGTGCAATAACACCTGCATGGCTAATATCTCATAAGGGACATGCTTTCCACTTAGCACATTGTAAATATGGGTGTCGACAAAGTTGCCTTATCAAAACACTACCACACAATGATTCAAAACACTGTAAGTTGCTACAGCTACATGCATTGTGGCATCACTGTTGGCATAGTGACAGGTGATCTATGATGTCATCAAGTTGACAACTTAATTACATGCCAAAATTGTAAAATTCAATATGTTGGTCAAACTAAAAACCGACTAAGAACACGCTTTCAGGGACATTATAATGATATCAAAAATTTCAACAAGTGCCCTACCCTGAACCCAAGCCTATTCGAAGGCCTAGAAATTAGCGTTTTAAGCTTCATTAGATCTGCACCAAACTCCTCGAGGGCGCAGACTGACAGGATATGGAAGAACGAAGATGAATACATCGACTAATGTCGACTGTCCCTAAGGGGTTAAACCTTATGGATTGAATATTTAATATGGTCAGTGGCTCTATACATTCGTTTTCAAAACACATTGTAAATGTATTTATAATTACACTTCACACATATCTTCTCATATGAAATATTAGATCATTCTACATGTAAGCTATGTCATGAATTAGCTTACTCCCATGGCTTTCCATTGATGTAAGATTTTTCCTATCTTACAAACCCTAGATACCAAATGCTACCTTTCAAAACAATGGTCAAGTCCCCACTTAAGCAACAAAAGCCTGGGTACCACAGGGAGAATAATTTACATGTAGTTGTCAACAACTAAGGTGAACCATACTGGCAGACGAATGAACACATTAATTGTCGACAAAAGTAAGTGAAAAATCAGATATTTCCAATATTTTGCAGACAACTAGCTGTAATTTGTCAACGATAATCGGTTCCTTGCCCAATGGAGCGCCAGTACCATTCGTTAACAAGTTACACCTAACCATCAAAGACAAAGTGCTTCATGCTGGCAATTAGTTTTGTTGTGCATCTCCACAAGGCTGTGATTCGTCAATGATTAGGTGTTAAATATTCAATGGTGAAGGGTCCTGCCCTTCATCAGCTGATGGACCCTTCCTCATTGACGAATTAACCCCTAATTGTATAATTATGACAGAGATGAAAATATAGGATGTCCAAATTTTCACCGCTGTCATCAACAATTAGTGCATCTAAATCTCCGCCACCACAGCAGTAATCATCAACGACAAAAACCCCGTGGGTGTTCCGGGTAAGAATAGGCCCCCAGTAGCCCCCTGCTGATCATCGAAGGTGATGATAGGGGGGAACCAGCACTGACCAAGTGGTTCTTTGGGTTCAATTCCCGGTTGGTGCTGTGGTATACTAAGGGATGAGGTACAGCAAAAAATGATTTCCAGGTTTTGATTCGCTGCTGTTTGCCTGCCCTGTCACCTTCATCTCATAGATTTGATCATCAAAGACAGAATTCGTCCCAACTTTTTTTCGCCCTGAAAATGACCCTGGCTGTCGGTATGGTGTAAAACTACCAACACTCACTGACTCAACGACAAAAAGAAAGTTATTTTCCCCCATGGAAAGCCAGCTTCACCCATCAACTAATGATAAGGGTCCCATGATTTCTGGCAACTACCATCACTCTATATAGCTAATTGTCGTGGTTTTGTGAGAAAAAATATTAAACCTGCTCATCGTTTTTGCCAAAAAGGAAATGATGACTACTGTTTTAGTTGCCAGACACCATGGCACTTTATAGTCAGTTGTTGGGTAAAGCCGGGTTTCCACCAAACGACGTTCATTAAAATTTCTTGATGACTACAAAAGACTGAAAAAAATTAAAATCGTTGGTCATTTTAATCTTTCACAAAGGAATGTTTTCTTGTTTCCACTGAACGACCAAAATACTGATATATGAACGACTCTTGGGCTATCTGAACGATTTTTTCAAACGACAGAGATCAGAAAGGCCATGGAACAATAGATTTAATGGCTGTTAATGGCTGTTAATTGCCCTTGGAAGAAATCGTGAGCAACTGTCGTCCAGAAATATTAAACAGGTTAGATATTTGGTCGTTGGTGAATCGTTCACTTTTGTCTTGAGAAAATGTCGTTTGCAGTCCTTAAAAAAAATCGTGACCAACGATTTTGTGTTTCCACTGAACGATTTTCTGAACGACCATCAACGATTTCCTAATCTTTTCCAGTTTTAGGCTGTCTTGGGGAGAATGTCGTTCGGTGGAAACAGGCCTTACCATACAAAGAAACTAGTCACCAGCATTAGTTGCAGAAGTGGAGACCCGGCTTACATTGTTTAAGGACAATCACGCCATTATAGATCTAATACCCAGATTTTCTCAAAACTTTCCAGAATGCAAGTTTTACCTCTAAAGGTCCCAAAAAGATAAAAAAAAAAAGATAAAAAAAAAAAAAGCATGGGTCACCGTGGAAACTTTTCAGTGAAATCAGTTTCTTTGTATGGCAATTTTGAAAGAAATCTAGTATTTTGAATCACATTATGATAATATCTTAATTCAATAATATTTTCAAACAAAAGATAGGACAAACAGATTGATGTCAGTAATAGAAGGACATAGATGTAGGCAAGTGAATAAGAGAGCATTAAGAAAAATGTCATGGGGTAATATGCATTTTAATCTTTAAATTCTTCAAATTAAGATTGTAAAAAAATAATTGAATACCCAGAAAATCTTAAAATAAACATATCTTGTAGAGAAGGCTATAGGCTATTATTTTCAGCCAAAAGAAATAGGGGGTCACCAAATGAACTTGGCCAGAAAAGCTGAATATTCATTTCGAGATCTAAAATTACTTAAAATGGGTATCTATGAGTTTTCTCCATAAATTCACCTAAAGATTTACATGACGGGTAATTTTGGTATCTAGTATTATGCTCAATACACTCACAATCATATAGACATATATTATTATATCATTATACATCATGAATTAAAAGAGTTACAGAAAAAAACTAAATTTTTCCTATTTACAACATTTTTCAGAATTTGCAAAGTTTCACAAAATTTGCCTTATTTGGCCATATGTATCTACAAAAGTATTCTTGATAATCCATTTTTCAGTTTCACTTATGGTAGACCAAACATTATTGAACATTTCTGCAAGATTTGAGAAGAATTGAAGGAGAGTATCTGGATAATGGCGCCATTGTCCTTAAACGCAGCATTTTGAACCTAAGGATTGTAAATTAGGTGAAATCTTACGTCAATGGAAAACCCCGAGAGTAAGCAAATTCATGACGTAGCTTACAAATAAAATGATCCGCATCGGTGTTTTGTATGTCCTGCGTGGGTGGCTGGGATGTAATGTCAAAGGTGGTGAGAAACCCACAAGTGCACTATTAAAAGGGCACTTAGTAGGTGTATCAAATGTCATGTATCAATAGTGAAGTGTTGGATTAATGTATGGCCTCCTTAACACTAAAGCCCCATACCCACACGGCGATTTTACCGGCGACTGGCGATGGGCAACAGCCAGAATAGTGGTAAAGTCGTCACCAATTCAGATCACATGTTAGCATGTAACATTTCAATGTGCACATTTTCATGTGCTCTGAATTGGTGAAGATTTTACCAGTGATTCTGCTGTTGCCCATCGCCAGTCGCCGGTAAAATCGCCTAGTGGGTATGGGGCTTTAAGCACACGTCCACTAGGCCCCAGGGATAAACCCACACCTAATTCAAACATACATTCTCACTTTGATCGAATTCAGGTCATTCACGGGTGTCTATCCTAAGGGAAAGGGAGGATGGGTTTAAGTAGAGAGACATGACGACAAGCCATTAGATAGCTTGTGATTTATCTTCTTGTAAACTTCACTAATGTTGAAGTTATTCCCAGGATCCATACCTTCGTAACTTATTTGGTTGATCAAGGAAAATTTGATCAGGGTCCCATGATCAGAAATTCTGTCTATCATGAATAAATTTTACAAATGATAATTCCTCTTTAACACTATTTTGCAATAGCACAATAAATTTTGATAAAAGGCAAAATCGCTGATCATGGGACCCTGATCAAATGTTCTCTGATCAGCCAAACTAGTCATGAAGGTATGGGCCCAGGTGATATATATAACTAAATATTGAAGGTCTACAAGGATTAAGCTTCTCTTTGATAGTTGCCTATTCCAACTTGATTCTTTAGCGGAAAGATCTTCTTGCTGAGTTATAATTAAGTCATATTGCAATATGCAGTTTGCAGTTTGCATTTGCATTTGCATTTGCATTATTATGTTGCAGGCGGAATTTCTGATACAACCGGCTGCTAGCCAATCAACTGACCATAAAATCACGCATCTTTGATATTGGACTTCTGATTCTGTTTATACTGAATGCTCTTATGTCACAAAGTACATGAAACGTTGAAGAATATATGTAACCTTTCTTAAACTTGGTCGGCCGCCATATCATCAGTTTATTTTTAATTTGAAATAATGATGTTTCAGACTCATTATATTCCTATATTCCTGTTTTAAGCTACATCTTATGTATAGTTAAGATTTAATAACTGTAAAATATTTATCTTACTGTTTAATATGTGAGCAACGCACTTATGATCTTGATAGTGTGAAATGCGCACATGAGTCTGATCATCTTTTTAATACTTAAAAAGTAAAAAGTATGAATTAAGACCCTCCAGTCACATCATGATTGGCAGCAGTCAAAACAGTCCTTTTTATTTGTCTTCATTAGTCTTTTCAGACGAAACTAATGACCCTTGTCCTAACTTCATTCAAAGTGGACTTGAGATGAAAAGGATGGTATTCAATGGGAACAATTAACTCATACAAAAAAAGTGAATTGGAGGAAATGAACTGAAGAAGAGTATTATTCGGTAAAATCTCTTAAAGGTCACATGTTTTAAGAACATGGGAAATAATGTTCTGGATGTGTCAATTTAACAGGCAAGGTACAGTGCAATGAATAAGGCCTATGTACAGCGACCTCTACTTAAATGTTAGTGTTTCAATTTCAGTTTATAATCAGAATTGCATCTGGTGTTATCGTGAAAATAGATTGATATTTGATTGCTTCTTATGTCAATGGTGCAATAAAGCCACTTTATGGGGAGCTTAATGGAGAGTTTCACATCTGTTCTAACTTAAATGCCAGTCTTTGATATCATGACCCGCACGGCCGGCGGGCAGTACATATTGTGGCCAGGGCTTACGCACCGCTCGCTGCGAACTCCTTGTTTTCAAGAATTTGCACATATTTGTCATTTTGTTTGGGTCATAAAATAAAGAAGCACCTGAGGGGGCGTCCTCGGGTGGCTGTACGACCCATGGGAATCGTACAAACCTTGGGCTTCGCCCTCGGTATGTGACGATCCCCTATAGGTGTTTTTACACCTGTGCGATAAAGTGCTTGCGACATCTCAGTGATATCGCAGCTTGCGATTTGAAGATGTCGCATTTTGAATTCCCCCCCCCCAAGTCAAGTCGCATCCATATCGCAGTGTATCGCAGGCATCCAGCCATTTACACACATGAGATGAAAACAAAGATATCACATATATATATATTAGATATAAGGACCCCTTCTCTGTTGCGATACCACTGAGATATCGCAGCATATCGCACGCTGTTATTTTCAACCATCTGCTGCGACATTATTAAACATGCTAAATAAATATCGCAGCTTGTGATACGGGCTACGATAACGCGGCTGCGATAATAACGGATTATCGCACCCTCTCCAAGTCGCAGCCCCCTGCGATAACTCATTTACACAGGTGCGACATCACCAGTATCGCAGTGGTCTGCGACTTGCTTGAGATATGGTCATATTGCAGGCATATCGCAGCCCAAGTCGCAATAGTGTAAAAGGGCCTTATGGGTCATACGGCCACCCTGGGACGACCCCCACGGTGCTTCTTATTATAAAAGTACTTTGACTATGATATAACAGTTCTGATCTGTTTATTTGGTTGTTAAGTATTATTTTCTGTATGGTTATAGATGGGGAATGGACACTTTTACTCATACTCATACTCAGGGAAACATAGGCAATGTATGATCAATATATTTTAAATTCAAATAACTATCTAAATACATTAGTTGAGCCTAGATCAAGCACAAGGCAAAAAACAAACCGTGAAAACTGACATTACATTATTAAAAACATTTTTAATCCTCAATTAATGAATACGAATCTGCAAAAACTACCTCTCTCAAATAATTGCACTGAAGTTTAAGCTAGCTTTTATGATTAATTCTTTACCAAGGTAAAGATATTTAGTCTTCAAGTTTTGTTAATCATATTTGTTGCTGGTCCGTTTAGGTTCTTACATGTGAGAAATGCACTTGTGAATCCCGTGAAACCTCAATAACTTATTGTAAAGGATATTTTATGACAATCACCATATGATTTCTCGGAAAGAAAACATATATTCCAAAGGTGAACCAGACTTTGAAACAAAGAAAGTGATCACTTTAGCATAGGCCTACGCGCTACTTCTAAGAAAAGAAGGAACGGATATTTTCTTCATAGCTAGTGTATTGCTTCTACAATCGTTAACTGATAAAGACAACACTCCACTGTGTAATTCTTACTGTATTCTTGGTAAATGTCATTGGTAGGCTAACTCCCTACATACTGGAATTACTTTTCTTCGCAAAGAACAAAATGTATGAATATACACCCCCGCTATGTTTTTACTTTATATCTCCATCGAACCGTAGCCTGCTTATTTATAGAAATCAGATTCAGACTTCAGATTGAAGCACATTTACTTTTTACTGCACACAACAGAATGCAATGTCCTTCACAGAGATATAAAAAAGGCTATTCTAAGAGGTATTCTATACTTACATTAGAATGTCCTGTAAAACAACAAAATTATATCAGAAGCTTTCAAGGCCCTAGATACCTAGCCCTTATACTAGATTTATATGCATGAAATACATTCCTTTCGAGTTCGGTGAACTAGCTGGCACAGAAACAGAGAATGATACGGAAATAGCAATGTTTCTAAGATTTGACGTAGTTTCTTTGGGCATCATTAACACTGGGCGTGTTTCGCACTGGTCTTAAATCTAAGACCTGTGGCCCGTTGCACAATAGAATTTCGTTGTTAAGATAAAACAACGAAAGCACAACGAACTTTTGCTTAACAACGAAATGTTTCGTTGTTACGAAAATGCAATATCTCGGGATCTAATGAATGAAATTAAATTCTGTTAATTGTTCTAAACTAGAAAAAAATTAGAAAAAATTCAGTCAAAGTTACAGCTCTTTGAGGCTATTCTAAATATAGAAAAAAATTATTGCAAAACCATTGTTGTTAAGATAAAAGTAACAACGAACTCTTTCGTTGTTTACAATATTTTCGTTGTTACGAAACCCATTGTGCAACGGGCCACTGTCGCCCATTGCACAGTGCTCCGTCGCATAACCAAACCCTCATAACAGTGAGAGAACAGCGAAGACTTAGTTAGGGGTCTCACAACAGTGCAAACCACAGTGAGGGTTTGTTTAAAGTCTCGCTGTTATACACGTAATTCAGCATCGATTTTCCAGGCTGAAAATGTCAGGAATTTTACATCTAAATCAACAGTGGGATCCATCACAACAGCGACATCCTTGTTGCGAGAGGTTGTATTGTTTAAATTTTTGAACAGGGAGGGGTTTCGCTGTGGTGGACAACCCTCACAACAGCGAGGAGATTATGCGATGGACCACAAGACGGGCCACAATGGATTTTTACTGTTACAATCACTTTAGGATAACTTTAGGATCCTTTGCTTAACAACAATAGGTTTCATAACAGCAACAGTTTTATATCTCTGTTTCTAATATAGGAAATTAAATTCTGTAAACTGATATATGAAGGGAAAAAATTGAACAGTTACAGTTCATTGAGGACATTCTAAATACTTATTTTTTAATTATCAAAACGATTGCTGTTACAATGAAAGTAACAACGAAATGTTTCGTTATTTAATTGATTTTTGTTGTTACGATCGGTATTGTGCAAGGGCCACTGATTTCTCAAATGTGATGATTTTGCCTTCCAGTGGTCCGTCGCATAACAGGTATCGCTGTTGCGAGGGTTGTCCACTACAGCGAGACCTCTCCCTGTTCAACAGCGAGTGTATCCAACTTTCCTCGCTGTTGCGAGGGTTGGCACACCCCAATTTTCAATGTATTGGGGGGGCATTTTGGGGTTGGAATTTTTACATTTTGTTTTCACTAACTTTTAGATGTATTCCTCAGCTCTTAAAATGTGCAGGAGGCAAGTGGCGAAAATGTATTTGTCAATAAATTAACTGTGTTCAAAGTTTGTACAAAACCATCGCTGTTGCGAGGGTTGGCAAATTGAGAACCATAAGGATATCGCTGTTGCGAGACTTAAATCTAAACCCTCGCTGTGGTATCGCTGTTGCAAGGGTTTGGTTATGCGACGGAGCACAGGTGGTGATGTTTCAGACCTACATCCCAATGTCTCTGGTGTCAGTTATGATAGTAATTCAATGTACCGCTAAGAGTAACAGCAGTGAAAGTCATCTTATGTTACAGTTGAATATATGAGAATTGCTTTTGTGAAATTACTTATTTGAAACTCGCCCTCTGCAGTTAACATTATCTTACTGGCAAGTTGGCCTTGTTCAACTATTGTAATAACATTGCTGCCTGAAGCAAAGTTTTCTGTCCAAAGACATATTTGACAGGATATACCCCCCCCCCCCACACCTTCCTGTCCTAGGGGGCTTTTCATATCTATCCTACGGCGTATGCAAGAATTTTTCATATGAAGTTGATATATGGACGCATTTCTGACTTGCAATCTCATGTTTCTGTTGTTCGCTATATCTTAAGCATGGGTTTTTGTGAGGAGGGGGGTGTTTCACACTACCAATGTCGCAATCATGAATAGAATTTAGATATTAAATACATATTTATGACAGGGGGGTTTCTAACCATAGAAAGTGTGTTGATTTAGGCCTCTTTTAGTAGTTTAAAAGCTTTTCACATTTTGCTTTTTTGTTGTTATTTAGAGATGCGATTTAGGATGTTATTTGACCAAGTACAATTTTGATAATTATGGAAATAATGCCTGTTTTGGCTATGAACAAATTGAAATTAATATCTATTCTTTCAATTCTATAATAAAAATTGATACTAAAATACTAAATACTTGACAATCAACATGTAATACTCATTTCATGTTAAGACATAAGACGTGAGAAATGAACTTTTGCTGTTGTCAATCCCGCTCTCAGTTCAAAGTATGCATCAGATTTAATTGATTTAACTCTATGTAGATCAACCAGTAGTTATCTTACGTCAGTTAACTGTGTTATCACATAGTTGGAGTAATCATTAAGAATTGTAGTTCAATGAGAAATTACTGTGGCAAGATGTTACAGAATCAAGAAGAGACAAATTGCTGTTTATTAAAGGAGACGTTGCAAATAATTACAGGATCAACATTTTCCACTGACATTCTTTGGGTGTGGCATTTGAATGAAGAACTAATACTACTGGTAATATCTTATGAATATTTCAACTGTAGAAATGGTTAAGTTTTGGTCGATTTTATGTTTTTTTAAGTGAAATCACCAAATCTGTGACGTCATGAGGATTAATTAAGAATTCCATTATCTTAATAAAAGAAACCCATATCCCTCCATACTCTATAGAAACGAAATCGAATTTTAGCATAAAATATTTGTATATGGCTGGCCTGATACAGGCTATTTTCAATTTTACTAAATTAAATGTATTCAATGACCTGAGATTACCAAGTTATTTTGTAAGGTAATTTACATTTTTATGATGAAGCAAGGACACCACTGAAAAGCCCAGAAGGTAGGGATATCCTAAATTAAGTTTCCTTTCCTTAAATTATTGTATAATATCTTGACACTTTGATTTCTTTTTTCATTCATAACATTTTTAAAGAACATAACTGAAGTGAAATACACACAATTTAAAGCTTTTGAATGTATGTGCAAGGAACCCTTTACAATAATTATATCCAATTTTTATTTGCTCATTTCTTCAGGCTTTACTCTAACCTGTGTAGTATAAAATTAATTTGGCATATACCGTCAAATCCCGTGAATTCAAAGCGCTGATAATTCAAATTCCCTCTTAATTCTAACAACAGAGAACTGATAGAGCAAACAGCTTCAATGTGTCATAAAAATGCGCTAAGCTAAAGAGAAAAGTGACAATGACTGAACAAACTTGTGTCAAATTGACAAACATCGAGATAAGGTGGCAAAGACCATGTCCTTGGAAATTTGAATAGGAAAGTACTGGCTGAAATTGAATTATCAATGCCTATCTCATCCCTTTTGTTGAAATATTTGCATTCCTTATCTAAGATGAGCCTGCTCATTGGTTTTTTTCACTTGCTGAAACTGGATAAGCAATGAGTATCAAATTTCTTTTGTTAACCTACTGATTTTGTTACATTCATAATTTCTATGTGAACTAAACCTAACCATTGGTACCATTTCTGAAACATTTTCAACGTGCCTCTTCGCATTTGGGAGGGGGAAATATACTTTTTTGATGTACCACACATTGCAAGACGCATTTATCTATGGTTAATTAACCAACACGCCCATCTCAAATTGAATGAAAATAAAAGTTTACAATGATATATTATTACAGTTGTTTCCTAGTTTATTTCCCAAATGTGGACAAATGTTCCTAATTTTTGTAAAATCCAGCCAACCATCAGAAGCTTTTTCCCATTGAATCTACTGCTAAAGCCTGTCAGCCCAACCCATTATGTCCAACCCTTAAATGCCTTGAAATACTGCATATTGTTTGACCGACGAAGCTGTAAATCTAAATTTAATTTACCAACATGTTGGTAAATATTTCCTGCTGATCAGATATCGGCAAGCAATTTTACAAATGTAAATCAGTGGCACAATCTTTTGGTGGCACTTTCGGCATGATTTCAGCACTGAAAGTGCCACCCAAAATGGGTGTCGCTGATAAAGAACGTTTCCAATGAGATGCCCAATATCGGCAACCCTTATTTTTGGTATGTGGAATACAGTCTTCAAGAATATTACCATGGAGATGCTCAGCATCGGCAGTGCATACTTTCAGTATGTGGAATACGGCCTTAAAGCTTGTATTCCACACACCAATACTAAGCACCGCCCATATTTAGACGTTTCTGGGTGTACTTTCGGTGTTGAAATGTTCCTTGTCACCTGTCCAATGAACCAATTTCCAATGAACCGAATACAGGCGATTATGATATTATATCGGCACTGGCGAAAGTAGATCGGCTGCAAATTGGCAGCACACTCTCAATTTTGGTATGTGGAATACGGGCAGTAAGGGGGGTACCGATTGAGCAATGCAATCTAAATTTTGGTCAAAAGACATGTGACTAGCGACCAATATCTACCAGTGTTAGATATTTTCCCACAAATTTGTCATTCCTAAGTATAAATGTCTGGTTGAATCGCTCAATGGGAACTCCGTGGGCTTTTTTGTTGTTTTTTTCCCAACCAGTACTGGTCGTTTTCGACCAGAATTAAAGGACGAGAACTGGTAGAAACGGCCAGAATGTAATATAGTTGGTTAATGGGTACCCCCTTTAAATCAGACCATGTGATCTGGTTGGGCACATGCTTTGTTCAGGCGACGTCGCACGTGTAGCATGTCCAATGTACGCCATGTTTTAGATTCCCATTTCTGTATACTACTTACACCATCTTTTATTAACAAATTTAAACTGAAGGTCATGGTTGACTTATGTGTCATTATGAATGATCGATTCACGTGACATTGTCATTTAGAAAGTGGAGGCTATTGAGACTTCCGCCCTAAGGATATCACCGTCATAAATGAAACACCTTACCAATGGAACCTGCATAGACGGTATGGATAACTACCAGTGGCCCACCACACGGGTGATAGTCGTAAAATAAGAGAGACCACGGGGGCATCCGATGGTGGCCGTACAACCCATTGTCACATCCCGAGGCTGAAGCCTGAGGTTTGTACGATCCCCATGGGTCATATGGTCACCTGAGGATGCCCCCAAAGGTCCGTCTTTATTTTATCACCAAAACAGCATTCGAAATATGTCAAAACAACTGATAATGCAGAGCAGTACATATGGCCTGGCAATACGCACCGCCCCCAATACGTACCGCTCATCAGACGTGCAGGTGATAAAACTAGTGATTGTTTTTTTAAATCTAAGTTATAACATTTGTTTAAACTAAGATATAAGTATCAGATCAACGATTGCCTTATGGTCATTTCACACCTTAGCAGCTTAAGGGTTTATTTTAATGCAGCTAAACTGATTCTGTAATATGAAAGTGTGACCCATGTATCTTTAAGTTTACACTATCTTTTAACGTTCTTTTGCTATTAAAGTTCAAGATCAATTGATTTGTGATGCTTCTATTCATCAAGCTCTCCTTCATGCCAAAGTGTACATGTATGCAAAAGGCCGCAGTTACATAACCTTGCAGAAAACCTATTTTAACAGCGCACACTATTGCAACAGCAAGAGTTATCTTTGTGCACAACCATTGCTGTTTTGCGTTTTTAAAATAATAATTGACTCCTTTAGAAGAGATTTCTTATCAGGAGATTTTACTGTTCGTAGAGGTCAAATATACTGTAATATAGCTTTTTACAGAATAAAAAATCAATCAAATAGAGCGGCTTATCTGAAAGCAATGGTATCATTAACTGTTCATGGGGAGGCCCATCGAGTGATTCAAATAAAGTTCTGGTTGTTAATACGACCAGAAATGGCCAGAATCGACCAGAAATGGTGTTTTTCATCGAGCAATGTGATCGAAATCTATCAAAAAAATTAATGGTCAATATCTTGGAAAATACAATTATAACATTGTTAGAAACTGGTCACTGACGATATCTAACTCAACTGGAATTTCAATCGCATCACCCAATGGATTGACCGCTTTAGGCAATCTGTTTAAACGTTTTTTGTTGTCACAATGTAACAGCGAGAGTCTAAAACATTATTAGTAGGAAATCTAAGTGTTCATACGAATAAACTGTCTACAATTATAAAGATTTTTACGGAATTCAAACTAAACGCTTAGAACAATGCAATGCATGTCTGAAAACAGCAATTGCATACCCTGTTAGCCAACGGTGGGGACCCACTGAGCGATGCAACTAAGATTCTGCTTACTAAGAAGATGCCAAGCTACCAATATCTAACATTTTTATACATTTGGTAAGTGACGTTTTAATATTTTGGTCGAATTGCTGAGTGGGAACCCTGTTTCTACCAATTTTCGACCAGATTTGGTCAAAACAATCAGAACTAAACAACCAGAACTGGTCAAAATGACCAAAATTATAGTTGAATTGCTCCATGGATTCCCCCTTTAAAGTTAACTCAAAACTCTCACTGTTACACTGGATCGTTCTACAACAAGCCACAGTAGGCAATAGATAAGGGTAACCACACCTACCTTTGTCAATGCTTAGCAATCCCTGACTGCAGACCTCCGCCCTGGTCCTCCCCACCCAACCTGGAGGTGGCCCAACCAGTGGGAGGTACCACAACAGCTAAAAGGGGTGGCAAGGTGCAGTGGACGAGGCCACCTGGGAGTGAGTGGGTGGGAGTGTGGCCCTCATGCATTGGAAAACATGTGGGAAGATGTTTGTCAGGTCTCATGGGGAAGATAAGGGTAAGTTGGTGTTAAGGATAGAGTCCTTGGTGGTTGAATTTCATTGGTAGAAGTACGTATACAACATTAAAGGAAAGCTTGCATATAAATTCATGAAGTGCTATATTTTTTTTATAAATAACTTGACTTGAATATTCTAAAAATATTTAAAAAGTAAAAATCTGAAAAAGTCGAGGTCTTAGGGAATTATTCAGGAAAGAAATTAACTTTAATTTTTGGAATTCCCCGAATGCTTGGCTGGTCAGTACTCCCCTTGCTACGTCACAGCGGGGCTGGTTATACGCGTGACAGTCGCGTGCGTGACAATTGCGCTCATAAATTTCCTTATATACGCAGACTTGTTTTACCATCCCAACCCATCCCGAATAGAAAAAAAGAAAAGAAAGAAAGAAAGTAAAAGGGGGTTCAGGGGCAAAGCCCCCGATTTGATTAGTTTCTAAATAATTATATGAAGGGTGTTAACAATCATCTTTGTGTCCGTGTATATAGTGATATACGCGGATACACACCCGCGGACATAAGGAGACTTGCATACGCGGACCATGTGTCCGCGTAGATAAGGAATTAGATATGCGCGGGGATGGCCGGAAAGCCCGCGTGTATAATTGCTGCCTGGCACAGCTATGGGAATTCCTTCTAAAGTTATTTTGTGATTCCTTGATCAATGAATGGTTGTAGATGGATATATATATTGATTTATTATGAGATACATTAGGTCAAATATAAATACTTTGGGTTAAAGAGCCTAACTCTTGTCACAAATTCTACAGGGATGGGGATTCCCTTTTAAGGGCAGATGGGATTCCCCAAGAACTTCCCTTGCTATGTCATAAATATGGGGATTTCCCTTAAAAATGATTAAAATACAAGTTTTTTAATGTCCCATAATTGTGTGTAGACTGAGAATTTTCCTGCAATTCTGCTTAGATGTATAGTGCAAGTTCAGAATAACATGCTGGATTGAATTCATTGAAAAATAGATATGCTGCAGTTATGTGCAAGGTTTCCTTTAAGTAACCAGACATGGCAGTTAAGGTCTCAACGATTTGGAATAGACATCAACTACAAATTTGAGCAGCAAACTTTGGGCTAGCCATATTCATTATAATCTCTCAATATCTTCCTTAAGCCAAACAGTAAAACAATAGATCTCATACCTGATACCATACAATTAGAATCTAAATTGAAAATGTTTTTGGGCCAAGTAATCTATATTATAGCAATACATAGGACACATGGTGAGATGCTTGTTCATTTAAACCAAAAAATCGGGGGAAAACCTTAATTAAAACATCAGAAGTACAGAAACGGCATAACATTTGGATATTTTATAGATTTTTTTATTTACTTAATATTGGGTTACAGGTAAGGTACTCTAAGGTGGAACTAAAGAACTGTGGCCCGTCGCATAACCAAACTCTCGCAAGAGGGAGCGATTAAGGATGGATTTGTTTTTTTCTCCCTGTTTTTTTCTCTCCTTGTTTTGGGGATGTGCCAATCCTCCCTGTTGCGATGGTTTTGTACACACTTTGAATTTAATTTAATTGGCTAATAAATCATTTCCGCCACTTGCCTCCTATACAAATTATAAGCTAAGGGACACATCTAACATCTACTGAAAACTAAATCTTAAAATGTTAACCCCAAAATGTCCCCCTGATAAATTGAAAAATCAGGAGTGCAAACCATCCCTGTAAGGATGAAAAGTGCATTCGCTCCTTGTTGAACAGGGAGAGGTCTTTTGAAATGTGCCAATGTTCGCTACAGCGAGACCCGTTATGCGACGGGGCACTGGGGGACGTGAGGGACGGACACCCGTTGGAGGCCCAGTGCCGCGTTGCATAATGGGTCTTGCTGTCCCTGTTTAAAATTGAGTGATTTTGATCAACCGGGGGGACATTTTGGGGTATGAATTTTTTTTTTTTTTTCACCAAATGATAGCAGTGTCCTTCAGCTTATGAAATATATAAGGGGTGAGTGGCGGAAATGTGTTTATATGTCAATTAAATGTGTTCAAAATGTGTGCACAACAGCGAGAGAAAAACTAAACCATCCTTAAACGCTCCCTGTTGCGAGCGTTTGGTTATGCGACGCGGCACAGGCTAGGCAGTGGGATTGCAGGCTGAGCGAGGGGGTGCCTAGAAAGGTTGTGTGTTTCTGCATCATGCCTCATGTACAAGGGTGGTTACTTGTTGGGTTGTCGTTGGGGCATACCAAACGGGACTCTGGTGACTAGATAGAAAGGAGGGGGAGGGATCTTCGTGCTTGGTTGACTACATTAACAGGGCATCACAGCCACCAATCATTCTGGTCTCGTGCTATCATTCTACTGACCAGTCTGCGCCTCTAGCTGGGTGACGACTCCTGGGCCCAGGGGGCGACTTGCATTCATTGACGCCCGGATGCTTGTACCCAAATTTGACGGAAATGGGTCCTTTTTCACCCTGAAGTGAATTGAATGAATGGATGAATTCTCATTCAAAATGGGTGTTGAATTAGAGAGGCCATTCAATATGGGTAGGTATTCAATTATTAACCCATCCAATATGGGTGTAATTTCTCCCCTCCTCCACTATGTTCACTATAGGGAGCACCTGCAGAAGAGCAGCAATTGCACTTTGTAGTGAGTTTTAGACATTCAATATGGGTAGATATTAAAATCATGACCCATTCAATATGGTTGTGTTTAATAACCAGTCGATTCACTATGGGTTTTTGATACATTCAATATGGGTGTATTTTACAAATGTCGAGGCCATTTAAAATGGGTCTCTTTCTGAAATCCAGAAATAAAAGGGTGGTAGTGTGTTGGGCAGCTCCCTGCTGTGTCGTTCCCATACATGCCCTAATCCTACTTCCATTCTCGTACCCAATCATTCCCATCTGGTGGCCTAGATCGCCTATTTCCCCTGTCTACTGTCCCATTTTTCACTAACTTGGTCCTCATTTGGTTGTTCTTGCGCCATGGCCAATATGCTCTAAATCACCATCCAAAGATGGTTCATGCTGAGGAACAAAGCGGTGTGAACGTAGTGAGTACCTTAAAGGGACTGTTTATTTCATGCTACTCTTCTCTTTATATGGCCTATCCGGCACCCTTTTGGTCAGTTAAGGCCATATTCCACTACACATTTGCGGCTTGTGGCCACCCGAGAAACGCAAGCAAACAACGCAAATGCCGCAAACGCAATCGGAAACGCAAGGTGGAATATAGGTGCTTGCGGCCACTACTTGCGGCCTCTACTTGCGGCCCCTGCTGTTTTAAGGCTATATTCCACTTGTTTGCGGTCACCAGACGCAAACAAGTGGCCTCTAACGAGTTTGCGGTAGCGTCCAGCAAGGTGGAATATGGGTGTTTGTGGCCTACGTTTGCGGCCTACGTTTGCGGCCTACGTTTGCGTCACCTACTCAGGGATACCAACATGTTGGTATCTGGGCCGCAAACTGCTTGCGGCCACCTTGAATAGCGGCCGCAAGTACCCCCGAACGCAAGGTGGAATATGGCCTTTACAATCACGTGGTCTCGTTGACCCTTACAAAGGTCATTTCTTGTTACATGCTTACTTAATTATTTTTGCTTTCATTAACAAATTTTGTACCAACATGTCATGTCTCGTGCCATTAAGCACATTTTGTTTCTACTAGCTAAACACTGATATTTTTCAAAAATTCGACTGTGGGTACTTACTCCACATCTCCACATCCAACAATTTTGACCAACTTACATGCTACTTAAACTCGTGCCTGAAATCACGAAATGGTCTCTAATGCATCACACCTGAAAGCTAACCATTTCACTGTGCTGGAACGGAAATGTATACATTATAGCATAGGGTAATAAACAGTTCATCTACTTACACTCCACAAAAATGTACCTTAAATGACATTTGAGTTACATGAAAGGTAATGGAGAGATTTGTAAAGGTAACCTTTCCAAGATTCCAAAGGTCCCCTGAAAGACCTGTAAAAGTCTTGTATAACTTGTCATTACCTGTAATATACCTCATTGGGTCCATTTTCAAAATTTGGATTTGTTGAGGTCAAACTTCCCGCAGAGTTAATTCTGTCAAATGATATAATGACTTACCCCTTTCACTCTTGCATTATAGATAATGCCTGGAGAATTCCCCTCCAGGAACACATAATTATATTGGTATGTATGTTGTTCACATAAAAAAAGAATTGTTGTATTCAGGTTATCCTAATAGTTTGGCCCCACTCTAACTGTTTTCCTGAATTCTTTTCTAAACAAATATCTTAATTCAAATATTTGATCAGAAGATATAACTTAGATGCCAGAAATTAGTATGGAGGGTGTCTGGAGTAGCTTTTAAATTTTCAAGAATGCCTGCTCAAGGATAAGATGCAAATGTTCTGGATTATTGCTTTAACAATTGGTTCCACAGGCGGCTCTTGTGGCTGAATGTGGCGCAATTGCTGCCACCATAAACTTTCTTCAATATTTACGGCACGGCTAGAACAACTTAGAATAAATACAGGACAACAAACAAGGTAAATTGATTTGGACATATAATAAATTACATTTATTTTAATCCTCCCTGTAACAATAATTCTAAAGTTTAAAATTCTGCTGCGATGATGAATCTCTGGTGGTTGGAACGAGAATGACCAACGGTCAAGCTCGGGCGATTTATATAGTCGAGGTACAACAATCTCCGTAGCCATGGAAACGGAGGGCGATGACGTCACGCCTGCTCCAAAATAAATAAATTGCTTAGGTATCGCTACACAATTTAATATCAAATACTATTTACCAATACACCACTCAAACCATTTCCCAATACACCCTTCCTCACTTCCTGCTTCTCCATACACAATCCGCCATCATCAACACCACTTCCACAACCTCCGCCTCCCACCCACCCTTCATACAAATTTCATTTCACTTCATTCCATTTCCATTATCCAATTTTTATCATTTTATCTTACTTAAATTATCTAAAGTAATAACAAACAAATTTACAAATAGATAATTTCAAAATGTTTCCCAAACTTGTGCCTTGGGTTCTTATTTTCCTACAGTGCAATAGCGTGGATCAAATGATATCAAATATCAAAAGTGTCGACATATCGGTGTTTAAGGGACACTATCATAATTTGAGGTTGCATGATGAAGGGGCTAACACACAATGTTAGAACAATTTTAATAACAGCATGAAATCAATTCAGAATTGGTTGTGCCTAGCCTTAAAATATATTTCGGAAAGATAGTTGAGATGAGGTGGGTGGAGGTGAAAATAGAAATGCATTAATTGAAAACGACAATTGTAATAAAGACCGACTAAAATCTTATATTTGGAAGGGTATTCGGTTGCTTCCGGAGTGGTGTTAACGTTTTCTTTCATTTAAGGTGTTTACCATCTATAAATGAAACGATTTGTTTCACCTTGATTTTATGTAATAAAGGGACATTATTCTCTTTATTTTCTGTCTTCTAAATGAACAAAAATATGATGTTTAATAATAATTCAAAATATCCAAAGTATTCATCATGGGCAGTTATACCAGGACAATTGTGCAATGTTTTATTACAGATAGGGAATATTAATGTTTCTTTTCTACATGTGGTCCTACACGCATAGTAAAAGCAAACCATATTGAATATTGTCTAGTAGTAGTACCTTTCAGGATACCCAGCCGGGGGTGTGACGTTATAATAACGTTGCAGTAACGTTCTATTTGGTTCTGGTTTGGTTCTTGTTACGTTCTTTTGATGACTTCCAATTACGTCACTGCGACCTATCGCTGCAACATTCTACTGTGATGTTATTATAACATTCTGGTTATGTTCTTTGACCTAACTAGAATGTTCTTATAATGTTCTGTTTTGGTTTCGTCCTAACCTCACCAAAAAATAGTATTATAAAAACGTTCTAATTTGGTGAGGTTCCAACCTCACCATCAATAACGTTATTGTTACCTGCCATCTTAGTAAGTAACAAACTGACTAAAAACGTATGGTTGCAGAATGTTTCTGTTACGTCGCAAGCTGGCTGGGTAGTCATGTCGCCCTGTTGATTTTAAGAATGGCTATCAGTCCAGTTGTTAGCTGAACCCTTACATCAAAAACACAACACTGGTCATTTCGACTGAGGTAAAATGATATCAAAGATGGAAGTAAGTAGCTCATTATCGGCAACATAAAACGCCACTTGATATGAGAGAACAACCTTTATTTCACTAATTGAAATCTAAGATGATCTATTACATTAATCCTAGGGCGTCACCCATGGAATTGATACATTTTGAAAGATAATAAACGTGTTCTTCTTTGCCACTCCTTATAGTTTTGATTCTTATACAATAATGTATCCCATCACCATTTGCTTCTCACATGTCCAATTAGAATTTATGATGATGATGTGTTGGAGTTTAAGGTCTATTCAGCAATTTTTCAGCGATATCAGGATCACTCACATTTTGTGTATACCAGTTTGGCTGACCGAATCTATGGGGCTGGAAACGATGGCAAGGCAAGCCAATTTTGCAAAGTTCGTGATTTTTTTAAAAATTAATCATAAAGCCTTGAATATAATTTGAGAAGGAACAAGTGATAGATTTTTATTATCTTAAAGGAAAAGAACTAAGAAAGTTTTATATTTCTTATTAGAATGTTTTTATTGATTTTAGCAGCAAGCACATACTCAGATCATTCTTTCCCGTTTATCAAAAATCACTTTACTCTATATAGCAATCATACTTTCACCCTACCAACTATTCTTTGGTATGCACCTTGATTAATGAAAACTAATTAATATCCACATAACAAGTTAAAAATTAAATTCTACAATTCCAAAATATGCAATTCTTCAACTGCATTTTTAAATATTCCTTTTTATTTTCCTTTTTACAGCTATCTATCTATGCAAGTTCATAAAGAGTTCAAACCTATTTCAACTGCTCTCCATGGTTAGATCTATTAATACGAGTCAATCATCGGCTCGAATTTTAATGAGATTGCAATCATCAACAAATCAGCAGATAGAAGACACCAAATTTGTCAAGATTCAGGGGTTAAACTCTATATAATAAGTGGCCATACTTTTGTACCTGTTAAAGCTAATCAGGCATTTTATAATGATTATCTTATTACAAAAGATTCCATCTAAAACAAAAAGTTTTGATATTATTGGAAATAACCCTAATTGGTATTGTCTGATGGAAAGTTTTTGTGAAAAATTGAATTAGTGAAAACTGAGAGACTCATATAATACCTAGGCAGTTGCGAGAATATGGCCCCAGAACCTTGTGTTTTTAAGCCTTACACAGAAAAAATGTATCAACAGCCCAAATCCAACCAAAATCAAAGAAAATTATATGAATGTATTCTGTTAGATATGACGCGTAATTCTAGTTGCATTGAGAGTTACATATTGGCACTTATTACATACCGTTGTGTTGATAAAACAACGTGAATTACCTGCTTTAGAACATAGGTCCAAGTGAAAATACAAAAGAAAACAGTGTTATAGTTTTTAAGTTCGTTTTGGACAAAAAAATGATAATTTCTTTTTTCATTATCTATGATTATAGACATGTTTCATATAGTTAGAAAGGTGTTACAATTCTTTTCATGATATAATATGTTCCATTGAAATACTTTCGAGGATAAGCTAAACAAGTTCAACATAGGAAGCATCAGGATTGGCATATGGAATACGAGCTTTAGCCACCATTGATATATATATATATATATATATATATATATATATATATATATATACATGGATATGAGATCAGGGTACAAAGCATCAGTTCCTTTTCACTGTATTCCTGTATCCCTGTTTGCCTTTTTTTTACCCTCTTTTTCCTATTTTTCCTCTTAAATGTAGTGTATAATGTATAATTCTGTTCAAGAATAACCTTTAAACCATTTCATTTATTTCTTAACCCCATATTCGCCTTCGGGTCCCTAAAAGGCAAACAGTGTTACAGTGAAAAGGCATACAGGCTGTGTAAATACAAATCATTTCATGCAAATTTCTCTTCCACCTCCCCCTGGTGCAGGCATGGGGGATAACGTAACCTTTCATAACAGGGGGTGGATTTTCACCTCTTTGGTTGGGTTTATGAGGGGAAACATGTGGAATTGCATAATATTTGTTGTCTTTTGCCACTGAAGTGATAGGAAATTTACATGAAATGATTTGTATTTATACAGCCTGATTGCCATTTCACTGTTACCCAGTTTAGCTTTTTAGAAGGGACAGGGTATTAAGGAGTAAAGAGTGGGTCTATTGCTAAATGTGAAAAGGATTAGGCATTAGATTTATGATTTGAAGGGAAAATAGTGGGGGAAAAAAGGCAAACAGGAATACAGGAATACAGTGAAAAGGAACTGACGCTTCATACCCTGATCATATGACCATGTATAAAACAATCTATAGATGGGTCTGGATTGGTTTCCCTCTGACGTCTGTACACCATTTTACCTCTACTAAACCAAGAACAAAATTTCACATCCTAAAACGGTACATTTAACATGCGGTCACATACTTTTGGTACCATTGACCATTATGGTTAAATATAGCACATCTTTACAAAAATATAACACTAATAATGACAGATCAAAAATATTTTCACCAGGATTAGGTGTGACGTGGCACATGTTTCAATTAACATCGTTTATAATCACAAAGCAATAATGAACACATGTCAGTCAGAAATCAGAAAAACAAGTCACCAATGATAAATCGGATTTATCGAGTAATCGGATTTAATCCAAAATAAATTGGAAAAGCAAAAGCCTTAAGATTACTCAGTGGTCTGTTTCATATTTCATCTGTAAAACTTACCTCCTGGTTTTATTTACTCAAAATTGGTGTTCCAACGTGTTCCAAGGGCATAAAGGCCGTATTCCATGTACCAAAAGTGACATTGACCCTTGCCATGGTAATGTTTTATACCAGTGGCCCGTACATCCAGCCACAAAAAAGTGCAATATCGGATGCCAAAAGTGCAATATCGGCTGCCAAAACATGCGGCATGCTGATTTACACGTCTGATATTGGCTGCCGGCACATAATAAGCAGGACAAATTTACCAACATGGTTTCAAATTTTATCAGCAATGTTGCCAAAAGTGTATCGGCACTGCCGAAAATATATCGGCAGGAAATTGTTAGTACACTTTCTGTGCATGGAATACGGCCCTAACCTTGGGAACATTTGGTATCGGCAGCCTTTCAGTATATGGAATACAGCAATTACGGAGGTTTTGGAGGCGTTTAAAGAGGTTTTCTTTATGAAATATTGTTTCCAACTTTTGTAAGGTTTTCATAAAGGAAGCATGACTTTCTGAAGCTATGGAGGTTCTTATGAAACCAGCTGCAGTCTCATCACAAAATAGTTGACCAGTTGCGAAGCACAGTCCTATACATTGGACTAACAACAATATATTATCACATCAACAAAAGATACACATTCTTGGATACAAAATATAATATGTTGTCCTTATAATATTATGTCCTAAGCAAATATGGAGTAACTCTTAAAATAAAATTGATATATTTCATCACATGTTTGATGGACAGTGATTTCAAAGATTGACCAATGAAACATCTGATAGTACAACATAGGTGGGTATTTTCCAGTTGCTCTCGTCAACCCATTCTCCAACCAGTGACTGTTTGCTGCAACACTTCCTTCGACAACAATCAGTTTCCATAATATTATTTTTTTTAAAAAAGGGGGAGGGAGGGGGGTCAGCATATATACTTTAAGCACTAAAACGACATTCCGCACATCCGCAAGCCCCCCCCCCCTCCGCACTTTAGGGGTCTACCAAAGGTGGGAGGGGTGAGCCCAGTGCTGGATCCGCCCCTGCAATTAAAGGCCATATTCCACTATGCGGTGGGGTCCTACTAGCGGTGGGCTAAGCTGCCACCGCAAGCTATTTGCAGTGGGGAAACGAACATGTTCGTTTCTGCCACCGCAAGCACTCAAAAGAAAACTTTGTAAAATAACTATAGAATATAAATAAAAAATTATAAAAAATTCATAAAAATCATAATAAAATGTTTAAAAAATCAAAAAAAAAAATTTTAATCATATAAAAGAAGATCAAATCATTTGCAGTGGTGCTTGCGTTGGGTCAATGCAAGGACCACCGCAAGGACCACCGCAAGGACCACCGCAAGCAGATACCTATATTCCATGTTGCGGTGCCCAGTTTTACTAGCGGTGGGGCCAAACGGCGCAAGTTAATTGCCCACCGCAAGCAAATCACCGCGTTGTGGAATATGGCCTTTAGATTTCAATTGCTCTGCAGTGGCTTAGTTCAATGGGCTTCCTTGTGAAGTTTATACAGGTCATTGCTTGGGTGAGCAGTTCGAACATATCCTATTACTAACACTAACACAACCACAAGAGATCTGTAAAAAAAAAAAAACTTTTCGGACTTCATTAATTACATCTCCATTATCTTACCTAACATTTGTTTGCATGTATAATATTATATCATATTATCATACCTTCAGATTATTTCCACATATGACATTACATTCAATGCCTCTCCTTAAGACATTCTCTAAGATTTATTTTGACATGACGTCTGCTTGAATTTATATCCATATGTCATAACCTTCAATTTGTCTGTAAGACATAAACAAGAACCCTTTTCTACATTATTCTGATTCCAATTTCTTTCCTTTTTGCATGACCCTCGAATCAATTCTGTATGGTTTTACCTTCAATGACATTCCATATGACATATATATATATAACATTACCTAATATCTATTTAAGTACGGCATTTTTTTTAAAGGCATAACATTATTTTGTACGATATTCTTCAACATATGACTATATTCTTCCACAAATAGCTTTACATCGGATTTCTTTATTTCCTTTAAAATAAATTATTAATATTGACCCTCTATGTTCTAACATTCATTATTAACTAGTACAGTCGTACTTTAAATTTGTTATTATATCTGAAAAATGAATGCTTCGAGCAGCTCTTAAAGAAATCGAACCACACATCCATGGTATGATATAACTGTTTTTGTCCATTCTTATTCTTACTTAAATAGACATTCTTTTAAATTTGTCAAGGATAATTCTGAAGTATGCTTTTTACCAGATTTCCTATAACGTATTGTGTGGCAGTTTGGTAAATGGTGCTACCACTCCATGAGAGTTTTTTTTAATTTTGATTTATCACAACTTCACATAATGTTTAAGTTTGTATGATATAATAACTTTCTTCATGTAATATACACCACATTTCATAATAATTATAACATAATCAGAGCGGTTTCTGGCATAAGCATAACAGTTTACTATGGACACACCTGGTAACTTTCTATGTTGTTGAGTCCCCCTCGCGGAGAACCGAGGAACCCGTCTGTTAAGTGACCAGGTCCTTAACACCCTCTTTTGAAGGTAATACACCATTATAGGCATGCAGTAAATAGGAATGTATAATTTCATAAGGATGTATAGTACATGGACAATTTGATAAGAATTACTAGTGAGAACCCCCTTCATTTCCTATCGAATCCCCTCCGATTTAGCTGAAACCCCCCTCAGATTTTAGAGCTGGTGCATCCCTATCACCAACCCCATTTTGCATATATATATGTGTGTAAACTAGGGAAGACACTAGTACTGGAGACACACAAGCTTAAGTAAAGTGTTGCTCAGCAACACTGGGCAACAAAAAATGTAAAATGTAATGTTGATCATAACGTCCAGGGTGCCACAATATCTTGCAAAATAAAGTAATGTCTGAGGAGTTGCCCCAGAACAGGCCAAGAATATCCGACTCATTTGAACTTCTGTTTCTAGCCAAGATGGGCTCAGTATCACTCATTGTAAATGTTGCTCAGATGAAAAATGTATTTTGTTGCTAGGGTGTTACTGAACACCATACAGTGTAGGAACAACAACATTTTCACTGGGCAACACATTTTGAACCCCTGGCAACAATTTTTGTTATGTATTGTTGGTCTGTTGAAGAGGCATTGCTGAGGTGTTGTCTTCCTGTTGCCAGTCTTTTTTCTCTTTTAACCGGGCTTTTATATGGGCCTTGCACTTGGCCACAAAAACTTGGTGACAGTACAGGTTGGATTCCACATGGCAACAAAAACACAGCGAAAGTACAGCAACAGTCTGCAACAACCTTTTTTGAATTGTTGCTGCTGTATTGCCCATAAAATTTACATTGTCCAGCTATTGCTAGGGCAACAAAATCAATCAAACATGGTAAATCTAATGGAAGCACTTCAACAAAGTAATAATATTTCTAAATATTTTGTGGGAAATTGTGAAATTCACCTGTGTTTCTCAGTGTTGCCAATGGAACTTTCTAAATGTGTAGCCACGTGGAATCCCCACTAAAAGCAGTGGGTCAGCAACAACCCTTCTGCATTGTTCCTGGCTGTTGCCCAGAAAAATTATATTGCCCAGATGTTGCAAAGGGTGACAAAAGGACACAAACAGTGTAAACTTAATAGAAACAGTTCAACACACGTATAAAATGTTTGATATTAATGGGCAATCGCTCAGTTCACCTATGTTTCCTAGGGTTGCCCATGGAATTTTATCAATTTTCCACCACTTGGAATCCTCACTAAGTCAGTGAGTTGTAGGGTACCCGGCGATGCCCATACTTCTTCCACAGGTAGTACGCGAGTCCCACGAAGGCGGCAGAGAGTAGGAGACACAGGAACACTATGCCTACCACAGCACCAGCACTGGGGCCATGGTGGGGGGCTGGGGTGGGGTCTGAAAACAGAAACAAGAAGCAAATTAGCTACAAAGTTCCAATCGTTGGAACGATCGATGTTCGCCCTTAACATAACAATGGATATTTCATTGTGTTTGAAAGGTAATTGAACGAAATGTCAATATATCTAAGGTATGTAATCTATAGCAATGGTCGTCCCTCAATAAACCTTAGGCCTTCCTACAACCTGAAGGCTATATGGGCTATGATACGTGATCACCACCACCACCCCAGCTGTCACACACAACTCAGTAAGGGGCTTAGGAAAGGGGCACCTGCACCCACCCCCCTGTGGAGGGGTGAGGGTCAAGTACTGGTTATGTAACCCACTTCTGGCTTCTCAAACTGCACCCTCCCCCACCCCCACTCCTTGAACTGAGTTCAAGGAGTGGGGGTGGGGGAGGGTGCAGGGGAGAGGCCTGCCCACTCAATAACACTTGATGCACACTAATTGTCCTTGCTTACAAATGCATGCTGGTGGACAAAGGCCTGTAGCTACTTGTATGTAAGATTGTGTAACTGGGCAATCAGATCAAAGCCCAAATACCTACAAAAGACATGACTGATTGAGTGAGCCCTTCCCATAAGCTAAAATACTAAAAACTATAATTAAGGGCTCACAAAAAGAACAAGATCAGGGGGTGGATCATGGCGAGGGAGGATCCAGGGGCCCTGATTCCCTTTTCAGTGGACCCTTTAACTACAAAAAGAGGGGGAAATGCCACACTTGTATGTGCAAATGCACGCCATTATTTTTAGCCTTTACCCTGACCCCTCCCTTTCGAAAATCCAGTATCAACCCCTGAAGATGACCAATCTGATATGTTTAGGAACCGTGCTTATCTACTACATGACTGTTACTCATATCGAATACCACTATGGTAATTATTATCATTAACTTTGGTCACTGCTATATTGTCATAATCTGGAAAATCATCTGTACATATGAAGATTCTAAACAAATCGTTTAAAAGAAATTTAAATGTTTATGATTGCCTTCAACTAACTATTATAAATGATTAATATTTCAATGGTGTTTTCAGTATTTTAATTGCATTTTAAGTATAGGCAAATTGTATATTGTAGATGGATATTCCTATGTATCCTAAAAATTTACTTTAAAAATCTCATAGCGTCACAATCTATAATCATTGTCAATTTGTATTGATACAGTTCAGATTTGTTCACAGCCAAAAAGTGATGATGTGACCACGTCTGCACAAGGTCTATAATGGGGTTCATAAGATTAAATCAGTGGGGTCCCACATGACTCCTGGCATCCCTATCCTTGTCGGGTACTATCGGCCGCATGGAGAGAGATGCAGCATTAGGGAGAGGGGATTGATGTGTCACTATAGAGAGGGGCTGTGCACACATAGTTGTAAGATTGAGGACTATACAGAGCAATATATCATCTATTTAAACAAGGGAACCTGCAACAGGATGCCTCGGACATTGCTCCCTATTTCAAAACTTGGCCGTAGGAACATGGATTAATCAGAGGAATGTTATACACCTTTTTCACGCGTTTGCGCAGTAAACTCTCCAGTGGGTTCTAGGACATATACTCCCCGGACACATACCCCCCGGACACTTACCCCCCGGACACTTACCCCCTAGACACTTACCCCCTAGGACACTTACCCCCCAGGACACTTACCCCCCCAACCTTGGTGTATAATGTAGAGGAAATTATGTGGTAAGAACAGTCTTTCTAATGGAAGTAAACTAAATAAATATCCCTCTCTTCTAATAGATTCATACCTAAAAGGCCAACTCGTCCCTATTCCTAGTCACTATTTTCCACAGTTTTTAATAATGGGGAGTAAACTAGATATATTTCCCTCTATTCTGATATATATATATATATATATATATATATATATATATACTTAAATTCAACATGTGACTGTTCCACCTCACCCTCGAGAGACCCCTACCAGGAGAGGACTGCTGGTTGTCCGGCCTAAAGTATACATGAGGGGATTAATGGACGTCCATTTGAAGACACCCCGTCAAAACATCATTAGAGCAAGTTCTCCAAGATTGGGGGGTAAGTGTCCTAGGGGGTAAGTGTCCTAGGGGGTAAGTGTCCAGGGGGGTAAGTGTCCAGGGGGTAAGTGTCCTAGGGGATAAGTGTCCCAGGGGGTAAGTGTCCCAGGGGGTAAGTGTCCGGGGGGTAAGTGTTCTGTCACCCTCCAGGTTGCGCCGTGTCTACCGAAAAAGCTCTTTATATAATGAGAAATATGTTTCAGATGGACAAGATGGTGTTGAGATGGTATGCAGATCGCCACCTGGATATTTAGATGAGGACTAAAAGAAAATTGAACAATTGTAGTTCTTTTCAATAATGTTATTAAGAGAAAACACATTGTCCCTTTTGTAAGAATAATTCTTGATGAAACCTGTAAATCTGATTATTGCCCTGTTTGCAAGGTTTTATATTGTCTAGAGACTGGTTACACACGCGGACCTCATGCCGCGAGTGTTGGGTATTGACTAAATTCTTATATACATGGACCGTGTTTTCTATCAATAAATGAAACCTACAGTACCCCTTGATTGAAAGATATACAGAAAGAAAAGAAAAAGGGAGTTTGGGGGCTTAGCCCCCGATTGAATAAAGTTTGAGGATATGATATATAATTATTTGATATAATGTTGGTGCATATACAAGGAACATTGTATACTTTTTCTTTTTTTAAAATGGTTTATTGATCATCTTCACGTTTACACATGATCTTCCAGACTATATAATTTTATGAGTAACATAATATAAACAGTACAGATGATGTGAAAATTATTCAATGATGATGAAAATGATGAGCATGCACTAAATGATTATTCATATTCCAAATTCATATCATATTCAAGGTCATATCCAATTTGTCAAACAGATTCTTTTAACCACGTTTTTAGATTTAACTTTTGTTGTTGCCTTTTGGACATCTTCAGCGAGACTACCCAAATATGTCTCGTACTTTCCTCCCTTTTTTTGATGGAATAAGCCCATCCCACATTTGGTGTATCCAAGGGTTGGACAGGGGTTGGACAAAATTACTTTATAAGCCATCATTGTCTCCTAGAGTTGGAGTTACTGAAATAAGTAACAATCATGTTTTTCTATATCCCCAAGTGTTTTTAAAAATATTATGAATTCTTATATTTTACCAATTGCCAGATTTGCAGGTTTGCCAGCCAATCAAAATGCTGCAATTTAGGTAAAATAGGGTTGGACATTATATACTGAGCTGATAGGCTTTAACATTGGTTCCTATGGGAAATAAGCCAATATATAAAGCCGAATTCTACTAGTTTGAGGAGCAATTTATCAACTAAACCGCCATGGTTCATTTAGTTTTACACATCTATCTTTGAGGATTAAATCAGAAAGAAATCGCTATGTAATTTCATGGTAAAATGTGATGTTTATGTATACTGGGATGGGCTTATTCACCCTATGTGAAGTATACGGAGCAGATTCAGCATTGAAGACACACTAAGCCTTACCTGCTGTAGTTGTTGTGGGAGCCTCACCGGTAGTTGGCTCAGATGTGGGCTCTGTAGTGGGCTCAGATGTGGGCTCAGTAGTCTTATTAGTGGAGGTGGTGGGCTTACTGGTGGTGGTGGTGTTGGTGCTAGGAGTGGGGGTGGTGCCACAGGAGTCCACTAAAAAGATAAACAAAATCAGGGTCAGTTGTCAATTTCATTGTTTACCATTTTTAAACCAGATTTTACATTAAAAATGTATTTCTTTGGGAAAAAAGGAAGGGCATGAGCCCTAACGCACCCACGCCCCCTTCTTCCAAATCCTACACTGAGTATGACGATCTGTAACATAAGAGTCTCTATAGCACTAAAGGGGTTTTAATATAAATAACACAGAAAATCCGAAGAGATTTGTATTAGGTGTCTTATAAGACCTTGAGCTCAGTAAAGGCCCCCAAAATTCTGTATACATAACTTGCCCAAAAGCTCCATAACTTGACCCATAGCTCCATAACTTGACCCAAAAGCTCTGTAACTTGACCTAAAAGCCATGTACCTTGATCCAAAGGTCCCATAACCTGTTCCAAAAGTTCCATAACCTTACCCAAAAGCTTCGTAACTTGACCCAAAAGCTCCGTAATTTGACCCAAAGCTCTGTCAATTGACAAAAGAGCTCCAACGAGTTTAAAAATCAGCCAATCTACATAATATTGATAAAACGCAAATCCTGTCAGGTTTTTCAGAACTTCCTAATGAATTGGACTGCTGCTTCGGAAAATAAAGATAGGATTGAACCAAATTCTTTTAAAATGTTTGTGTCTCCTACAACTTCTCTAAGGAACCAAATGTGATTTTCATGCTGAAGTATGGCCTCTAATTCATTGTCCGATTGAATCGTATTAAAAAATGATATTTTCTAATTTCACGCCATTGTATCTCATTTAATGATATTATTCTGAATACAATGTGAATAGCAGTTTTGTTGATATGCAGATTTTTAGGATTACATAGTGTGTCAAAAATGCACTGACTCCTGATGTTTAGTGTCTATGAGCAAAATTAATTAACACCATTAGTTAATATACATCAGCGAACACCAAAACTATTTCATAAAGGTGCATTCAAGTCACTTTGAAGTTTGCGATCTATACTTATCAACCCTAAAAGAATCAAATAACATTTAGAATATATGGACTTAATGAATATGGCAACAAGTCGTTCCAAAATCAGCCAAAAGATATTCAGTTTGATGGCCCCTTGTCGATTTGAAATTGGTTTGAATATTTTTCTTTCTCAAAATTAGTTTGAAAAAACTGGTTGGTTTTATCTATTATCATTATTCCAGGATAATTTCAAACCAATTTCGGACTGATACACATTTTGAAAAGACAAATGGACCTACAATTAATGAACTGTTTGCACAATAATAATGGGTCTACCGTTGGTCCACTTTAGTCACCTTAAATAGGTCCCAACCTTTAGTTTCTGCTCAAACCTCCAGATGGAGCCATTCAACTTTTAGGTAACTAGAGGGTTCTCCCCTACTGAGTTTCCCATAATGAAAGCCTTCTAAAATGTCATGTAAACCCAATCTAAACTATGACAGATGTGAGCGAAGTTACCGTCCAAAATGTTGTACCTTAAAGCCCTTTATTAGAATTTAACGATTGAGGAAATATCAATGAGAACCTGTTTAAAAAGAGTTATTACTTGAGTATGACAGCTATGGAAAATGTGTCATAAACAATTTTGGCGGGCTATAGTATCAGTCAACGGTTACAATTCTTTTACAATTTTACTCCCCCAAAATAATTAGATAACCTATCTTTGTTAATAACATCTTTCCTTGATTTTATTACCTCATTTAGTCCCATTCAACCATGTTTAAAGGAAACAGCAAGCATATATTATAAGCTACGTTATACCTAGAGTTTATCCGCCAGAAGGTCCGTACCCCTATCAATTTTTTTTAATTTTGTTTTTTTAACATTTATTTCGTAAACATCTTCAGTGTTTCCAATGGTTTTTCAGATTTTCAGATTATTACATGAACAAAATTAAGTGGTGAAAATAAGAGTTATGATAGGGAGCTGTTTACAACAATAACCATTCTCATGCATTATATCAGCCTCTAGTAGCACATCAGGATGACCATAGGACAGAATACCCATTATGTAAAATAATAATTGATATTAATCCAACTACATATATATATATATATATATATATATATATATCATTTCAAAATATCCCACGTTGGGCTGTTCCTCAAGCTAATCATTGTTATGATAGTGGCCCATGCCTCATGCCAGCTGTTGTGTTTTAGCTCCAATGAAATATCTAAATACCACAAGTCTACACTCATCACTGAACTCCACATTGCCCACAACATATCTACACATTATACACCTTTCCCACGAACTTGCGCAGTACCCCACCTTACCTACTTTTGGGGCTTTTGGTAACTGGGTCACCTCACTTCATATAAAGGTTAACTATACGGAAAGCCCTAAAAAAGTGTTTCAAACTTAATAAACCAGGGGGCGCCACTTTAATGAGAAAGGTGTATATGTCTAGAAACTATACCCTACCTTTTGTCGCGGTAAGGTTGCCGTCCACGCTAACTTTCTTCAGTTTCAGTTGGGTTGGGGTGTCTTCGTTACACTGGGCTGAAGACAGGAGGAAGACAGTCTTTTGGTCCCCTGTGCCCTCAGAAGAAAATACCTGCAACAAAAGTTTCCATCACAATTGTGGCAGGTTTAATTCATGAGATTTGTAGCATATCAGCTGCAGGTTGTTACATGGTTAAAATTGTAGTTGTATCAATCGAAATTAATTGTTATCTTGATTTAATCCTAATCACTCTCGAAACAAATCTATATCTAGATTGTATAATGACAGGCTGCTTTACACTTTCCTTCTTTTTTATTATTGAGCAAAACTATCTCGTTTTACAACGCTTTATGAACAGCATAACGTCAGGGCTATCTCCATCACAATCACTCACAATTCGTAGATCTTCTAATTTCTAGTATATGTCATGCAAATCGGCCTTTACATAATTTACCCAACAAATGGTACCAGCTCCAATCTTCACAGTATCTTGGATAACTTACCCAGCAAGTGATATCATTTCTAGCGTTTGCAGTATTAGGGATAACGTTCAAAACAAATGATATCATTATCAGCTTTTACACTATTCTGGACAGATTATACCCAACAAGTATTATGATTTCCATCCTTTACACTATCTTGGAAAACTTACCCAACAAGTGATGTCCTTTCCAGCCCTGACAATTGACATCTCTGTGCCGCTTACGTCAGAGGGTATATTTCCAATACATTTCATTTCTGAAGATATAGAAAGTGACAATTGTTAATGTATGGGAAGTATTATGACATCTCAAATATATTTCAATTTAATTTGAAGTAATTCATTGTCTAGTTTGGTAAGACATTAATTGGGGTTTTGTTAAACGTACAAGAGAAATAGTTTTGAAAGCCTAGATAGTAATTTATGTCTACAGAAAGCATACATGCAAATCGTAAAACATGTTCTAAAAGAATTATTGTCGATATAATTGTCAAATTTCAGTTTTGGACACATAAGCAATGTCTACATAAGTGAACATAATTGCTTGCAAAATATTTTTTCAAAAAATGGCCATTAATTTTACAGTTAAATGAGTTAGAAGAATATCTTATATTTATGTTACCTATTTCAGAGCTGGACCAGTTTGCACCCTTTATAGATGCTTTCACATAATAAAATAATTTATGAATGGTCTGAGAACGGTTCATAAATTATCAGCATGTTAAAACATTTGTAATCACTATCAAAATAGGAAGGCGGGAAAATATATGTATGGATTATATATGATAAATATAAAAATATGTAGGGAAAAACAGGGTGATACACGCCTTCATTGCCCATAATGCCACTGTCCAACCCCACAGCCCATGTTTCGAAGAAGGCAATGAGAACTGACCTCCCTTTAAGGAACAATTTGATGTGACATTTATGTTGGGTATTAACCTCCCTTAAAGAAACAATTTGATGTGACATTTATGTTGGGTACTGACCTCCCTTAAAGGAACAGTTTGATGTGACACTTATGTTAGGTACTGACCTCCCTTGAAGGAACAATTTGTTGTGACACTTATGTTGGGTACTGACCTCCCTTGAAGGAACAATTTGATGTGATATTTATGTTGGGTATTAACCTCCCTTAAGGGCAATTTGATGTGACATTTATGTTGGGTACTGACCTCCCTTAAAGGAACAATTTGATGTGATATTTATGTTGGGTATTAACCTCCCTTAAGGGCAATTTGATTTGACATTTATGTTGGGTACTGACCTCCCTTAAAGGAACAATTTGATGATGACATTTATGTTGGGTTCTGAGATCCAATGAAGGAACAATTTGATGTGACACTTATGTTGGGTACTGACCTCCCTTAAAGGAACAATTTGATGATGACATTTATGTTGGGTTCTGAGATCCAATGAAGGAACAATTTGATGATGACATTTATGTTGGGTTCTGAGATCCAATGAAGGAACAATTTGATGTGACACTTATGTTGGGTACTGACCTCCCTTAAAGGAACAATTTGATGATGACATTTATGTTGGGTTCTGAGATCCAATGAAGGAACAATTTGATGATGACATTTATGTTGGGTACTGACCTCCCTTGAGGGAACAATTTGATGTGACACTCATGTCGGATGTGACGCTACATCCATCAAGGTCAGAGATGGACCCTGAGCAGGCCTCATTTTTTATCGAACCCAAAAAGGAGAAGTTGCCCTTCAGTGCGCATGGCTCCGTTTGGTTCAGCAGAGAGACCTTTGTAGCTGCCGAAGAGAAGGGAACAATTATTACCATGTTAGTTTTAGGTTTGCACAGTGGACATATTAATTATTTATGGAAGAGATCAGAAGGCGGGTACATTAAACACAAGTATACCGCATTTGAAGTTCCCAATACGTCCAATCAGGTTAGCCAGAACTACAACAGTTATGACTGGAACTATTTGTACAACCAATACAAAAGAAATCATGATTTTATAAAGACTAAAACAAAAATGCTTTAAGATAAAAGGGCAATTGCGCTTGGCCAAAATTCTGTTTGCAGTAAAACTACCAGTATTTTGCATATAGAAACTTGGGAACTAAGCGCAGATAAAAGACAAGAGGGTGGATCCCCTTGGTCCTTACAGCAAGGAGTGCTTACCTATAAGGTTCTTGTAGAACCGACTGTGGTATTTGTCCCCGGTCGGGGCAGGGTCATCTTCAAAGTAGCTCTCCTGGCAGTCTGCCACCTTATTCGTGGTCTCTGTCAAAGTTTTACCTGAAAAGGGAATAAAGATATCATACTATAAATTAGAAATAGTTCTGTTGTTTGGAAAATCAGTGCCGCACTCAGAGGAGAGGGCTGGGAGGGGGGGGGGGCATTCTGAGGGTGTGTCGGTGTCTGGAACCCCTTCGATGTTATGAGCGTATTTTACTAGACTAGAAACACTGCTAATTGACCAGAATTGTCAGCTGGAACTCATCTGGGGGGGGGGGGGGGTGTTTCATAACAATCTCTGTAGCTACGGGAGTTTTATGTGAGCTTACGTAAACTGTACGTGAGTTTGAAACTCCCGTTTCATAACAAAACTCCCATAAATACACCCCAAACTCTTGTAAATCCACCCAAAACTCATATAAATCCTTGCAAACTCACGTAAGCAAACACAAAACTCAGGTAGCTATGACACCCAAAAATGTCGTCGTAACTTTATGAAACACAAAACTCACGTAGCAGTACAGAGTTTTGTTATGAAACAGGCCACAGGTCTATTTACAAACCCCTCAGATTTATCTGGAACTCCCCCAGATCTATCTGGAACCAACTGAATGTATCTGGAACCAACTCAGATTTTTCCTTTTCAGAACCTTCTCACCTTTATGGAAACAATTAAACAAACATGTACAAACAGACTACAGAGTAAGGCAAAGCCCAAAATCATTCACCAACAACTTATGTCATTAAGCTCCTGGCCATTGGAAAATTATTTTAGGGATTTAAAAACTTTTTTACGACATTGTTGATGTCTCAATTGCTTACTCTTCTGTTCAAAAGAATATCCTCAAAGATTTCACCGCAATGAATATCACCTGAGTTTGAAATCCTGCTCAATAGGGGCCAATGACATTATACGAGAACGATATTTTATATAGCAGACAAAGTATCCAGTGACCTATACGTTTTCAGTAAGAAGGAATTCGTCAACTGCCAGTAGTTGGTGAGATATGATCAGCTGCTCAAGGTTAAGCAACCCCAACGTATCACCTAACGAAAACATAACAGATCTCATATCCTAGATGTATAATCAAATAATTACAAAATAACTCATGTTATAACAAATAACCAATGTTTCTGTGCAAATTGATTAATTGAAACAAATTTTAAGTTTCGAAATTCCATATGTCAAACATAATATGTCAGATTAAATGCATTTGTATTACTTAACATGGTGAATATATTTTTTTTTTAAATGAATATTCAATTAAAGGTGAACAGCAACTCCAAAAATATTTAATTCAATTATCTGTATATTATGTATATTTTAAATTGTATGATTTAGAATTTTTACATGTAACTCATTGTAAACTTTAATTGCACTATTAAATTGGATGTTATTATCATTATTGTAAGCCCACTGGTGCGACAATGAAAACCGGTTATCCAAACGTTGACCCACTTAATAAATTTGTTAATAAAAAAAAAGATTCATCTTAAATGCTATACCATTGACCAGTAATTACAAGACATAAATTCAAATTCAGAAACCCTTTAGATGTACTCCTACAGAAAAGCTGAAAATTTAGAGATACATTGACCTATCGAGATATGTCAGTGTTGCCCATAGACCTTTTTCATTAGGGTGTGGCGCCCCCTGGTGAAGTAAATTGAAACAACCGTTTAGGTCTTTTCCTAAAGTTAACCTATATGAAGTTAAGCAGACAGGTTATCTATGGGAAAAGACCTAAACCATTGTTTCAATTTACTTCACCAGGGGGTGTCACACTCTTAATGAAAAAGGTCTTTTGGGATTCCACTCACCGTACTTGTAGCGGAGTACCGGGGGGCTGAGGCGGGAGAACTTCCCACACGTAAAACGGGGCTGGCTGAAAAAAGATAAAATAATCAGAGTTAAAAAGGGTCTTTTTGAGGCAGCAAAAGAATGTTTTCAAAAGCCATTCATAGAACGAATAGGAGCGGGATGGCCAAGATCCTGAAAAACACCTGAACAACCACCCCCTCCCAAGAGGGGCAGATACAGGTTTATTTTGCATGATAATTTGCGTGGATAAGGATTGTTGTATGCGCAACAATGTATAATGTTATGAGTAGTATATGAAATTGGAATTTGATGCTTGTCACATACATTCTTTGTCTATATTACAGGTAGTGTTGTGTATACACTGTCTATAGTATAAACAACGTCGCATACCATAATATTGTATATATAGCCGGTCGGCATTTGACATAATAAACCCTAGTCACTCACACCCCTTCGGTGGCGTTGAGGACATAACAGTTACTGTTCTGGCCCACACCCTGCCTTATGTCACCACAAAAGTAACCCACTGTCCACAACAAACAGGGATGGATTTAGAGTGCTTTTCTTTTTTTACCAATTTTTCTTTTTTACCCTACTACTTCTAAAATGATACCCTTTCGCATGTTACAGTCTACACACTGAATTTACTTCAGGCCATGCCTAAGAACCAGTGAAATAGGCTGCTACAAGCCTGTCCATCTGGATGCTGATTTTCTAAACAGCTTTTTAAAGGACCTGTTGGAACCAGCAAATTAGGTCATGACACCAATATTTAGTTCCCCTCTCATCCTCTGTGTGGCTTCATAGCGTAAGGATTAACAACCCCCTCCAAACACCTATGTTGTGGGTTCAAATCCTGGAGGGACTTGTTTTAATGTATAACTCAAGGCCTTGGAGGGGTGGCCAGGACCCTTTTTAATATGTACGCCCCCCCCCCCCCCCTTTCCAAAATTCCCGGATCCGCCCCTGACGGAGGGCTTTTTCTTTAAATAATGGACACACAAGATATCATGCAACATTACTATGATAGTAATTTTGCATGATATTTTGTGAGTCAGTTTGTATAATAAACCAGAACCCCTTACCACCCCTTCTGGGCCGCTGCGCTGAGGACATAACTGTTCTGGTCTACGGCCTCCCTGCAGGTAAACGTCGTGTAGCTGGTGTCGGCGATCTGGGAGAGGGATATGTTTACTTCAGCCTTATCTGCCCCGTTCTGCCAGGTACCAGGGGTAAGTACGTCAGCATTGAAGTTACAAGTCGTCGGTGGTTTTTCCGGATCTGTAAATAAATAGGAACATTTTATGACATGGACAGATGCATGGTTTCCGAAATGTAGGTCAGCATACAGGCTCAGTATAAATGGCATCATATGAAAGGGGCTTCAAGATTTTTATTCTTTTCTTTTTTGGCGGGGGGGGGGGGGGGGGGGGGGGGGTTTGCTCATGCATAACTGTAACTAAGGCACAGGGTGACAGATCAGGTTTAAGAGATAAGGACTGACCAATCAGATGGGGCCAAAAGTGTCCCCCTTAGGTTTGGTACGCGACCTTAGAAAGGAATCCCCCTTACCCTGTCTCTGCGAACTGAATTGAAGAGAGACAGATGGACACACACAGATAGATTGATAAAAGAAAGTTGGGTCAATAGCAAGATAGACAGAGAGTGACAGGCATATAGAGCAATCAATTAACTGATTGAATGATAGAAAGAAAGAAAGAAAGAAAGAAAGAAAGAAAAATAGATAGATAGATAGATAGATAGATCGTTGGATCGATGGATAGGCAGGCAAGCAGGCAAACAGACAGACAGACAGACAGATACATACATTATATATATATATATATATATATATATATATATATATATATATAAGCATACATACATACATACATGCATGCATACATACATGTACATAGATCGATAAATTCAACAGATAGGTAGATTGATGGACAAAATAGGCTAGTTTAGTTAGTGTAATCTGGTTTGGTTGGTTTTTCATGATGGTTATGTTGATAGATAGCTGGCTAGATATAGATGACCAGACTGTCATATGTGATCATTTGGACATGAAATCTTGGATCAAACTGAGAGAAACATAAACTCTAACTAGGTAGTAGAAGCCATCTTGTCAATCTGTTTTATTCCCTACTCCAGTATCGATCACTACACAAAATATTATATCGTGACACAGACATACAAAACGACCGGATAGACAGACTGAAAGATGATTAATATAATCGTCAATAACCAATAGAACAGCAACTAAGTAATACATGTTTTGTTTATGGTCCATAATCCATACAACAACTAGAGCTACTGGCGACCCGCTGATCGTATCTTTTACAAATTGCCCATTATGGAGTTTAAAGGCGGGTCCCCACGTGGCGACTAAACCACGGCAATTAACGTTGGTCGCCCGCTGATTAAGGAGTTAAGTATGTCGTCGGATAACTAATAGTCACCTGAGGAAAAAAAATTAATCTTCACGTTGGGACGCTTTTAACAACAAACTCCCGACGATTAGGGGCGACATTAGTCGTCCTACCAGGCAATTAACTGCACTAATCACTGGCAACTAGAGACAAATATTAAACATGTCAAATATTTCGCCCATAAACCACGGCGATTAGTGATTTGGTCACCAGACATCACGGCGCCCTGGATGGTAAGTCGCCGGACGATGAAACAGCTGATTATAACGTTGGTCACTGTCGTATTTTTGTGCACTAATCGCCCTGTCCCCACTAGGCTTAACAGGTGGGTTTGAACAAGTTCACACGATACTGAAATATTTTGAGTTGTTACATACATATCTCCACACCAATGGCCTAAGTATAAGTAGGGATTATTAATTGATTTATGCCCTGATTTATGTAAGTGGGTGTGGGGTTTTAATAATGAGAATAATGTTTATGATGGACTCACCACAAAGCTTGCAGGTCTTCCGACAAAGGGATTTAAAGACGTCAGTGCAGTATTGTGTAGTACACTTGTCAAAGTCATCAGCGCATGTTGAACCTTGTGTGGAAGAGGAGGATAACATTTTTATTAATTATATGTATGACACATTACTATGTGCTTGTACATGTGTGCATGTTTACCAGTCATTGAGAACAAAGAGAATTAAATGACTAAAGACATGCCTGATTGAGGGAGTCCCCACCAATAGCTACAATTCGATATATATAGGGACTCCCCAAAGCAAGGAGATTTTATTGAATAACTTTTATTCATAAGGGGGCTTCCATTCAGTACATACGCAAAATTTCAAAGGTTTCAGACCCCTTCCCCCCCCCCTTTGGCCAAAATAATTTGTACAAGAATGTACACAAAATTTCAGACCCCCCTATCCCCCCTTGATGCGTACGTACTTAATGGAAGGCCCCTAAGATACACTGCTCTAGATAATAGTAATAGAATGGCATTCAGACAGCATTGTATCCTGATGTTATGGTGCTTACAAAACAGCATTTATATTTATGAAACTCAAACGTACAACCTTTCTCAGGCTTCACTATAGGAGTTACATTTTGAATGAAGACATTAACGTTAAGAAAAATATTTCAAACAAATAGCATTAAATTGTAGCCCTATACTCTAGGTGATTACTCAAAATGGCAGTATGGGCTATCCTATGTGCTGGCCACTTAGGGATGTTGGGGGGGGGGGGAGGGATAAATAACTGTCATAGTCAATATATTTAATATATTAATTAAGAACAGGGGGTCTGAAACAATTTTTCAGGTGTCACTCGGGAGGACGGGCTGTTCGCCCGGACATAAAGAGTTTCCCACTCACTGCTGGAGAGACAAAGGCAGTAGGGGCTACCCTATGTGCTGGCCACTTAGGGAGGTTGGGAGGGTAAATAACTGTTATAGTCAATATAGTTAAATATATTAATTAAGAGCAGGGGAGGTTTAAATAATTTTTCAGTGTCCGGGCGAATTTTAGGAGTACTTTTCTGTAAAATCACTCATGGCCTGCTCACAGCCAAGATATTAGAGGAATTCTAATTATTTTTTTAAACATAACACATACTACCTAGCTCTAGCTTTTAGTGACATTTTTTAACCCAACTGCCTTACAGGTATTAAGGAAGGGGGTCTATAGGGCCTTTCTGTTCGGGAGGACAAAGCATTTCCCCAAATTAAAAAATTCTCCAGGATATATAAAAAATTGGCCCAGGTAAGCAATTATGGGCCCAAATTTTCTGTATTCCTCTACTCTATAGGGAAAAACTATGAACCAACACATATCTAGTCCTTTTTTCTCAAAATTTTATCAAATATATTGATTTTATGGATTTTTTCATGAATTTTGGGTAAAAAATGGCCTGTTTTAGGGCCCTGGAGGCAAAAAAATAAATATTTCACCAGTAAAACCCATATGTAACATGAAGATCTCATTGAGCCTGACAATTTGGGCCCAAAAAAATAGGGAAAAAATTAATATCCTAGGGCTAGGGGCTGGAATACCTCCAAATTTTCTATCTGCACACTTTCTGTGATTTTTGACCGCATGTTTGATCTGGAAATCGGCCGACTCTACCAAAAGAGTCGGCCAATTTTAGTGCCGATGAGTCGGCCGATTGTGTGAAAAACGCCTAGTGGGTATGGGGCTTACTACTCATATTTCTACAGCACTGCAGTGTTGGCCACCTAATCTACCCAAAATAAGGAAATAATCTTTCTCATCTTATGGTTGAAAAGACGAAATCAAAGCCTACTATTTAAGGCAGTCAATGTCAAGTTGGTCACTAGAGTTCCATTTTCCAGCATCTCTGTCTGGGGACAGGTCTTTCCCAGAAATATTTCCAGGTAACTTGAGTCTTTCGGTCTTCTCTGAAAGGAAAATACACTGTTTTAAGCATCAATATTTTTTTAATTCTCCCTACCACGGATAGCTGATTTACAGTATTTTAAGTATCTGCAGGCTAATTTGGACTGAATATGTCAACAAAACCCCAGGAAAACCTATAGACAATTTGCAAATAATTGTTATAAATTCAAATACAATCTATGAATTTTCAAATGACTCAGGAAATATTAATGGATACAAATACTTATTTAAAAAATAATGATAACTAGTTTTTAACAATGTTAATCTGAAATATATGATACAATTAATGAAAATGTCTATGCTAAAGCCTAGAGTTTTGTCGACACATTACCCAGCATGCATCATGTTTTAGGCTAACCTGCAGGTAAAACTCATGAAAATGGCTATCCGTAGTTGGGAGAATTGATCCAACCATTTCACGTGATCATGATACGCTATTCAAATGGCGTCAGGCAAAAAGACAGAGATGCATGATGTTAATAGACAAGTACATGTAGTAATGTATACTAATACTCAATATCATATTCAAAATTAGACGATGCAGGTCGGTGGTGTGGGAGCAACTGAATTCAAACTGTTAGCATCCCGAATTATATAGTGACATGTCAACGGATCTGCGTAACCAAGGTTACAGAACAGTTATGTCACTCGCCTGCTCCCAGAAATAACAATTTTAAGGTCACGGGACCAAATATAATAGATATTATTATATTTCTTTCTAGAGAAATTATTTACCTTAAACGTTTAAAAAGATGACAATACAATATTGACATTGTGTAGGAACAAAAATTGTTACCGTTAGATGTACTTAAAGACAATGTATTATTAAGAACATTTGATTAAAAGATTGTCTCACAAGAAACGTATTACATAGTGGTTTGTGTTGAAAATTGCCATTGTGCTGTTAATTCTCAAAAAACTACCTAAATTATTATGAATTTTCTTACAACACATAATTATTCTGCAAAATAACACTTCCTGATTGGTATTTCTACATAATATCTTTTAATTTTTTTCTTTCTTCCATGGATAGTCGACCTTAACTTTAATTTGCGAGTTTGAAGGTAAAATACAAAGAACCGAAATTTTTCCCAATTATCAATTGAAATAGACCATGATTAAAGGGAGCCAAAACCAATAAATTTGATGAAATTTTCAAAACTCAAATAATCACAGAAACCCATTCATTGAGCCTATTAAATTTTCTGGCCCATGTTAAAATTTAGACCATGAAATATGGTAGAAAATCAATAAAAACACATTTTCCTTGCTCAATTTAATTAATGTGGTTTCGCAAAAATGGGGTTTGTTTACAAACAAATAGAAATATTTCCATCTCTTGTGGAATTCTACTTTGGTTTGAGCTAGTTTTTACAGTAAATACTTTACCACTGACCAAGGCTCATCTAGCATATTTCTATACTTATCTGAGTTTTTAAAATGTTGTCAATTATATTGGTTTTGGCTCCCTTTGACTTACCATACACCATCTTGGTGTTTCATTATAGTCGGTGCCGAGCAGAGTAAAGTCGTATTTTCCCTCCGTCCAAGAACTCTTGCAATATAGTGTCTGCTCTAGATGAAGAAAACATAAAATATTATATCTCTGCTGTCGTGGCTCTAGAGAATTCACATTCTTACTGATATACTAAGAAAGATATGTGTCATAAAAGCTCATAAAATCCATTTAGGGGTTTATTTAAATAAAGATAATTCTATCAAATTTACATGTCTGTCCATGACTGCTGAACAAAGACATTAATCACACCTATTATATAGCTGATTGACAGTATTTTAAGCACCTATACATTAATTGTTATATGTACATTCCAATATTGCATACTGATTGGTGATTTGGATTGGCACACAAATCAGCCAATTCTTTTGGAAGTATCCGACCAGTTTAAGCACAATTCAGTGCAATGGGTATGGCGTTTTATTTTCTTTATGTTTTAGGGACTGACTTCAGATGGATCTGTTCTTCTAGAGAGTAAAGATGGAATGGATTATAGTAATATCTTTTGCAGTAAATTGATATACCAAATGGTAATGATTATGTGAAGCCCCATACCCACAAGGCGATTTTACCGGCGACGGGCGACGGGCAACTGGGAGAATCGGCCGGTTCTACCCTTAGAATCGGCTGATTTCAGCACCGACTCAGACGAAACATGCACATTCCAATATACTATACTTACAGGCTACCATAAGAATCTGCCAATTCTCCCGGTCGCCCATCGCCCATCGCCGCTAAAGTCGCATAGTGGGAATGGGGCTTAAGATGTTAAGTGAAAAGTAAGTAAATATATTTCAAAGATCTCTTTATGGGATTATTCTCACCTCGACTCCATCCTGTGATGGGAACACAGGGTGGAAAAGGGAAGGTCAGTTGTAGTCCCTCTCCAGGCAGACAGTCCGACTCCAACCGGCCAGGTAGGGGGTTAGTTGGACAGACGGGCTGAAAAAACAAGAAGCAAAATAGCTACAAAGTTTCGCTCATGCATGAGTTATGGTCGTCCCTCAGTAACTGAAGGCCCTCCTATTACCAGAAGGCTATATGGGCTATAGGTACTGACCACCATCGCTCCTGCTGTCATACACAGCTCAGGGAGGGGTTTAGGAAAGGGCCACTACTAGGTCCATGCAAGATCTGCCAGACACCTAGCACTGAGTGACCTATCACTCATCCACCTAGACCTGCCCACCTGCAGGTGACAGTGAAGGTCCTTATGTGAAGAGGTGGGGGCTGATTGGCTCAGGTAGTAGTTATGTAACCCACTTCTGGCTTCTCACACTTTCTGATTCTAACAACAATTGGAGGACAATGCCCTTCTGCTGAGCATGAGATTGTGTAACCAGCCATTGAGAACAAAGAGAATTAAATGGCTAAAGACATGACTGATTGAGGGAGTCCCCACCAATAGCTACAATTAGATATAGATATAACTAGGGACTCCCAAAAACAAGGAGATTTTATTGAATAATATTTATTCAGAAGGGGGCCTCCACTCAGTACGTACACAACATTTAAAAAATGTAAGACTCTCTCCCCCCTTTGGCATTACGCATTGGATTTGTGCATGAATGTATGCAAATTTTCTAAAATTTCAGACCCCCCCACCCCCCCTTGGTGAGTACATACTTAATAGAGGGCCCCTAAGATACATTGCTCTAGATAATGGTAATAGAATGGCATTGAGACAGCATTTCATTCTGATGTTATGTTGCTTACAAAACAGCATTTATGTTTATGAAACTTAAACATACAACCTTTATCAGGCTTCACTATAGGTGTTACATTTTGAATGAAGACATGAACGTTAACTCTGACTTAACAAACCATACCCACACTCAATCGGCATGGCCGTTGGCATGGCAGTCGGCGCCAACCACTGACGCTGATGGCCAGGTCGATCTATATCAAGCATGTTTGATAATTTTATGCCGATGGACCAACAGCTGTTGGCATCGGCGGTCAGTCCGTTGGCAAGTGGTTATGGCGCTTTAATCAATACTGTCGGGAAAATCCATATGTAAGATGTATTGCTTCATATTCCATGAAAAATACATGATACCTAATTATTTTGTAATAAAGGGCCTTCCATTGAAGCTCTGTGTTTTTATTTTAAATGGTAAAACTTCCTCAGCCCAATAATTATACAGTTTTTTTTTTAAATAGATGAGATTCTGAACCACTCCACCTAGTGTGGAATATGGCTGCGCAACTGCAGGCTAGACGCACATACTTTTCTCTTTGAGACTATAGCCCGGACCAAAAAGCAGTGGAAGTTCAGTGTCTACTGATTGCAGAATCAGTGGCTGCTGGCAGTAGCTTTTCAGTAGTAAATCAGTAGAAATCAGTGGGAGTACAGTGGCTGAGCAGTGGTCAATCAGTATGTCCGAAACATTTAAATGAGATCGGGTATACAGTCAGCGTATAATCAGTACCATTTCAGTAGCTAATTTAAATATTTCGGACATACTGATTCAGGAAGTATACACTGGCTTTTGCTCCGGGATGTATTTTGCTTATATTCAACCACCTATAACTTACTTGTGATGTATAGAAAGTTGCAGAATGTAGATGTAACATTATTACCAATCTTTGTCTTTTTCTTATACATATATCAGCTCTGTTCATGCAAGGTTCATATTTTAGAATCCCTTTTTAACATGAAAAGTTCCTAGCCATTCAGAGACCCCCAATCAGTACCTATCAGCATTGTAGGAGAACCGCAAAGGCAACTTTATTTTTCATTTTATATTAAATGGACTTTTCTTGAAATATATCGACAAAAAAGTATTACTAACATATCATTAGTACAGGAGACATTGATGTTTGAAAATACAATTGTTTACTGGCTTCTATTGAGTCCAGGTGACGTCATCTAGGCTCTTTTAGACATGTAGGGACAGCTGAAAAGGTACTTGCTATTGGTGACTGCACACACAGAACCCTGTGACTGATAGCCTAGATGACATCACAGCCCTGTGGATAGCTGTGAGAGTGTATTCATACTCCCAATAAAAGCGTATTTAGTGTAGTGTATTATCCATGTGTGCTAATTGAAGTCTAATGCTGTTTAGAATATACATAAATTAAAAGATTTTTACTATAATTATTTGGGATTTTTGTTTTCCGAAAAAACAAACCACTGGAGTGTGAGGACCAGTCTGTGGAAAAGACTTCATATCATAGAGTGCTATCTTTGAAACTGCTAGCAACCTACCTTTGGTTCCTCGGGGACCACCACAGTTGCTGTACTGAACAGGAACCCACCCTTTAACGTGCATTCGGGGACTGAACCGGAGGACTGTGGGAAGGAGCCTGAAATGTTCAAGTTCAAGTTCAAGGAGCTTTATTGTAATACACCTCTGCACAAAGTAATTTTTACAAAGCACATATGTACAGTCCTACCTACATAAACATGTTATCAATATCAATAAACAAATATCCCATCATTTGCTTCTTCTCAAACCCTTCAACCAACAACACCCACAATTTAACTCCCACTCACCCTACTATATCTTTATCTAATGATAAATTCATCTCATATATATTATTTAATTCATATATATTATTTAATTCATGTCAATATTCATAAAATTTATCAAATAAATCGTATTATCCCAAGCTGTCATCATCTCTTGCTTCCAGGATATTGGGTTAACTCACAACAACATTCAGCTCTCTGACTGAGTGCTGCCCTGAATGGCACTTATATATGGATGGTAGAATACACGTCACTTACTTGACTCCTCCCTACTCTTCACCTATGACAAAGAGTAATAGCTAAGGTGTGCGCTGCTGCAAACACACTAACGCTAAGCTTCTGAGTGTGTACTGACCACCCGTGTCGGTCCATTATAATAAATTAAATTTATCATTAAGTGGTCAAGGTGGTGTTTGAAAAGCAGCTGACCAAACGGTTACAGTGCAAGATTTATATAGTGGCATGACAACAACCGTGGTAACAGAACAGTTACATCACTGTCTCCCCAGAAGTATTTATTTTGATTCAGGTCTCGCTGTACTAAATATTACATAAGTTTGTTTGTTTTTCGGGAAATGGGGTATTTATGTGTAGTGTAGTGACTATGATAGCTGATATAAAGACTTTGTGCAGATGTAGTCACGTGACCATTATTAATTTTGGTGATCACCATGTGCTAATTTTTACCACGTGACTGTTAGATAAGTGTATTATTGATTAATTCTGAATAGTGAAAATTGACAATTATGACTTCTTTAGATTATTTGAATTACGAATTTTGCATAGATATTGTTCCAGACGTTTCAATAATGAATGATAATGATATCAAATTGATCACCAAGATGGTGTCCAGCCCCTTTTTGGACAGTGTGACGTCATCTGCACTACGTCTATAGAATTACTCTCTCTTACCAGTTACTAGAACCATCTGCCAGTTTGTCCACTCTGTTTCATTACATGTGGAGCCACTTATCGAAGCTGTGGAGAATGATATTAAATCAGGCATAAAATGAATGACATAACACTAATCCTAAAATTTTAGACGTTTAGAGGATGATATATTCTTTGCTAAAAGCTTAATTCTATGATATTTTATTAAAGAAATGCAGAACTAAACAGTAATTTAAGGATATCAATTAACTACAAACAGTTATAAATCTTTTCTAAAACTGTCTATTTTTCAAACAGTAAATCGCCTTGTTATATCCAATTCTTATTGCTCAATTATAGACATTACCTAGATATAAATAATGAGAAGAAAGAAATTTCAAATTTATTCCCTCGGAAAAAATCCGTCTATTCTTAGAGATTGCTTTTTAGTTGTGATATAATTATACTGATACTTTCAAAAAGAAATCACATACATTTAAATAATATTATAATGTTTATTACTTACTAGTTGCCAACCGGATGACGGTGTCTGTTAGTTTTATTATCTTCAGACACTGAGATCTGTAATTGGTACAAAGAGAGAAATTATATGAGTCCATCCCACATTTCTTCACCAAGTTGGCAAAAAAAACATCATAGAAGCAAAAATATTACATATACCATCATATATATATATACATGCTGCAAAAAGCGTTATGTTAACACATTCCTTCTACGTATTCATTGTAACATATTTCAACAGATGACAAAATCAGAAATTTAAAGTATTGATATCGCTGAATGTTAGTACATTGCATCCCCAAAGCTAACTGCAATTTTGTGCTCACCTGGGCCTTTCAGATCACCAAGTATCGCCTTATGAAGGTTTGAAAAGCTCTGATATCTTATAAAATATACGTGTTTGACCAGGTATGCATTCCATAAAAATTTGGCGATAATTATAGCGAGTTAAAGCACTTCAATAAAAGATTTGTGATACTCAAAATATTATCGACAAGGCCTCAAATGAGTATCGCGATGATAATTACAAAATATCGCAGTTTTAAAAATATATATTTTCACAAATATTAAAATATAAAAATATGTGTATGTGACCAAGGAAGAAGGCTGTATAGTTTAAGTTTGATTGAAACAAAATTTGAACAAAAAAATAAATATTTAGCATTGGTTGGGCAGCCAATTTGGTAACAAATAATCTGATTTCAAACTGTGTAGGGTGGACAAATTGTATTCCGTTTTGGAATGATTTGGTACGATTACAGAGGTTTAAGGGTCCCTAACAGAGCTTTTCCAACCTTCATAATGCCAGATTTTGATAATTTCTCTACATGTTTTCAATGTGAACACTGTGATAAATATTTAACAAACAGAGCAGATTAACAGCCAATATATATGTTTGTGTTTAATAGCTGATTTAATTCCCTCATCAATGCTTCGAATTAGAATTCTATAAAATCTAATCTATTTTCCCACTAGGTGGTTTTGACAAAGTTTTGGCAGACTGATCAGTGCAAAAATCAGCGAAGTTTGGTAAAGCCCCACACTCATTGGGTGATTTTCCAACTAGGTCATTTTGACCAAGTTTTGGCCGACTGATCAGTGCTAAAATCAGCTAAGTATTTCAAATATTAAAGCCTCTGAATTTGCACCAAATCCGACTACCCGTCATTGTGCAGTTTTGAAATGTACAAGTTCAATCTGGTTCAATCAATTTTTACTGCCTCAGTAAAAGTGTAGCGGTATGGGTTTTGCCCCAAAATAGGGGGGGGGGGCACGCCTGGCACCCCCCCCCCTTAATCCGCGCCTGGTCATTGGTATGACCCTCACAGTTAATTAGGGTATAAAGCAAGCAAGCAACCATGCAACCCAAATTGCTACCTACCCACTGTCAGTTTTGACCTCATAGACGTTCTCTGTAGCGTTGATGACGTTAGTACAGTTGTGGACCTCTGCGGTGCTGGCGTTGGCGATGCCCCAGGGTGCCTGGACAGTGGTGATGTTGGGGCCGGAGAAACTGACCGCCCGGTCAGGGGCAGAGGTCAGCCACACGGCATTCAGGACAAAGGAGGGGAACGTGCAGTCGTCAGACCGACCTGGGAAATGGATGGCAATTCAGTAAATGTCATCTTTTTTAAATGAAATTCTAAGTATGAAATTGATCATCAGTTGCACAATGGGTTTCTTCGCAACGAAAATAATATTATTAACGAAACTTTTCGTTGTTACATTTTTCGTTGTTACAATCTTTTTGCAACATTTTTTTTATTCTATATTTAGAATGCCCTCTAAGAGCTCTAAATTTTACTGATTTTTTTCTATTTTTCCCCCTTTTGATATTAATTTACAGAATTCAATTTCATTCATTAGAACCAGATATTTTACAATTTCGTTACAACGAAACATTTCGCTGTTAAGCAAAAGTTCATTATGCTATCGTTAATGTTACCATAACAACAAAAATGTTATTGTGCAACGGGCCACTGTGGCCTGTTGCACAATAGAATTTAGCCTCTCGGTGTTGCAAATATTAATTTCGTTAATAAAATTATTTTCATTGTTACGAAACCCATTGTGCAACGGGCCACAGGCGAATCCAGGATTTTGAAAAAAAAAGGGGGGGCATGCTATTGAAAATCTTTTTCTTTAATGACTTTTTGAGGAATTTTACATTATAAAATGCTATTAATATTTTTGTATTTACATGTGTATGAATTAATAACATATATCTGGCCATATTTACCTCACGACAATTCATAGAATAATAATCAGAATTTTCGTCCCTTAAATAGTCCTTCAAATATATCAGTCAAAGTTCGATGACCTTCTTGTCTGACTCTGCAATATATTCTCACCCATCTTAAGAGTCCTATGTCCATTGATTAGACAGCTAATTATAAAATAAAAAAAGTCGTATTTCTGTAAAAGCACAAAGAAGCCACTTACATAACGATGAAAATCCCACCACAGCCAGGAGTACGAGGGTTAGTTTGTCCATCTTGATGTATCTTCAGCCGAGGAGCCACTCTGAAATAGAGACCAAACTGTTAAATGGGGGTCGAGTTTTGGGCTAGGTCATGGTGCAACCGGCTCCAGACCCTGGTAGTTTCACTTTCAGTGTTCAAGGTATGCGCACCAGGAGTGGGATGGGGGGGGGGGCACTGACTCTTTCAAGGTTACTACTCACTGCCAAACTACCGGCCCTGCTTTTTGTGACTGACCACTCCTGTATTTAAGTTGACTGTCCCTTCTTTTTGTGGGACACAGATCACCACTCCCAAAAATCAGGTTCTGTCAATACCAGAAAATATACAGAAACCCCCAAACTGCTTAGGAAAACTTCTGATAAAACTCTATGAGTTATATCTGTGAAATAACAGGGACAGATCCAGACATTTTCAAAAACGGGGGGGGGCGCCCTATTGTGAACATTTCCGCTGGACCTCCAGGTCCAAGAATTTTACATTAAAAACATCTAAATTTTGTCAAAATTAAGGGGGGGGTATGCCTCAGGCGCCCCCCCCCCCCCCCTAAATCAATCCCTGAATAAAGTACCAATAAAGCTAAATCTAAAGTTATTGTCCTTGAATATTGTTCTATTGATGTAGTTCACCTCCCCGCTTTTTTGCCTAAAAAGTGGTTGACCATCCCTCAATTTTGACGTTCACCGACCCCACTTCGCAGGTCCATTTGGCTGTTTGTACCTGTTCAAGCCCGAGTGCCCCCCCCCCTCCCGGGTATGTGCAGCATATGATCAGAGAGTGGTAGTACGGATGATGATGGGTGCATGTGTGACCTATGCAGTCCATGTACTCAGTTGAATGATGCGGGACATTTCAGGAGTCAATTATCTAAAAATAGCCCCTTTGAATAGAGCATCTATTGTAAGGGGAACAATTAATTATTTTGTATAAAAAGAAAAGAAAGAAAGAAAGAAACTAAAGCAATAAAATAGAATATAGTAAAGGTACGGGCGGATCCAGAGGGGGGGCGGGGGTGCACGCCCGTCCCTTTTTTGTCAGAAAATTTTGCGTTTTTTGGATGCAAAATTCGGTCCAAAAGTACTTAAGGAAAAAAATTCAAGTAGCGCGCCCCCCTTTTTAAAATCCTGGATCCGCCAGTGAAAGGAGAGAACAGGCAAAGAAAATCCCTTTAGGACCAATATGAGTATTTAACAGTAGTATGATGGAGTCGCTGGCGCGCATAGTCAATGCTACTAAGTAGGTCAGTAGGTCACTACGACCGAGTTTAGGTCTAAAATAGGTTCATAGCTTAATAGAGACTTTGAATAATTAGGTCATTACGACCTACTTATAAAAGCTATTTTTGTAATTAGGTCAGAGGTCAGAGGTTAGAAATATTAGAAAACAGGGTCACTGAGAAAACATGTCAGGGGAAGAGCGCGTGGAACGACGTGGAGACCGGAGGCCGTAAGGCCGGAGGTCTGCACGTCGTTCCTCAACGCGCTCTTCCCCTGGCATGCTTTCTCAGGGACCCTATATTCTGGTTACGGCTAAAATATTACATATGTTCTGATATTTTTATTGCAAAGGGGGCGGTGCGGGCATTCCATGGGAGGGCTGTTTTAGGAATGAGGTGGAGACCGGAGGCACAGCCGGAGGTCTCCACCTCATTTCTAAAACAAACCCTCCCATGGGCTGCGCGCACCGCCCCCTTTGCAATTTTATCACTTATACTATTACTATTCGATTCGATTATATCTACTTTATGTGTATGTATTCATTTAATATGATTTTGATAAAGTTTCGTCTTCATATTCATTAAATAATATTCGTATAGAAACTGAATATAGAGTTTTCGTGTTTATATTGATTAAATAATATGCGTATAGAAAACACAACATATAAAATTCGTTTATAAGTTTTATTCATTAGAAACATATATAGAAACATATTTACAGTGTCACAGATACATGGTGTAATCTTTTATTTACATTGAAACTGTTCACAAAGTGTAAAATATATAATACAAAATCATTTACACTGTTGGCATAAGAAAACATTGTTTCCGTTGCCTGGTAATAAACAAATTAAACAATGAGAACAGTTTCGGGCAAGTGTCCTTATCTTCGGCTGTTTCAGTTTCTCTTTGTTCCATGTGTGAGTGTATACATATGTGTGATGAGGATTTCTGACGGATTTAGCAATGGTATGGTGAAAGAGAGACTGTGCTTTGAAAAAGTTACAGTCTACTTCAGTCGCCAACACATTGTGACCGAAAACAGGATTCATTTGCACCTGGTATGAAAAGAAATTTTCGATGGCCTGAATGTAAATTGATTTCAGCTCACAGTGTAGTTGTATACATGTAAAACAGAACAAAGGACCAACAAAAGTGACATCGGAATCACGGATTCGACATTTACAAAAGGCCTGTGAAACGGCTGTCACTTTATGTTGCTCAATGAAAACCATAAGTGACTTTACACTGTTGACGGTATATCTGGTAGTAACTCTGAAACATGAGTCTTGATGATGTTGATACACCGCCAAACAGTAGTCCTTGTGGTTATCGCCGTTGATAAGCTGGCTCGTTGCGAAACTATACCCGTACCACATAGCTTCTGTAAAAGTGGAACAGGATCGCGTCGTACCAGTGGTGTGGTCTACAGTACTAACATGGTGTGGTTTCAGATAAAAGTCGCTGTACTGTGCGGGGATAATCTCCCAAAAGAAATATCCACTACATCCGCAAAGTACAGCCACTTTATCATTTTTGGGTATAAGTTGAAAATTAATGTCTGCTGATGGATAGTTAGAGTCAAGAGGACTATCCGGAGATTCAGGTCGTGACTCAGCAATATTGAGAAATGATAAATCGAGACCCCAACTAAGTGTGGTCTCGTTATCATTTGTTGATGAATCATTGCTTGCCAAATCGATTAGAAAATCCGAATAGCTGCTGTCGCTCATATTGAAGCTGTAATATAATACTGGAAACTATGGCTACACTAAGCAACTAGATGAATAAAATATGGGTAGCCAGTTATTTTTGTAGTATTTACTATTTAGTATGTACTAAGAAAATAACTGGTAGTGGGTAGACACCTTAAATTTCTCTGTGATTCGCTGAGATTTTCGCTGCCAGGAGTTCTACCCTAGATAAAGCCATGCATAAAGCCATGCATTTTTTTGTTTTCTCTGAGATATTGTATAATTTTTTATTTTTTTTAATATTTTTCTAATTTTTAAAGTTTTTTTTCATTTTCTTAGACAAATATTTATATTTCAAGCATTTTTTTCTGTCTCTATGTGAGATTTTGTATAATTTATTTTTACTTTTATTATAATTTTAAAGTTTTTTTTCTTTTTAAACAATTATTTCTTTTTTTAATTTCAACTTTTGAATATTTTTTTTAATTTCAACTTTTGATAAATGATATGTACAAGCTTAATTTTCTTTTTCTTTTTATATTTTTTATATTTTTTTGTTGGAGTATTTCCTTCATAAATGATATATTTTGTAGTTATAAGTCTGTTATTTTTTCAGAATTAAAGAATATTTACAACATGATTGCCAAATTCCTAGATATCTAAGGGTATCGTGCTCACTCCGTCTTCACAAGTTTTTCTTTTTATATATTGATAACTTAAGCCTGTCTTTTTCTGTTTGTATGTTATTATATGATGATCTACAACTTTGAAACCAGTGTTAACGGCGTCCATCGTGATTTGTGTTTCGAGTACGGTGTTAAAAGATTCCATGTCAAGTATGTTTTGTTTCTGTATGACACCTTTACAGCTAGTTTTCTTTTCTTTTCCATGACCGATATAACATTTTGAATTTAGTGAAGTCATTTCATCTCCTTCCCATTCAATTTTGAATAGTCCTGGGGTCCGTTTATCATATTTTTCTCTTTCTTTACAACATGGTTGTGGAAACCATGATAAATTATTTGTTTTTGCTATTATATATTGTTCCCTGTGATGTTCATTATCACAAGATTCTGATGGTAACCATAAGTGGCGTTCTCTATAATAGGCTTCTCTTTTTTCTGGAATTATTAATTCATCTAAAGTCTGTGCGCTGAGGGCGAAATACAGACTATCTGTATCCATTTCACAGAGTTCAAAGTCAGATTCTTCGATGTACTTTGATAAGAAGTCGTAGTAAAATTGTAACATTTTCAGTTTTGCGTATTGATATACCATGAAACCTATTTGAACTGGAAGGTCGTATGTTATTGACGTAGGGAGTGATGAGACTTCACATGTATCTTCACACAAGTCTTGGACATCTTGTACTGTCCAGTGAAGAGCTATTCTAGCGGCTTTTTCTGGTGTCATATATCGAGTGTTTGTGAAGTTTTGTTTGTTACAAATCGTTTTTCCATATGAACTGTTTCCTAGGAGTTTGTAGAGGTCAGAGAGAATTTTACAGTCAGGGTTTTTGTCGCCCTTTCTTCGTGCCTCTGTCACTTGATCAACAAATGAGAGAAACGATTTCTGTGGTATGTATTCAACTAGTAAGTGAACTTTTGTTACGATTAAGCCTTTTTCTAAATACCATTTAAGTAGTGGTGAACCTAATAAAATATTTTTTGCAAAATAACTTCCGATTAATTGACGTTGTGGCCTTTTGACTCTATCGTTCTTTAATAGATGTTGTTTCATGTGTTCTCCTACATCATCTCTTGACACCATTGTATTTTTGAAAATGGGCGTCATTTCTTCAAATTTGAATTTAAGGTGCTCAGGTGTGTGTATGTCCACCGATACTAGTCCAAAAATAGTCCCATTTTTTACACCGTTTATTATATCTATTTCAGAAAGGATATTGTGTGTGTTTGGAATCGGTATGCTCCACAGTGATTTACATGCTATAACACTGTTGTTGTTATTCTTGTCTTTGTTCCAGTCACATTCGTATTTCTCAATGACAGTATAACCTATTAGTTCTAGATACAGTGTTGTTTTAAGAGTTTGTCGACATCTTTCTGACATTAGTTTACGACCTTTATCAGTAGAGAGAGTGTTTTTATTCATGTGACACGCGTGCCCATGCCAGTAGCAACCATGAAATTGATACACGGTTTTTGTATCTGGAACCAGGCCGTCCACTCGAACTCTTTTTGTACCCACACTAACTTCCCCATGGTTATAAGCATGTAGTATTTTAACTTTGTCTGTAATCTCTCGAAACCGCAACCATTCTGTTGCAGCGCGACTGACTTTTTGAGATTGTTCAGGTTTGTAATTGTTACTACTTCTGCGGACTACAAAGTACCCCGTACAGTGTTCTTCACCCATACATTTAAGGTAAAGACTGTTTGCATCTACTCCTATGATATGACGGCACACTTTACTTAATGGTCCGAATGATCTGCCCCGTATTCGTGTCACTCCTGCTTTTTGATGTCTATGAAATATAATCGATGGACCACCTACCAAATTGCTTCTAATTAATTTGTGTACATCTTTGTCTGCCTCTGAGAATATAATGTAAGGAAGGCTGTTTGATGATGTGTTATCAAATAGAAATTTTAGTGTAAGGCCTGGAAGAGTCAGACCATCTTTGAACATATCTATTCCTCTTTCACTGAAAAATTTCATGTGTTGGTTTATAGCTTTGACAAAAGGTTCTACATCTTTGTTATTGTAATATATTAGATAATCTCTGAAAGTTGTCATTCCATTATCTTTCCACACTTTCTTACACTTGGCATAGTCTTCCGCTGATATAGAAGTACCCGTAAGTGAACTATAGAAAGCTGAGCGAGGTGGAAGTTTTAAGTTCCCTAGTTTTCTAGTTGATGTCATCCACTCATATGGAAAGAACCCTTTACTTTCATCTTGTAGGAAAGCTTTTAAATAGCTAGCATACGAGTATCCGGGAGCTAGATAATTTAACATGTCTAAATAAACACAGTTCTCTGTGTAGACAGCTATGTATTGATTACTCCTTTTTATGGTTTTCATCTCAGCTGTTTGCTTCTTTGCATAGAAGGAATGGAAATCTCGCTTTATTAGATTTAAGTCGTAGCGACCCGAATTGAAACCTATGACAGGTACTCTGTAAATATAGTTCATAAGACGAATTTTGATTTTATCTATTCTGTGCGAAGTTTTATTGCTACTCTTTTTTCCTATACTCTTCATTAGTGATTTAGGCACTTTTTTTCCTTCGGCAATCTCGTTTTTCTTATACTTTTCAAGCTTTTTTATTATGTCAGAGAAACGTGTTTCTACAACAGCTCCTATTTTTTCAGCTAACTTTTGTATGTAATCCAGAGTGTCGTGAACTATTTCATCATTTTCTCCATCACTTTTTCTTATGAAACAAACTGGTTTTTCCCACTCTGGAAAGTCACTTGCTACACTAGATGAAAGCGGTACATGATGTGATTCGACTACTGTATTAGTTGTCTGAACATCACCTTTTGTTTTGTGAGAAAAATAACTTTCGAAATCATACACAATTTTGTATGGATATATTCGAAGTTCAGATGGTACTTTTATACCTAGCTCCTCCAGTCTATCAAATACAGATGGTTTGTTTTTGTAAATACCACCTTTGTAGATGAATTTAACTTGCGTACAGTCGCTTTTAATGTTAGTGTGTCGCTTAAGATTATACTCTGTTTCAAAGAGTCTTCTACACTTACGACACATGTGGAACTGTGAATATTTATTTAGATCGTTTACTAGACTGAAGTGATGGTCGTATAGATTTAGTGTCATAACTTTAGACTCATCCTCAACACTCAGTAAATTTCCCTTTATACATTTTAATGTACAAGGTGTCCCCCTTTTAAATTTCTTTTTCTTGGAAGTAGTACTCTTCTTAGGAATGAGTGAAAAGACTCTTATCATAATGTTGTATTTGGTTTCTATCTGGGTCAATGCCTTAATTGAAATGCCTCTGAATGATACTTTAGTTTCATCAGGAAAACATTCTTGAAGTAGTCTTTCACAGTGGGATGTGTTTTTGAAAAGAAAATATGACAGACACCTAAAAAAACACAGGTAGTCTTTGTACACCCGTTTGCTCTTTGGATTACGATGAAAATGTTGTAAACCCCGTCTACGTAGGAAATTCGGAATTGTATCCAATCTTCCTATTAGACCATCCTCTCTACCTTGAACCCTTACTATGTAAATGTTTGCGTTTACATTACCCACTAGTCTCCAACTTGTGTCAGCTCTATTGACACTCCATTCTTTATCGCGTAAAAAACTTATTACATCTTGCAAGTCAGAATCATTTTTAATATGTCTGTAATTGCTTTGCTGTTCGTGCTCTAACCAAAATAAAGAGGAGTTATTCACTGAAGGATGGTAATACATAACTTCTCGATCTTCTGTATAAATCTTTTCTTCAGCAGTTTCTGTTGTTCCTCCATTAAGTCTTTCAAGTAATGCACCTAAAGATATAGCTAGTCTATATTCAAAAACTTGGTTCTGGTGTATTTTGTTAATAGCCTCTATTATCTCTTCAACTGCTTCTTTCATGTTCAGAGTTGAGAGTCTGACATTGAAAATTGATTGAACACTTCCTAGGAGAACTAAACCGTTTGCTATTGACTTAAAGTTTTTAACATAAGTGTCGTGATACCACCAATAACTACCTATAGTTGATGGCATTACTGTTGTTTCTATATCATACTGTTCTCTTACGCATGTAGGTGAAGAACAGATCACCTTTCCAGAATGTAAAGAAAAATTGCGAGGACGACGTGGCATGTTACACATCGGACAATTTATATTCTGATTCATTTTCTTATTTTTCGACTTAATAACTATATAAATATACACTTATGTTCTAGCTAGTTATTTAAAAAGCTGACTAAATATTTTTGTTTGAAGCTAACTATGTGCTACACTAACTATGCGCTAGGTGAATATATAAAGCTGACTAAATACTTTCTTTGAAGCTAGCTAATATAATATCTACAGCATGATTAAATGTTTTCTGTGTATATAAGTATATAGGCAACCACACCACACCATGTATAGTTACTGATATGTTTTAAGACCACACCTACCTGCCCTTGGTGATTACATCATGTTTCTGTGATCTATTCAGACTGCTTTAAGTCATTCAGGATCTTTGGTCCCAGCGTGCTGACCAAGTCGAAGAACAGTGCGGATGGCACGGTGTGTCCCTGGTCTTTCGGAGGTGCGTCGTGCACCCCGCCCGAGTTGACCCGTTTCTCCAGCTGCTCCACGTAGTAGCGGGACCCGATATGGATCTTGGCCTTCCCCTGGTAGGTGGTCACGATGACCCAGATGTTGTGCGTCTTGTTGACCTCCTGGACGTAAGGCTTAATAGTCGGGATGCCCTGTTCTGCTTCACCTGAGGCCCGTTCGTACTGCTGGATGATCGTTCTTGCGGCGTCGAGAAGGTTCTGGAAACCTGTCTTACTCAAGTTGATCCGGCGTTCGTAGGCTCGCTGAGGGTACTGAATTATGGCGACCTGAAAAATATAAGCATAATTTTGTTTTGAGTTATATGTATAAATTTGGGGCTCTCTCTCTCTCTCATTCTATTTCTATTTAAACTATTATGTATTCTTTACTTCTATTTCACATTAAATAATTACAATGAAAGTTAACTATAAACGAAGTACATGTTACCTGAAATAAAAATAATGATTCTATAATTTAAAATCGTACTTACCCCTACAGGATCAGGTGGCCCATACACGTGGATGCAGGTGTTCTTGAAGGCGTCACTGTTGAGGAAATACACCTTCTTAGCTTGCGTGATGTAACCGTCCTTGTACTCGACGTCCAATTCCAGTGGCCAGAACAATCCGGTCAGGTCCAATATAGGCGAGAGAGGGGCGGCTTTACTCTGCTGTGCCTCTAGCTCCTTCAAGACCGCATCAGCATACTGCTGCGCTAGTGCAACGTCCAGTGGAACTACTTTACCTTTCTTTGCACGAGGTTTCCGTTCACCAGCAGGCTTCCGTTTTCTCGGCGGTGCCTTTTTCTTGTCTGTTGGTTCTCCCTCCGACTCTTCTTCGATGGTGATCGGTACCGAAAGAGCTTCGCCGTCTTTCGGTGGTGGCACGTTTTCTTTGTTAGAGTCGTCTTGGAGGGTAGCGGCGGCGGCGGCAGCGGCGGCGGTGGTGGCGATTGTGGCAGTGACAGCGTCAGTCAAAGATGCAGGTGGCTCGGGATTCCACAGATCAGAAATATCGTTGTATAGACTGGCATCAACAGCGTTGACGGTGATGGACGTACCTTCGCCTACATCTGTAATATAGCCAGATTGAGTGTCCATGGACGAATCTGTCGCATAACCCCCAACTGCAACAGGAACGTAACCGGCGTCTTCTCTCGATGGAAACACTCGGTATTGATCAAAGTATTCATCAATGACCGAATTTCCAGGAGGGGGCTGCTTCGGAAGTCCCTCCTGAGCGGAGGAAGATGTTGAGGTCTTTCCACGAGCAGTCAAACTTCTACGTCCCATCATGAGAGTGTTGAGAATACTCCAGCCCATGAGTCTTTTATACAAAAGTTTACTATCAACGTCGATTAAACGTAGGACGGTTTTTCCATTTTCACAAAGTTTTTCATGAGCGTCGTCCGTTATTTTATTCGTATTTTGTTTTGTTACCGATAAGCAGATATCACTGAGTACATGGTTCCATTAGTGACGCGACGCGAGAGTCTGACACGTGCACTCCATAACAAAATATTCAAAATTTACATGTATCAGTTTCATTGGAGATACGTATTGTGGTCGTTAACAAAAATGATAATATACGCTCTCAGAGACCCTCTGAGATTCATTTCTAGACTTGTCACCAATCGCACCAGTCTCATCATGTACATGAACGCACAACCCTCGGTTCAGCACCGTGTACCGCTGGCACCGCTCATTGGAAGACCATCTCATTTTCGAAATGCGCTGGTCAACGTGCCTTTTGCGCGAGCATCAGGTATCTGTGGAGAGCATCATTGGGTGAAATACATCTGTCCGAGAGATGGAATGTATCAAATTGAGGGTGAAATTCATCCAAACATTTTATTTCAAAATTGCAAACTTCTGAAAAACATTCGGCTAACCCAACAATCTCATCTAACGCTCAAAGATATGATAACCAAGAAACCTTGTGTTGTCCGTTTACCGACAACACAAGGTATCTTGAGCCACATTTTTGCGCGACACTCTGTCAAGGAAACAGTGCAGAGACGTTTTTGGCGTAAATCAGAAGCAGATCCTGATGGAAAACCCTCTATATTTCTGCACGCTGATATTGTTATTCCCCTTATCAACGCAACCATCCGATATCCTGACAAAATAGTGAACACCCTTGACAACAACAAATTCTTCTATGAAAAAGAGTTCGATACAGAAATCGGACATGGTCAGGAGGGTTGTGACCATATTGTGAGGGTTGTCGGAAGGAATGGTAAAGAATCAAGTCTCGTGACGGCTTATTCTATTCCTAGATTTACTCCTACTCCTACTATCGAATATTAAAAAGAAAACAAAGATCCTCTTATGCTCCTCCAGACTATTCGGTTTTCTACCAAAAGGTAGGAAACCACCCTTCAACCAATCTCTTTTATTTTCACACTTATAACGTAAAGACGTCCGTTTATTTACTATACAGATCTATAAATCATGCCATTATTTATGTTGCCATTGAAACAAAACGTTTATGTAGTGATGAATTAGACGCTGGTTAGGTTTATCTCCTGCGACATACGAGCTGATAATAAAGTTGATACTATCAAGCTTGTAACTCTAACCACACGTTAACGGTTATAACCACTTAATCAAAATAAAAACACAAACGCCTCAAACGGCGTTCAACGCTTTTCTTGAAAAGAGAAAAGGGGGTGCATAAAGCTCACCCCTTTTCTCTTTTCAAGAAAACAAAATGCGCGCCGCTCCGCTCGCGGGTGATCCGCGTGGCAGGCGCGGTTCGGCGGTCGGTGCATTTTGGGTGGGAGGGTGCGTTTTGCACCCGACATCCAGGGGCTGTCCCATAACAAAGACTGATCAAATAAAAAACAAAACGTATGGAGAGCGTTTATGGTTCGGTTTCATTAATTTGTTATTCTTTTGTTTTGTGAAAGAGAAAAACCCATGTTATCACAGTTTACACTTTTAATTTGGTATTCTTTTGTTTCGTTCCGCATAAAAGATTGTTATGATGCCATCTCTTTTAATTTGACGTTATTTTATTTTGATCCTCATAAAATGTTGTTATGACCACATCTCTTTTCATTTGTCATTATTTTATTTCGTTACAGGAAAAACACCCTTATGTTATAGAAACCAAACAAAAAGGATTGTTTTTTCATTAAAGTGTCATTCAGTACATTAACCTTCGACCGGGTAAGACGTGTTATAACTTAAATAGAAAAAAAATGGAAAGTGTAAAGGAAATCGCATTTGACCCAAGACTACAAGGACCTTTCACATGTCTTATCGCTGGACCTTCAGGATGTGGTAAAACACAATTAGTGTTTGAAATTATAGAAAAGGCGAAAACTGTAATAAACCCACCAGTCGATGAGATTATATATTGCTATGGACAATGGCAAGACGTTTTCAAGAAGTATCAGGGAAAAGTGAAATTCAACGAAGGTCTACTTTCAAGAGAAGAACTTTTACATAAGAAAAAGGATTTATCTCAACATTCTCTACTTATAATAGATGATCTGTTAGATAAAGAAGATGCACCTCTTATAAGAGATCTATTCATAAAAGGTTCTCACCATAGAAATATGAGTGTTATATTCATAACTCAAAATTTATTTCTGCCTAATAAGGATTTCAGAACACTTAGTTTGAATTCTCATTACATGATAATTTTCAAAAATCCAAGAGATATGAGTCAAATTCACGCTTTATCACGTCAAGTGTTTCCAACTCATCCACGTTTTCTTACCAACGTATATAACGAAGAAACATCGGCGAGACACTCATATCTAGTGCTAGACTTCAAGCAGACTACACCCAATACACTAAGGGTGCGTAACAGCGTGACTACACCTCTCAAGACAACTGTATTCATTCCTACTACACGGAAACAATGAAGGCTAAACAACTCGCTCTCATAAAGAAACATCTTCCTCTATTGAGACATCTGTCTAAATGCACTGGTAAGGAGTGTAAACATATAATGATGGGAATGTCTAATGAGGTGATAAGGTTGATAGCGCAAATAGGTGTGAATATTATGAATAAAAACTTGCACATCTCCAATAAACAAGCAGTCGGTCGTCTATCGAGGTACAAGACACAACTCAAGGGTCTTACCAAGCCTTCAACTACAGTAGGACACAAACGTAAGATTCTTGAACAAGAAGGTGGTTTTATTGGTACTCTATTGGGATTAGCTGTTCCACTCATATCCAGTCTTATCGGAGGCCTTACAAGACATCATTAGGAGAAAATGACAAGCTATAAACGAATGCTGCTCGTTCATCCAGATGTGTTGCAAAGTTCTAACAAAGTGGAAATGGAGAGTTCAACTGTTTCTGGCAAAGTTGATTCTCCACCTCCTGCCAAAGAAAGTGACAGGGATTCCTTTTTCGAAAGGTCAATGGTAAAAGAAAAACTTGAACCTACAGCGCCTACCGTGGAGGTGTTAGCTCGTTTACAAAAAGAAATGAGTCGTGTATTGAACGATCCAACGATGAGCAGAGAGGAGAAACTAGCCACATACAATGATCTCATGAACAGGTCCTCCATCCTTTCCTCTAAAGCTAAAAGTATGTTGTTTTCAACATCGCACCTTTCACGTTCTCCTTCACCATCTCCACCACCTTCTCAGACTATCATGAAACCTAAAAGAGTTTCTACAAAACCGAGAGGACTACTTATGCCGAAGGTACTACCACATAAGATGGAAAAAGCACTAGAAAAAGTTCCGGGTTCTTACCATAACTCTGTGCGTAATCTCTACAAGACCTTGGCCAAATCACGAAAACAGTTCACAAAGGACGGTCGGCTCATTCTAGGAGACACACCTATAGATGAAACACATTTAATGAATCTTCTTTCGAGTGCAGTGCGACCGACTACTAAGAAGCGAGCCAGCTTACCGGGGCAGAAACAATTCGTCCAGATTGTTAAGAAGTTAAATCCGAAAATGAAATATATAAGGAACTACAACATGAAGGGTTCCGACAGTGAAGAGGAACATGAAGAGGTGGAAACACCTAGGCGGAAAGAGAAGTCTCCTCAACAAGAAGGTCACGGCCGAAGTAAGAGACATCGACACTTTACAGTAACACCATTTGTAAAATGGTCTACAAGGCTCTGAAGAAAGATGTGGTTAAACACTTCACTGATCCTAAACAGCCAGCAAGCTTCACAAGTGCATCCAAAATAAAGAAACACTATTTCAAAAACACTGACATAAAGCATATTGAAGATGCACTTGAATCTGTTGATGCTTATACTAAACATAAACCATTCAAGAGGCGGTTTCCTAGACGTAAAACACAGACTTTTGGAATAGATAAACAATGGCAAATGGACTTGATAGATATGCAACAGTTCAAAAAGTATAACAAAGGCTATTCATATATAATGGTTGCCATAGATGTCTTCTCCAGATTTGGATTTGCACAAGCTATAAAAAGTAAAAAAGCCACAGATGTTACGGAAGCTTTCAAAGTTATGACAGTTAAAAGATGTCCTAAATACCTTCAAACAGATAAAGGTAAAGAGTTCCTGAACAAAACTTTTCAGGATTACTTGAAAGAGACAGGTGTATCTTTTTTCACTGGAGAAAATGATGACATAAAATGTTCTATAGCAGAAAGGTTCAACGGGACCTTACAACAGAAAATGTGGCGATACTTCACTCACATGAAAACCTACACATACATAGATGTACTTCAAGATCTAGTGCATTCTTACAACCACACCTTTCATTCTACCATAGGAGGTCGACCGGTAGACGTTAATAAAGATAACGCCGATCGATTGTTCTATCATTTGTATGAAAGAGTGAGAGCTAAAGATTTAAAGACGAAAAGAAAACCTTTAATGAAAAGTGGTGATAGAGCACGAATTCTAAGAAAAAAGAAAACCTTTAATCGTGGATATGAACCAAATTGGAGTGAAGAAATATTCACTGTAAAGAACCCAGACTATATTAAGGGGTATGAAATCGAAGATACCCTTCAAGAAAGAATAAAGGGGTGGTTTTATCCTCAAGAGGTTCAGAAGGTAAAAGTTACTCCGAGGAAGCAGTACACTGTCGAGAGCATCCTTAAATATAGAGGAAAAGGTGCTAAAAGAGAAGCACTCATTAAGTGGAAAGGATACGGAGACAAATTCAACAGTTGGGAACCAGTCAAGAACATACAAAAATGGATGTAACCTGCACCCTACCCAGTAACTCATCTACTAAGACCTTTCCAGACAACACTCTGAGCACTTACAGAGTTCTTTTACAAAAGTATATGGTACTACCAGCTGACACAGACTGTGCGTTATCTGAAATAATGCTTCCAGTAAAATGGTACAATGTGCGAAAATCAACTTTCTACCTTCTCAGCGCAGAAGCACCGTCAGAAAAGAAGAAACATAACACCGCACCAACTAGGGCAAGAACTTCCCGCGGTTCTGATGAACAGCCTTCTTCTGAATCTCCTGCTACTTCCACAACTACACCTGGAACTGCAGCTGGTTCAATTGAAACACCGACAGTACCAGACCCTGATCATGAAGAGTCTTCTGGAGCGTTTATTTCAGATGCAGTGTCAGCTGTAAGAACAGTTAGTGAGAGTATAGCTCCTCCGACACCAAGTTCTCACACTTCCGACGGACCTACACCTCCTAAAAAACCTAGAGAAGGAGTTACTCCATTACAAACACCTCCGACAAGGTCTGTTGAAGCTATCACTCGACTAAAGCGTGAAATAGAGAGCAGTAGGAAAAAACGTGACAGAGAACCGTTCCTAACAGACATGTTTGATACTGATTTGGTAACACACATGCATGAAACACCCCCGAAAAGAAAACTAGAAGTTGAAATGGAGGGAATTGAAAAAGAAGAAAACGATGACGATGACGACCAACCAGAGCCCACAGAAGTATTCGAAGAAGCTGATGCTGATGAACCAAAAAAGCTGCCTCCCACATTGAGTTACATCGATTCATTAGCAAGGAAGCACTTTCCAGGAAAACGGTCTTACGCTCGTTTCTCAATGGAAAGCGGGCGAGTGGAAACCAACAAAGATCTGATCAAACTCCTGAATAAAATAATGAAGAAAAATATACCAAAAGTCATCAAGAAAATGAAAGAAGAAAAGCGAAAAAATAAAGGAAATGGTCCAGATGAAATTTTCTCTTATAACGAATTCACAATGAAAACACTTATTGCACTGCCTTCCAACACAATGCTCGTCATACCAGAAAACCTTTCTTATCAACTTGGTTTCGAAGGAAAAATATACATGGGTAGGCGCACACGAGCAAAACAAATAACAGATGTCAACTACAGAAACCATACAGTCTATGTCTACTCTGACATTATTCACAACGGGGTAGTAGGAGATACTGAAGCGCCACTTCTTCGATGTATGGCTGTAAACAACTACTCTCAAAAAACAATGGACACAATAAACTTTCCCAATTTGATTTTCCATCCTCTACGAATAACACATTTCAAAGAGATCGGAGTGTACTTAAGAGACAGTGCAGGCGAACCTATACCATTTGAGCACGGGGAAGTGTCGGTAGTACTGACCTTTAGAGCTCTCTCTCATCCCTATAGTACATTAGTATAAGAAGGAAGACATTGGAAAATGGTGAGTTACTATATGAACGTGCCACCCTTGTATTCATCACCAAGAGGTGAATATGGCCAATATTATAAGCGTTCACAATTTGGAAGTGGACAATTACCTGCTTTCGGTGGAGCTAAAAGACAACGTGGCCACGGAATATTCGGAAGTATAATGAGATCGGCTCTTCCGATGATAAAGAAGCTCGGTGCGTCAGCATTTAAAGCAGCCGTCCCCACCATCGTCAAAACAGGAAAAGGTGTTTTTGACGATGTCGTGGCTGGAAAAAACTTTAAGAAGAGCCTCGTAAAAAGGTCAAAGAGTGCAGGAAGTTCCTTAATGGACACAGCATTCAGTGCAGCCAGAAGGTACTTAAACACTGACGACGATGGCCCTCCAGCCAAACGACGCCGAGCAACGCAAGGTGCAAGACGTGGTAACGGGAAGAAGAAGAGTGTAGGTAGACGTAAGTCTACCCTTTTCTAAAGGGTTCATCATGAGTCTCATTCACCCCTGTGCGGCAACATGTGCCGTAGGTGAATTGGATTTACACGCACTACCTATATCACAGAAAGATATTCTCCGAAGTCAATTCGTCAAGAAAACAACAAACAACGCTCTCACTGACACCACAACTTGTTTTGACTTCACCTTCGAACCGAGCAATCTTTACACAGACCTCAGCGAAGCTGAACTCTACCTAGAGTATGTAGTTCAAGCAAACGACGAAGCTGCCTTAACCGTGGCACACGATGCAGCTCCAGTCAACAACTTAATTCATTCACTTTTCAGCAGCGTGCAGCTTCTCGTCAACGGGGAGAAGGTAACTTCGAACAATGAAGAGTACTCCTACAAGTCCTATCTCATCGACCTCCTGACGACGGAGGAGGGGGCCAGAAAGTGTCGCCTCCAAGGTTGCCAGAACTGGTTCATGGACACCCCGGAAAAAATGGACACCAGAGGTGCAGCCAACGCAGGTTGGAACTCACGACGAACAGTCCATGTCGGAGGTGTTAAGTCTATGGTAGCAAGACCACACCTCGATTTGTTTACTCAGTGTAAACTCCTACCCTCTCACTGCGAGATCAAACTCGTCTTCGAACGTCAGCCCGCCAGCTTCTACATGCAGATGGCCGCTAACGAGAGTTACAAAGTCGTCATCAAGAAGGCCGAAATGACCATGCGCCAAGTTCACGTCAGGGACGAGGTGGTGGAGGTACACAATAAAAGTGTACGCGACCCCAAGATGGGACCATTCAACTACCCGATCACCAGGAGCAAGGTCACAAAGCACACCCTCACGCAAGGTTCATCGGAGTACACGTGGACCGTCCCCGACACAACGCAGATCCCCACGGGGGTGATTATTGGCTTCGTCAAAGAGTCGGCCAGCTCAGGGAGCAAGACGGAGAATCCGTTCAACTTCAAGCACTACGACGTAACAGAAGTAGCCTTGCAGTTCGACGATCAGAAGTTCCACGTGAAGACAGACTTTGTCAACGGAAACGTTAGCAGAGCCTACAGTCAACTCTTCAAGGAGACTGGACTATTAGCTTCGGGTCACGACTGCGGTATTCAGTTACATCATTTTAAGAACGGGTACACGTTGTTTGCTTTCGACCTGACCCCCGACCGAACTCCGGAGGACGCCCGAATCAACCTGCTGCGACAGGGAAAGCTGTCGGTGTCCCTGAAGTTTGCTGAAGCGCTGGGTCACGCGGTTTCAGTAATTATGCTGAGCACTTATGACAGCTTGATCCAGCTCACAGCCGACCGATTGCCGGTCACTGACTACGCCATGGTGTAGAACTGAAGATGGTTCTCAAAACCTCAGAATTGAACAAAATTCTACGCAACCATCCCCACACAAATAGATATTTCCTTGGAACTTTTCCCTCTGATAGAATACCAAAAAAACCACAACCCTTCACTTGTTTCATTAGCAACACAGATCCTCACAATAAACCAGGGGAACATTGGGTAGCATTTTGGGTATCACCACAAGGGAAAACTTTCTATTTTGACTCATTCGGGTTACCACCAATAGCTATAAAACACATCTCGTTCTGCCAACGTTCGTCATACGGTATCTGGGAGTATAACCAACAACAACTACAAGCACTCACAACCACCACCTGCGGAGCGCACTGTGTTCGTTTTCTCATAGAAACATGTCGCACTCTCAACCCCTACGTCGCACTGTCAGCGCTAGGTACCCCAGCCATGACAAACCTAACGGACAAGACAGTTCTTTCTTACATGAACTTAAACCGGTGGAAATGGAGAAGACGGAAACACCAGATGTTGAAACGCTAGAAATGTGGTTATCTACAGATACAGCGGAAAAAGGAGAGTCATCAGAAGAAGAAGATGTAATACTGGACATGCCTAAGAGACGTCCCATATCACTAGGTCGCATGCAACGTGATCTGGAGAACACCATTGACTGTGTGGAGGCCCTGTCGTCTAATGTTGACCGACTCCTCTTCGCCGTTACCAACTTGCAAAGTAAGCTGGAAGAACTCACAGAACGTTCAGCGCAATCTAGAGAATGTGGTTTCTCATGCTCCAACAATTCCTTCGCCCTTTAAGAAAATAACTGACCAAGGACAATGAATTATAGATAAAAAGCTGAAAAATGACTGCCCAAGGACAATGAACTATAGCTAAAAAAAACTGAAACATTTTCACTATATAGGAAATGTATGAAAAACCAAAAAAAGTATAAAATATATGAAAAAACATAAAATATTTAACAATTTTTTAAAAAATCTAAAAGAAAAGCAATGTATATATGAATTATAATCCGCTTTTTACGATTTTTAATAAAAAATAACTAAAAAAATGTTGTTTTGTTTTATTTATTATATGTAATGAATAATAAATGCCATAAGCTTATACAAACTATATACAAAAAAAATGTAAAAATAACGAAAATAATAGAACATCCGGTAAAATTATCCGGTAAAATATACGTAGAAAGTATATATAAAAAAAATGAAAAAATAACGAAATAACACATACGTTCCTTAAACGTATTTTTAAAAGTAGGTCACGAAAGTAGGTCGTAATGACCTAATTATTCAAAGTCTCTATTAGTCTATGAACCTATTTATGCCCGATGCTCACTCGTACTGACCTAGTGACCTAATTAGTAGCATTGACTATGCGCGCCAGCGACTCCATTATACTACTTTTAACCTTTTATAATTACATTGCTTTAACATTCCGCAGAACCGACGATATTCCACCTGACTTTCATGTCCTAAAACATCTATATGATGTACATTCTTAATACAATTTAGACAATCTCTCAATAGTGCAAATGGCTAATGATATACCCAATAAACGATCTTTCAAAATGATGGCGGTCACTCAGTTCGATTTTAAAGTGATGGCGTTCAGTTCGATTAATCGCCCGCATCAACAAGTATGGTTGGTTGCTACCATATCTTACTGACTATTGAGGAGGCCAAAGAAAGACATTCCCAATTGATGGCGCCTAGTCATCCCTAGACCCTGCCTTCAGAACCTATAGAATAGAATATCATATTTGTCCTGATCTAACCGAGTGATCTAGGCACATTTACCAATGCCTGAGCTATTCCTATTCCCTTTTTTAACCATATATACACTAACGAATGACTCAAAGTCCGATTCAGCCAGCTAGCAACCGGTAATCGTTTCACATGTGTTAAACTACATGAACCAATATTAACTTTAACCCTGGAACATACCATATGTACGATGCCAACACCTAAAACTACCTGGGTGAGGTCTTCCCATATACTCGTACAATGCCCTAGATCTAAACAAATTAAATTAGATGTATAATAAGAGAAGAGAGCTCACGTACCAGTCTGTAGCCCTTACCAGCTGCTTGGTTATGATAGGGAATAGGCGCAAATTGCTATCGTTTGATAAAACAAAAATAAACAACTACCAAAAAAGAGTATGAGTAATATTTACCCAACACTTTCATGCTGGCACATTATATTGCGCTTTGAACCTAACCGACCCATTCCTTGTTTTGGATCATTATAGATAGTATTTAGTTGGTGACGAGAGGAATTTAACGTATATAATATATTGATGCTTGCGCGAAATCATTTTGGTAACAAAATTAATGTTATCAGTTCGAACTGATAGGTAAGGTGATTGGGTAAACTGGGTCACAAGATATGAAAACTGCCTTCCTGCACGGTATGCCCTTATCTCTAGGTGTGCCCGCGATGTCTGGGATTGGCCCTGTAAACAATGTATAATCAGGCTACACCTGGTATACACCTTTCTTAGGGGTCTGCGCAGTGGGCACTCCCATAGAAGTCTTCCCAAACAAGAATATGACGTTATTATAATGCTGCAGTAACATTCTGTTTTGTTCTGCTGTGGTTCTTGTTACATTATTTTGATGGCACCAAAAATGTCTTTTTAACCTAACATTGTGACATTGCACTGTAACGTTATTGTTACATTATTTCAAGTTGAAATAACATTGTTATAATATTCTTTACAAGTAAGGTCATGTTGTATATACTTGACCAACATGCATAAAAATTATGTATATTATTCTTATATTTATTGTTGCTACTAAGCAACTGTGGACCTACTCGAAAACCGATCTGTTTATGTACCGAAGTATACCACTTAAATAAAGAATTTTTTTTAAAAAGGTCTCAGCTTAACTATAATAATTATCATGTTATTATAACAGTCTTTTTTAGTAAGTCTCAACTCTACCTAAAATAATGTAACTGTTACGTGAAAATTGGACAGGTTACAGACTGACCAAAAAAGTATGGTCACAGAACGTGTTTGTAACATCGCTGCTTGACTGGGTTGTACTCAGCGCATCAGGCCCTGTTCTTTTGAAGCCGAAATGCCTTTGATGCAATTAGAGGTTTACCTGAGGAAATCTCACCTCCTGTTTATAGGAAAGAAAAATATTTTGATCAATTAGCTTATCAGTATATATGTTCCCCATCCAATGGATCTTTTTTTGCGCTGCCTCAATTAGCATTCTTGATATGGAACGCTAGATACTTGATACAGCGTACATTTCCATTTCCTACTGAATTTGTGCAGTCTGGAGAGAACTTTGCGTTGTTGACAGACGCGTTAAACTACCACAACAAACAAACAATCCTACTGAATATAATTCGTCTATATTAATATCAAAACCAAATTTAGAAGTTATGTATGCTATACGTACTCATTGGGTTTTTGCCATCGCAGTATAATTTCAATGCTATATTATACATCTAATATTTCTATAAGCAAAATACAAAAATGGTAAAACGTGCATGATCAAGAAGATCGATAAAAGCTTAATACAACGTACAATGGTACTAAATGTAGAACATAAGAATCACAATGCTAGGATGCCCCTGTGAATAAACGCTACCTTGTATAATGTGCAACTGTCATGTTTCTGTTTTTTAATTATGCGGGTGCACGCATGGACCATCATTTGTTCATGAACATAATCCAATATAGTTTCCAGTCATAGTATAGACTTTTTGCAGACATGGTCATTTTTTGGCGGTAACCACGTGTTCACCATAAACACGTGGCTAAGAGATGTATACAAATCGAATAGATTCTGGATAAGTATAATTCAATGGGTTTGCATTATAGGTAAATTTAACAAAAGTATGTTTCTAATATAAGAATTTAAGAATATGTTGGTTTTACAGTATTGGTACGCCGTCTGCACAACGTCTATAGTGCAATTGAAGTAGTCCACTTACATGGGAAAGATGTCAAATGGGTATATGCTTAAATGTAAAGTAAACTATGCAATGGAATGGTATGCTTCTAATAAATAGATTGTGGAGATATAATTAAGAAATGTTTCCGACCTTATTGCCATGTACCTGTGTAGTTGAGAAGAGTATTGTCGTTGTTACATTGACTGAAGTTTTGATAAGTGAAAGAGAAATTCCTTGGTATTTATAATGTAATTAACTATTTCTGAATAACTACTGAGGGGTAGCCTGCGCCGCAAGCCCCTACCTTCTACGAAATGGGAATATCCAGGGATGAATACTTTGTCTACTGAGGGGTAGATATTAATCATATAGCTGTATAAATTGGAGGAAATCGTATTTAATTCATGATCAAGAGGCTAGCTGGGAACACTGCCTAAACTCCAATTTAGGACAAACTTTGAAAACTATTTTTAGATCAGGGATGTGGTACATGAGCAGACTGTAGTTCCATCCAGGTCCACAGGTCCTAAAATTAGTAATAAATGCTAGCGGTAACTAGATCATGGGTCATGAGAGGACTAATATATGAGTCCCCTCCAGAGTCAACATGGCCTAGTTCTACTGACCTCTCAGTGCTAAGGACATGGGCCCCTGTAGGAGTCATAGTGTTATAACAGATACTTGATGGTTATTTGATAAACAGGATAATTGTCTCTAAAATATGGAGTTGCGGGACATAATAGTTATCATGTGTGTATGTGTGTGTATGTATGTGTACATAAGTATGTGTGTGTATATGTGCTTATGTGAGTGTGTGTACATGTATTTATAAATGTGTGTGAATATGTGTGCATGAATGCATGCATGTGTGTATGGACATGTGAGGGTGTGTGTCACTGTGTGTGCATCTGAATGTGTAGGTGGGTGTGTATGTGTGTACATGTATATATGCATGTGTGTATGTATGCTGTGTGTGTGTGTGTGTGTGTGTGTGTGTGTGTGTGTGTGTGTGTGTGTGTGTTTGTGTGTGCAGTGCATGTGTGCTTGTGTGTGTCATATACATATTTCTGTGCTGGCTAGAGATTCGTTACTCAGGGGCGGATCCAGGATTTTGAAAAAAAAAGAAGAGGGAGGGGGGGGGGCGTGCTATAGCAAAATTTTCCCCCGCACCCTCCTTGGGCAGGATTTTTACATTAAAAAAGATAAATTTGGCCCCCCCCCCCCCAAAATAAAGGGGGGGGGGCGCACACCTGGCACGCCCCCCCCCCCCTTAAATCCGCGGCTGTTACTCATGTAAATAAATAACCTTTATCTCAAACTTTAAGAAGAAGCTTCCTGGTACAAACATACACTATCAGACGTGGTACCCCCAGGCCACCAGGTACAACAAAATGGGATTTTTGTCAGTCAGCCCCATCCCTGGGAATAATATACACCCATCCAAACATAGTGGAGTGCCCCAACCCCAAACTTCCTATCTATTCAATACATTTTGTCAGATCTGAAAATCCATGTATGAACTATCTTACTATTACCTACTTCTGTTTTGTTGTGTTGAGTGATATGGTTTCATGTTTGAACAGGGATCAAGCAATCATGCATGTAGATCATGTATGATCATGTATGATCCGGTATGGTATAGATATCAACATACCCAGTCACTGGATCCTCTACAAGTGTATGCCTGCCTTGGTATATCTACGAGGATGATTATTACCGAGTCCCTACCCTTGACATGCACTGGGCCTTGAATAAAGTTATCACTGGATTTAGGAAATCATAATAACCAAACCTACTCAGAAACATTTATTTCACATGTTTAAACTGTATCCTTCTAAAATGACAATAATATTGCCATTATGAATTAGCACATTAAGCATGGATTTTCTATAATGTTGTATTATTATCTAGAAAATCTGTGCGAATATATAGAAAATCCGTGCAAAATATTAACCATTTATTCCCACGTTAAAAATGTCTATTATAGTGTTTCTAATGTTGCGTCAATTTGTGAATATGATTATGCATCCATGTTAACTATAATGGTCCTGAGCCCGAAGCTAGTCTACCGTCCCCTATTTTCAAACCAGTACCCTCGTGCTCAGTCTATCTCTAGCCTTTCTATACACACACATACACTCTGTATACTACATGCAAAGTCTAGCCACACAGATAAATAGGACCTACATCACTGCTTCTGTAAATAACCCAGATGAGAGTGTCACCTACTGCCAGTCGTAAGAGTCCTGGGAGGAGAAATTGTCCCTGAGATCCGTACACTAGACCTTCCTGGCAATCGACTGAATCACGAGTTGTTTTCCTTAACCTTTTTTAACCCAAAGAGGGATTTCCATGACTATCCATGTACCTTTGCCGCCACCAAGTGGTAGGTGGAAGTAATATTAGCTCAGTCCGTATAGTGTGATCTGCTACTAGTGTAAACTTAGTTTCCACTGTGTCATACCTAAGTTTAGGCATGGCAATCCTCCCTCTAACAAATACAAGTTTTAACAAATTTATCATATAAAATATATAAATATCATAATTTCATAAACAATAATTAAAATACATATCAAAATGTATTCATGATAAATCATAGAGTTTATGGTAAAACCTTTGTAAGCACTCCCCCTCCCCCTAGTGGTCAACTGGCCTAATTAAGTAATTGGGTCAAAGGCCAAAGGTGAGGTGGGGAAGTGCACCCCTGCTGTGAAGGCAGTGGGAGTCTGGACACCAAGGTGAACACATGTCTATTGTGTAACAGCCTAGGCTTAGGCCTATGGTTCATAACCTGTGACTGAAGAACAATACATTATCATCAACCACTACTCCTGTCTTCAACTCTTCATTACTCCCCTCAACATCCATACATTGAAAGTACAATACACCAAAACTTAAAGTACTTCAACTGCAATGCAAGCTTGGTTTCGTTTCCCATACAGGCTTGGTTTCCAGTGCAAGCTTAGTTTGAATTGTATGTTTAACTTCCTGGAATTACCTTAGTATTCCGTAGCAGGTTTGCTTGGTTAGTATCCAATACAGCGTTGGTTTAAATTTCCGATCTTAGCTTAGTTCTCACTGTAAGCTTAGTCTCCAGGCTGAGCTTAGTTTCCACAGTAAGCTTAGATTCCAAGTCTAATCTAATAACTTCCCAGGGGTAAGCTCAGTGTCACTTGTGTTGCACTTACTTGCATGTTAAGATTGCATTATTACCCAAGACGTGTATCCCAATATGTAGGCCTATTTAAGTATCTGTGACAACACACTAATACTAGATCTGGGTACACTAGGTCAGCCGACATGCATCCTTGCTCTCATATACGTTAAAGAAATTGTGACACTAAGAGTGATCACTCTGCACACAGATTATATATTTACTGTATGCTTATCACTCTGGGTCGTTGTGGTTCGCTGCAGAATGTCCACTGTACTGCACCCAATGAAACGATGTCGATGTATATATATATATATATATATATATATATATATATATATATATATATGAAATCAACACCTATAGGCCATGTTATACTAGTCCCATTCTGTACAATATTTTTTGTCATGTTTTTGTACTTTTGACCTGGATCTATATATGTTAAGCATAGCTATCTGTATCTGTATGTAACATCTGGTTCTAGTTGCTAAAACGTTGTTGATAATGCATGCATTATTTCTGACATTTTCTTTGTCCATTTCGTCATAACCATATCACGAATACAATTGCTGATATTCAGGGCAATGCTGAATATTTCTAGAGACAGGTATCTTTACTTTACTTTAATTTATGCCCAGGTGACCTATCACATTATCCTTCCTATGTCTTACCGTTTATCATTAGCTCATCTGGGGATGTTTACAATATGGGCCGACCATGGTCAGTCCCTAGGGTGTTATAATAATGTTTATATGTAGGCCTTACAAGTAGATAGTAATTAATGAGGATATTAAATAACTCTCCACTGAAATGGGCAGTTTTGAGCCCAACACCCATTATCAAATTTTATGAACAACGAATTAGGCAGCCTTCATGTAGGTAATACTCTGGGTATGGAATCAGTATATATGACATTGGACTGTTATGAGCCATCATTTGACAAGAGAACCAATCAATCGTTCCGTATACAAAGACATGCGTCCCGCTCTTTTTTTCAAATTAAAGTCCCTAAAATATCAATAAGTAACAAAAAATCATGTGGTTATCTCTTCCTGAGAATAGTCGTTACTCAATGTCTAGAGTAATATAATATTATGGTGCCACTTAAGTCAAAAACGTCTATTTCTTTCAATGTCCCCTTAGTTATGGCATAGACATACATTATGTATGTCTATGGTTATGGTATACATTAACCCACAGACATAGAACTGGTATTAGGCCTACTGACATATCCTAACCTTATCAAAATATGGTAAAAAAAGAATATTCATATCAATTACTTTTCATGGTATATACATTAGCAGACATAGAATTGGTATCACTAAGATATTCTAACCTTATTAGAATCGGGCCTATGCCATATTCCAATAAGGTTAGAATGCCTTAATGAATAATGGTGAAAAAGAAAATTCATATTAATTATCATTTAAGTAGGCCTATATTTTACATATATGAATTATGATTTATCATTTTGTCATTGCGTGCATACATGCTTCTGCCATGCAACACTATAGGCATCTAAAGACCATGACCACTTATGTAATAAGTGATCCAGGCTTACGGTGTGACGTCACAGGTGCATGAACCCACACATGTGATCGCGCATGTGTGCTGAGTCTGTTTACAAATGGCGGACGACCGTCGTGGGAGCCTGTATTCCACAAACTGGACTTACCTTTAAACTGACTTCTGCTACACTTCAACCCCCAATACTTCTCCACAAACACGCGGTAAGTATTCCCTACACATACAGATACATCCAAAGATGCTGCATTGAGCAACAGGCAAGAGTAGCACCTTGGCAACGGCAGTTTTAGGTCCCCAGAAATGTTGCAGATTTGTCGTCTGCCACTTCCCGCTGGTTTGTGACTGACGGTCTTGGCAGCGTGCCAACACTCGGTAGCGGCCGACATTTATATATGTGTGTGTATGTGTTCTGTTGGCGGGAATCGCCAGACCGAAGTGTTTGTTCATACTTGACCCCCGCTGTTCTGAATAAGTCGGGAGCCAAATAAAGTAATAGATCAGGGCCAGTTTTACTGTACTTTTGTCTGTGGTGACCACATGTATACCTATGTTTATCGTTATGTAGAAATAACCTAACAGAAACACTCTCATTATTGCTGGGTCACTCCTGGAAAGGGTTTCACTGTCAGGTATGTCACATATATAATTATATAATTATATATATATATATTCACTATTCTTGTCTTGTTTTGTCTCATGGTTAGCGTTTTGAATTAGTTACCCTACTTCTTCTAAAATGATGTCCTTTCGCATGTTGCTGCCTACATACTGAACTTTCTTCAGGTCTTACCAAGAACCAGTGAAATGGGTCATAACCAACCTGTCCATCTGGCTGCTGTTTTGTTAAACTGCTTTCAAAAGGACCTGTGGGAACCAGCAAATTGGGTCATGACCCCATTTCTTAGTTCCAGCCTCATCCTCCATGGTGTAGTGGTTAAGGCCCTCACCTCCAAACCCAAAGGTTGTTGATTCGAATCCTGGCAAAGCCACTTGTGTTATTAAAAACATAATTATCATATGCCATACAATATAATATATGTTTGTTAATTCGAGTAAAGTCGCAATGGGGAAAAGTAACTTAAAAATATTACAGAATTATATTGCATGTTTATTGGGATGTTACAAACTATCATACATAATAGTAGTTATGTTGTGTTGTCTGTCACCAAAGTCCACATTAAAATAATGAGAAGGGTATGAAGTGGTAAAAGTTAGTTAGGATATATCAATATCTATGCAGCTATGACCAATCAATTTCTGTCTTTACTAGGTGTAACCTTTATTGCCTGGATGTTATTAATGTGTATATATATTCATGTATTTGATCGATGGGGTCATGGACGTTTCGTAATGTACAGCGGGTCCCATGAAGGTACCGGAGGCAAGAGTCCCCAAATGGCTATAGTCCGTGATGCATGATTTTCAGGATGAACATTATTGTTTTTCCAAGCCTATAATGCATTTTCATTGATATCTATTTCTATCTGGATTTTTTTTCATGAAGATGCAATGTACCTCTATATTTCATTGTAACAGAAGTAACACTAGCTCGTACATTCAGCTGAAATGGATCGGAACCATTTGACTGTTTGCCAACTGCATTTTTGTCAAAATGGTATCAAATAATATATATAAATGATGCATCGAAATACTCTAACACAAAGAAATGTTGTCCGGAAAATACTTCACCAATAAAAGTATGTTAACAACTCATTTTCGGACTACACAATTGTTAAGACAGTTTTTCATTGTGTATTTTATACAGGCTTTTAACACGATTTTTAAATTCAAATAATGTTTCGACATGATATAACTGCACAATTATATCATAATTATATCAAAACATAAAATATGACTGACTATTTCAATTTTTTGCAGAATATCAAAACATTACATATGACCGACTCTTTTACATGTTTGCAGGTCATATGAGGTTTTGCCCATTACGGTATGTTTCCATTCCAAATATTGCTATAAGATTATCTCTTTTGTTTTATTTAGGGCCAAAGTGAGGTCAGCCAAGATCGTGGAGATGTAAATATGGGAAATACGACGTCACGTGGCTTTGGCAATGGATAACCCTAGAAAATACTGACACATGCACATGTGTGATAAAATCCTACGCAGTTACGTGCGTAATGCACATAACTGAATAAAGCTTCAGTTTACTTAAGCCAAGATTGAATCTTCCACCTTCAGGAGAAGCAAAATAAGGGTGTATCATTTGTACTACAATTTGATATAATTGTATTACCCTGTATTACCCTGTATTACTCTAGATACAATTGGACTTCCCTGGCTACAATTGAAAACAATTATGCTGCCCTGAATACAATTGGAATATCGTGGATATAGTTGCACTTCCCTGGCTACAATTATATTACCCTGGATACAATTGTACTACCCTGGATACAATTGAACTACCCTGGATATGATTGTACTATCCCAGAAATAACTGTGCTACCATAGATATACAACATACTGCCCTGAATACAATCGTCCTTCCCAGGATACAAACTCACTATGATGCTCATGAACTAACCCTACCATCTACACCCAAGGCTGACACCATCCAAAACATTGTCCTCCAATAACAAGGATAAACCTCATACGTCACCATGTCGTTACGTACCCGTATCAACGGCCTTACGGCCTGGGTGAACCTACGTCTACGTCCCTACGACCACCTCATGAACAACGTGGTCATGGACCTCCTGTCGGGCACCAACATGAAGATGTTGATACAGAGTCTGACCGGACGGGAGCTCAAGAAGCTGCAGAGTCTAGATGGGTGAGTTATGTAAATTGTGAATATATAACTTAATAAAGATTTCCTAATAAACATGCTCCTTGTCTGTTCTTATCCTGCTTCTCTCCTCCTCATTCTCTTCTCCTCTTCTGTTGTGCCTGTGTTCCTCTTTTCCTCTTTTCCTTCTGCTCCTCTTCCACTTCTCTTCCGCTCCTCTTCTGCTCCCCTATCGCTTCTCTTCCACCCCCCTTCTGCTCCCCTTCCACATCTTTTCTGCTCCCTTTCCACTCCCCCTCCGCTCCTCTTCCACTCCTCTCCTGCTCCTCTCCTGCTCCTCTCCTCCTCCTCTCCTGCTCCTCCTTTTCTCCTCTTTTGCTCCTCTTCTACTCCCCTGTTCTTTCTCTATTCCTCTTCTCCTTTTCGGTCCCTCCCCTGCTCCTTGTCTGCTCCTATTCTGCTTCTCCCTTGCTCATTCTCTCCTCCACTACTCTTCTACCTCTTTTCCTCCTCTGCTATTGCTACCCTTCTGCTTCACTTCTGCTTCTGCTGTTCTGCCACTCCCCTACTCCTCATCCCCTCCTCTTCTCCTCCTTATCTGCTCTTTTTCTTCTTTTCCTCTCCTGTTCTGCTCCTCCTCTCCTCTTCCATTCCTCTTCTGCTCCTCTTCTGTTCCTTCTCTCCTCCTCTTCTGTTCCTTTTCTGCTACTCCTTTTCTCCTCCTCCGCTGCCCCTCTACTGCTTTTCTTCTTCTTTTCATCTGCTCCTTTTCTGCTCTTCCTATGCTCCCCTTCTCCTCTTCTCTTTCTTTCCATTCCCTATTCTCTTCCTCTTCTTCACCACTTCTGCTCCTCCTCTCCTCTTCACCTCTTCCTCTGTGCCCTGCCTATGGGACCCTGCACATTAAAGAACACCTGCCTCGGTAAATGTGTAGTGGTATGGTCTCTATCTTCTCATAGATTCGTTCATTACATAGATTCAATCATCAACGATAGAATTGTCAAATATTGTTCTCGCCTTGACATGACCTTAGATGTTGCTACAGCGTTAAACCCCAATAACCAACCAACCTCTTCCCCTGCTCTTCTGCTCCTCTTCTGCTTCTCCTCTGCACGTCCTTTCCTCCTCTTTTGCTCCTGTTCTTCTGCTTCTCTTCTGCTCCTCCCCTGTTCCTCCTACACTGCTTCTCTCCTCTTCCCCTGCACCTTGCATGTTCCTCCTTCACTCCTCCCCGGCTAATCCTCTGTCCAGCCCCTGCTTCTCACCCCCCCCCCCCCGACGTCTGTTCCTCTTCCCTTTAACCCGATTTAATTGACCTCGTTCCCTCCTTTCTTCCTTCCCAGCCATCCTTATATTCCATCTGTATAACACTTAAGGGGTTAGATCCCTATTGACTATTGATCCCCTCTCCACTGATGCTGAGTGACACACAGATAAAGCTAGGAATGTGATCACATTGATCATCAACAACATAATCATATTTAGATATAAACACTTACAAAGGACCAAGTATAGACCTATATATTTCATATAATGAGCCTGGGATGAATCCCCATCAAATATATAATCTGTAACTGCCTCTCCTTACTGATTTCCAGGTGTTAAATGTCTAATGTCGACCACCTAAGGCAAATAGCCAACCGTGCATCCTCAGAAAAAGATGTAAATTCTGCTATAGATAGAACACTATTAACAGGAGCAAAGGCAAAGTTTAGAAATACATCTATTTTTAACTGGGGTCACAAGTTGCGAGTGGCACGTATAAATCTGATCCTGGATGATATAATACTGACATATAAGAAAGGGGGAAACCTGTCCTGATAAACAAAAAAGCAGTGTTTTTTAATAGTTTTAATGGGCCGAAGAAAGCAATCGACAAAACTAAAATATGTAATTTTTGAATACAATTTAGTAAAACACTGGTCATAGCATACTATCGATATGAGAACTCTTTCGCCATTGATTTAATAAACATATCTATCATTGATATGAGACATGTGTTACTTTGGCTGTGTTTTAAATCATTCTTTTTCTGTTCAAATAGAATGACGCAGCAACAGAAGATCACGAGGATTGAGTGGGTACTCGACGAACTAAAACGATGGTGAGAGTCAAATTACAATCAGTCCGATACCAAATATTTATTATGAAATAATACCTTTATGACGAATATTCATGTCTATATAAATATATATGTACATTCTGCATGTGTGGGTGTCTGTGTGGGTGTTTGTGGTCATGGGTGAATGTGCGTAATCTTGAGAGGAATCTCAATGAAATCTAAATCAAACTGTAACTGGTGTTCTTTTCATGTTTGCAGGAAAGTTGTTCCAGATGACACGTTCGTCGACTCACGAATGTTTGCCATGAGAAGCGCCGACCATGTAAGTACCACTTCACAAGGGGAACTTATTGACATAAAAATACTTCAATCATAGTTATGTATTCATATCATATTATATGAAAGATTATATGTTATCGAGAGATACTTATGTAAACATTATTGCATGGATCTGGGAAGATTATATCTGGGTAGTTTATAATTGATAAAGGGAGCCAAAAGCAATATTGTGCTAAAATGTTACAAAATTTTGCAAATTTAAAAAACTATAGAAATACATTTTCAGAGTTTAACCTTAGCTAGTGATACAGTTTAAAAGATGAAAACTAAATTGAATTCAAATTGAATTCCATAAAACTTTTGTCTTCCCTGTCTGTAGACAGCAATGTATGTAAATAAGCCAATTTTGGTGGGTCACCAAAATTGGCCAGGGACAAGTTTGATTGTATTTTGATGAACTTAAAGCCTGTTTTCAAGGTCTGTATGTTATTATAGACCAGAGTTATGGTCATAGAATGTACCCAATATTGATTTTAATCCTTTAAAAGACATAAATCTGCAATAGATCCCACAACCATATCCTACCAAGTGTTGTATTAAGGCAGATAATTCTACTGCATTGGCCATATAGGCAACATAGGAAAGAACCTATGTAATACATATCTGAAGAATCCAACAGCCATATCCTTCCAACTAGGCCTATTGTAGTAAGGCAGATAAATCTACTTTTATATATAGCCAACATAGGAAAAGATTTGTTATTCCAGGCTGGTTTTCATTATAACAGTTAGGCGTAACATTCAGCCTCACAATGTTGACTTTGTACGTTATACCACTACAAGACTTTGGCCCCTTTCCAAAGGGTTGGGGAGAAAAGAGAGGTAGCAATCATTAGGGGCAGTGAGGTGGTCTGAAGGGTCTGTTTACTTTGTGATCTGTATGGGAGGTGAGGTAGTTTGTTGTACGGATTTCCATGAATAGAAAATGTCAACATGATTATAAATAACAAGGTTCTGGTTCAGTGAAAACCCAACGTGAGGATGCATTATTGAGTGATCTTGTGGCTCTTTGGTCATAGTTTCTATATCCTACTTTATGTGAGGGTTGATATTCTCTATATGAATATTTACATATATATATATATATATATGATCTTGTTTGCTATGGAAAAAAGAAACAAAATTTTAGGTATTGATATTGGCATCTATAGTGTAGTCTCAATGCCTCCGAATTAACCTTTCTTGTTTTTGAAGTATTCATTTTCATTGAATTTATGGCCCAGTAAAATATTACGTTTCGATATCTTTGTGTAGTTGTGGCAGTTGGTGGGCCACAAAATCTGGTTCCTGTGGGAGAGACTTCAGTACCTATATGGTGTTCTTATTTTTCCTTATTAATACTCAGATCTTCATGTTGCTGTGGCGGTTGGTTGGCCACGACATCTGGTTTGTGTGGGAGAGACTGAAGTACTTATATGGCGAACTTATATTTTGTCCTTGCTTGTTCTCAGATCTTTGTGTTGCTGTGGCGGTTGGTGGGTCACGATATCTGGTTCGTGTGGGAGAGACTGCAGTTCCTCCAGCAAGAGGATGATGCTGTGCTCACGGAGGTCGCTTTCAAGGTAAGGATGCATGTACCTAACAAAACCTTTTGTAAATTATTAATGTGTATATCTTTTATTGTCCACTGTTTTGCTTAGTTGATGAGTTAAGCCGGTAAGGCCAGGAACAAAATGTAATTCTGAAATAAGACAACCTAGTTTTATTCTATCATATAGAAAATCATGTGAAAATCAATTTCCTTATTTTCTTAACACTTTAGCTTTAAGAACTTTTAGAAGCTTTCCTTCTAGACTAGGCCTAATGCATGTTCTATCACAAGCTGTGTTTCAAAAGTTACATTAGGATGGAATGACAATTTTCTAGAGGGTTGTTTATAGTAATTTGTTATTATAACCTAAGATCACATAATCATTCATGCTTGCTCTTAACTGCAGTGGATCCCTGAGGCTCCCCCAGAGAAGAAGGCCAAGCGTCAGACCAAGAAGAAACAGTCCCTGCTCAGTGGGTTTGGGGCCTCCTCACTCATCACAGACAGAATAGAGGAAAATGTAAGTATCATGTATTGTAAAGTCAAATTGATATCATAAATTATAAAAAAAACAAGCAATTATCATTAACAGCTTTCAAACCAATGTAGTGGTAAACATGTTGTTTTATTGACAGCGAATTTTATCATGATAATCAGAGGCAGGTTTTCTCAACCAAGCTTAAGATAGAAATATAGAACTGAACTGGCAAACTCTGTCTGCCTCATGGCTGGTGCTGATGTTCGTAGCGACGGCGACCAACGTTAGTCGCCCGACGACTAACACATTAGTAAGTCGCTGGGTGACTAACTAGATGCCGGTGATAAATCAAAGTTAATCGCCACGTTGGGACGCTCTTGCTATGCAACTGCCGGCGACTAGAGGACACATTGGTCGCCCACCTCGTCTACTAACTCCACTAATCGCTGGCAACTAGGGAAAAATATTAAACATGTCAAATATTTCACCCCAAAACCACGGCGACTAGCGTTATGGTCGCCAGACATCAAGGCACCAGCGAGGACTTGATCGCCGGACTACTAACCACCTTAGTCGCCGGCGAGAAAAAAAAGTTAATCGCCCAAGTGGGGACCAGGCATAACACTGCATATTCATAGCCTAACATGATTTATTCACAGTCTAACCACTGGCACCCTTGAATGGGGTTTGTTTTAGGAGGAACAGTTTGCATCATGAAATATTATGCTACTCTGTTGTGTAGTGTGAAGGTATATCACCCATGTACAAAAAGAAATGTCTACTGCAATGGCCCTAGACCCTTAAATTTGACACAGCGACATGACCATTTCTTAAAATTGACATGTGACATGGGTCTTAGTGACATAAAGTTTTACTTAGGTTTCCCACAAAAGGAATAGGTGCAATGATTTGCAATGATCATATTTTCCCCCTTCAGACTGAGGCTCAGGGGGATGGTCCCCCCGAGGGGTACGACCCCTTCCCCAACAGCGACTTCATGAAGCAGTTCAAACACGAACAGAAGGAGAAGTCCGAGTACCCCGCTCCACCGACATGTATCCTGGAGATGGTCAACTCACAGCTTAAGGTCAGTTTTGGTGCATTTTACCTTGGTTACATGTATTTTAAGGATGGTCAACTCACAGATCTAGGTCAATTTTGGTTATGGTACTATAGTTACATGTATCATGGAGATGGTCAACTCACAGCTAAAGGTCAGTTTTGGTTATGTTACTATAGTTACATGTATCATGGAGATGGTCAACTCACAGCTTAAGGTCAGTATTGGTGTATGTTACCATGGTTACATGTATTTTAAGGATGGTCAACTCACAGATCTAGGTCAATTTTGGGTGCATGTTACCATGGTTACACGTATCTTGGAAATGGCCAACTCACAGCTAATGTTCAGTTTTGGTGTATGTCACCACGGTTGCATTTATTTTAAGGATGGCCAACTCACAGCTAAAGTTCAGTTTTGGTTATGTTACCATGGTTATATGTATTTTAAGGATGGTCAACTCACAGCTAAAGGTCAGATTTGGTGTATGTAACCATAGTTACATGTATCCTGGAGATGGTCAACTCACAGCTAAAGGTCAGTTTTGGTGCATGTTACCATAGTTACATGTATTTTAAGGATGGTGAACTCACACAGCTAGGTCAGTTTTGGTGCATGTTACCATGGTTACACGTATCTTGGAAATGGCCAACTCACAGCTAAAGTTCAGTTTTGGTGTATGTTACCACGGTTGCATTTATTTTAAGGATGGCCAACTCACAGCTAAAGTTCAGTTTTGGTTATGTTACCATGGTTACATGTATCTGAGGGATAGTCAACTCACAGATCTAAGTCAGTATTGGTGTATGTTACCATGGTTACATGTATCTTAAGGATGGTCAACTCACAGATTTTAGTTTGTATTGGTGTATGTTACCATGGTTACATGTATGTTAGAGATGTCAACTAATAGCTCAAGGTCCATATTGGTGTATGTTATCATGGGTATATGTATCTCAGAGATGGTCTTAGAGATGGTCACTTGCCCCCATTTTGTCATTGGGTTGTAGATGTAAGTATTCTTTACTCAGGCTGCAGAACCGAATAGTGTAACATGATGATATTCTAATTTTGACCTTCTCCTAATCTGCCCTATGATCCGAACGCCTTAAACCATACTATATAGGTATATTTTAGCAAATGTGGATATGCTAGCTAATTAATTACCTCTTTTCTCCTTCTATAGGAAGTCCATGAGGGAAAGAAACTCCGCTGCTCAGTAAGTACCAACCAAAGTGATACCAAAATAATATTGGTTCATCCTGATAATTTTTACATTCTAACTCTAGTATTTGAGGGCCCCTGTGTATAACATATAATATAATGTGATTTCATGTTTATTTTTTTATAATATCTACCAACGAATCAGAAAACTTTTATGTAAAAGAGATAATGGTTAATAATAATCTAAAACAAAAATACTTAGTAATTAATGCTCAAACAATAAGAATGTTTAGCTGTTACGGTTGATATTATTTACTTGTCTGTGGTATTAACACTTATCCATGATGATGTATTATGTCCCATATGGGAGAAACGGATTGTGTGTCTGTTTGTGCCAGCACTACCACACCAAGTGACAGTTGTCACTTAGAAGTTGCCAACAGTAACCTGCTTAACAACCACTGAATGTGTAGCAACAGGGTTATGACATCATCAGAAATTGATGTGACTCAGGTAAACAAGTGTACCCAGAGACAATGTCAAGTTATGTCTCCAAGGTGACTAAATGAAGTAGAGTTAATGAGATAGTTGTGAATTATTGTTGGTATTTGGTGGTTTCGCCTTGAATGGCTCATCAGATGCGAGTTCGGTAAAAAATAAATCATATACATGTCAACGCTATATTGTTCCAACCCGTTACTAAATATTATGTCCCATATGCAAAAGCACATAAAGACAACGTTGGTATCTAAAACGTAAAACACGTAGAAAACCCTTCGAAAATTCCTAGCTTCGGCTCCTGTGTTCACCCAATGCAATGGATTTTACTATATTCCACCATGTGGTATTTCAAACACTACAAGGTAGAAGTAAATTACTGCAGGTGAAAGTGATACATCATAACGTAGAATATGGCCCTAACTACCACTAGAGTCAAGTACTACAATACCTGAAAAACGTGCAGGCCTACGTACATATTTTAGTGTAAATTTCTTTGCATATATTTGTCTCCTACAGACAGTGGACGATCTGGTGGACAGTAGAGTGTTGTGCGCGCTCGTCAACTCGTTTGTACCAAACACCTACACTACAGAGGTTCTACTGAACGACAGGTGAGTCACTACCCGTCCTATTTCAGCATATACTGCTAGATATCTTTATCAAACATTAGCTGAGTATAATATGCAAATTACAATATTTTAATGTTATTTTATTTCTTTTTCAACGGAACCAGCAGGAATTAGCAATAAGCATGATGGTTCCATGGGACACTGATGGTTTGTGGAACTTCTGTGCAGCTGGCCAAGGTTCAATTGCTGTCTGTTGGACCACCTTTCCTTGCCATCATTCTCGCCCCTGGAGATTTAATCATAGTACCTTCTATTAGTGAAAAACATGAGCACATTCTTATATAGTTTATATACTGCTGAGTAGTAAAACATTGTTGTCATTCAATGAAACATTGTAAAACTATAAATTTATCAATTGATGTCCAAATAAAAATTAATCTAAAGGTTTTAATATCTCGTTTTTCCAGGTGGACCATCAACCTCGTCTTACGCATGTCAGAACAGATGTTTTATATCAACAGTCCCATCGACTCAGAGGACCTCGTGGAGGTGAGGACTACAGCGATTGATTAAGGAGGGGGGGGGGGCGTGCCCCTATTTTTGGACAAATATCAATTTTGAATACAAAATTCTCAGCTCAATAATGTCGGGCGAAAATGTTAACAATAAGTGCCCCCCTTTTTTATAAATATCTGGAACTGCCCCTATACTAATTTCAGAAAACCTAAAGAAAGTTATCTTCCGTATTTAGGCCTATTGGTTTTTCATTGAGTATTACTTAAATAGATTTCTTCTTGCTATAATAACACTATTAGACAAGTATTCCCAGAAATCCCAGAAGTTTGAATTCTTCAGTATAGAGATAACATGACCGTGTTGAGGCTACATTCCACCTTCTGTTTTTAACTTCTATTTTCTGTTTTACACCAAACTGTATGGAATATAGTACTTTGCTGACATTGGGTCCTTTATTGTTAATGTCCTTGCAGGCGGACCCCATGGCGGTGTGCTCGTACTTCTGTGTCTTCTTCATGGTGGCCTTCAAGTACAGGCAGTGCATGGCCGCCATCAGGAGGAAAGTACGTTGAACTATATTGATAGAAATCATTCGAGAAAAACTAAGCTTATAGGGAGCCAAAACCAATATAATTGCCAAAATTTTCAAAACTCAGTTAAGTACAGGAATATGTTAAATGAGTCTAATTAATGTCAGTGGTAAAGTGATAGCTGTGGAAACTAGCTCGAACCGAAGTAGAATTCCATGAGGGATGGTAATATTTCCATTTGTTTGTAAACAAACCCCATTTTTGCAGGTCCACATTAATCCAATTGAGCAAGGAAAACTTGTTTTTAATGATTTCCTACCATATTTGTTAGTCTAGAGTTTAACATGGGCCAGAAATAGGTCCAAACACTGAAAAAAATGGGCGTTGGAAAGTTAGTCAAATGTCCTAACTTTTTGCAAAAACCTTAGGACATTTGACGGTGCATTTTTGTCCGAACTTTCTAACCTTTTTTTGACTAACCCATAGGCAAGTTGACTAACCTAAATACAAAAAGTTAGTCAGTGTAGGCCCACTGACGAAAAACGTAAGCCTGGCGGGGAATCGAACCCCGGCCGCTGAAGTGGGAAGCGGACGGGCTAACCACTATACTATAGGGGTTTTGCTTCCAGGAACCGGTTAAAGAAGGTATATATTATACGGCCTTGTCCGGTCGGAGGGGGTCCTGTTGTCAGGCATCAAAATGTCCCGTGTTGCATTTAGGACGTTTCCATGTCATACTGTCGAATTTAAGAATGGCACTGTCCCATGTCACTTTCCCTTAAAAACATCTAGGCCTATAGGCCTATCACACATTCATACAAATCCGGGCTTGGAGAGAGGGCAGAGATGCCATTTTTCGTACTTTTGTAGGATTTCCTTTTTTTTCTTTTTTTCTTTTTTTTCTTTTTAGTAATTCTGGATTACACAACAGATTTTTCCTGCATCACTCAAATATCTGTTTTATAGGCCTGGCATTTTTGTGTTAGTTTCAAGCTACTTAAATACAAATTCAATGTCAGGTCCTTATACCTAAAGGTTATCTCCCTCCTACTGGTAGGGGAAGTGTTTCCTAGCTTTCCTACTTTTTCATCAGACACATGTCTGGAGGGTAGGGTTGATTGGGGTGGGAGCAGGGGAATGTGCATGCACCCATTATTGTATAGAGACTTTTCACCACCACCCCAACTATGCGATCATCTGGTAAGAAACTTAGTCAATCTGACTAAGGGAATCATGATTTTTTAAATCATTAAATAATCATCAACAATTGATTAGGTGTAGGCCCAACATATAAAATTGTATCTAAAGTAGTTCATTAATGTTAATGAGGCTTAATCATCTCTTGGGATTAGAAAGTTAGTCAATGTGACTGAGGGGTTAGTCAAATGCTAGTGATATGTACCAAGAGGAAAGTTAGAAAGTTAGACTCTCGTTGACTAACCCAGAATTCTGCTGGTCAAATGCAGATTTGACTAACTTTCTAACTTTCTACTTTTTTCAGTGAAGAATGGATTTCCATGGTTATGTGAATTTTGGAATATCGTTGAATCTATTGGTTTGGCTCCCCTTAAAACGAAAAATGTCTTTATCAACAAGAGCAGTTCTTATGAAATATCCTTCTTATGCTCTGCATGATATTTTAAATTAAACATCATTTTGATAATTTGAAAGACGAGATGTTTTCTTGTTGTCAATTCCCATTTCTTAATGCAAACTGGCTCAAAGCTGTTAAACTAGAATGAATTAATATTTCAAAGGGAAAATACATATATCAAAACATAGCGGGGAAACATTAACAAAAAGCAATAATCGTGTTTGTTTATCAGATCAAAAGGGAAAACAAAACTATTATTCAAGTAGTTTTTTTTACCTGCTGATTTATTTATTTCTTCCAGGAGTTGTTGCAGAGGACAGTCCATGACCTGAAGAGTGAGTTGGACCAGTTCCCGGCCGTCGTCTCCAGCCAACAGGAGCTGCAACAGAAGAAGGAACTAAAGGGCAGCATTGACAAAGTTACAGCTAGTCAGTATACCTATAAGATTGTTTCATTATTCCAAAGCTTGTTTGTCTTAATATGTGAACTTGTTAAAGGAGCATTGTCTACAAAGGCGTCAGCATTTTTGATGTGTTGTATATATATAACCATTTTATAAGAGTACCAAATTTGTGAAGCGACCAATAATGTCGCTAAGGGCAGACTTTAAACTAACGATCGGAGGATCATACTTATCGTTTAATAATGAACTTTTGCACAAACCGATTTTAAACGTTTTTTGATTTGAAATTGAAATTCCAAATTCCTGAGTACACGTTGTAAAATTGATTCGTAGTGCTGCACAGTGAGATGGGCTGATGTCGTGCCGATTTATATGTTTTACTTCTCGCCAGTACGGAGAGGATTTCTGTTGTTCTTATGGTACAATAAAGTAAGATTAACAATTTCTTTACTGAAGATTGATTTGTATGTCTAAACTGTTGCTTTCTCTTTAAGTGCTGGAGAACCTGGATAAAAAATACGATTTTGAATTCTGTTACAAATGGATGGATCATGTGATCAGCTGTGTCAAAGAGGTAAGTGAAATCCCCTGTATATCTGTTAGAGTTACAGAGATAAGCCCTTTCACTAAAATGTTTTTCAATAATCAATGCAAAGTGATTATGTGCAATGTATAGAAGAAATTGAAACTTTCCATGCTTGACTTAAAGGGAGCCAAAACCAATGTTGTGTGTTGCAAAAGGTAGATAGTAAAACACCTTGTGCATATAATCTATTGTATATGAATAGAAAAAAGAAACATCACCAGTTCTATAGAGGGAATATCATAAAGTATTCAAAATTATGTGAATTGCTATATTGTATAGTGTAAATATAGCATGGACTGATGGTAGGTGTAAATATACCTGTTGGCAATAGCAGACAGGGTACGTCTCCCAGTGAGTACCAATGCTCGGGTAAAATCAACAAACCAGACTGATATATATAGGGCAGAACCTATGGTTATAGCGGAGAACACTACTTGATACTGTTTGGACAATACGAGTCTTAAGGATTCGAGGGGTTTGAATAGCTATACGTAGAAAGGACATCTGGTGACTGTTGGAAGTACTACTGTGTTGCAGGTTGGATGTGAGATCAGGCGGACTCTCAGGAGAAAGCTTACTCTCCATTGATTGGAATTGTGAACCTAGAAATCTTAAATCATCATCGCATCGGCCACTGTACGCATTCATGTGATCCACGAATAAAACCTGACTTTCAGCCAAGCGTTGTTCGCGTTGTGGATCTGAATGCCCATTTCATGAACTTATCTGTCACTTGACTAGCATTTACAGAAGAAGAGATAAAGGCAATCACATTGAACATTACAACAACAGTTCCCTCATTCATAACAACCTCATAACAATTAGCGTTCAGTGTGTCAAAATATGACAAAACATTTTAAACTCAAATAACTATGAAAATGCATTCTAAGAGTCCAACCTTAGCCATTGGTACAGTATAAATCATGATAACTAGCTATAACTGCACCCTTTAGACCCCACAGTTTGCATTCATGAATTGCTTGATTTCCCCATGATTTCCATGGATTTCCCTGCGGAATTCCCTAAATTCCTTGTAATGAAAGAAGTTTAAAGCATAGCTAACCCCTATCACTGAACGTTATAGAAATGGCGTTTGTAGCATTGGGAAGTAAATTAAATAAGCTTTCAAACCATATATTGGTCGATTTTGTATGTTAAATATTAAGAAAATTGTTGACCTTGGAAAATTATGGAAAAATAATGGAAAAATGGCCAATTTTCCGGGCGGCTACGGCCGGATTGGGGAACACACCATCGGGCGGCTATGGCCGGATTGGGGTCTAAAGGGTAAATTAAATCCCATAATACTCCCGTCATGGATGTCTCTAGATAGCAATGGTTGTAAACAAACCAATTTTGGTGGGTCACCAAAATTGACTGGGGACCAGTTTTCATGTATTTTAATGTAGTTTAAGTCTGTATTCACAGTCTATATTTTACCACAGGCCTAGCCTATGTCCATATAATATATTTCATCAGTTAACAGAATTTGCACAATTTTGACCCTATATTGCTTTTGACTCCCTTTAAGTGCCATTTTTGCCAAATAAAAAGACAAGAAAACGGTGTCACCTGACATCTACTTAAGCTAGAGGGGTGGGGTGGTCCAGTGGGTAACAGATTGGGCTTTAGTGCAGCAGGCCCAAGTTCAATTCCCCAAGCTGTCCGTTGGACCATCTTTCCTTGCTGTCACCCCTTCCCCTCACCACATAAATTGGATCATAGTCTTTGTACGAGTCACAAACATGAGTTGGTCCTGCTAAAGCTGAAATATTTCTAAAGCCTACACAAATTGTTGTGTTCAGGTTACCCGATATACCCTAACTTTTTGGCCCTATCCTAACTTTTTTTTGAAGATTCTTCTCTAAATAAAACATTAAAATGCAATAAAAAGTACAAAAAGTACAGGAATGGTATATTTTTAATCAAGAGTTGTTTTCTAGATGCTAGAAATTGTTGAAGAGGAAGCCTGAAATGGTTTCTAAATTTTCAAGAATGCTTGAGTCTATATATTTGTGTAAGTTAAAAGAAAGTAAAGTTGTTTTTTACTAAGTTGACGTCAAACTCCAACTGTCATTATCATCAGCTTCTTTCCGTTATTTATTCAGCTGTACATACAGACACATAAGTCTCGTGCATGGCTTGGATCTGTGGAAGTGTCATAATGCTTATTCTGTTTTAAAGTTTGAGAGAAATTGCATGAATCATATATTTCTTTGTCTTTTAAAAAATAGATCCACCAGACGATTCACCAGAAGATCCGGCTGCGGTTTGAGACCATCCAGGTGCCCCGTAACATCACCATCAACGACCTCTGCCTGGCGCTAGTCGTCAACCTGGTAGGTTAATGTGTGGGATGTGGGGAACTTGTTTTTCTTTTTTTATCAAACCACATTCATTTAGTACAAAAATGATCTTCCATGCAGGTGAGGTTGTAGTAATAACACAAATAACTTTCAATTAACATGAAGTTTAAAAGCATTGACAGTGTGAGGTTAGCTGTCAAATCTATCTTCTTTGGTATTCAACATAATCAGTTCATTGATTACATAAGGACAGAAAAGGAGAAACATTAAATTTTAGTAATTGGGTCATATAAGGCCATATTCCTACTTGGGATGACAGGCATTTCTAGTACCTACTTTTGTCAATGCGGACCTAGTGGTGGATGTGATGTAGAGGTCACTCTCGTAGCGAGGTGGTCAAAGTGACAGAGTGTATCACGCATTGAATTTGTGATGTCAGCAGGATTCTGGAACTTTGGGATCTACCTCATAGTGCTGATATGATATCAAAACTAGACCTCATGACTGTATCAAACACCTAATTATAATATAAAGGATATGACATGATATCATGATATCAGTCGTGGGACCATTAAATTACCTTCTTTGTAAGTTCTGTACCCAGGTTCCCCACAGCACAAGGAAACAGGGTAAACAGGGAAAATGGCAAAAAGAATTACCTGACAGGAAAAACATAGGGAATTTGCAAAATTTACTAAATCACAAGGAAAACACAGGGAATTCCATTTTGCCAGGCCTTGAAATTCCTGATTCTCAATATATTAGGGACCTATATATTAGGGATCTGAAGTCTTCCTTTTGGGGCTATCAAAGTTGGTTCTGCATGTGAAGGCTTTTAAATTTGAACATCTTGCTGAATATGACACAGGGATAAAATGCTGTGGGACAAGGATATCTCAGGGAAAACACAGGAAATTTGAAAATCAATTTTGAGTGGGGACCCTGTGTACCGTCAATAGACACATAAACTAAAACAGATATCCCGATACTGGGGTAGTTCAGGCCATCTATGACAGACTATCAAATCTCGTGAAATTTATACTAGATCATATCATTGTTGTAGGAGTAGTGGGATATTATATCAAGAGAGATGTATATGCGTCAACGTTGACATAATAAAAGATTGTGTTGTGAATATATCATTATATTGACATAGTTGTTTTATGTTTATGATTGTGTTGGCGCTTTTTCAAGATTATCATGAACATACACATAATGATGACATTTATCTTCACTGAACTGTTCCATAGTTATGGTGTCTGACATGCTATGATACAAAAAAATATATCTGAATTTTGAAATATCACAAAATGAGAAGGATAAAGGATAACAACTGTTTTTTTCTTCATTTCAGAACTTGACCAATGGCAGTGGTTTCTACCTGGCCGATGGTAAGGAGGTTCTGGGGGAGGGGCGTAAGATGGTGCTCAGGGACAAGGAGACTGGCGACTTCTACGACGACTTTACCACCAAGGACAGGGGTAAGTCTCCGCTGAGGACAGGGTTTATTGTGAGCCCTTAATTATAGTTTTTAGTATTGTAGCTTATGGGAAGGGCTCACTCAATCAGTCATGTCTTTTGTAGGTATTTGGGCTTTGATCTGATTGCCCGGTTACACAATCTTACATACAAGTAGCTACAGGCCTTTGTCCACCGGCATGCATTTGTAAGCAAGGACAATTAGTGTGCATCAAGTGTTATTGAGTGGGCAGGCCTCTCCCCTGCACCCTCCCCCACCCCCACTCCTTGAGCTCAGTTCAAGGAGTGGGGGTGGGGGAGGGTGCAGTTTGAGAAGCCAGAAGTGGGTTACATAACCCCTCCACATTAGGACCTCCACTGTCACCTGCAGGTGGGCAGGTCTAGGAGGGTGGATGCAGGGACCTAGCACTAGAAGTAGGAGCCCCTTTCCTAAGCCCCTCCCTGAGTTGTGTGTGACAGCAGGAGTGGTGGTGGTGATCACTACTCATAGCCCATATAGCCTTCAGGTTGTAGGAAGGCCTTCAGTTTATTGTCCATTGTTATGTTAAGGGCGAACATCGATCGTTCCCACGATCGGAACTTTGATAGTCATTTGCTTCTTGTTATTTATCACCATGGACAACCGTAAGTTTCTTGACTTACCAAGGACAGGGGTAAGTGTCTGCTAAGGGCAGGGTTACCTAGCTACCACCGAGGACAGAGTAGAGACAGAGTTAGCTAAATAGTTACTACAATACAAACAAGAAGATAATATAAAAGGCTTCAAATGTGTCCAAACAAGTCTGAAAATATATATAACGTGTATATTTTTTAATTCATTTACAGAATATGTACATCAAAGTTCACGTGAAGAACATTGTCTTAAAATTACTTTAACTATTAACTAATTTATGTCCTTATCAAACTCCAATGATTGATTTGCAACTTACTTTTACAATATCAAAGCTCATGTGGATTATTCTTTTTTCAATACCATGTCCAATTTATCAACGGTGTTCTTGTTTGAAAAAAAGAGAAATAACGACATACATTCACATTCATCATTTTGTCATTTTAATTATTGGATTCTATATTGTTGAAGACATTGCTCTCCAACCTATTGTCCCGTGCCAGAGGTAGCTCCAGCACTGGATCATTACTTTGATATTTTGAGCAGCCTATTTCAGACAGAGTCAACCACTGAGACAGTTATACGGTTAGAGGTGAAATGCCCCGAGCAACTTTAATCATGATCTTAAATACAAAATAGCATGAGAGCAGGCTCCCTGCTCACCCAAACAATTGTCAATAATTGTCATTCATGAAATAATTGTCTAGGAATTACAGGCCTCTAGACAAGACACTTTCCATTAATTATGACAATAATAAAACAATGACGTTAGACCAATTTGATATAATCCCATAACAAATTGAGTGTATGTAATTGTCGGAATACCAACAGTGATATTTTATATGTTTATACTAAGGGTAACATAAGCTTAAGTTGAACCTTAATACGATGTTCACTTCATGTTATATATAGAATGGGGGGTGGTGGACCAACATGCTAGTTAAGTACATAAAGCATCACAATAGCCAATTATAAGTAAATACAGTTATAACCACTAGCTATATAATGACATTATAAAATATAGTTATATTATAATATGAAGTATTTCTAATTTTACAGGATATATTTAATGCTTAACCCCCCTCAGAATACATAATGCTGTAAGGAACAAAGTTATACTCAGTGGTCATAACAATCCCGCCGTGTCCCACTTTCCCAGCCATACATCCAAAACAGTATCTGATAACCCAGCGCTCCATAATGATACACATTCCTAATGAAACGATACAATCAAAACATAACAGTAGATGGAATAGCTCATTAACTCACCATTTAGAATGTCCGAAAATATATTCTAAATGCCCCACAATTTATCCCAATGTTACACTATGCAAATATATAAAACCAAATACATACGTTCTCCTTATCAGACCTCTGTCGAAAGATGCTTCACCTCCCACCCAAGGTTACAGTGGACATCAATACCAAACACCACAGGAAATACGAAGTAAGTAATCTGCTTTCTCCTTAGACACTTTAAAATGTGAAAAACCATAACCAATATTAATATCGATAGAGAGATAATGCAGATATCTATCACGGTAACTCCTATGCACTTAGAATACACCTTGATATGATTATTTATAATATTTTTCTACCTGGCAAAGTTAGGTATGTCGGAATTTTCCCACTAATAACGGTGTGGATCCACTTTGGTAAAGGTGTGTGATATATTAGAATCCACATATCTCTATGAGGTCAGGTTTTACCCTAAAGCTAACAATCGTTCAATGGTATTGAAAACCCAACCTTAAAGTAAGCATAGATGCTCCATTTTCGCATCAAGATGGCTGACCTATTGACTGGATATATGATATTGGAAGGATTGTTAATCAAATCATTATTCGTTTTTCAGATTTTCCTTGAGGCCCACTCCCGGAACAAGACCCTGAAGGCCGACATGGTGTTCCTGTACCAGGTGTTCCCGGGCTCCCATGCCACCTGGCACAAGATACTCATGAAGGTAGGGGCTCTGGACAGGGGGGGTCCCAATGTCACATGTCGCATGTCTCTGTCGCTATTTTTTTCAAATGGCGCATGTCAAATTTAAGACATTGTCCTGTCTCATGTCACTAGTGGAAAATGGTGATGTTGCATGTCCTTAATTTGGTATGTCGCACGACGAATTTAAGAAATAGTCCTGTCGCATGTGTTGATTTTAAGAAATGGCAATGTCACCATGTCGAATTTAGTGCTCCAGACCCATAGGTACTAGATCTAGTTGATGTGTAAATTAATTCTGAAGTTGACAAAGATTTCCTGAAGTCATAGCTGGTATTGGTTGATTTTTCTTTAAAGGCAGACGATCAATGAAAATTTACCGGTCGTAATCTGTGGCCCCAGTGTGAAACTAGGCGCAGAACCAAGCAAGGGAATTTCGGATGAATATCTCTTCTTATTGTCCTTGATATCTGCCATCCTTTTCTATGCACCAAAATGTATAATCAACATATTATTGTTTTACGAGGTGCGATTTCGATGATAACTTTCTGAGGACCAAATAAGTGGTCATATACTTACCAATGCGATTTTCTTCCAGGGTATCCGAGATAACGAGATCGAGGCTGTGCAGCGGATGGTGACCTTCTTCAGGAACGAGTCGGCCTTCATCAACTGTAAAGAACCCATGACGGGCAACTCGCCCCTCTTCACCGCCTGCCGGATGGGACACTTTGTGAGTGGGGCTAAGATTTGATTTGTCTCTCTCATAAATCATAGGTTTATAGATACAGACTAGACACTTACTGTTTCTCTCACTGGCTCTCTCACTGGCTATATAATATAGAGTTGTAGAACCTGTCAGCCTTCATCAACTGTAAGGAACCCATGACGGGCAACTCGCCCCTCTTCACACTTTGTGAGTGGGGCTGAGATCTATCTGCTTCTCTCATAGACTAAATAGGTTTATGGACCTATCACAGATTTTAATGGGAAGAACATAGGCCACAAGTAGCCCTAGCTGATCATAGAAAGTGATGATAGGGGAGACCCAGCCCTGACCCAGTGGTTCATTGGGTTTGATTTCCCGTCAATGTCTGGATTCACTAAGGGATGATGTACAGCAAAAATGATTTTCAGGTTTTGATCCCCTACTGTTTGCCCGCCCTGTCACCCTCACCTCATAGATACGATCACCAAAGACTGACCAAGTCAAAACATGTGTCTGAAAAGTTAGAATTTGTTCTAACTTGTTTTTGGCTGTTGGTACGGCGTAAAACATCCATCACTCACTTGCTCACTCACTCGCAGAATCGGTAGCAAAATCGAACAAGTTTGATATTTTAAAGCCAATTCCATGGTTGATTCCATGAGAGACAGTCAGTAAGGTGTATAGTCACCCAGTGGGTATGCAAAAGGCCAGTAAAATCAGCAAAGTTAGTTGTCAATGATTGGCTGATGATGATCACTGGTCAACAGGTGCTGATAAAATTGCCCAGTGGGTAAGGGATTAAATCTATAGATCCAGACTCAGGGGTATAGTTTTGATATTTCACCGCCGCACAATCCAATTGCTGGCATAATACCAGCATGAAACATTTTCAGTTGATATCTGCTCCCTTCCCCAATAGTTTCACATCCCGACACTTCAGTTTTTGTTTCACTTCTGCCTAAAGCCTTGTTCCACCATCTTGTAGGTACATGCCTCTGCATATATATATATATATATATATATATATGAGTACTAGGCCTATTTACTGCTGCATCTTGCCCCCTACATTCCCTTCATTCCTGAAAAATTTTGGACTGATCATAAATAAGGAATATTGTAACAGTTCATTGCATAATACAAAGTATTCTGGTGATGACCAGCCCGTTGTCACGCCTGACTTGCTTTCTTTACAAAAGTGACTAACCACAAAGGCCAAAAGTGCAGTCATAGTCATGTTATTCAAAATTAAATGATAATAATAATCATATTATTCAAAGTTTAAAAAACGATCTAATAAGTATAATTATGTATAAATGCTGTATACCTTGGCTTATAATCATGTGAAAAAATACACACCCTACATACATACATACATACATACATATATACCCTAATCACGTTGCTCAACGCTAAAAAGAATCTCATAAGGGGCCTTCCATTAAGTATACATGCATCAAGGGGTGGGAGGGGGTCTGACATTTTTTGAAAAAGTGCGTATGTACTAAATCGAAAGCCCCTAAGTATATGTACGATTGTTGTATATCTCCTCATCATATGAAAACATACCAAAATTATATACATACCCTTTTCTCCTCCAGGAGATTGCCCTGTCCCTGTTGGAGAACGGTGCTAACGTGGACCAGAAGAACGTCCACAAACAGACGCCGCTGTTTGCCGCCTGTGAGGGCCTGCACCGGAGCACGGCACATGTACGTAGACACCTATGTATAATGGTATGGGGATGTTACCTTGTATGGTATGGGAATGGTACCTTATATGGTATCAGAAAGTAATGTTATAATTGATATGTTACCTTATGTGGTAGGGAAATGGTACATTAAATGGCAGTAATATGGTAACTCATATTGTATGGGAATGTTGGGAACATAACCTTAGAATGGAAATATTACCTTATGCGATAAGGGAATGTAACCTAATAATGGTATGGCAATGTTCCCTAATATAAAAAGGTAGTGTAATCTTATGATTCAAATGTTAAATCATATGGTAAGGCTAATATCGTATGTGAATATTACATCATATGGTATGGTAATGGTACCTTACCTGGCATGGGAATGTTAGCTTACATATAATTGGAATGGTTACCTTAAATGGTATGTAATTGCAACCTTATATAGTAGGGACATAATGCCTTAAATGGAATGGGAATTTCTATTCTTTTATTGTAAGGAAATGTTACCTTAAATTGTATCATACTGTCACCTAGCATGGTATGGGAATTTTGCCTATGATAGAAATGTTAAGCTATAATTATGTTATGGGAATATCCTATGGTGTGGCAATGCTGCAATTTGTGGTATGGGAATTTTACCTTATATTGTGTGGTAATATAACCTGAGAATGTTACTTCAGATGATATTAAAACTTTACCTTATCTGCAAAGGAAATTTTACCATAATATTATATGGTGTGGGAATGTTACCTCATATGGCATTGGAATGTTACTGTATATAATAGGGAAATGTTACCTTATATGGTATGGACATGCTACCTAATATGTTATGAAGAAATAATTGGTAATTTGTAAAGATGATAATGCCAATATATCAAAAGGTATGTTTCTGAAAGATAGAGCATATTGTCATCAAACAATGTGTGCGATTTTAGATAACGATGCTTACATCACTTATGGAGAATTGATGTTTTTCATACATTGAGGATATGAAATGTAAGCCCATTGTTCAAGGCGAATGTAATAATAGAAAGTGATATCTGTTAAGTCATACAGTCATTATCATGAAAAGCATGGCGATATTTTATCATGAAAAGACGAAGTTTTCTATCCATTTCATGAATTCGGTAATGTAATATTGGTGACAAATTTCTATCAATGATATCATAAACAATTTTGAATAACATAAGTGGGTTGAGGATTTTACAAGATATTCGATAGCCGATGCCATTCTTCGCATATCAATGTTTCACCCTGTATAATTCAGGGAAAAGATATAAAATTGTCGTTGCCGATTCTGAAGGTAGGTTTTAGGTATAGCAAATACAGATGATAGTTTTAGTCCCACTGACTAATTCCAATTGCAAATTAGAAACCCTAAACCCAAATCCCCTGATTCCAAGGTTTAACTGGTGACATATCCTCCCTGCACCCCTAAGCAAGAGATTGATTGAGGAAACGGGGTTTTGTTGTTGAATGTTTTTGAATTTCTACTTTTGATTGTGTCACCAGCCCACTCTAATTTTGTGACTTTCCCTATGGATAGTATGGAATAGATATTTTGGTTTTGATTCCTTAGATACATGTTAATTAAAATAATAGATATATGTTGTTTTCAGAATTTTGACATTAGCTATTTAGTCAATTACATTACCAGTTGTTTTATCAACAATAGCATATCTTATATCTTAGATTTTAGGCAGTTGAATTATAGATTTTATATTGTAGTAACACATGCTCAAGTTAACTTTATGCACGGAACCATTAGTTTTATGAATAAGACATAAAAACTTAATTGTTATAACTCCAGTCAAGAGACTGACAGAGACATTGTTACATTAGTTTATCGTTAATTATGTAACAACAAAATCACACAAATGTTCATCTTGATGTTAACTCATGTTTCAAATGCGAATTATGATATTTAAGCAGTTGAAACACCTGCTCTGTTTAGCTTGTCAGTTATACCCTCACATATGCATATTTACTTTGTCATTGTGCACTCTACATATGGCAGATCTGTTGTTATTCCTGTAGACATTGTGCAGGCAGTTGCATTTGATCAGATTGTGGTGATCACCATGCAATATCCATTCCATGTGCTCCTTAAGAAGCAATTGAAAAATAAATCAAGAAGTTATGTCCAAATCTGAAATATATTGACTTACAGATGCAACATAATCATTTAATGATACAAAACATATGTCCTATTCACTTTTAAATATCCAATGGTCAATTGATCACCAAAATGGTCAACATCAGTTTTTCACTACTGTGATGTCATCTGCACAAGATCTATAATTTAAGGCTATAAACAATGGGGAGAACTACTATTCTGGGTCTATGGGTACCAGCCATAGGTCATCAGTGTACCACGCCGGGAACTTTCTATGCCACTGGTTCCTGGCAGGGTACACCAATAGTCTACGGCTGATACCCAGCAGCCAAGAAAAGTTGTTCTCCTCCTAATTTAGGCAAAGTTACACAAAGCTTGACTAATTTTGTATGTGTCTACCGTTCCAGCTGCTGATAGAGTGGGGGTGTGATGTGCACGCTAAAGGACCAAGAGCGCAGACTGCCTTTGAGACCATCAAAAACGACGAGTTTAGGGACCACTTAATAGGTAAGCGTTCACTCCAAGAAACCAATTATAACATTCTCACTGTCAAAAACTACTACATAACATCCCCCTGTCCATCTGGAAAGTATTAGATCCCCCTGCAAGTGTAAGATAGTATATTTACAGCTTTGAAGAAGCCAAAAGAAATCTCATATACGATATTGATTTTGAGGCAGACAGTTTGATAACATTAATGAAAACTACTTCTGCAGGAGGTTCATATCATTGCCTTTCTTTGATAAGTGTTGGTCCATGTAGTATATTGTTTGCAACTGTAGATAATATCAGGGGCAGACCCAGGGGGGGTGATCTTGGGGGTCCTGAACCCCCCCCCCCCCCCCTTTTTTTTTTTTTTCCTTTTTTTGGTGGAACCCTAAGCTACAAAAAGAGGGGGGAATGTCACGCACGTATGTGTGATTGCACACGGTTTTAGTACTTCAGTATTTAGTTTTAGTATTTCAAAGTCTCTATAATCATTTTGGGCATCATCATTCCAAAAATGAAGTACATTATGTCTCACCTATTCCATTTCATCAGGTATATACGAGCACTACTCTACGGTCGTCCCGCGGGTGATGGACGGAGACGTGGAGCTGCTCGCCCAGTTAGTCCACAGTCACCAGACAGGGTTAAACCAGCTCTGTGACCTCAGGAGCAGGTCAGTAATAATATTGTACAAGTACATAATTAAATAACTTTGATTGGGGGGAATAATAATAATATCATTTAAAAGTAAATGATTTTATGGCTTGGATGGTTGATTAAAACAACATACAATCCCTTGAAATAGCTCGGCTTGTCAACATTTTATCAGACAGGGCTAAATCAACTCTGTGACCTCAGGAGCAGGTCAGTAATAATATTGTAAAATCACATGATTATATTATTTTAATGGGAGTAAGGAGGTAATAATTTTGTAAAAGTACATAATCATATGACTTAGATGGTTAATTAAACAACATACAATCCCTTGAAATAGATCGGCTGGTCCACAGTCACCAGACAGGGCTAAACCAGCTCTGACATCAGGAGCAGGTCAGTAATAATATTGTAAAAGTACATAATTAAATAACGTTGATGCGAGTGGGAGGGTAATAATATTGTAAACGTACCAAATTATATGACTTAGACGGTTAATTAAAACAACATACAATCCCTTGAAATAACTCGGTTTGTCCACAGTCACTAGACAGGGCTAAATCAACTCTGACATCAGGAGCAGGTCAGTAATAATATTGTAAAAAGTACATAATTATATAACCATACTGGAAGTGGGGGGGGGGGGGGGTTAATGATATTACATAACTATATGACTGAGACAGATAATTAAAGCGAATACAATCCCTTGAAATAGCTCAGCTTGTCTAGAGTCACCAGACAGGGCTCAACCAGCTCTGTGACCTCAGGAGCAGGTCAGTCATAATATTGTGAAAGTACATAATTATATAACGTTGATGCAAGTAGGGGGGGGGGGGGTAATAATGTTGTAAAAGTACTTAATTATATGACTTTAATAGACGGTTAATCAAAACAACATATAAGCCCTTGAAATAGCTCGGCTTGTCACAGCCACAAGACAGGGTTAAACCAGCTGTGTGACCTCAGGAGCAGGTTAGTAATAATATCGTAAAAGCATATGATCAATTAAACAAAACATACTTTCTTGAAATAGCATTCACAGTCATCAGACTGGCTACATCAATGGTGATGGCCTCAGGGGCAGGTCATAGTAAAATCACACATCTATATAACTTAGATGATTAATTAAAACAACATACAATTACTTGAAGTAGCTCAGTCTGACCACAACCATCAGACAAAGCTACACCAACTGTGTGGCTTCAGTAGTAGGTAGATAATATAAATGTCAAAACATACAATAATATAAGTAGGCTAGTTAATTGAATGGGTCCTCTTTCAGAGCGTGGTGCTTAGAAACACCAGGTTAGGCAATTGTGTATGGGTTAAAGGTGCTAGAAGTCTTCCACATTTCTAATTGGACTATTCTTATAAATGAACTGTTTGTGCAGGGGTAATGAGCAGTTCTTCCCCATCGGCCCTAACATCTCTACTCTAGAGGTATTTTCACTGGGTATGAGATGTAAGATGCTGTACCTTGGTTGGATCGATCAGATATAGGTTATGGCTATAAGAGAAATCCCCTCCTATTTTCAATTGGTTTTCGGTATTTGCACCAATAAAGGAAGAAAATAAATCATTAATGATTGAATTCTTTTTTGGAGTCCCTAGTTATAGCTATGTAGTATTGAAGCTACTGGTGGGGACTCCCTCAATCAGTCATGTCTTTAGCATTTTCTTTGTTCTGAATGACCGGTTACACAATCTCATGTACAGCTGTTGAAGGGCATTGTCCTACAATGGTTGTTATAGTCAGGCAGTTCAAGAAGCCAGAAGTGGGTTACATAACCACTACTTGAGCCAATCAACCCTCACCCCTCCACATTAGGACCTCCACTGTCACCTGCAGGTGGGTAGGTCTAGGTGGGCGAGTGATAGGTCACTCAGTGCAGGGACCTAGTACTAGTAGTAGCAGTCCCTTTCCTAAACCCCTCCCTGAGTTGTGTGTCACAGCAGGAGTGGTAGTGGTGGTGATAATTACTCATAGCCCATATAGCCTTCTTGTTGTAGGAAGGCTCTCAGTTTATTGAGGGACGACCATCGCTCATGCATGAGCGGAACTTTGTAGCTCTTTTGCTTCTTGTTTAGCTGAAAGCTTCTTGTTATACATTGTTTTTTTTATTGATTTGCCTGTTTGCTTTCCGTCCACTAATTTTCTTTTACTTTTTTTACCTTCAAAATACATGTAATAGCTACAAATCCAAGAGATGTGTCAAAACAGAGAATAAAGGTGAAGGATGTACCTGTCCCTATCAGGTCGCTGAACTGACAAGCAGGTACCCAAACCATACAGAATTCCAACACCCACCCGCATTTTTTAGTACATACACACCTCTCAATTAGTTTGATGTTTATTTGCACTGGGACGTACGCATTTTATTGTTGCACTTCTTTTCACAAATGTTTACTTCTGCACTTAAATGAGGCATGTTTGATTACATGCATGCAATAAGACCTTCCTGTATATCCCAGGGTTGGACAAGGGTTAGACAAAATAATCCATCCTTGGCTCCTACAGTTGGGGTTACTCAAATAAGTGAGAATCATAGTTTTCTGTATCCCCAAGTACTGCTTAAACATTATCATTACATTTTCTTAGATTTTATCAATTGACAGATTTGCAGGTTTGCCAGCCAATCAAAATGCTGTACTTCAGGGCAAAACAGGGTTGGACATTATAGGTTGGGCTGACAGGCTTTGATATTGGTTCCTATGGGGGAAAGTCGAAACATAAAGTCAAATTTCAGAGATTTTCAAAGCAATCTGTCTGTCAAATTGTTTTGGTTTATTTTGTATAAGGCAACTGTCTTCAGGGAATGAGTATGGAAGCAATCTTGAGATTATTTCATGTAAATTCTACTGTTGGTGTAAACTGAGATGGGCTTATTACACCTACCAGTAGATGATCGTAGTAAGAACTATGTTCAGGTGGTTTGCAGCAGGTGGCAGTGCAAGCACTCGAAATAAAGGCACCTTTTCCATGTTTTGCATGCTCACAAACATTCAAATTAATTAGTAATGGTATGAGGTACTGTAAATATTACAATTTATGTCTTTTCTTCTTACTTCTATTCGCCGTTGATGTCAATAATAAGTTTGCTAACGGTATTACCATAAAGCGCCTAATGTAAGCTGCAACTTAAATAAGGGTCACACTCAGAAATGAGTGCTTATCGGGTATCAACTTTTGGGGTGATGCTTAAAATAGGGTTTTCCTAACCCTTTGACATTATGTGCTTCTGGAAAATAAATTGTGAAAAAAAAAAACAATAAATGAAACTCAAAATTTAGGGGGCTGCTTAAAATAGTTTATGCTATCAGATGTCATGAGTCCATGGTGTCTCAAGGGTGAGAATTGCTCTGATACAACAAACAAATTTAGAGAAATACATTATAGTTCAATTCCATTCAATTAGGTGGAGAATATGCTCAGGCCTCTCTCTGATACTATTCTAATAATTTATTGATGTCAGCACCATCAGCATGAGGTTATGCTCGAATAATGCTACACACAGCATCCTTCTTTGACTGTCAGCCCTCTCTCTCCCCCTATAGGTGTATTAACAGGAGCACATTGCTACACACGATGTCCTACCTTCATTCTGCCCTCTCTCTTCCCATTATAGGTGTATTAATGGGAGCACATTGCTACACACAGCGTCCTATTTTGACTGTCTACCCTCTCTTTGCCCCCATAGGTGTATTAACGGGAGCACATTGCTACACACCGCATCTTATTTTGACTGTCTGCCTGTCATTCGCGAGCTGCTCAAGATGAGGCTAGACATAAACCTGCTCGACTACAAGGGGGCCACACCACTGCACAGGGCCAAGGATGTAGAGACCATGAGAGTAAGTTAAGTTAGCGGGTATAAACTGATTAGAAATTCACATCTTGAGAACATTGAGTTAGAAGGTTTATGATGTGTTGGCTGTTAAAGAAAACCATATAATTTTTTACTCGAGTCAACAACATTCAGTGTTGATGAGATCACGTGAGAAGTGGAAAGCGCGGGAATCAGCAGTAAATGTGGATATATAATTTGGCTGTGACTACCTGAGACAAACACAACTGGATATATTAGTCAGTATATATTGTGAAATCAATCAATGCTTATCCTTTGTTTGAGAAATGCATAAAGTATATACTAGAATAGGCTGATCAATATTTTGTTGACGTTGGCATAATTAAAGCAGTTATTCTAACAGTGAACAGAAGAAAACATAAATAATAAATAAAGGGAACTCAACGTTCTTGATTCAACATATTCGATCACCATGAGATATTTATTTTGATAATGGAGGGTCAATTCTTCATAGGTAAGGCAAAATATTTGTAATTTTTTATTATTCATCTTTTTCAGTTGCTGATGGAGGCTGGTGCTCGTCCTAACGTGGAGGACTCAGAGGGGAACACCCCCCTACACGTCAAGTCCTACGGGGAGACAGGCAGACCCTCAGAGGTGGCCGCTGTTGCCCTTCTACTGGCCATGGGGGCCAAGGTGGCTGCCAGGAACCAGCGGGTAAGGTTTTAACCAATCAGATTCAACATTAAAGGTCTTACCGATATTTGAACTGCGGCTTCTTCACTTGAGTCAATATCAAGCATGTAGCAGTCTACACACTGAACTGATTAGTTCAAGTCATACCAAGAACCATTGAAGTAGGCTGCAACAAGCCTGTGCATCTGGTTGCTGTTTTGTTAAACTGCTTATCAAAGGACCTGTGGGAACCAGCAAATTGGGTCTTAACCCCTTTATTTAGTTCTATTCTCATCCTCTATGTGGCTTCATGGTGTAGTGATTAGTTCGAATCATGAAAGAGTCTGTCATTGTCAGTGTTTTTAAGCCTGGCGAAGCCACATGTTATATACTAAACAGATGTCAAGTCTTATCTGTAACCATCTGAATTTCTCCTAGGGTCTGCTGCCCATTCACTGTGCAGCCATGCAGGGCCGGATAGACGTAGTGCGCATGCTCCTGCAGAATGACCGCATGGAGGAGATCCGGAGTGCCCTGGACCTGGAGAGATCCCGCACCCCGCCCAGCCTGCCCTACCTGGCCCTGTCCAACGACTTCATCGACTGCTCCACCTGGTCAGTGGCCGACTTATTGGTGGTAATTAAAAGGAAAATATCTGTAAGGGGTTAGCTGAATAGTCTTGTCCAAATCACTGGACCTGGAGAGGTCCTGCACCCCGCCCAGCCTGCCCTACCTGGCCCTGTCCAACGACTTATTGGTGGTGATTGATAACAAAATATATGTAAGGGGTTAGCTGAATAGAGTCTTGTCCAAACTGCTGGACCTGGAGAGGTCCCGCAAAAAAAATAATTGTCTGAAACCACGTTAGCGATATAAGAAAAGAAAAGCGTTGTCATATCGTATATGATGCAACTTAAATAATAAATTTTACAGATAATATAATGCCATCTTTTGTTGAGGCAGCCACAATTCCTGGTGGTGCCACCATACTAGTACAATTATCCATGTTGATCTGAATACTTACATATCCTTCTATCCTCAGGTTGGTTGACTCTGGATTCGAGTTCAAAGATGGGGAGCAGGACGTTCTTCTCCAGCGGATACTTTCTGAGCAAATCAAAATGTGAGTATTACAATATATTCCGATTTATTGCTGCAAAAACCTGCTTATCCAATTCTAAAAGTTTATTTTCCCCATTCCTTGTGCAATTTGAAATGCAAAATTTATCATAACTTATTCGACAAGACTTAAGTAAGCCAAGGTTAATTCTTGATTGTAGGAGTGTGTATATTTGGTGCCTTTTTCATTTGTCCACCCTTATCCTTAAGGGTGAACTTTGGATGAGGGTGCACTTATGGTGAGCTTAGGGTATGTACTAATGGGATCCTTGCAGGAAACTCAATTCATTCAGGTCTAAGCTTGGGTGTGTACAAGGATCTATTAGTTCAAAGTGGTAAATTTCAACTCGTAAACTATGTTTTTTTGAATAATAGATTGTTTGCGATCTTCGGTTTAATCATGTTTCTTGTTCTTTCAGCGCCAGCCGGGCCGACGCGGTGGGTTTCCTCCTGGAGCAGGGCGCCTGTCCCACCATCCGCTACCCCGGAGGAAACACGTGAGTACCTCCCAAGTTAATCACCTAAAAAGCTTACAGAAATTAAAATTTTAAAATTACCAGAAAGCTTGAATGATCAGGAAACCTTCATAATAACGAAGCCAAACTATTGTTCTTTCCTACAGTGTTTTCCTTCAGAACAGACTTTCTTGAACTGCTCTTAGCCCATGATGGAGAACTTGATGCCCCCAGTGAAGAACACACCACTGATCTGATATGGGGTCCTAGTTTTCAAGTAAATTTTTGTACACCTTAATAACCATCTCTCCTATGTTATTCCCACTGTGCCCTACACTATGCAGCAAGTATGAGCGGTCCCACGGATGTTCTTGAACTGCTCTTAGCCCATGCTGCAGACCTGGATGCACCAAATGAAGAACACACAACTCTCTTATTCTTTGCTTTAATATTCAGCCAATGTTTTTGTACTCTAAAATAACCATATTTTCTTTTATTCCCACTGTGCCCTACACTATGCAGCCAGTATGAGTGGTCCCAAGGATGTTCTTGAATTGCTCTTAGCCCATGGCACAGGCTTCTATATCCCAATGAAAAACTGTCTATCCCTCTTTACTTTGTGGTATTATTAAGGCTTTGTTTTTGTCCACTATAAAAACCTTTTTACATGTTATTCCCACTATGTGGCCAGTATGAGTGGTCCTACAGATGTTCTTGAACTGCCCTTAGCTGATGGCGTAGACCTAGATGCTCCCAATGAAGAACTCCATTATTCTTTGCCTTATAAGTAAGCCTATGTTTTTGTCCATGAAAATAACCATCTTTTCTGTTATTCCCGCAGTGCCCTACACTACGCAGCCAGTATGAGTGGTCCCACGGATGTTCTTGAACTGCTCTTAGCCCATGGAGCAGACCTAGATGCACCAAATGAAGAACATGCTACTCCCTTATTCTTTGCCTGTCAGTGCAACAACCAGTTTGCAGCCAGTGTCTTGCTCAGTCACAATGCCAATGTCAGGGCCCGCAACGCGCAGGGTCTTACCGCCTTCGACTTCATTATGGATTATGATGAGTGGATTGAGAGTGGTTATTTTACTGATGAGATAAGGGCCAGACTGAAGGGTAAGCTGCTCATTTACTGCTTAATTTTGCTAAATTTTATATTATGTATATCATCAGAGTAAAAGTAGCTTATTGTCAAATATTCCTTCTCTCTCAACCCAATTAACTGTTTTTTAAACACAAGAACTAACTACAGTGAACCATGAAGGGCTAAGATTAAGGATTTATGTCTAAAGTATTACAATTTCTCATATTTTCATATTTCAACCTGGATATGATTATGAGTAATCCTAGCCTATTTTAGCCTTTGAAAATTTGTACTTTTGTCTCCAAGAGAGTATTAATGTTTTTCTTCCCTCATCTGATTGACATGCTTTCATTCCTGGTATAAATATGCAATCAAAGAATAAAGGTGTAGGAAAGTAAACTTTGAAATATTTCAAATTAATCAGTTATCATGTATTGATTTAACTATACTTTTTTTTTCTTTTATCCAGCTTACAGTCTGAAGCACGCGCGTGACCTGATTCGGGCCATCTCAAAGAAGGTCAAGACCCCTCAGAGGAACTGGCTGGAGGGTCTGGGCCCCCAACAGCAGTCTCAAACAGCCTACAGCAGCATGTCCCTTGCCACTCCATCCCGCTTCTCTCTGCACAGCGAGCCCACTTCACGAGCCCATGCATCGCAAGTCCTGCCCCCACTTCCACCCGCTCTTATGAACTGAGGGCCATTGACACTATATGAACTGAGGAACTGGCTAAGTACCTCTCAGGGGATGGATCCAGGGGGGGGGGGGGGGTCTAGGGGGTTCTAACCTCCCCCCTAACCCTTTTGTGGAGACTTGACACAGAGAAAAAACATGTCGTGCATATGTGCACGATTGTGCGACATACGCCAACTCCTTTTTTTTAATATCCTGTATCCGCCCCTGCCCTTATTTGAAACTGCAATTGCACTTCAACTACATCCAAGAAGCATGAATTTGTATGAAGAATTTGAATGTCTCACAGTTTGTGTTGATAGAAGCCGTAGTACATCAACAGTTACTTATCCCTTCTAATTGAAAGTAAAGGCAGAATACCAGCAACTAGGAAAAGATAATGTGTTGGCAGCTGGGCTTTGATTACCTTCACTACCCTCTTATAATCTAGACAAGAGGTGGCTGATTCATGCACTGAGGACCTCATATGCAAGCATCATAATGAGTCCATCCAAAGACAAAATTATACATGAGGAGGGTACAAATGCATATGATTTAAACAGTGTGACAATGGATACAATGCAGGAAATCTTGGTATTCAGTCAGAGTCCAGAGGATGAAATATCTATAGACCAAGGGATACAGTTGCTGATGTTATGTGTGTCCATTTATAGACAACTAAGAGGATACTTAATAAACATATGATTTCAACAATGCCTGGAAAAAACTCATGTTATCTAAGAGGAGCAGGATATCACTGATTTATGCATTGAGGGCTACAGACTAGGATGCAGTATGAATCTACTATGTGACAATCACTGCATTGAGTTGATCTAAACAAGAGGGAGTATTTCACTTTTGTTCTGAGGGGCTTTGAAAAGCATCTTTGTGCACCGAAAACCCTAACACAGACACAGTATGTGTCTACTGCTACAACCACAGATGCAGTAAGAAGCCGCTGAGTGACAATTGACGCAATGACTCAAAGGAGGGACACAAGATGATCTAAACAAGAGGGAGTATTTTACTTCTGTTCTGAGGGGCTTTGTAAAGCATCTTTGTGCACCCAAAACCCTAACACAGACACAGTATGTGTCTACTGCTACAACCACAGATGCAGTACCAAGACATTGAGTTACAATTGACGCAATGACTCAAAGAAAAGAGTATTTTACCTCTGTCCTGAAGCGCTTTGTAAAGCGTCTTTGTGCACCGAAACCCTGATACAGACACAGTATGACATACTCAGTAAATTAATACTGCATCTGTTGTTGTAGCAGTAGACACATTGTGTCTACTGCTACAACAGATGCAGAATGAGTGGAAATTATTATAATGAGGGACACAAGATGATTTAAGCAAAAGGGAGCATTTTACTTCTGTTCTGAAGCGCTTTGAAAAGCGTCTTTGTGCACCGAAAACCCTGACACAGACACAGTATTTGTCTATGCTACAACCACGGATGCAGTGTGAAACCACTGACAATTGACGCAATGAGGGTCACAAGATGATTTAAACAAGAAGAGGGCAATGTTTTATTTCTGTACCAAGGGGTTTTTAATAGCCTCTTTATGCATCGCAAACTCAAACACAGACACAGTACATGTCTACCATGAGTCAAGTTATGCACCAAGGGACATAAGATAGATTCAACAATTTTCGGGGAGCATTGAATTTATTTATCGAGGGTCAGTAGATGGCTGATTCATTCAAAGACATGCATCCAGTGAAGGACAACCTGTACAACAAGGAACCAAAGACAATTTTTGCAATGCAGAAATGGGAGTTTACCTCAGTGTTTAGTGCAGAGAATGTAATATCATTTGACCGAGGGCTGCATATGCAGATGTATTATTGGCAACTGAGTGAAAAGAAATGCACTAAGAGGGCACAATGTGCATAAGATTTAAACACTTTATGGGAAGAGGTTGCCTCATATAGTGGGAGGTCAGGGTGGTTGATTTATGCACTGTGGTCTATACATGATTATGTGTCCACTAAAAGGGTATGAAATGTATATAATTTTAATATCTATCAAGGAGTACCTGTATTGGGACTTGAAGTTTCTCATGGCTTCAGGATAAAAGGATTACTTAAGCACTAGAGGACACAGGATGAAGAAAGCTCCCACATCCTGTGGACACAATCCCCAAACTACCCTTTCAAAATTGTTTAAAGAAAGTAAATGAAGAGTAGTATCTTTAATTCAACAGAATTGATAAAGGTTTGCTGGTAAATTAAACCACAAAGAAGCTTCCAGTCCTAAGGTGGTCATACTGCTCTTCATAGAGACATACTCATTATATCGTAATTATAAGTTATAGTATTTGATATATTTTCTACTTGAAGAAGATTTTAATGAAGACTGGAGTTAGTGATAGAATTTCATGTTTAAAATGTGATAGCAACATGAAACATGCTTTGTTATAACAAAATTTAACTTGGTTATACCAAAATAAAAGTGACTGTGATAAACATGTTAGTCATTATGTGATTAACTCCAAAGACTAGGCAGTGAGGATTGATGAGTAATCAAAACATGTCACCAGTTGACAGCCCACACCTTGGGATAATATAATCAAAATGTGTGACTAGATGACAACATGAATTTAAATGAATAATAATAGTTTTACCTGTTTACAACCAGCATTATTATAATCATAATTCGTTTCTATATAAACTTTTGGTAAGTGCATTAATGGGGGTTGTCATATGTGAATTTTTACAAGAGAATATTCTGTTTTGACACTACTGTAGATGCAAAGTTTTTCCATTTTCTCCTTATGTATGTTGATCTTAGGCATTTTAAGTACAGGATTTAGTGTAAAAAGGTACATGGCTATTAAAGAACGCTAAAAAATTATTTATTTTCTCTATCCAGTGGAGGCAACATATATTATACACCTTGAACAGGAAAACTGATATTGAATTATTGAATTTCTATATGTTTAATTAGACACTAACCACATCCGTTTTACAGGATATATTTATTGCATGTTTCAATTCCTCGACCTAACTTTCATCAATCTCTGTGACTACATTCACTTGGCAGTTTTGTAAATGACAAATTTTATTCAATCGACGACATTCAAAACATCTCTCAAAGAGACACTGTTTCATACCCATGAACTATCTTATTGTACTAAGTGAGTAATATGATTATGTTTAACACAAAATGCTTTTAAATTTTGTTCATATCATTCATATAAATCTAAAGCCTATATTCCACACACTATGTTTGCTGCCAATTCAAAAAATTGGCAGTGGAATTTAACGTTAAATGTAGATAAAGTATATAAACACACTAAATGTTTTACATATATCCTTCAAATGGCACAGGTAGTATTATGACTCACACAAAACTACTCTAAACACATTTTTTTATGAAAGACAACAATTCTCAGGTACACTGACACAAATTCAAAGGATGCATCATTTCAATAAACCTAGAGTGGTCACCAAAGAAAATCTGTGATGATTAAGCCCAATCTACACCAGATGCGACACGCTTCAGGGGCGGATCCAGGATTTTGAAAAAGGGGGGGGGGGGGCGTGCTATAGCAAAATTTTCCCCCACACCCTCCTTGGGCAGGAATTTTACATTAAAAAAAATAAATTTGGCCCAAAAAAGGGGGGGGCACACACCTGGCACACACACCCCTAAATCCACGCCTGGCCTTGATGCAATTTTTATAGAACTACATAGAATGATAAGGTCCGTCCACACTGCATGCGAGCGATTACAACTTCAGGAACAGATCCAGCAATTTCAGACATTAGAATGAGTGCACATACTATTACATTGTTTGACACATACTCTTATTCTTCGCGTTGTATCAAGTTTCACCAATGGTATAAAGTTTGATAGGCGAAGTATAGGATGGCTATTTCTTTGAACAAGTGAAAGAGCCAGTTCACCCTATTATCACACATTTAATCTCCTGGTTCCTGTCCTATGCTTGGAGAGTGGATGCATGGGTTTTCTTGTGAGAGGAGATTTTAGTTACATTTAGTTACGTGTAGATGTGTCCTATGGCCTTTGACAATTTTTACATTACAATGGATTTTGTTGTTATAATTCTTTAAAAAAAAATACCTTAAATGTATTTTACATAATTCTCTTATAAGTTTATATGTATTTTGCTTGTATTCATGTTATTTGATTAAAATTTACAAGTTTCAGGATAGTTAAAACAATAATAACTTTGAGTTTTGGGCAACTCTAGTGGGAGAGTGGACCCTAGGTGAAAGTCAATTGCCTCTCATGTGCTGTGCGGCAGACTGGAACAGAAGTGTCAAATCCCTTACATTCTGTTGTTATGGTGTGCCAAATGAGAAAAAACAAGTTGACAATTTCAAATTTGTATATCATTTTTTCTCAATTCCAACATTTACAGAACTTCATCAGACATGTTTGTCAGCATGGTGGCCATGTTTTTTTTATGATATGCATAGTGCTGGCTTCAAAATATTTAATTTCCAAGAAATTTCTTTTCACTTCTAAGTTTAGACAAGGTCATCAGAAACTTTTTTCAGCATGGCGTCCATGTTTTTATGATACGCCAAGTGCGCATAAACAACTTCAAATTTTTTCATTTTCATGAAATTTCTTTTTATTTCCAAGTTAATGACAAGTTTAAGACAAGGTCATCAAACATGTTTTTCAACATGGCGGCCATGTTTTTATGATGTGCCAAGTGCACAAAAACAACTTCAATTTTTTTTTATTTTCATGAAATTTCTTTTTACTTCCAAGTTAAAGACAAGTTTTAGACAAGGTCATCAGACATGTTTTTCAGCATGGCAGCCATGTTTTTATGATGTGCCAAGTGCACACAAACAACTTCAAAATTTTTAATTTTCATGAAATTTCTTTTTACTTCCAAGTTAAAGACAAGTTTTAGACAAGGTCTTCAGATATGTTTTTCAGCATGGCAGCCATGTTTTTATGATGCGCCAAGTGCACAAAAACAACTTCAAATTTTTTTATTTTCATGAAATTTCTTTTTATTTGCAAGTTAATGACAAGTTTAAGACAAGGTCATCACACATGTTTTTCAGCATGGTGGCCATGTTTTTATGATGTGCCAAGTGCACAAAAACAACTTCAATTTTTTTTTATTTTCATGAAATTTCTTTTTACTTCCAAGTTAAAGACAAGTTTTAGACAAGGTCATCAGACATGTTTCTCAGCATGGCGGCCATGTTTTTATGATACGCCAAGTGCACAAAAACAACTTCAATTTTTTTTTATTTTCATGAAATTTCTTTTTACTTCGAAGTTAATGACAAGTTATAGACAAGGTCATCAGAAATGTTTTTCAGCATGGCGGCCATGTTTTTATGATGTGCCAAGTGCACAAAAACAACTTCAATTTTTTTTATTTTCATGAAATTTCTTTTTACTTCCAAGTTAAAGACAATTTTTAGACAAGGTCTTCAGATATGTTTTTCAGCATGGCAGCCATGTTTTTATGATGCGCCAAGTGCACAAAAACAACTTCAAATTTTTTTCATCTTCATAAAATTTCTTTTTACTTCCAAGTTAAAGAAAAGGTAATCAGACATGTTTGTCAGAATGGCGGCCATGTTTTTATGATGTGCCAAGTGCGCAAAAACAACATAAACATTTATTCTCAGGACACTTCTTTTCACTTCCATGTTTTAGACAAGGTCATCAGACATGTTTTTCAGCATTGGGGGGCCATGTTTTTATGATGCGCCAAGTGCAATAACAGAACTTCAAAAAATTTTATTTTCATGAAATTTCTTTTTTCTTCCAAATTTAAGACAAGTTTTAGACAAGGTCATCAGATATGTTTTTCAGCATGGCAGCCATGTTTTACGATGCGCCAAGTGCACAAAAACAACTTCAAATTTTTTTATTTTCATGAAATTTCTTTTTACTTCCAAGTTAAAGACAAGGTCATCAGACATGTTTGTCAGCATGGCAGCCATATTTTTATGATGCGCCAAGTGTGCAAAAACAACTTCAACATTCATTCTCAGGACTTTTCTTCTCACTTTCAAGTTTTAGAGAAGGTCATCAGACATGTTTTTCTGCATGGCGGCCTTGTTTTTATGATTCGCCAAGTGCACAAATAGAACTTCAAAAATTTTTATTTTCATGACATTTTTTTTACCTCCAAGTTTAAGACAAGTTTTAGACAAGGTCATCAGATATGTTTTTCAGCATAGCAGCCATGTTTTTATGATGCGCCAAGTGCACAAAAACAACGTCAAAATTTTCTATTTTCATGAAATTTCTTTTTACTTCCACGTTACTGTGATTATGATGAATCGTAATAAAATTGCATTTTTAAAACTCTGTATTCTCTTACATTTGATATTCTCATGTAATATTAACATCCCATTCCCATTTTTACCAATTCTTCTTTGACGGCCTCGACCTCTTTTATCAGAGAAACATGCATATATTTTATTTACAAATAATCTTTGATATTTTAGTTTCTTTTTCATTAACAAGCAAAGAATCTCGTTATTTTAATAACAATTTCAGTTTTATACGAGATTATAAACGTGCACTTGTTTATGTATTAACTTGGGTCACTTAAATTCTCATTTATACAAAAGTCGCATACCCTTCCTCAAAAGCTATGCACTATTACACAAAGGCATTTACCCCTAAATACAAAGATAGGAACTCTTTTCTACCTGTCTAAAAGTTTACACTTCAAAAATTTCACCCTATAGTTCATGAACAGCATTAACTATATCCTCAATGATTCCGATACATTATTTATCTGAAGATGACTATAAAAAACAACAAAACTGAAATAATACTGAGATTGTAACCATTTGATCTAATCAATAAATCACCAATATTGTCAAGTTGGGTGTATCTTCATTCACATCTTTATCCTTAATATAGACGTTGTGCAGATGACGTCATAACTGCTGAGAGTAGGCTAGCCGCCATATTGGTGATCAGCTTATAGCCATTGTTTTGATTATGAATACTGTAAATCATCTTACTAAATTACACTTGACAATTATGATCACTTTGAATCCATTTATTTTGAATTATTCCAAAGCCACGTGGTCTTGATCACCCCATGGTGATCACCAGAATGTGACCACGTGACCACGTCTGCACAAGGTCTATACATTTGTATGGGAGTAAAGCCCCATACCCATTGGGCGATTTTTACACTGTCAGCTGTCAGTGTGGTGTACTTAAATGTGCATGTTTGATCTAAATAAATGTTCAAATCAGCAGATTATGTTAGTGGAATGGGCCAATTTTAATGCCGATCTGTCGGCCGACTGAGTAAAAATGTCTTAGTGCGTTTTGTACTTAATCTTTCTAAGGCAATTTTCTTTATGAGTGATTGCTTATAAGTATGTAATATTGAAATTTACATGTTTGATCTGAATCAGTGCTAGAATTGGCAAATTGTTCTATTAGAATCTGCTGATTTTATTGCCAGACAGTCTGCTGATTTGTTCAAAATAGCCTAGTGGGTATGGGACTTAAATACCATAGGAACACAGGGAAGATGACTTATTGAAGGACTATAGGTTAGATATGGCTGCCACTAAATTTTGTTTGTCAATAATCTAAGGAGACTAAAGCCTGGTTTCCACAGAACGACCGAGCACCACCTGTTAAACTTGATAGGTGTTAACCCTTTCCATCCTCAGCGACTAAAGCCTATCAATAACTTTGGTCACCATGGTTAGAAAGGGTTAAGACATTTAGTCAGCCGACTAGACCCATTTCTTGCACTTGGTCATTCTGTGGAAACTAGGCTTTCAGGTATATTTTATTGATTTGTGCACAGATTGCAATAATACATAATACGTTCTCATCTTTAAATGGATTTACTTTTTAATTGAATAAGAAAGTCTCTTTCGTGTTGGAGTACAATAAATGTTGTTTGGTTTGGTTATACAATAATCATACTTCTTGTAAAGCCCTCTGCCTCAAAGCTCTCACTTTTGCTGTTGACCTGGAAAAAATACTTCATATCAATGAAAGACCATTCTGATATTATCTATGATTAAATGCTCAGCTTTCTCCTCTGTCCCCCTTTAAAGGCTAAAGCCCCATACCCATTAGGACACTTTTGCACAGTCGGCCGACAAATCTGCACTAAAATCAGCCGATCCTACCTCTAGAATCAGCCGATTTTAGCACCGATCCAGATCAAACATGTACATTTCAATATATCATACTAACAGGTGATCCTAAAAATCGGCCGATTCTCAGAGTCGCCCATTGCCCGTCGCCAGTAAAATCGCCTAGTGGGTATCGGGCTTAAGGTTCCAGTAGGTCAGCTAGGTGATTACAGTTCACATTGGGGTCTCTTAGAGCTGTCTGCAGCAGTGAAATACCTTCTTCTCCTCTTCTTCTGAACGATCCCAACAACAAATGTACAGCTTGTTTTCGCCCAGTGTGATTGAACCGACTGTTGACCTCTTCATAGTTGCCATAGCTGATAATGTTGTTTGAAAGCATGACATCCATCAATGGGTGCACATCAAGGGAATCTACCAACCTGGTCCAGTGGTATATGAGGAGGGTTTGTCTGGTAGGTTTGCCAATCATCTGCCAAATCTTGCTAATAGTGGTTTGATTGCCTGTGTCCTCTAAGACAAGATTCTTGTTCTTGTTATTTTGATTCCTGGTGTTGCCTTTGTTATCATCACACTCTCGGACAGCATGGAATGCCCGATGCACCTCCTCATCTGAAGTTTCATATGCATAATGATGAGGGACAAATGTTATGCTTGAGGATGAGGGATAAAGCGTTTGGCTGAAGTTGGACGACCGTGTTTCAGCAATCGGTTTACGGAGTGGTCTGCATGTTATCTCAGTTGATGGATTTCTGCTCGATGATGCTCCATCATCAAGTGACTTGATGACTGTCTGCTCACTATATGCTGGGGAAGAAGATCTTTCCTCCGGCCCACTCACATCTGGCACTATAATAAAAAGAAAGTATTTGTAATATGTGTTGAAAAAGGCCAAAGTAATTTTTTTTCTGTCAACCCGATCTGCCTTCTCTTATGCCTCGAACCTATAGATCATTCGGATTGCAAAGTCCATTAACATTATAGTTCTTAGAGCTGCACAAGAGTTGCGATGATATAGCTTGACTAAATATTGTTGAAAGAATAAAAGGAAATGAGTTGCCTTTATTTAAAAAATGTTAACAGAACTGACTTCTTGTTTCTTTTGGTCATTATCTGAAGGGGAGACCTCAAAATTCACCACAGCTTGCTGGTCCAAGAAGCAGCCTTTAGAGAAATTTCAATATGATAAGAAATTATGTTCTCAATGTCTTTAATAGTAGTTAATAGTAACTTGAATGCAACAAATTCATGTCAAATAACTTGGTCACAACCCTAATGCTCTGGGTCCTGACTGTTCAGTGTTGGCAATCTGGAAAGAACCCTGGCCAGATATTAAACTACACCAACAAACAAACGAACATAACTTCCTAATGTCAACTGAACTATTGTATTTTTGTATAAAAGAACTTTCATAATAACAGTTTGTGAGGGTCACTTGTACTTTTACAAAATGATAATGTCCAAATGTGTGCTAGAATCTGACCAAAAAACTGCTAATTTGTTACGTTTAGCAATCTCCCAGAGTTCAATGTTTTATGCCTAAAGCTGAATATTTAGGCAGATCTAAAGGTCAGATGCTACAATATTCCAAGAAAGACTCACTATTACTAATAAATTGCCCAAAGTTCCACCCATCATGTTTCATAATGAATATATTTGCTTTCAAATATGTTGATTTCAATATCTGAGGTGCTTAAGTGGTCTGGATCTGTGAGTATTCCAATGATAATGTGTGAATTTAAAGGGTGGAATGCTTCAAAATATGTTAAACTAATTAGAAGGTGCCTTGGTATATTTATCCCTTATGATGAACTTAAAAAAGGGAAGACGCTTGCATCTTTCACATTTCAAGACCTTGGAAAACCTTATTATGTCTAATGGTTGCTTGAAAATACCTCACACTACACCCTAGGAGACAAAATCCTGAAATTATGGGTCAGAAAAAATATTTGGAATTAATATATTTACCTATGAGCTCTATGAACTGCTGACTTGTGCTCTTTAAACATTCACTGTCAATAATTGCATTCCTGAGTGCAGTTGCACTGGCCTGCACTTGACCTGTTTCCACCAAAGTTCTTTGGATCTTTGTTTTCCAAGCACTCTCTTCCTCCTCTGGATTGCTTGCTTCTAACACGTGTACAATCATTTCCTTCAGATGTCGGTGGTCTTTTGGTTCAATGATCTTTGTAGTCATGTCATTGATGATAGTTGCAGAGTCTGGCACAAGGGTTGGTACGCCAAAGGTGACCGGAACCATCATCTCTATCCCAAAGGCATCTGTTGCACAGCCAAGTGGGAGGATGCACATGTGACACATCTTGAGTTGTTTTTCAACCATATCGAAGGAACTTGCCTCTGGGTAATCCACGCGCACGTAAGAATTTGCAGAGGGTTCCAATTCATTTTTGACCTTTTCCCTTTCAGATTTGGGAATTCCTATCATTCTAATTGCAATCTTGTTGTACATGCCAGCCTTCTTCATGTCCTCTGCTACTTTACCAATTGCCCTCACAATGGCTGCAAGGTTCATTTTCTGTTTTTTCTGAGTGAGGAGATCTCCTGCTAGAACCACAATGACTGGGGAGCGTGTTGGTGGTGGATTTGTCCTAGGCCCACTATCTATGAATCTCTGAGGTGGTGTAGGCAGGTAGCACAGCTTTTCATGGGCCTCAAAAGACTTTTCCATTCCATACAAAATAGCTTCAACATCATCATAAATTGCCTTACCAAGAGACACTATGATATCGGTGAAACGAGTCCATTTGAGTAATTCCTCCCCAGGATCACCATCTTCAGGACTTATTTGTTCATGGACCATAAGCATAAGCTTGGCTTTTGGAAAGAACTGCTCCCTGATGTTTATAGCACCCCAGACAAATTCAGGGGCATAGCCAAGTACATGAGTAACCCTACTGCCCAGGTCTTTAAGGTGTGGGTAGAAGGAATTGGAATAGTAGTTGAGCCATTCTTTACATGGGGAATTTTCCTTCGGCAGGCCAAGTGGATGAACAAACCCAATCACTCCTTCCTGAGTTTTGTCTTTTTCATGGTGATCAAGGACAACATGATGCACTGTGACATCAGATCTAAGGGTCTTGATTTGTTCCGTAAGAAGTTGTTCTAATAGAAAGATGCCATTGGGGTCCCTCTTGTTATGCCCGACAACTGATAGGACAACTGGTGCATTCGAAGCCATACTGCAGATGTCCAGCTCGCTCCTCCTGAAAAATATAATTGACATCATAATTATGACAATGTGAATATTCTTATATGTATGTTAAACCATTTTGTCAGCAGTAGTGCATTATAAGATATATATCAAACAGAGAATTAGAATAGCCAAATCAATTGGGTTGAAGACACTCGCTTGTAGAGGCACAAATAAAGTTTAGTGTATCATAACAAACAGGTATCAACTGAAGTATACATCCTTTTGCCAAATGATCCTACGTGCCCAGTGGCCATACTGCATATAAATGATGTTCATTATTTAATAAAACAAGATGGTCACCTTGTTCAAGGTCTTTCTTTACCCCCTTGCTAGCAGTCATTCGTAAATCCCTGGTCAATCAGTTGTTACTACTTCTAGCATTTGGTAGATGTTCTTACACCCTGCTTAGCTCAGGAACAAGTTTAATTCAACAAGTTGAAATAAAAGTAGTCACCATCATGCCACCACTGTAATATATTCTCCACTAAGCTCCTTATGTATACCTCCATATAGCTTTAAGGTTACTCTGTCTCTCCGCCCCATCATCTCGTAACAGTTCCGTATATATGCCATCCCCATATACAGTTCTATCACTCTTTCCCTAAGCTAAGCATTTTGAGAGCAGATGTTACCGTCACACATGGTTAGAAATCAGTTGTTACCATCTCACGTGCTCATGCTTCCAGCCTTGTCTGAACTTGGGTCGGAAACTCCTTACTGACTGTTCAAAGCTACTTTGTAGTTATTATTGATGCCTCTTTTACTGTGTTGGTCGTGTGACTTCGTTATCATCCCTGTTTACCTGTCTCCCTAGATCTGAAACCTGTCTGTCTACTGCTTTCATTTCCTTATCTATATTTACTGATATTTACAAGCCTGTTTTTCAGTTCTCGCCATACAACAGCTAAGCTAATCGTAGAAATAAATAGCCATTCTAGTCTGCCCTCTTCTGTGAAGCGACCTTACTACATTTAACATTAACATTCACAGCCCCGTAGCCAGGGGGTGGTTCAGGGGGTTCGTACACACACACACACACACACAAGGGGCGTTTTCTTTCTCTCAAATCATAACCAATGTGCATTTGGTTACACTTTAGAGCATCGCACGTTACAAGAAAAATAGTCCCTATATATTTCTCATGCTGTATATAAAAAGGGGTAAAAAGTTCGCATTTATTTAAAAAAGGGGAGTAATTCTAGCCCTAAAAATTCACGTTTTGATGAAAAAAGGGGTCTTTTAAAGCCGAAAAATCTGTGAAAGGGGGTAATTTTCGTACTGGAGAAAACTGATGGGTTTCCACATTGTTCCTTGAGTGGGGGTACCGGGCCGGCAACTGGTCAGCCCACTCAGCTGTAATAAAAGGTCTAACCAATTATACATGGGCATGGGCCGAGATTTCAGCACTTTCGAAAGGGCAGACGCACCCTGGTATCCCTACCATAACCCAAACCTCAGCATTGGATCCAGGGGATGGGTCCAGGAGGTCTTGATCCCCTCCCCCTCATTTTTGGTGGGGACCTAAACTTGCCCCCAACCATATTTTTGGTGAGAACTTAAATATGCCAAAGAAAAGAAAAATCATTGTGCACATGCATGGGAATGCACACTGTTTAAGTACTTAGCCTATATATGCTGACACCCTCTTTTAGAAATCCTGTATCCGCCCCTGAACCTGCCTAGCGTATATAAACCTCAGAGCTGATGAAAAGCAATGGAAAGGTCACCTTTCCAAAACTTAATCTAAGGTTTTACAGGTGACCTTTAAGATTCTTTTTAAAGGCGCTATATCTTAGCTTTTAATGACCCTTTTTTAAGTTTTTATTTTCCACAAAGCTTTCAAGACATTTCTTGATGTACCAAGCAATTGTAAATATTTTCCTAGTTTCAGGAAATCGCATGATTGAGTTTGAGAAATATAAATTTTATAGAAAATTATGAAGGATGAGAGTAAATGCTTGTACATCTTAATCAATATCTTTGAGGAGTGTAGGAGGGTATATGGCTTGATTTACAAAATCATGTTATTTAGATGTCAAGTTTGTGCAGCAATCAGGGACGGATCCGGGAGCCCCCAACTTTTGGTGGTCACCTCAATTAGCCAAAGAAGGCAAAAATGCTTCACGCATGCACTGTAAACTCTCCAAACTACTCTCTTGTAAGAACTCGTGGTAAATTGACCACCGAGCACAAGAATTTTTATTAAAAGATTTAACATTTTAGCCAAAATAAATCCCCCTAAATCCACGCCTGATTGACACGGATGTTCTGTCTACAATTTGGGAACAATACAAAATTGGCTACTATGGATGACCATCATTCATAGACGAAGTTTTTCTGATAGAATATGTAAACTGTCAAAGGGGTTTAACAATGTTTACCACGGAAAGGATATTTGGATTCGAAAATAATAATTCCGGATTAGACAAAGAACATATCTTTTTTTTAAGTTGTTTATTAAGTGATTCACTTCAGGGTTGCCCCTGGTTTTCGGTGATATCATGGAGTATAGTACCATTGTGAGTTTTCTCGCACAGTGAATCACGTCCTTGTGGGGCTTTTCCCTACTCTGTTGGTTATATCCGTGATTATGGCTATCACAACCATGGGGCCAAAGAACCCCTAAATTCGACATGGAGACGTGACCATTTCTTAAAATTGACATGCGACATGAGCCTTAGTGACATGAGTGAAAAAATAAACGACATGACGTTGCTTGTTTCTTAAATTCGACAAGTGACATAGCAGCATCTTATACCCTTTATAGGCTAGCCTCAAAATACGCTCGTAATGACAGCCTACAGACATAATGCACAATATGGGGCTAGTCTGTAAAGGGTATTAGAGGCGACATGCGACATGGGGAGATAAGCGACAGGTGACATGGCCTTTTCTCATATTCGACAAGGGACAATGGGGATAGCCCCCATCAAGTGCCCCAACCATATCATTTCTCGCCGGGTATTCAACTAACTTACACTGGGCTTTAGATAGTGTATAAACATCTCAGAGTTACTGAAGAATGTAAGTAGACTACTGTGAAGTATCATTCTTGAAGTTTACATAGACAGTCAGACACTTACCTCAATACTTCTTGACCATTCTGTATTAAGTTTCCTTCTGTCGCTTCGTTATTAGAACTTCCTCTACTGGGATGCAGTAGTCTTGTATGTACGTGTGTGATGTGTGTACATGTGTGTAAATCTGACTTCGCCTGACTGAGTGACTGACCTTGATATCCGGAACGAGGCAGGTCAAGGTCGGGTCACGGTGGCGCCCCGTGACCCTGTTCCCTTTACATCCCCTTAACTGTGACACGGAAGAATATAATACTCTACATTATACATGATGGGGTTTTACTTTATTAACTATCTGGCTTAATTATCCAAGGTCAAATTAAACCAGGGATGTCAGTTTTCCTATTTTTGTCGGATTTCCGATTTTTCCTCTCCAGCACCCCCAACAATTTGTTAGAAAATTTAATATTTAGAACACGTTTCACAACAAGGATACAAAAAGATTTTTTACTGCTTTTTCCGACTTTTTGCTGTCCCCAACTTACATCCCTGTTAAACCTCGCAGTACCTGCAAAAATTATGCTTGAAATCTTTCTTACTCAAAAGTTAGTAAAATGACCACTGAAATGATGTGTTTTAAGTAGAAGTAGTGGTTATTGATTAGTAGCAGTTGACAAAGTAGTAGTAGAAGTAGTACTAGAGGGCCCAGCGGCATATATCCATCCTCCACTACCAGTGTGCCGCCCCCGGGTGCCGCCAATCCGTCCCTCGCGACTTAAAGTAGTGAGCGGGAGCGGTGGTATGAGCCTTGACACGGGAAGATGCATATATATATCCACATCCAGGATTTCCGAAACGGAGGAGGTGGGGGGTCAGCGTATAGGCTAAGTACTAACACTTGCGTGCACGCATAAACCATTTTTATCCCATTTTTCCTTCTTTGCCTAGTTTAAGGGTCAACCAAAAGGGAGGGATCAGAAGGCCCTGGACCCCTCTGTGGATCTGCCCTTATAGGCCTACATATGTTGTATTTCTAATTTTTTCTTAAACAAAATAGACAGACACATTATACAATAATAATAGTAATTCTCACTACCACGGACAGCTGATAAAGCGTATTTTGGGCACCTGCAGGTTAATTTTGCCTAATTTTGTCAACAAAACAAGGGAAAACCTATAGAAAATATGCATTTATTTACTATATTTCTAACCGTAATGAATAGATTTTCAAATCAACTTAAAAAATGATAAACAAATACATATACAAATTGAAGAATAATCATTAATAGGTTTCCATAATGTCAAACGGAAAATAATGCTAGGATCAATGAAAATGTCTGTACTTAAAGGAAACCTTGCACATAATTCATGGCTAGATATTTTTATAAGAAATTCTTTTAGCATAAAATATGCATAGTGAACCATTGATGACAGAAATATTTTAAGGATATTCAGAATACTGAGATAGTTATGAGACTTTTATATTTGGTATATTTAATGTATTTTCAAGGGAAATTCCCTAATTTGTGACGTCACAAGGACACTAATTGGGAATCCCCAGATTTCAAAAAAGGGAATCCCCAACCCTCAAAAGTGTACAAGAAGAGATTTTAGCTTTAACAATAAATATCTATATTAGGCCACATACAGGCTATAAATATTTATATCCTTTACTTATCTAAATTCATTCAATTACTTGAAATTCCCAACTTATTTTCAAAGGGATTCCCCTTTATTATGATGTAGCAAGGACAGAAATGAAAGCCCAGAAATGAGGGAATTCCCAAATTTTATTTTATTTCCCTTGTAATTCACTAATACTTCAACATTTTCCAGTTTTTTCTTTTGAAATACGTTTAGAATACCCACGATGACTTAATTAAATAAGAATTATGCTTTTGGAAATTTATGTGCCAGGAACCCTAATTAAGCATTGATGTTTGTCGACATATTACCCAGGATGCATCCTGATCTAGGCTAACCTACAGGTAAACCTCAAGAAAGTGGCTATCTGTGGTAAGGAGAATTGGGATGATGTCCAAAAGTTCGCATATAATATATTGGATCATTTCATACCTGAGTTCATTTGTCTCTGACATTATTACGGGCAGCGTTACAATATTAATGACACACTCATAATTAACAACATGGATAATGACGCTTTGACAGGGGCAACCAACATAGACACTTTTTAGCGTGACTATTTTATCTTTTAACAAACTTCCACGTCGAACCATAGACGTATAGGGGCCGTCCATAAATGAGGTCATGCAGCAGGGGGGGAGGGGGGGTTCATGTTTTCATGACCAAACATGACAAGCGGGGGAGGGAGGGTCATGTAGTGCATGACATCATGTTTGAAAAATTCTAATTTCGAAAATTTCAGAAGAAAAATGTCGGTAAAGTTGGGATTTTTCAATTTCTTTTTAATGGTCAGATTGTCTCCTGACATCATGCTATATTTTGCTTTTATGGTCTTTGGGTCCTTGGTTATGTCTATCACTGCTTATATTTTATCTGTAATTGGAGGGGGGGGGGTCCTCTTCATATGATGTCATTTTTAGAGGGGGGGTCAAGGGGCGCATGACAAAACATGACAAGGGGGGGAGGGGGGGTCAAAAATGGTCAAAAATAGCATGATGTCATTTATGGACAGCCCCAATATCCCTATAGTCGAACTTAGGGAATTACATGTAATTACATGTACGAAGAGCGGTTCCTTAATGAATTATGTGTTGTTCTTCTTTGAGATTTTATGATTTTATGGGTTAAATGGTCTCGCCATTCTTGAATAGAAATGTATAACACAGGTCTGTTCGATTAACCTTGAAGCTACAAAATAATAATGAAGTTCCACACTAGGTGGCGTGGTCTTTCCTTTCCTTTCCTCGTGCTTGTTCCCGGGTCAGCCGGGTCGCTCAGTGTCAGTGACGTCACGAGCTAAGCTACTTGCTGATTGGTTGTCCCAGTCAGTCAGTTTTTTTGTTATAATCCTTAGTTTTCTTGCAGTTTCTTTTAGTTTATTCTGGTTTGTGGTAAAGATGTCTGTTATTTTTATTCTGGTGTCATCTGGTATTTTTTCACATTCGTCTAGGATGTGGTTTTGTGTTTCCTCAGATTGGCCACACCCCCTACATGTTTGATTTGCATATTTGTTTTTATAGTTGCCTTTTGCATTCATCATTCTGTTTCTTGCCATGAATATGTTTTTTACGTCCTCTCGTGGTAGGTAGGTGACGTAATTGGCGGAGTTTGGCGTTTCAAGTTTTTTATTATGTGTAAGGTAGTTGAATTTAGATTTTTTCTTTCCTTCTGTTTCGTGTGTTGTTTTTTGTAGTTCCTTAGTTTTTTCTTTCAGGAGTTTTTTCCATTTGTTGTACTTCAGGTCTTCGTCCAAATCTACACCCAATTGGTGTGCTATGGTTTTATTTGTTTGGTTCCATGATTGTGTGTTCTCTGAGTTGGTGATTTCTTTTAGGTTGTCGTCTTGTTTGGTCTCAATTTTTTTTGTGTACAGGAGGCGTTTTATCTTGATTCGATGCTCTATGTCTAGTATGTCCAGTTCGTTGTATATGTTTTCTCTTGGGGTTGATTGTGGGATTCTTAGGATCCTCTTGAGGATATTGTCTAAGATAGTATTTAGTTTTTTTGTTTGGGTTTTGTTGAGGTCCCATGTTTCACCGCCGTAGGTTATTATTGGGATTACACAGACTTCGAGTAGTTTCCAGATTGTTTGCATTTCAATTCCTTTGAAGTTAGCGTCTCCACCAATGTGCAGTATTGTCTGGAATGCTGCCTCTGCTTTGCGAGTTATTTCTTTGATATGGTCATCAATGTTGTTTTTATTGTTGATAGTTTCGCCTAGGTATTTGTAATTGTTTGTTTCTGCTAGTATCATGTCGTTTATTTGGTATGATTGTTTGTTTTTTTTACTCCCTATTATAAGGGTTTTTGATTTGTCTTGGCCGAATTTGATTCGGAGTCTGTTGGATATTTCTTCTGTGGTTTTTATCATCAGTTGGTGGTCGTTGTGGTTGTTAGAGATGAGGGCGATATCGTCCACCCATAGTAGGCATTTTGAGTTTTGGTCTTTGATTTTGTCGTTCATTTTGTCTTTGGTGATCTCTTTATTTATTTCATCAATCAGGTTGGCATATTGGGTGACTGATAGTATTCCGCCTTGTCTTATACTGTTTTTTATTTTTATGGTCCTTGTCAGTCCGTGCTGGGTTTTTGCTTTTGCGGTTAGATTTTTATTCAGTTTGTTTGTCAGGTTCCATAGTCCTCCCGTTAGTCCACTGGTATGCATAGTATACATTATGGCATCTAGCCATGCTTTATCGTATGCTTTTGTCACATCGAGGAAGGTGATAATGGTGGGTTTCTTCTTGGTTTTGTTGTCTTTTATGGTTTCTTTGAGGATTAGGAGGTGGTCAGTCGTGCTGGAGCCTTTTCGTCCTCCTGCTTGTTCCCTTGTGATATGGATCTTCTTTGTTATTCTGTTGTTGAGGAGTCTTTCATATACCTTTCCAAAGTTGGATGCCAGGGTAATGCCCCTTTCATTTGAGCATTTGCCCCTTTTTCCTTTTCCTTTGTAGATTCTTGTTATTGTTCCCGCTTGCCACTGTTCCGGTATTATCTTTCTGTCTGTTATGTCATTTATGACCTGTAGGTATATTTTCCTCAGGTTGGAGTTTGCTCTTATAAATATTTCATTAGGTATTAAGTCCGGGCCAGTTGCTTTTCGTTTTTTCAACTTTTGTATTACATTGTTCAGGTCTTTTTGTGTAAATGGGGGTATTGAGTCTCCCTCGGTTTCAGTTTGTAGGTGGTTTACCTTGTTTTGTATATTTTTAGTCCATTCATGGTATCCGTTTGTCTCTTCCCTTGCTGTGTACAGGGTGTCATAGTAGTCAGCTATGTGGTCTTTGGCTTCTTCTGGGTTGTGTATGATGTTATCTTCTTCATCTATTATGTCTTGGTTCATCTGGCGTGTCTTTTTTAAATGTTTTGTTATTTTCCAGAAGTTTTCAGACTTTATTCCTCCTTCATTTATTATTGTATTCATTTTCATTTTGGTTGTTTGTTTGTCTTCGTGTTGTATTGCCTCCCTTAGCTTTTGCTGGGATTTTATATATTTGTTTTTTAGGTCTTGTTTGACCTCAGTGGGTTTATTTGCCTTGCATGCTTGTTGGAACTCCTTCTTTTTGATCCTCTTTCCATTTCTCAGTTCTTTTATTGTGTGACTTTCTTTGGGTTTCCCTTTTCCTTTAATCGAAATTACTCCTATATGTTCATTGAGGTTTTTTATGATAGTCTTTTCTAGGGTTGTGTAGGTTGGTCTTGCCTTCTTCAGGTCTTCTGTCATTGCCTGGTTGAATTTCTCCCATGTTTTTTTGTTGCCTGGTGCCCATATCTTGGTGGTTGGGGTTGTTGTCAGGCTTATTTGCTGGTTAATTGTTAGGAGTATTGTGTTGTGGTCAGTTTCTTTTATGCCTTTGAGTCTGTGGGTTCCTTCTGTGTCTATTCTTAGGTTTGTTATTTTCTTTGCTAGTTCGTTGTTACATATTACATAGTCAATGATTGATTTTTCGTTGTCTTTTGTTCGGTTTTCCCTCGTCCAGTTTATGTGGTCTGGAATTATACTAGGTATTTCTAGGTTTGTTGCTTCTATAACTTCATTGAGGTATTTCCCATTCCTGCTTTCTTGTTGTTGTATGTCTCCTTCCGAGATTTCGAGTTTGGCATTGAAGTCACCGATTAGGATTGTGTGGCCTGTTTCGGCTGTCTTGATTATGTTTGTTTTCATATTCTGGTACTCTCTGTATACTTTGTCCATTTCAATTTTTTCTTGTGGGCCGTAGTATCCTGCAAGGTGGATCGGTGTTCCTTTGTTTTTTATTTTTATCCATATTATTTCCTGGTCTTCTTCTTCAGGCTTATTCTCAGGTTGGATGGCACTTAAAATGTTGTTGTTTATCAGTATACCAATTCCTCCTCCTGTTCTGTGTTTTCGTGGTTTATGGTGCCAGGTGTATCCGTCTATTACTGGAGGTATGGCTGTTCTTGTTTCTGCTATTATTGCTATATGGGTTTCCTGTTCCTTTAGGGCTGCTATTAGGTTTTCCTTTTTCCCTGTTATTCCATTTGCATTTGTGTATAGAATATTTAGGTGTTGATTTTGATTTTTTCTGTTTTTTTTCCTTTTACGTGGGATTTTTTTCCTTTTTTGTTGTTGGTGTGGGTGGTTTATTGTTGTTAGGTCAGGCTGGTTGTTGGTTATGTGTAGGGGGTGTTGGCCGGTTTCCTATTTTTTGATAATTCTTCTTTTCGGTTGTGGTTCATCGCTGTCTCTTCTGTCTGGTGTTCGTTTGGTTGGGGGGCTGTTGTTGTTTCGTCTCTCCATCATTTGTGTGGTTGGGGGGCTGATGTAGATCGTCCTGGTTTCCCCTTGCCCATTTGTTGTTTTTCTTGGTCCTTCACTTTCTCGAGCTTTTGAGGTCTCGAGGTTGGTGTGGAGGTCTTGCATTGCGTTTTCAGCGTCTTCTTTTCTTCCTTTTATTTTTACTTCGTTTTTTTCCGGGTCAACGCTGACTGTTACATTGTATCTGCTGTTGATTCTTTTGATATTTCTACCTTGCTTGCCAATGACATGTTTTATGTCTGTGGTTGCGACGCTTGATTTTACTATTGCATCTTGATGTGTGGCGGGTTTGTGGTGGGAGGTTGACGGTCTCGGTGGGGTTTTTGTTGATCTCTCTCGTGATTGCCGTTGTCCTCCTTGGTATTTTGCTTCCTCTTGTCTTGTTGTTTTGGTAGTTTTGGGTCTTGTGTTATTGGTTTTGATGAGATCTGTCAGATTTTCTGCTGCCGTCTTGGCAGTATGTCTGGTGACGTGGATTCCATCGTCGTTGAGGTGGGTGTCAGGGGGGAAGATGTCTTTTACTCGGTAGCCGTCTATTTCAAGTGCTATTGTTAGTCGTGTTCTTTCTAGGTCCTGTCTCATGTTGCCTATTGTGGGGGGGGCGAGGATGGTTGTGCTGTTGTTGTTTATTTTGTTGATTGTTTGGACTATTTCTTCTATTTCTTCTTTTATGTGACTGGCCTTTTCTCCTCTTTTGAGATGGTTAGTTCCTGTTAGGATGTAGATGTTTTCGTGGTTGGCTATTTCTTCTTGATTCTGTTTGATGGTTTCTTTGATTTGTTCAGTGGTGTAGTCTATGGAGTGGTGGGGTTTTTCTTTCAGTTCGTCGAGTATCCTTTTCATGTTGGAGTCGCCTATGATTAGTGTCTTCATGGCGGTCTCCTTGTTTTCTTTGTCTTTTTTTTCTTTTTGTTGGGTCAATTCCTGCCTGATGAGTTCATGGCATTGGTCCTTCAGGCTCTTTACTTGGTTTTGCAGGGTTTTGATCGTTTCCTCTTTGTCTTTGTTACGTTGTTTCTCTTCTTTAATTTGTTTTTCGTGTATTTCTTGGTTTGTCTTTGCTTTTTCTGTTAGGGTAGCTATCTTTTGTTCTAGGTCTTTAATTGTTCGGTCTTTGTCTTCTAGGTTTTTTTCCAGGTCTCTCCGTTTTTTTTCCGCTTCTTGGAGTGCCTTCTCGGTCGTCCTTGTTTGTCTGTCTTTGTCTTTTATTGCCCTGTCATTTTCCTTCAGTTGTTTGATGTTGGCTTCGTTGAGATTTGAGAAGGCCCGTTCCTTCTCTTCGAGGTCTTCGATTCTTTTATTCCTGTTGTTGAGTTCATTGTCTAGTTGGGTTATTGTGTTGTTAAGTTGTTCGATTTCATGGTTTTTTTCTGGGCATTGGGGGCATTCTTCTGGGTCCACGTCGGAGTCTTTGGTCGTCTTTTCTTTTGTGGGTTTTTTCCCCCCTGCTAACGTGCTGTAGTTCACAGGTTTTTTGTTTCTCTTTGGCCTATCATCCTCGGACGCGGGGTCAGTATCCGTGAGGTCAGGGTTTTGGTTTTTTTTGGACATGTTGTTTGGTGGGTGGTTAGAGTTGTTCAGGTTGTCGGGGGCGGTCCTGGTCTTCTTTGGTCAGAGTTTGTCTGTGTTAATCGGTGGACGGTGTTCGGTTGTGGTGGGCGTTTCTGATTTTCTTTATTCGGAGATTGGCGGCGTTAGTCGGTGGGCGGTGTTCTGGTTGTGGTGGACGTTCCTGGTCTTCTTTTATTCTAGTTGTGGCAGTCGATTATTCTAGTAGTTGTAGTTTTTTTTTTTTTTTTTTTTTTTTTTTTTTTTTTTTTGTTGTTGGTTTAAGGGTTTTTTTTTGGTTAAATGAGTTATTTGATTTTTTGAGAGTTTTTTGAGAGTTTTTTTGGGAGTTTTTCTTTGAGAGTTTTTTTGAGAGTTTTTTTTTTTTTTTTTTTTTTTTTTTTTTTTTCTTCTTTTTCTTCTAATTCTAGGGGTGCAGGTGCTTGGTGGTGATCAGTGTTCAGTGTGGGTAGTCCAGGGGCGGTTCAGGTGTCAGTTGGGGGTACAGGTGCTGGGTTTAGGGGTCTGGTTGGCTTACTGGCTGGGTGAGTAGGTGAAAAAGTAAGGTTTTATTGGTATATTTTTGACTTATCTGGATCTTCTACTATTGCTCTCTTCTCTTCCTCTCTTCTCTTGTCTCTGATCTTCTCCCTTTCTCTCTTCTCTCTTCTATTACTCCACTCTTCTCTCTCAGAAATTTTCACGTCGCCATTCGTATTTCGCGCCAACCGCCAATCTGGAACCTCATTTATTCTAGAAATACAACGAACCTATAAACAGATTTTTTTTTTTTTCTTTTAAAAGGACGTTTCAGGTAAACTAGACTAGAAAAAAAAATTCCAATCAAAAAGGGATCAAACAAGAGGATATATTATCATTGTTGAACCTTGATATAAGATATTGGAAGACTAATTTCTATTGTATTTCACGTGTGTTGGGTATTTCTCACCGCCTGGATTTGAGGCCTTTTTCACCTAACCTTTTGCAGGACAGCTGTGCCACCTTGTGGAAATAAAGGTAACCATAATCTGCCGCACCGAAGATGGGATGGTACCCGCCCCTGTCCCGCGCAGCTCTGACAATATGTAGATGTAGGGTATCGGAATACCACGGGGAAATTTAATACAGGGTAGTGCAGACCCAAGATTATTTTCGCAAAACTACCATTACTATTAGCATTCTAGTGATAAATTCGCGTATTTTTGTATAGCATTTTCACTTTCCTATATAAATTTGAGGCCAAAATTCGCACATTCTGTAGCAAAATTCGCACATTATATACCCCACATGATGAACTTCACTCTTTTGAAGACATATAAATATACATATCATAATTATTTTGGGGACCACCCCTCACCTCTTTTGTATATAATAAGCATTGAAAATGGACTACACACACACACACACACACACACACACACACACACACACACACACACACACACACACCTCCTTCCCCCATTGATGCGTGGGTAATCTAATGGAAGTCTTCTTACCTCAAGTATCACGGTGCAGTAAAAGTGAAACAACTGCTTTCTGGTAAAGAAAACCCATTATGTTACCATTCTGATGATGCGATGCACCTCATGACAGTTTTCTTTATGTTTTCATGTCAGATATTGTCATGTCAACATAATAAGGACCTTTGTTCAGAAAAGCAACTCCATATCTCTATGATTAATAAATCTACTTGAAGTAATGCGTGCACTAATTTGAACCCAACCTGTAATCATTGCCTGAAGTATAGTTTAGGGTACTACTTTCTGATTAGTACTACTAGTTTTTGAGGGGAGTAATGAATACATGTAATAAATACTGTGTGTGCAGGGTAATACTTTCATAATGATCTGTCAAGACGGAACCACAATTTTATGATGTGTGTCTTTGTAACATTATCACCTGGAAGATCAGGGGTAACTCTGAAGATGATTCTTAATAAAAAATAAAAAAATAAAAAAAAACACGACTCTTGCCCTCAAGTGTCGGAGTTATCGGCACAACCCTTGGGGTAAACGGCACATTGGTGATAGGCCTATGGGTAAAAACCCCTAAAATCAAAAGTGTGACATGGCCTTTTCCTAAGTTTGACATGCGACATGAGGCTAAAGTCCCATATATACCCACTAAGGGACTTTAGCGGTGATGGGCGACTGGCGATCCTGATGATCGTCGATGAAATCATTGGGTGACTGGGATATCAAGTGAGTTTGATCTTTTACCACCAATTTTACTGGTGATTCTGTTACAAGTCACCCATCGCCCTGAATCCGCACCATACCCATGGGCAGTCGCCTGGGGGTTCCATTGATGATTCAGTTGCCGGCGTCTTTGCTGCCAATTCTTTAAAAGCCTGCCGGTCGCCCTTCGCCCGTCAACAGTAAAATCGTTTAATGGGGATTATAGTTTAGTGACATGGGGAGAAAAATAAACGAAATTACATAATCCATTTCTTAATTTCGACTTGTGACATGAGCAGCTCTTAAAATCGATATGGAAAATGAAATTATATAGTGACAGATGAAATTGTGATTTCATTGACATGCGTGTGATGTAACATTTGGACCCCCATCAACACCCCCCTCTACTTTTTTTTTCTTTTTTTTTTTTATTGAACTTAACATCATCACAGTCTTGTGCTTTTCATGACGTCGTCAAAAATACAAAAATATGATAAATGAATCTATCTACAATATGTGATTACAAGCCGTTTTCAAGTATTTACAAAAAATATTGTGTTCATCATATTCATTTTCAAGTTACACCAGGTTCATGCAGTTTTTTTCCAAATGATACTCAAAATATCTTCAGTTAATAACTTTTAAAACGATGACTTGGGCTCAGGTTTTTGTATATCTACAGGCAATAATTGCCATATAGCATAAGAGCGATAAAGCCAATGCTTTTTATACACCTCTAACTCTGGTTTACACAAATACAGTCTTTTTGCCCATATCACTTCGTAGTCTCCTATCTATTTTAGTATCCTCATACACATGTGTATCGCCATACACATGTGTATTACATCATAAGGTTTCAACAACAACCTGCGCATACGTCTAATAACAAGTGGTTCAATTTTGCATTTGCGATGCACTTCCTCTTCATCCTCTGACTTTATAATCCTATCCTCTATTTTGTAATTATGTACAATCTTGAGTCCTCTAAATTGTAATTTTTGCAGACGATCTATAAGAGACTTTTTTCCACTATCCACTAACATGTCTAAGTAATCAAAGAAAGACAGAATCATCTGTTTATACACCAATAACGCGGTCTTATAGTCCAACATAATATTATAACGTATCTTACTATACATATATCGTTTATAAGACACTTTCTTTATAATTGATTTCAAAAAACTATCATAATTCAGACAACTATCAACCATTACTCCTAAATAGCAACACAAGTGGACTAAATTTATACAAATATCATTTAGTCTTAACAAACTACTATCTTCATACAATTTCTCTAGCTTAGGTGGTGTTGTAAATAACATTTGTTTTGTCTTTTTAACATTCACTTTTAAATCATTCCTATTACACCAGGTGCCATAACAATTTAACCCCGCCTGCAGCCTGCTATTCACCTGATTCAGATTTTCACCACTTGACAACAGCACTGTATCATCGATTATTAATAACACATTGTTACAGTTTCTTGAATCGAATTCAGTTACAATTCAATCATTTATCATCCGCGTGGCAGAGGAGCATATTTGTGCCTTGGCAGGGGTGGATACAGGATTTTCTAAAGGAGCGGGTCAGCATAAAGGCTACATAGTAAAACTTCATACATTCACGCATATGCGCGGTATTTTTGCTGCCAATTCTTTAAAAGCCTGCCGGTCGCCCTTCGCCCGTCAACAGTAAAATCGTTTAATGGGGATTATAGTTTAGTGACATGGGGAGAAAAATAAACGAAATTACATAATCCATTTCTTAATTTCAACTTGTGACATGAGCAGCTCTTAAAATCGATATGGAAAATGAAATTATATAGTGACAGGTGACATGGCGATTTATTAAATTGACAAGCGAGTGATGTGACATTTGGACCCCCATCAACACCCCCTGTAAAAAAAAATTATTATTGAACTTAACATCATCACAGTCTTGTGCTTTTCATGACGTCGTCAAAAATACAAAAATATGATAAATGAATCTATCTACAATATGTGATTACAAAGCCGTTTTCAAGTATTTACAAAACATATTGTGTTCATCATATTCATTTTGAAGTTACACCAGGTTCATGCAAGTTTTTTCCAAATGATACTCAAAATGTCTTCAGTTAATAACTTTTAAAACGATTACTTGGGCTCAGTATTTTGTATATCTACAGGTAATATTGTCATATAGCATAAGAGCGATAAAGCCAATGCTTTTTATACACCTCTAACTCTGGTTTACAAAAATACAGTTTTTTGCCCATATCACTTCGTAGTATCCTATCTATTTTAGTATCCTCGTACACATGTGTATCGCCATATATTACATCATAAAGTTTCAACAACAACCTGCGCATACGTCTAATAACAAGTGGTTCAATTTTGCATTTGCGATGCACTTCCTCTTCATCTTTATAATCTTTCGACTTTATAATCCTATCCTCTATATTGTAATTATGTACAATCTTGAGTCCTCTAAATTGTAATTTTCTGCAGACGATCTATACTTTTTTCCACTATCCACATGTCTAAGTAATCAAAGAAAGCCAGAATCATATGTTTATACACCAATAACGCGGTCTTATAGTCCAACATATAACGTATCTTACTAAACATATATAGTTTATAAGACACTTTCTTTATATTGATTTCAAAAAACTATCATAATTCAGACAACTATCAACCATTACTCCTAAATAGCAACACAAGTAGACTAAATTTATACAAATATCATTTAGTCTTAACAAACTACTATCTTCATACAATTTCTCTAGCTTAGGTGGTGTTGTGAATAACATTTGTTTTGTCTTTTTAACATTCACTTTTAAATCATTCCTATTACACCAGGTGCCATAACAATTTAACCCCGCCTGCAGCCTGCTATTCACCTGTATCATCGATTATTAATAACACATTGTTTCAGTTTCTTGAATCGAATTCAGTTATAATTCAATCATTTATCATCCGCATGGCAGAGAAGCATATTTGTGCCTTGGCAGGGGCGGATACAGGAATTTTCTAAAGGAGCGGGTCAGCATAAAGGCTACATAGTAAAACTTCATACATTCACGCATACGCGCATGGTATTTTCCCCTCTTTTTGTAGTTAAGGGGTCCACAAAAGGGGGGGGGGGATTCTGAACCCCCCGGACTCCCCCCCCCCCGATCCACCCCTGCTAGGGCCGCATTCGGGAGTCCTTGTTGGCGCATGCGTACAGCTTTCCCGCCACTTGCTGTGGGGGGTCAAGCGCAACTTTTCAGCCAATCAGGACCATCCCTTGTCCAATATGGCAGCGCCCACTGGGCATCTCCCTAATGCGGTTACCAATGGGGTCCCTCAGAATGCACGTGCATTCTGAGGGACCACATTGGTCGTTCGATCAGCCACCCTATATACATGTATTAGTATACATGTACAAGTTAACGATCTACATAACATATCATAAAGGAACTATCCTGTGGAGCCAATATAGCATGGCAGTGGCGGATTTAGAGGGGGGGCAGCCCCCCCCCCCCCCCCCCCACACACACACACTTTTTTTTTTACATGCCCTTCCCCCCTTTTGAAAAACTCTGGATCCGCCCCTTGATTATAAACCCTCCAGTAATGTCCAATTGGCCAGAATTGGTTAGCTTCCACGACGCAAAATCTCGAAATATTAGAAAATGATATCATAAAATATGTCAAAAGGTGCAACTACGTACACTCAATTTTTAGAGAAATGTTATGAAGGTGTCCCAGTGAGTATGCTCAGTTTTTGGGGCTACCTACCTACAAATTGTATTACCAGTGCCCAGTAGCACGGGGACCAGGAACCAGGGAATACTGCTGGCTAAACTAAATTGAGGACATTGGTTGAACACTGGTAAACTATATTCTCCACAAATTGTGAGTTCAACCTACCACGGATAGCTGATTTACAATATTTTCTTCACCTGCAAGCTAATCTCCGCTAACTTTGTCGACAAATCCACTGGGAAAACTATAGAAAATATGGAATAATTTGATCAGTGACTTGTTGACATATTATCCAGAATGTACCTTGATCTAGGCTAACCTGCAGGAGCAATATGGGAAACTGGCTATCTATGGACTGGTAGGGAGAATTGCAAATGCATATGACCATGATTTAATCAGAATACACGGGTGTTCCTCGGCATAAGTCCCATTTGGATCTTTCCTCAGTTTTAAATTATTTTATTCTTTTTTTCTCATTAAAGATGTGGGTTGGGGTACTCTGGTATGTTGATAAGCTTGACAGATTTGAGGCGGGAAACCCCTGGTGAGGGGAGTGAGAACTAAGGATTGTAAATCTTCAGTAAAGGAGGCTAATAAAATCAGAGAGATCTAAGATGGCTACCTGAGTCTGAGTCCCTTTCTAAGTAATCTGAAACTCTCTCAGTTAATCCTTTATTCTTAGAGGCCCTGGGCCTAAGAACATGGTACCCACGCCAGCCGCTTGTAGCTTTTGGCAATTTCAGCAGTGTTGTAGGAGTGCTCTTATGTACAAGTTTGAGGTGCTTCTTTCGGGATCTAGAATTTTTCATTAAAAAATCAAATTGGCAAAGAAAAATAGACTCCCCACTTAAATCCGCCCTGTTGAATATTAAAAGAATACCGACAGCTCTACATTTTACTGTAAAGTATGGAAAGGCTTATCCTAGATCCCAACCACAGCGCCACCTATGGGCGTTTACCTAGCTGTCCGCCAGATGGCAGCCCGCAAGGTCCCGGATCTAGGCAGGGAGCCCGTGTAGACAGGTGGTGGAACCCCGTGTGTATCAGATAGAGAGAAGAGGGGAGAAAAGAAGACGCTGGGAGGACGACAAGAGGACGAGCATTGTTTCAACACCTAATTGAAGGCAGTGTTTCTCTTGCTCTCCGCTAGGCGGTGGGTTAGTCGGGGGGTCGGGACCCCCGCGCCCCCTCGGCTTGTTTGAACGCCAACTGAACAAACAGGGGCGCCCTCTTCTGGTAGCGGCCGGGGTTAGAGGTGCGCGCGCAGCCGGCTGGGCGTCCCAGCCTCGTTCTGATAATTAGCATGTGTCCAAATGGGCGTCTCTATGTACTGGAGGGGTGGGCGCCTGCTGGGGGGGAACGACCATTGTTTAGGGAAAGGAGGGGCCAATTGTGATTTATTCATACTGTAAGGTTGAAGCATAGAGATGTTTCTATGTGCTATGCCTTTTTTTTGAACAGTTTTATTTATCCTGGGGTGAGTTGGATTGCCCCAGTCTCCCCTCACCTCCAGCCATAACTTAAACTATTATATATCTGATCAGAAAGACTGCATGATAGTGTGATACACTTCTGTCTGTTTTGAATGAAGTAAGAACAATGTTGAAGGGCGTTGTGGGTGGTACAGCAGACATACATTATTGTGTATCTTTTCTGGGGTACTTGTGCAATGGTAGGGGACTTTTTGGAAGAGGATCAAATTGTAATTTTGATTGGTTGTGATATTCATTGAGAAACATAAATAAACATCATATCATTGTTTATAGACACAATACACAAAAGAATTATTGTTATTTCCCAATTAGAAAAAGTCGTGTCATGAAAATGTTTCAATAAAAATGTATGCCTAAGGACAATTTCCATATATCCCAAAGTGAAAGTCCTTCAATCCTTTCAGAATAACGTTTTAGCAAGTCAACATGTAGGTGAAAGGTTCCTTAGCAGAAATTCTTTTAGAGATACAAAAAGTCAAATGACACTAATTTTGTGAAAAATTTGCAAATGCAAGAGGAAGGAATTGATCTTAATTCAGAAAATTATCTCATCTTTTTTTAACTTGTTCCATGGCCCCCCTCGTTCCGTAAGCACTGGTAGCTCCCTAATGATTAGCGGGTGACGTTTTCCGCCGCTGTCCCGGCCCCACAGGATGTGGGGTCTGCCCCACCTGGGTAAACCTCCAGGTCTCACCACCCTAAATCCTCCAGCCTCTGGTGTGCATTTACCAGGCATTGACAGACAACAAAACAGATCATACGACTTGCTTTCCTCGGGAGTATCTTCCTAATGCTTCCAATGATCTACCACATTCCCTATTGACACAAGAACACCCAGGGTTTATGGTAAACACGCCGTGGTGAGCCGCTGCCAAAATAACTGAGAGAAATTGGACAAAATGCCCGCTGTTTTCATTTCTGTTTTTTTCCACACTGGCTAAATTTCGGGTGTTGACCTAACCCTGTGTATCGAGGAGTGCAGTGTGGGGAGGGGAGAGGGTGAGTTTGATATGTTTGTAGTTTTGGGCACTGCTTGGCGCTACGCCCAAGGCTAAACATGCTTCAATCTGATTGGATGGCCTGCTTGTTACATCAGGCCTGCTATATGACTGAAATATAGCAACATTCATAGAGGAATATGTAATAAATGCATTGTTGTTCCCAGACTGAGAGGGGGGGGGGTCCCGAGTGCGTCTGAAAATGATGATCTTGATTGAGTTTATTGCCCATTCAGTTGCCCTCCCTTCAGGCCCTCAGACCCCCCAGGGGCGCCGATATTACATCATCTTCCAGCATTTAGAAAGACGCGTATTGTTCAGCGCTATCGGGACCAACTCATGGTTTTTAAATTGTACAATGTACAAACTATGATCGAATGTATGGGAGTGAGAACGATGGTAATCTGCTTGTCTTCAGATCTTGACCAAGGTACACCAAAAAGTGATACGTGTACATGTACCCCACTTTACATGAATCATAAACATACATTTATCTCTATATTTAAACCTATTGCAAAGTTGGTCAAAATCGTCAACTGGAACCCCTTTGGATTTCCATGGAACTCATCCGTATTTAAATGTGTTCGCGGTGGGATAGGGTGCAGGACCTCTTGTTAAAGTCTCCTGCAGAGTCAGGCGTGGATTTAGGAGTATGGGGGTGCAGGGGCGGATCCAGATGGGGGGGGGGGGGGTTCAGGGGGTCAGGACCCCCTACTTTTGGTGGGCGCCTAAACTAGGGACAGAGGGAGAAATGTTGCATGTGTGTGTGCAAATATATGCATTCATAGTACTTAGCCTATATGTTGACCCCCTCCTTTTGGAAATCCTGAATCTGCCTCGGGGGGTGTGCAGGGCGCTTGCCACCCCCCCCCCCCCCTCCGCCCACTTCTTTTCTTTGGCCCAATTATTATTTTATTAATGATAAATTTCTCTGCCCGGAGGGAGCTCGCAATTTTTTTTGCTATGGCACCCCCTCCCCTTTTTTTTCAAATTCCTGGATCCGCCATTGATGTGTCCTGTCCTGCAAGGCTTTATTAAAGCAATATGACTGTATAGATCTTTTTCAATAAAGTGGCGCCGCGCTGGTACCAGTGTTATAGATTTGAGACAATTCCTATAGGAAACTTAGGCCTATATTGAAGTGAAGTGACCCTGTTACCAAAAGTCCCAAAGGTCGGCGAAGTGAGACTGCACAGGTTCATGGGAAAGGTATACTTGTGTAAGACTTCTCAAAGAAGAACAAAAGACATTCGCAGTCGGCAGGATTCGAACCTGCGCGGGCAGAGCCCAATAGATTTCTAGTCTATCGCCTTAACCACTCGGCCACGACTGCTTGGTGACGACTCCCAAAAGGCATTGTGTTTTGGCATGTTTTCTGTCCCTGCCTAATAGTCCACTCTGAATAGAAATGATATAAGCTAGCTACGATGCACTGAACACTGAAAACATTGTGATATGTGATTAATTGACGATTTTCAGGTTTACCACCCAATCAAAATAAACTATTTTGAGACAATGAAGGGTTAAACATGATGAGTTCCAATATCATGATAAAAAATATATATATTTGCCTTGCGTTTTACAACGCCTTGCGTTTTACAAATTAAACTTTGGGAGTAGTTTGCCACCTCAATTGTCATGAAATGGTTTGTCGGGTTTTATTTTGCAAACTGATACTGTATTTAGGGAATGAATCAGGAATCAATTACAATGATTTTCACAGCAAACTTCAATTTTGATGTAAACTGGGATTAGCTTAAAAAATCATTGCACGGGCGTTTATTAACATCTTATGATCGTGGATGCTCATCTACATTATTGAACATTGTAGCAGCCTCCATAGTTCCCCGCTAGGGGCGCCCCACCGGATGTACTGTGCCCTCACCCCCTGCCAACGCCCCCTGGTGGCCGTGGGGGCAGGGGGCTTCCTGGGCGACCAACAGCAGTGGGCATCTGGTGCCCCCCCCCCCCCCCCCGGAGGAGGCAACCCCCCCCCCCCCCCCTCCTGGAGGGCAACCTGGAGGAGTGGCAGCGTCAAGGCCACCGCGGATCAAGTTTGGGGGGTTGGCACACCTTTCCTACCCCCCCCCCCCCCCCCCTCCTCCTCTGCCTCCTCCTGGGTTTATAAACACGGGACCATTAGCCCCTGGAAGGTGGCAGCAGCTGGAGGAGGAACAACGCTCCCCCCAAACCCGCCCTTTTATATCGCAGCGCCTCCTGGGTCCGCCCTGGAGAACTACTGAATACTACCCCCTCAGCGTTTGATATCTCCACACCCTATACGTACACCACAGCCCTTGGGGATATACATGTATATCAACGCTCTTTTACATCAGTTGTCCGTTTTCTTCTCCTATATTCCTTACATATTGGGTGATGTAAGATTGACAACGTTAACAGGACACTGGAAGACCTGAAGGACCTTTTTTTGTAGTTTGTTTTGTGAAGTAATGTGTTGCAGTGGAGACGCGACGTTGTCATAGCAACGGATTCTGTTGTCATCGGCTCTACCTCCATGCAGTACTTCGGGAAGGTGATAGGCGTTAACGACTCAAGTATGCCCTGTAGTGGTAAGTGGATTGATTTCATTTGTTGTTTTCCTGAACATCATTACGTCGCTATATCCCACGCGTTGTGAAATTATTTGGGCACATTGCCCCCCGAGGAACAGTGCGTTATTTACTTATGTTGAATGAATTACTTAATTCAGCTTAAATATATGCCAGATGTAGTGATTTGAAATATGTTTTTCATGCACCTCTGTATTTCTTGCATATATAGTGTTTTGTTTTTTTTCAATTGGACCAAGAAAATAATTTAAGCCATTAATGATGACCACGGTAAGGGACATTGGGATATATTAATATAGAAGATTATGCCGAGATAATTTATCGAGGTTTCCCTGGGATCCCCGGGATCCTATAGTGTTCCTGTAATGTGAAGGGAGTGCGTTACATATCGCTTTTAACATAAGGAGCGTTTTTCTCTGCTAAACAAATTTATACAAATATTCATTGAATCATCATTCAAATAACATGGCAGTATTCAGACACTGTTTTCCTTTGTTTGTTGCATGTCTATTTTTTCTGTTCGTGCTGTGCACAGAAAGGTAATGTAGAAAACAACTGTGCGAGTGTTGAAAAGTGAAATGATAGCAATGTTCAGAAAGCATGTGGCGGACATGCTGGTGACATGTTAGACTGTAGCATGTAAACAAACGCGTGCCCCAAACATGCAGTGAGGTCTGAGAGTGGGGTAGGGGAGGGGAGGGGGAGGGGGAGGGGGGAGGGCAGGGGGAAGGGAAGGGGAGTGGGAGTGAAGGGGGGGGGGGGTGTACAAGGGGCACCACTCGTGAGACTTAGACTCAGTCACGTGACAGTCAGGTTAAGTATCATAAGATAATTATATTGTTATGATTAGTATTTATTAGAATTTATCAGCTGCCCGTATTCTTATCTTATAATTTCAAGATTCTTATCTTATAATATCAATTAGATATTTGACATAATTTTCAGATAATTCTGTCCTATATATGAAATGCTTTTTCAATGCCAAAAACACCTTTATTATATTACTGTAATTGGGCATAATATGATTTGATTTATCAAGATTGACAGTGATATTCCTCACTATTTATGCATAAGAAATAGGCTACCAGAATTTCAAAGTGACATGACTGCCTGAAACACTATAATGCTTCAAATGATGTCTGATTCGCTTCTATCAAGAGAAAACATAACACATAATTATGTCAATAATGAAAGCAAAACCAAAACTACAAATTCTGTTTCATGGCTAGTGAGCATGTGATCCTGTATAAGGCTGGTGAGTAATTCGGGGAGTAACCCTACGGATTGGGGTCAGGGGGGAGGGGCAAGTGTATCCACATGTCAGAACACGTACACGCACGTCCTGCTTTATAGAGTGTTTCTGTGTGTCTCTCCCAAGTCCGTCTCGGCCCTGTCCATTCCCGGTGATGTCTCAACCTCGAGCGCCCAAAACCAAACTTTATTTCATTTTAATGTTTTGCTCACAGAAATCTGAGAGTTGTATTCACGTTGTACTCCAAGGCTGGTATATGGGCTCCTGTCACTGTGGTTGTACTAATAAATGAAATCTTGATAAAAATTAAAAATAAAAATGAAGAAAATTATATGCATTTTACGTTACCTTGCGTATGAATCCCGGGGTATGAATGCTGTGCTGTGCCAGTCTTTCAAGGCTTATATACGCAAGTAGGGGGTTCAATTATTGCGTCCTTTTTTATGCTAGTAAGATACAAATTGTCAAAGACTACAAAATATTGACTGTGTGGTAATTGACTAAAGCTGGTGATCCACGTTGCGACAAAATTGAACCGATTTTGAACCGATTTTCAAAATATTTTCAATCTCCAAAATTGGTTCAAAATCGGTTCAAAAGCAGTTCAAAATCAGTTCACTTTTGAAAATATCGTAACGTGAATCATGTCAACCGATTTTTTTCCAACCGATTTCCAACCGACACATGTGAAACTAAATTATTCCAACCAATTTCCAACCGACGATGGTCCGACAAAATTATTAAACCTGTTTAATAATTTTGGAACGATTTTGAACCGATATGAACCGATTTTGAACCGATTTTATTATTAAGTATTTTCAGTGTTATTTCATTCATTTTTGGGAGTAATGGAACGAAAATGTTACCAAAAGATATTAAAATGATTTCTCTTTCACGTGATATATTTTTTAATGCTTTTCAACAAGTATTTTACTATTTTACTTATTATCAATCAAAAAGATTAAATAATATATATTTGTGGTCCTACTAACCATATTTAGACATACAGTATTAAAATATTTCCAAAATATTCATAATTTAGTGAACCGATTTTTTTTTCACTGTTTTCCTATTAATTTGTGGTCTAGGATGCAAGGAAATAACCAGTTTTCATCTTCACTGTGGGTCATGGGTGTAGGACCGATTCTGGACCAATTCTGGAACGATTCTAGGACCAACAGGTTAATTGCCAAACCGATTCAGGACCGACAATAAAATAATCGGTCCTAAAATTGGTTTGCTACTACTTTTTTTATCGGTTCAGGAAATGTCGCAACGTGGATCACCAGCTTTACAAGTCTGTCTGACCATGTAATTAATGATAATGAGACGAACATTCTTACAACAAGGACGATGCACTCTTCTTTTTTTACTAGTATATGGAGGGGTATGGAGATTGAGGGAATACCATGGGAGGTATGAGTGGTCCATGAGATATGAGCGGTGAGGTATGAAGGGGAGGTGGCGTGAAATGAGGGGAAATAGAGCCGACTCGGGAGCGTCCAACCGTGACGACCTGCGCGCGCATCCGCCAGCTGCTCACACCTGCGCGCGCACACACCACGTGCCCCTGCGTCATGCGCGCGCACGTCAGGTGCTCACGCGGTCTGTAGGCGCGTCAGGTGCTTGTACCTGTTCTTTTCCCTCGGTTTTCCCGGTGCTGTGCATCTAATACTGAATGTACGCTCCAAACAGGCTGGGCTATAGTGTAAAAGGCAACCACTTATCATGGGACAGGTTTCCATTTGTTGTGGCTTCCTCAGTGGCTTCCTTTAGGAAACAGTTTTTAATTCAGGTCTGAAAACCTGTCCGTGACTTTCAAATTGAACCTTCTAATAACTGTAGCTGCATGTTGGACAAAGAGTGATAGAATCGCAGAACGTATCATAACCATGCCATTAATACTTTTTGCATATAGGAGCTGCTCCGAGCAGTTCCCCTAGCTTATTATCCCATCATAACTGTATTAGCCTGACGTTGGGGGGAGGGGCTGCTGACAGGGCCCGGGCCCTTATCAGGCCGACCCCCGGGCTATCAGCGCCCCCTCCAGGGACAGATAAGAACCACCGCCAAAGCTGGCCGCCACGTGGGCGCATGCGCCAACCGTAGCCCGCTCTCCAAGCGGAGGTGGTACACTCTCCTAGCTGAGATTCTGAGGGAAATATGATAGGGGTCGGAGGAAGGAGAGGGTTTGTGGTGGTTTGGGGTCAGCAAAGTCAAGGGGCTCTTCACACGGAAATAGGGAGGTAATTTATAATGTTGCTTTGTTTTCATCATACTGTTGCATGTTTTACATAGAAACAAGCGATTTCAACCAACGTGGTCGAGGGATGTCAAAATATGGCTTTAACTATAGATTTTAATTATTGTACTTTCTAATATAACCATTTTCATCTTAGGTTTCATAGTTTAAAAGAATATTAGGGGACAAAGCATTATGTTGTCACCTATGGATTTTTGATTACGACATTTTCTAATAACCTGGTTGGGTCATATGTTTCTGTGGTAGCTATACCTTGTGTCACAAACCACCCCCGCACAAACAGCAGTGGGGCAGTGGTGTCCCAAGTTGGTGTGCATTGGTTTTATCCTATTCCTGGGTCATTTATCCAGCACAACAGAAGGGGTCAAAACTGAACAACATGTCTATGAATAAAGTGATTTACTGTGTCTACAAAATTATTTTCTTGATTATATTTGACAATTGGGGACCATGTCTTTGTATAACTATTATTTCTTCAATTTTCGACTTAGTAATTCTACAAATAATATTTAGAGAACAGCCCCTTTGTTTATAATACCAATTCAAGGAACACCTACGCCCAAACTCTATGTCAATAATAAATTGTGATTTGTACAAATACAGAGCTGCGACCACTCCCCTCCCATGCCCCTTATCACTCCTCCCTGTTCGATAACCGTCACACAATGACTAACAACCCCACAAACTGTCAGGTCCAAAGATGGCGGACACTTTCATCCCTGTTGAGGAACGCTTGGGGCTTATTTATTCTACACTCAGACTTCTCCGCTCCCTCCCTACCACGTAAGCGGGAAATCTTATCCCCTCCTGGGCCTTGTAGATTCTGTACACTGATATTGTTATTGTTCAATCCACTGCCGCGCGCGATTGGGAAACGCGACCCCACGCGACATCCGCGCGCGACGTCTGCGCGACGATAGCGGTGTCTTTGGGCGGGAAATATGAGACGTGTCGTAGGTCGATAGGGGAGTGTCCTAGGTGTCTCGGGTGTCTTGGGTGTCTTCTTTGAGACTTTTGGCGCGTTTTGTAGGTGGCTTGTGGTGTTTCCTTGGACACTTTCTGTATTAAGTCCACGTTTCAGAGGTTTTCGATGCCATCTGTGCAGTGATTGAGGGGCGGATCCGGGCGTACACCGAATGCCAGTTCGCATCGTGTGGAAAAATGAGGGTGTTAGACACCTCCAAAAAATGAATTTCCTGTCCATAAGCTCAATGCTTCAGAATATTATTAGTTTGTTTGTTTTTCGGTGTCCCTTATCATTAATTCCTAGAATAATCTAAATGTTGATATTTTTGGATAGCTGTGGCCCTCATCTATTACCTATACTAGAAAATCAGAATTAAGTTATGAGATAGGCCGGAGCTATAGGGGCGCCAGCGGCAGAGCGCTATTTGGGAAAATGTTTCCTTGTTGACCTTCTGGCCGAATATCATGAATCAACGATAGCAAAACCCAAACTTCAAGTCGAGTGGAGCGGAGCCAGTTCTTTCATTGTGTCCTCTTTTCGATTTAGTGTTCGTCAATTCATGCATGAAAAATCCTTATAGTCATGTCAAATGAAAAATGCTCTCTTTATGTTATGCGTCGTCTTTCACAAAACGATTAGATAAAAACCAGATGAGTTACTTTTCATCTTTTCACGATGGCATATTCTGCGGTTACCGAACGCAGCCCGGAAATCATACCAATATGAGGGCAGGGGATATATAACAGCCCACTTATGATATTACTGTTCAGCCTAACTAAGTTAGTGTTACAAGTCTGCGGTGACCACGCCTGATTTAACCCTTCAGGTCCGGGGCACCACGCCTGATTTAACCCTTTAGGTACTGGAGGGCCGGTAGACAAACATTGCCGACTCAGTGGGGGCTTGGGTAAACCCGCCCTGGAAGAGTCCTGCCAACGGCCTCAGCCTCTCCTATACCAACCATGAGGGTTCCATCATCTGTTATTTTTATACCTATATATCAAAGTTTCTTGATAGTAAGAGGACTAATTGTGACTTTTTATTCTATATTTGAACCTGATATTACCGATTTGGGTATTTTCAATTATATTTCCTTGACATACCCGTCAAATTTGCAGAATTGCAGAGTGGCTTCACAATCTAGTTCCAGTGATAAACAATGGAGTTCCGGTGTCTCTGATTGGTTGAATCGGGACCCTCATGGGCCGTATATACCGACCCCCGGTACCCCACTCAACCAACTAGGTGGGAGCCCATCAGTGTTCTCCGAAATAGAAATAGTCCCGTTTTTCACAGATTTTCCGACCCTTTATTTCAATTAAAACACGTATTTTATTTTCCTCAATTATACCCTTTTTCAGTTAATGCGATAGAATTACCCTTAAAATACTTTCTCTTGCAGTATTGGAAGTGTTAGGGGTTTAAGCGTATTCACATTTTGCTGTTATGTGCAATGAAAACTGCCATATTAATCATTCTAATGTGAAACTACATATATGTGGGTTTTTATTTTTCTCATTCCCGGCGGATTCTGTTGAGAACAAATACTCCACCTTTTCCATTTTCTCGTCATTATCCCATTCTTTGCGATTTTAACTGGTATGTATCATATGGACTGGAGAGTGAGGGTACCGCGTACCGACCCTGGAGCACTGCTTCCTCCACGGTTATAACGGTATATAATCAGATAATCAGCGGGGTAAGCCTGGGAGCTTTACGTGGCTTGGTTTTGTAATCCACACAATTACTTCTAACGATCTAGCAATGTCCCATATTTTTGTCGTATTCATTACAATTTAAAGAATGTTTTCTAGTCCTTTCACCGTATTAATTATTGTAATTACCCAAGCAATGCAAAAGTTATACAGACCAGCTTTAGAAATCGATTTGACAAATAAAGACATTTCTATTATTTTTAATTTGTGCTAAGCATTTCAAACTGGTAATTAATTCTTATATCTCGAATAGACCTCCTGCCAGACGCGCCGCCACCCTAATTACTTGCCCCCATCTTGAGCCTAGAAATACATCGAAGACAGTGGATCCCATTTCTCCGTACACACTAAGTGGACATCGCGCGGGTCAGTGGGCGGGTTGACATGAAGCTAACAACACACGCCCCCACCCCCTGACCACCAAATAAACACAACCAGCCACCTGACAGGAAAATGAGGGAAGGGGAAGGGGGGGTTCAGGCATCGCCCCCCCCCCCCCCCCCAGTTCTAACGTGACAGGGTCCCAGTTGGGGGGGGGGATTCTCAATATATTGTAATGAACATGTATACCAAGTGATATTTTTGAGAGAGAAAATCATTGTTTTGGAAAAACTGGGGGTTGTTTTTCACAATTAATGGTGGAGAGGCCGGGTTTTAGTTCCTGATAAACTGACTTTTTCTTTAGAATTGCTTATAAATGCTTGCATTAACCAACGGATGTCCTGGTCACAATATGCATATGATTTCAGAATGTTATGATTTGATTGAGAGCCATTATGAGAGAACTTTATTACATACAATAATCATTGACAATTCTCCTTAAAGATTTGACAGTCCCACCTTTTCAACCCAAATAGGCAATTAACAGCTACAGGGTCCGACCACAGTTGGTACCCATTTCTAGCACAAGTACCACTCTCCGGGGAAAGCCCCCCCCCCCCCCCCCCCTACCTCCCCCAGTTTTAACGTGACACGATTCACGGGCCGTTGGGGGATTAATTCTATCATTCCAGCCCCCTACCCCTCCGTCATTAATATTCCCTCTGACATCTCAACGGGGTGCGAGCTATATGGGGTATGAGGGTCCCGCCTAAAGACAACAGGGCTGGCAGCGCGCGCCGCTTAGAGCGGAAGTTAGTGGGAAAGTTAGCATTGCAGTCTGGTGTAAGGTTTCGGTTGTCTTGTGAATTTCCGTAGAGCTGAAATGAATGGATTTTTTTATATTTCAATCTGTGCACATTACATCAGTGAAGCGAAATAGCTCTAATCTCAATGTTAAATTCGACATGGTATATCTCCCGATGATATTTAAGAAGCACTATAGTTATGTAAAATAAATCAGTAAACATCACATAGATGACTCATAATGAGTAGCATTCACACTTATAGACTATCCCTAGACTGTCTGGTCTATGTTATTTCATTGTCACCATAACCTTATTTTCTCCGATGACTCTTTTAAATATAGTATATTATAACATTATACGCGTTAACCTTAAGTCCTTTTCTTTGCCTGGAAGCGAAACCTTATCTATCCAAGCAGGAATTTGGTGCCCTAGTACCTCTGAATTTCTATGCATTTCAGGGAATTTTCGGAGAAGCAACGTAGTTCGGGGTGTCAGGAAAATGACCTCAACCGTTCTTCGAAATATGAAAATAGTCATAATGAGGAAAATCATCATTCTGCCCATTTCAGTAACTAACCTTCATGACATCAACAAATCAGAATTTGAGATTTTCTTCTGCTTAACTACTAGAGCCAGAACATTTCATTTGATTTCCATAAGATTTGTTCTTGGCATACTTCCGTCGATGAAAATATATCTTAATATCCAAATAAAGAAAAAAGAAGAAATATCGTATACGATGGGGGCAATGGCAAAGTGAACGAACGGCTAATATCCACGGAATATTTGCACACTCGTCTACCCCCTGTACCCCTAACCCCAGGATCCTAAGAGCCACTCGTCCCCACTCAGCCCCTAATTCAATTAGCTCAAGAGGTCTGCCCCGCGCGTTTTTATCGCAGTGTATACAAAACAACATTTTGAAACAGCAGGGGCAGGGGTGCTGGCCACTCACACAGACACATACAGACCTCTGCTGTCTTAGGTCATTTCTGTAAATATAATGTGGTATTTCGGGAACGTTTACATATACAGAAACGTCGAAATGTTTCCGACGAACACGTTGATGTTTGATGTTTGATTGGCCATCCTCCTTGGTTTTCATTTTGGTTTGCATTGCTTTTTATTTATTTGGTGGTAGACGATACCAATTTCTTTCATTTTTCCAGATTCTCGTATTTAGTAGTACTTGTTCTCTCGTATAAATATAATTTTTAGTCAGTGTGAGTCCTTCTCTTGGGAAAGCCAAACACATTTATTTCCTATCCGTAAAATGTTATAGGTAGGCCTAAATGCCTATCAATCATTAATGTTGTGCATGCTTAAAATTTTGAATGGAAGAAGAAACTATGAGAACATTACTCACGCAGCCTCAATTCCAATTTTTCAAACTACATGTACCTCTCCGTCTCGTGGCAATTATTGTACAAAGGAAGACATTTCCCCTATTTTGAAATAGCCGCCCTTGTAAATTCAAACAAAGTGTTTGTTGATATATTTACTCCCGACCTCTATCCCTACATCTCTCCCCTTCCTCCCTTACCCCACGAGACAAGGACAACAAAGTGTGGTCGCTTCAGGACCACCCACTTACATAACACCCCCTTTGATCTCTGTGGTTACCAGTTACTACCGGTAGTTACCATGTGACCATGACAACGGGTAGGATATAATCTCCAAGCACATCCAGGGCTAGAAAACTGTTAAATTGCAGGGCTTAGTGTGTGCGCAAAGCGATCCCTTGTCAAAACTTATCTATACTAATTTGAAGTTCTTTTGTCTCATTCTATGAATTATTTGTGAGGTGATATAATTTGGTATTATTGAATAGAAGGAGGGAGCCAAAAAGAAAGAGCTGTGTAAGAGCAGGGGCGGACATAGATATTTTCAAAAGGAGGGGGCCCGAATTTTTTATTTTTCAATCTGTCTCTCTGTGACGGGAATTTTACTTTTGTAAGATATGTGTTTGGTCAAAATTATATAAGCCCCCCACCCCCTTCTTAATCAGCCACTGCGGAAATCGGGAAATTTGGGAGGATTAAACAATATTATACTTTCCCTTTTAGCTCTGCATGGAACAAGATTTTTTGGACGAGCAATAGAAGGTCATGCTGCCAACTTCTACTTGTAGATTAGAAATATACCTCTTGAAAAGGTCATGTGTGATCAACTCGAGGTCAAGTGAAGGCCGGGAGTTATGAAAAAAAAATTGAAGGCATGATATATGGAAGTTCCCCCATGACAGTCCTGTTTATCAATTATTATTATAGGATCAACTTAGAAGATACCATCGAAAGAACTATGCTATGTTTTAACTCTAAAGAGGATCGTTGTATTGTTAATTTCTCCACATCCTCACCTTAACCATCACAAACACATCACTTATCCACCAATCACCGAGCAGTATCGGATTACGCGCGGAGAGCTAACATCATCGGCAGATCGGTCTTTTTTCGCGCCATTTTCGCTCGGCGCTAAAAGTCGTCTGAAGCCGTCGACAGCTTCCGGTCTGGAGGCGGGTCGAGTTTCGTCTCTGGGGAAACACAAGAAGTGAACTGACCTTTTATCTAAAGTGCGCCAGATCTCAATTATATACATGCAAGATGGGCACGGACATGGTGGTTTGAATTACTGGATAATCTGGGAGCCATCATGATGAGAGGTTCTGGGATGAGTGAGTTGTAGTGAAACCGAAAGGTTAACAGGTTGAACAATAATCATGTCGTTTAGACTGGAGATGCGTCGAAGGCAATTGGTATGATCAATTTATGGAAGGGAGTATGAAAGTGCATAACATATTGAGAGAAAAGGGATTGAAGGGTATTAGATACAAAATGTTCTTTTACAAATGAATAAAACAAATTTGCCCCAAATATATCATGACTATCCCTACCTCTCTGTCCTTTTTGTTTGAATTACTGCATTTGCGCCTGGTTTTGAATTGTGTGTGGATGAATATAATTTAGTTTTCAATGTTTACTATTATTTTCAATTTCCTTTGTCAAAGGTGAAGCATTTATTTTAGAGGTTTGAGTTAGACTACTAATATCTGATAGGATCGTGACAATTCCTTAAAACTCTCATATAATTCCATATTATAGAAATTTCACAAAATAAAGAGAGGGGGGTCGAAATTTCAGTATTTATTAGATTACGATAAGAAGAATGATATCAATGCATGGGGTAACTCAACAAAGGCCTTTTTAGTCACCGGTACCCCGCCTACCTGAAATTCCCCACCAGCCCCACGCGAGGACCAAGCGACGGCGAACGGGACGGCCCCAGCAGAAGTAGGGTTAGATGAGTTAATATCTAATGTGCTCGAGGTCATTGAAATAAAAATCTCTGAAAAAAATTGTTATAGGCCTCCAAAACATAAATTTCCATGTCCAAGTGACATCGGATCCAAAAGAAACGAGAGATCGAAAGTGGCACAAAAGGAATGATGAAAACAAAATCTCTAGCTTTTCAGGACTATGGTAAAAGGGCTACACCCTGAGAGATTTGGGGGAGCACAGGGGAGCACAGGGGAGCACGTCCCCCTTTTTTTGGTCAAATATTAATTTCATTAATGTAAAATACATGGGGATTTTTACAGTAGGGCGCAACCCCCGCCCGCTTTTGAAAATCTCTGGATCAGCCCCTGAGTAGGCAGTACCCTGACCCCGTCCCCGCCTTCCTGACTGCCTCAGTAGTCCCAAGCCGGGGACCCAGCGACGGCAGCAGTAGTAGGGGTGAGGGAGGAGGGCGCTGCCCGCCACCCACAGCCTCCAGACCAAGCCTGGAGCCTCCAGACCAGCCCTGGAGCGGCAGGAGTGAGCAGGGAGCAGCAGGAGGAGGAGCCCGGAGGGTCTGACAGAGTCCCGCCGCCCACAGGAGGGTTGTTACCTATACCACGGGGTCTGCTACCTAGTACACGGAGGAGGCAGGAGGGATATACCTTTAATAGGACACCGTGGAGGAAGCATTGGTCCGGTGATTTAGACAAAGAGGAAAAAGTTATGACTTTACTCTTAGATTAAGAGAATACGTGTCTGTCAAGTGGGTAGCCAACCACGGGTCTGCTGCCTAGTACACGGAGGAGGGATATACCTTTAATAGGACACCGTGGAGGAAGTATTGATGTGCTGATTGGAGAGATCGTTTACTTGTTTATACATCGGAGGAATAGTTATGACTTTACTTCAGGATTAGGAGCACCCTAGCTTCTGATTCCCACGAAATGTTAGGGGGAGCTTGTCGCACTAAGGAGTTGATGTATATGACAGGTTGGATTAAGAGTACGCGTGCATAAGGATCCCATCCAAAGAAAACCCTTACGAAATATGTGAGTTTACAACATCATCAACTTAATTAGGGAGGAAGGTTTCTAGGCACATCACAATTTTCATAGGACAGAGAAGTTAAGATACTACCCCGTAGAGGACTGCATGGATGTGAGAATTGAGCCTCGTATTCTTCAAAATTACCCTCCGGAGAAAAGGAGTTGAAAGGGTAACCACACAAGGACGCGCGAGGCATCATATATTTTAAAGCAAAGCTACTCATAAAGGATTATACCCCTTTAATGAAAAAGAGCAGTGAAATCATAAAATGAATTGAAATTATGATATTATAGATACCCTAGATAAGGAAACCAAATAGAGCGAATTAAACGGACAACACAGGGTCCAAACAACACAAAAAATAAGCAAATATCACCCCCAAAAAACAATTCAAGAAAAATAGTGATAAAAAAACTACATTCTTTTATATATATCTTTTTCAAAACTGCGCCATGGAGGACGTTCATGGGTACTCGCGGAGCTCGTACAGTCACGGCGGGTATGTGACGGGGGCTGGGGGCGGGCTGCTGGACCACCGACACCACCCCCAGCTTACTGGAGGGGGAATCAACCCTGGAGGAGGACTAAACAACGGAGGGTTAAACCCTGGAGGATTAAACCCTGGAGGGTTAAACCCTGGAGGATTAAACCCTGGAGGGTTAACGTCAGGGGGGTTAACGCCTGGAGGAGTAGGGGTGGGGCAGCAGAACGTCTCCAGCGTCAACCACCACTCCATAGATCTCATACTGGGACACGGGAGGAGCGGACACAAGGAGCACAGCGTGGAGAAAGGTAAGGAGGGATGCACAGGGGGGGAAACGGGGATTTTTCTTAATTGTTATTTTTTCTATATTGAACTCAGGATAAATGCATAGTACAGACCAAGGGACTCATACAACAATTGGTATTGGCTTAGTTTGCAAATATACCCATCGAGGGCTTTAGCCCAAGACATCGGTGTGTGAAAACTGGGGATTTAAGAATTGCTTAGCGCGCCCACAGTCTGTCCTTGATTGAGTCTATATCAAATACACTAATATTGACCAATACAGACCCAAACACTTAACAGAACGTTGCTGCAACATTATAATAACGTCTCATGCTTAGCTGGGTCCTAGGCAATACAGCTCCAATCATGAATTCACCTACATGCTTTTAAGAGGGCGGGTGATAGTGAAGGTATATACAGTGGCGGATCCTGGTGGGGGGGGGGGCATATACCTTTGAAATACCAATTCCCACTGCCTTACACTCCGAATTAAATCATATAGGAGAGGTTAACTGATGCAATCCATTTCTGCAAGTACATCAGTCATATCCACTAAACACGTAACACAACAAGCGGTTTAATCTCAAAGCCAAAACAGTGGCGGATTTTTGGGGATGAAAGGGGCGCGTGCACCCCCCCCCCCCCCTTTTTTTTTTTTTGGCCGAATCTTGATTTTTAATGCAAAATTCAACAGTAATCTGTAAAATCAGGCGCCCAGCCCACTTTTGAAAATCTCTGGATCCGACCATGATCAAACAGTAGCGGGGAAGCAGGGGGGCGCAGGGGCGTCCCCTCTTTTGGGGCAAATATTAATTTTATTAATGTAAAATTCTAGACCCTAGAGGCTGTTTTGGTAGGTGACGTGTGGGAAGTGGCCCCAGTGCAGCGAGCCCAAGGCCCGGTACCCTCGCTCAACCACGTACGTGGAAACCCATCAGTGTTCGCCAATATGAAAATTACCCCTTTCACGGATTTTTGGACTCTAAAAGACCCCTTTTTTCATTAAAACGCAAATTTGTGGGGCCTCAAAAATACCCCTTTTTTCAATAAACGTGAAATATTTGCCCCCTGTATATAGAGCATAAGAAATATAAGGGATATTATTCTGTAATGTGGACTGAATGCTGCTAAGTTATGAAGTAAACCACATGCATAGGAGAAAAAACACCCCTTTTTTCTCATTGCGCGATTTGTATGGAGAAAAAATACCCCCTATTTTCAATTTTCACGAATTTTATGTGAAAATATATCCCAATCCTTTTCCTTAAAAATCCCCCTTTCTCCGCGATTTTTAGAACGCTGATGCGTATCCAGTTGACCAAAGAGTGGAGGTACTGGGGCCCAAGGAGTGCACCACTTTCCCGTTAATTTAGTACTGCCGTCATCACCTTACCATGAAACCAGAATCTCGGGGCTAGGACATTCTCTGAGAATCCGGATTGGGTGCAACCCCAGTGCAAAATGGGCTTCAATCAATTTACCTGGAAACCCCTCATTTTTACTGGGAACCCCCTCTGATTTAACTGCTTGCCACATCCACACCCCCGGTGGAAAGGAGGGTTGGTATTCATGTCTAATAATAAGTTGGCTTGTAAGTGGTCCTCGCCACACATGCACATGGGTAAGTAATGTTGATGGTTGACATAATATGTATTTATATAAGAAGGGCGACAAACAAACAATAAAGAGACAAATTTCCATATTCTTATATTGCTAATTTTCCTGAAAAAAAGCACTACAGTGGTTTGTTTGCGCAAACATATCTAGAGTGGTATAGTACTATTTTGGATTGGTAATGGATTTATCTGCATGAAAATGAATTTAATTATCTGTTTGCTTAGCCTGGACAAATTGAATTTATTTCCCTGACCAAGGCCGAGGAGTGGGTCCAAAATTTCGTAAAAAGTGGTGAAAGAGATTTTTGAAGTTGGAGTCCCTAACTGCTAATCACGACCCCCTGAACTTCCGACACGCAAATTCGCGTCTAGCTACTGGTATCATATTCCACAGACGATAGGATAGTAGATCCAAAACTGGAAAATGTATGAACAATAGCGTATGCCAATGCAAAATACGATAAGATTTTATGGATAATCGAGTCAGGCGACCCCTATCCTAATCTGGCCTTTTTCTATTCTGGGGAGACGAAGTTGCAGCAAGGCTATATAGTTGTAATAAAATATGCTATTCTCTCTATATTGTTATAATATTAGGAGAGTAAAGATCGATCTAGTAAAGCTAAGGGAGGGGTTAATTTCTCCGAAACCCCACATAGTCGTACTGTCTCTCCATAATTATAGCGATTAGATGGATAAGGAAATGGTAATCTGCTATAGAAGAGAGATTGTCTTACCTCCAACTCCAACCCACCTAAACCTTATTTTTGTGTCTGAACGACCAAATTGTCCATAATTGCCTAAAAGAGTTTAGAATGTTGAATGGCGCTGAATTTCCCACCACCAGCCCGCGCGGGATCCCCTCAGTAGTCAACGCGGATTTACGGATTAAGACCCCCTTTGTTGATATAAGGGTTGGGGTACGGCTTTGCCAGTGGGTCATTCTTTATAGAGCAATTTGCCAAAACTTTAAAAAATGGAAAAAAGAAAAGAAAAGGGGGGTTTGGGGGCACAGCCCCCGATCTATAATGCATTTGGTTAATTAAATATTCAAACAAACTAAAAGAAAAGGATATTTCATTGTCAATAAGTCACTTTCTAAAAGTATTAAACCACTGCACAAACACTGACCGTCGAGGCCCCGACCCCTTCTAATCCTCGATTGTTGTGATAGGTTGACTAGTGGATGGCAGCCCCCCGCGCCCTCTTCCGACCGACCATTTTACAAATCTGTCATTTGCCTTCATGCACCTTCATGGTCAATGTTTATATTTCACATCAGTCTGATTTAATTTCTAGTCGACCTGGTTCACAAGTGACCCATGCAAAGTAGGCGCTGGTTTAGGGGTAGCTAGTTCTAGGGGGTCTTGACCTCAAAGCTCCATGGGGTCTGCGCCTCACCAACTCACATAATTCATGTACAAATAATAATTTGTGGATCCAGCTTTTTAAAAGGGGGAAGAACGTGTGTAAAAAGTAATTTTTCGATACTGGCTTCAGGTAAACCTTTTACAACACAAAGGCACATTTACTTAAAGAGAGGAGCCAGTGAAAATAAATGTTCATGCTGACGTTGTACGCCTACATATATTGTAGTTGGCGTACTTGAATTGAAAAACGGGGGTAACCCCCCCCCCCCCCCCCCGGAGTATTCCCCCTTACGATCCCACTAGCGGATTCGGGTGCGGGAACGCGCGACCCCTCTTTTTTGAACCAAATCTTTTTTAATGAAAAGATTCTAGAGAAAAAGGGGGAAGATTCCGCCCCCCACCCTTTGTTTTTTGCGAAAGCTCGCCCCCGTCCTTTCAAAAACTGGATTTTATTATGAAAAAAAAGGTAACATTTTGAGCTTTTGTCCGCTATTGCAAAATGGAAGATTTTGAACAGATTGCTTTTCCGAAAGCTAGTGACTCTAGTGCTTTTCTGAATTGTGCATCTAACTCTGGGTCAGAAATTGATGAATTTCTACCTGTTTGTCAATTTCGAGTCACGGAATATGAGGTGTATATTGATAATATTTTACTGGTAGCTAATAGCTAAGTATATATTCTTGTGCATATTTCGAAAAGATATATCGGTCGTACCGCGCGCCTTCAGAATTGACCTGAAATAGATAATTACATGGGAAAGAGGTAAAAACTCAGATACTACATACAATTTCCATACTTGTTTCTCCTTAATTTCAATTCTGCCAAAGGTTCATTTTCTATTCGGTAATTATTAGCAGATTAAGTTACTGTAGCTATCATTTGACAGTTCCGTTTGGGTGAAATTCCCGCAAGGGCGAAAAGAGGCGTGATGAGCGTCAGAGCCAGAATGAACTAAATAAATCTATGTAAACATAGAAATGGAAAAATCCATATACCTCCGCTTTAATTTCCGTCCATTCTCTATCTCAATTTCAGCGCACTCGGACGACTCGGGCCTGTCGAGTCAGTGCGGCGCGCCGGACCTGCCGGCCCCGTCCCCGGCCAGCAGCCCGCCGGGCTCCCCTCTAGGGGACGCCGGCGGGGAGGAGGACGTCAAACCCGGTCTCCTGCTCCCCCGGCACCCCGGCCTCTACCTCCCGGCCACCCACCCCGGGCCGCTCCGGGAGGAGGGGCGGGGGCGGGGGCGGGATTCCCCGGCCGCCTCCCCGGCGCGCTCCCCCGGCCCGACGGCCACCTCCTCCCCGGGCTCCCCGCCCCTCCCCCCGGCCGCCGACCCCGACTCTCCCGGGTCGCGCGACGACAACCCCGCCGAGGGTAGCGCCGGGGGCGGGGAGGGTGGTAACGGCGGCGGCAGCGCCCTGGAGGACGGGAAGCGGAAGAAGCGGCGGAACCGGACGACATTCACGTCGTACCAGCTGGAGGAGATGGAGCGCGTCTTTCAGAAGACGCACTACCCCGACGTGTACGCCCGCGAACAGCTGGCCCTCAGGTGTAGCCTCACCGAGGCGCGCGTCCAGGTGAGTGGACGGGTTTTTAGGGGGTGTTTAGTTTTTTTGGTGGGTTTAGGTTCGCTTGTTTGTGTTGTGTTTTTGTCTGTTTGTTTATAAGCAGGTTGCCTACTGAAATTTCATAACTTGCGCGACGCAGTGGATCAAGGAATGATTAAAAAGGGATGGTGGGTAAATCTCGGCTCCCAAAAATGTAGGCGCTTCCTCCCCTAAATCCGCCTCTGAGCGGCAAGCAACTATTGGAAGGTAATGACGCGACATGGTGCGCCGCATCAAGTTAAGTCCGCAGCGGACGCGACGCGACGCGATTATCGTTTTGGATTTAATGAAACGCTAAAGCCGACCCGCGTGCGACGTGAGCTATATACGATCAAGGTCACGCGATGCGATTTTTGCCAGCTTGTTTCAGTTAAACAATAAAGCTAAACGTCTATGCCACTGTCGCGGATGTCGCACAGCAAAAATAGAGACACATCCTATATGTTTCGCTTCGCTCGGAGGCGGTGCAGATAGAATAGTACATTTCAATCGATTCTATAAAAGTCGCACGCTCGCGTTCTCCATGCGCAAGTTGAGTGAGGTCCGTCTCGTCGGGGATGAACTTAGCTGGTCGCGCGGCCCCAGTCCCGCTCCGCCCTGACTTTTGGAAATAAAGCCCACGCACGACCACGGGGGACCCGACCATGAATTAGTACTTCACATGTTTATGTCTTTTGAGATAGAGTGACAGCTGTCGCGACAGGTACAATTTTGAAATCATTTGTCGCGCCCCTTGCCTTAGTTAAACCAACGCGCGCGTCGCATATTGATGATGATACCAATCCAATCGCACGATTTCGGATTTTGACTTTCGGGTTTGTCGCTTCGCGCTGCCCAAGTTCACGGTCTTTGATGATGGTAGGAATGAGTGGAGCACTTTGGATTTTTTGTGTCTTCCATTGAATAGTATTGGTTTAAAAAAAGTTGCGCGTGAACCATTAATTAATATGTGATTACAAACACGTTGCGACCAAAACAATTCTTTTTATCGCACTGTTCTCCTTCTTATACCATCTTATACTTGTTCGACGTTATACCGGAATATTTTTTTCCATATTTATTCACTAATAGGACACTTGTAGTTACATCAGAACTTTCTGTTCTCCTCCCCCCCCCCCCCCCCCCCCCCAAAAAAAAAAAAAAAAAACACTCACATTTATTGTAGTCCATTCGTCTGATTAAATACAGGTTCAGGTCTGTCATGGCTTTCTTTATGATTTGCGTGAGGTTCTCTGCGTGGCTAATTATATATACGGGAATTCCCATTCTCACTATAATTATATCAGTTTTCTTTTACAATGTATTCTAGAAGCACAGGGCACAGGGCAAGTGAGGGACGTGGGGCCTTTTTGAGCTTCATCTTAGAGAAATGAGGATGGATTTCTTTTGCCAAATTTAGTTGTTTTTTTTTAAATGTAAAATTCTAGCCCGCGGATGGGGCGACTCAAATCCTATATTAGCCCCCCCCCCCCCCCCCTCATTTTTCCTGCTAATGGGTGTAAAATGTTTCTGTTTTTACCAGGGGCGTGTAATATACGATATCAAAATTACTGACCGCCCATCAATATTGACTTATATATATCCAAATGGTAAGATTTAATGTTCGATTGGTCATAGAGGTGACCAACATTTTATGGCTATCCCATCACCTAAGATCACATAGTTTAGGGCTAACGCAGGGTCACACGATGACTTCAAATGGTGTCTGGAACCTTCTCAGATTGGCAAAGCCTCAGGTCAAATAATTTAACCTAAAACTAGTCAACAATGTAAACTCGCTTAAATTGAACTGCAACGCTCCAGATTAAGTTTGAACCCTTTCAGATTTTATGGAACCTCCTGCAACCAGATTTGCTGAGAACCCCGCCATATCCTGTAGAATGGTGTATTATTTTCAGGGCCAGGATGCTCCCTCAGACCCAACACCTGCCTCACTGGTCAGTTTCTCCGACCTGGTTGTGGTCAACATGTGGTCAGCAGCAGTTTGTGTAGGGGTGGGGTGAAGGGGGTGAGGGGGCTGATAAGGGCCGACGGTCAACATACCTACTGGAGGAGGGGCAGTTGCCCGGGGGCGGGAACAGCTCATTATAGAGACCTTGGGATCAGAAGGGAAAGGGTCGGGGAAAGGGGTACTTGGCGTTAAAATGGCAAGGCAAAGTCTACCACCAAAATGTGACCAAAATTTGAAAAAGAAGAAAAGAAAACAGAACTGTGACAGGGCTGGATGTCAATTCATCTACACATGTTATCGATTCGGGTCTATTGGGAGAGTTGTTGATATTTTACTTCCGGATGGACACGTATTATATGCAAATTATGAAACCTCTAGAATAATTGTCCTCAACCTAATGATAGAATGCCTAAGGGGTTGTAGCTTCGCATTTGTGTTTTTCTACAATGCCAGTGAATTGGGCCTCAAGGATCTCTCAAACCAAGGCAGAGATCCAGGGGACCCCCCCCCCCCCCCCCTTTTTTTTTTTTTGCCAAAGAAAAAAAACGTTCAGCGCATGCGCGCAAATGCAGACCCCCCTTTTTTTTCCAAATCCTGTATCCGCCTCTGATACTCAACTCATCCAGCTCTTGTCGTCATAAAAATCACCTCATGTGTACGCCGCTTAACCTGTATGCAACATGATTATATTCGTGCATTTTGACAGGGAGTGCCCTCCCGCCTTATTTCCCACGCCTACCATTTCCTATACCTCATCAGACTGGCCAGACGGCTGACTCAGAAGCCCATGTCATGAGGGGAAGGAAACGTCCGCAAAATGCGGCTATAATCAAGGAGGTGGTGATTTGATGCCTAATTTGTCACGTCTAATCATCATGGATAAACCAATAAGTTAAGGATTTACGGCGGTCTTGATAGATTGGGTCTGGGGAGATTCAGAAAAGGGGGTATGGGAAATGGGCCTTTCATGTGCTCTAAATTGTATAAATGAGTGTTTATTTTGTATTTATCATTGCCTAGTTTGTTTGTTTTTAATTTACTATCTTTTTAAGTACAGAGGCAATCGTACAGTTCGTTTAGTGATGATTGGGGGGGGGGCATCTTTTTTTAAAAGCATTTTTATTATGTGTTTTTATAGTCAATGCAGTTCTTGCAGACACTCAAGTGAATACACATACATTATGTCTTGTCATACTATACTGTTCTTGATACTAATAGTATATACCTGTAGGTGATACCATAATTTATTATACCTTAGTTTGGTACACGTTTAGTAGTTAACAGTTTAATGCATGAATTATCATGCTCGTGTGATAACCTGCCTTTTATCACACGGGAGTGTGATACAAGAAAGTAGTTCGAGTGGGAAACCGCGTAGGAATATAAACCGCACAACGCGTAAACCTCCGCGAAAATAGTCCGTGATAATCTGTTATTTCACGCATGTTATACCTCAAAATATGCGAGATTTTCTATTTGTATGCGTATATCTACGCAATTAACGCATGAAATACGCATAAGAAATAGTAAAACGCATAATAATAGTTACGTTACGCCGGGGGCGATAATGGGGGAGTTTCGGCGACGGACTTTTGGCGACGGACTTTCGGCGACGGAGTTTTTCCGGGGGCTAAGGTATAATAAATCCATAACCAACCTCGAAGGGGATACTCGGGGGGTCACCAACCCTCGGGGGGACCCTGATATCAGCCTTCGTGCGGCCCTCCGGGCCCTGCACTCAGGCTGATATCAGGGTCCCCCCTCGGGTTGGTAACCCCCCTCGTATCCCCTTCTCGGTTGGTTATATGTATGTACAATAGTTGATCCAATGGGTTACGTATATTACGATGTATGAAGACGAGAATAGAGTATTGAGAATTGGTCGTTCGTAGATAATCGCTCTTTCTCAATGTATATCTTACTACTCAAAATACCACCCATAACGAAAGCCGTCCAAATGGTGTTTTGGGACTATACACCCTCTCAATATATCAATATCAATGTTAATATATATAAGTCCATTTCAACCATAGTCTGTTTTCTGGCTTTCCTATATTGCATTCTGTTATTTACTTCTATTTCATTTGGAGACTTCGTAACCACAGAGTGAGTCCTTTTTAAAAATTCTTCAGGGTTTGGTTTTGTTAACTCAAGATTTCCCAGTTCTGGATTCCTAGCCATTCTGGTCAACTTTTTCAGCCGCAATTTAACCACTTCAAACCATGTCACAAAACGACCAACTTCAACAAACCGACAGAACCTCTGCAAACCATAGACATTCACATGGGAGAACTTTTTCCACAACCAGCTCCAATACTGTAAAAGAACCTCAGCCTTAGATTAGTCATCTGGTACTCGAGGCTATTTACTTAAAGGCGATTTGTAAACATTGACACAGTCACCAAAGTAACCTCTCGGGATTCCTGAGCGCACTTGAGCCCCAAGTCAAAAGTGACAGCTTCGTCTCACGTTCGTCGCGCTGTCAACAACTGAGTTTCAGACCTCCTCACTTCTTGTTAAACTTTGAAGATGGTCTCAGAAAACACTTTATTTTCGCTGCATACCTTTACTTCGGAGCCCTCATCACTGGAGGGATCAGCGGATTCTGTTTCTTAGGTTGGTGGGATTCTGTTCCCGCCAGGAACAAGCGCGCTTCCGGTTTGAAGCCTCGCTTTGAATGAGTATTCTTCTAGCAGAACTTTTTATTTCACTTTCAAGGCAAAATGGGAATAATTAGATTATGCTTGTATCACTTAATTCTGATGGAAGTTATGATAGGATACACTCATATTGATAATGTCCTGAGGAAGGATTTCTGCTTGATTTAGACATTGAAATCAAAGACATGCATACTAGAAATCAAATGAAAAAAACAAGATATAAGGGGGCATAACCAAGTTTCATAAAGGCCCCAGTTGCGGATCCAGGGGGGGGCAACATTTTTCCCCTTTTTCTATGAAAAACTCAGCCAAAAAACAATTACGGGAAAAAAAATCCAATAGCGCCCCCCCCCCCCCCCCCCCCCCCTCCCTTTTTTTTTCAAAAGCCACGATCCGCCAGTGTATGTTTTTGAACAACATGTAAAAATATTCCTTACACTGGAAGGTAGCTCTTAACTATTAGAATGGCCTTTAAATTATGTAAGACATAGGCCAAGAGGTTCATTTTCAACTTGACTAAAACAAAAAGAAAGGAAAGTGGTTAGGGAGGTTTCATTAGAGAGAAGGATGTTTGACAACATACTTCTAGTAAATTTTTGTCGGTAGGCCTATATGCCAGGATTTCGACTTCTGAGATCTTACTTTCAGGTATTGACCATGCAAAGATTTCTTAGGTTTGCTCTGAGCTCCCTTGGCTTGACGTACATAGGCAGTGGCATCTCTGCTAGGAGAACGTCTTTGGTCTGTAGGTCCCGTATGTGGTAGGCTACCTCTGCTGGGAGAGTGTTTTCGGCCTGCAGGTCCCGTATGTGCATGGGCTGTGTCTTGTTAGCGCGTCCCGTCAGCTGGGCTTCGTTTGCTCCCTCCGGTCGGGGCTTACAAAATAACAAGACGTGCAAATTTGAGTAAACGAGGTAAAGAGACCGCACCATTCGTCGTCGCTTTTTCGTCTGCCTTCTCCCGCCGGCGCCAGTTCGTCTGTCCGCCGCCAGGGTTTGATGTGCCAATTACGCACCGCACGTTGATTGACGTCAAAGCGAGAAAACGCGAGAAAACCTCCACCCCCGACCGGCTGAAACATGCTTCCTAGGGGTTATAACGAAGCTCTTTAGTTCTGCATTACACGCTCCATAAGCGGAGCGACACGGGGGTGATTGGACATCAAATAGTGCCGCTTGTAAATAGTCCCGGCGCGAACGGACGCTCGCCGCTGTCGGCGCAAATGGATGGGGTGGAAATATTTGGTCTAGTTCAGCGGGGCTCCGCCAGATGGGGTGTTAGATAGCGGGGAGGGGCAGGGAGGGCTGCCTGTCACTCTGAGATGGGGGAGGAGGGACCTCTCATCTATTAGGACAAGATAACACCAAAGAACAGCCAACAGGTGAAATGGGTCCTCTTTCGCCGCCAAGCGTCTATCTACTTCCCCTTATCTTATTCTTGTCTCCCCCTTCTTCTTCAACATCTTCGTCTTGCCCTTGTTATTCTTGCCCTTTCCAAACGTCTCTTTTCTATGTTGCCACTTGTAATTGTTCCTCCTCCTATGAATCTTCTGAAACATCGTTAGGCCTGCTTCAAATATTATGGGCCCACCAATTTTTTCTCCCGAGATATTTCTGTTCGACATCTCAAAACTAAAGCGTAATTATTATTCGCTATAGGGTATTAAATCTTCCTTGTTCTAATTCTAAATATTTTTCTTTCATAATAGTGCTTTTCTCCGCATACCCTTTTCATCTCCCTTTATGTCTTCGATCGTCACCTTTTTTGCCTTTGCAAGCAGTAATTTCTTACCCTCCACAGGCCTGTGACATGTCAGTTTTTCATTACACAATTGGAGACATGTCGTATTTTTGTATCTCCAATACTCCTCTAACAGTTCCCCTATACACTCCTCACAGTAACAAGAGAGAAACAGTGAAAAAGAACCAGTAAAACCACCCCATCCTTTCCCTCCTCTCTAACCTACTCAAACCGTACCTGATATCGATAACTTACATGATAAGCCACCCCCTACTTCCTCCACACATACGCCCAGTTCCCCCTGAACCACCGACAGGCCAGTGGCAGGGCGTGGATCTAATTCAATATGCAAGAGAAATAAACCGTGTCAACAAGTTAACCAGCAATAATTGGATAATCCCGCGTCTGGAGCCTTATCTGTCGCCCGCCGCCGGCCGGGGCTCAAATAAATGGGGGCACATTGTGAGAGGGAGGGCTTGAGAGCTGCTAGGAGCTGCTCGGAGCTGCTCAGCTTAGGACGGCTGTAGGAAGGGGAGATGGGATGGAAAGGTGAAATATCATGTAAGGGACATAATAAAAGCTATAGAAGTTCTTTACTGCTTTTAGAATTTATCTTCCTATATAGCTGATAAATAATTAGTATTTTGAATTGTTGTTATTGTTTGTTATTATGACAATTGCTCAAATAAATGGGGTCATATTGTGGTAGGGAGTTCGGAGTGGCTCAACTTGGGAAGGGATTACAGGAGGTCAGGGAGTTGGAAAGGGGATATAGGTGACTGCTTGGCCGAAAGAATTGACATGGTAAATTAAGATTTACATATTCTTTACTAAGCTTGGAATTGTCATTATGGGCTCATGTTTTCACATAATGCTTTACACAATAGTTTCTATCAATAACGCAATGTGTCTATCATTTGTATTATTCTTACTGTTATAATGTTGAAAGTTTACTTTATGCAGTTATAACTTTGAAATTAATCGAATTGGCCCTTAAACGGTCATGGTTAATGTGGCTTAAAACTACATGGCTTTGAAAGTGGCTTCGAAAGTAGCTTCCGCTAAATGCCTCGTCACACTTTGCGAGTAAGTGGCTGTTTTTCCTTGTGTTTTTGTCATATTGGGCACATCATTTGATCTCAAGCTGGTTGGTCAGTCGCCCCTTTTGAAAACCTTGTACTCGCGATCCCCAATTGAGATTACCTGCTGTCACAGCAAATTATTGAAAATCAGGTAGGGGCCGGGGTTGGACGTCCTCGTCCCATCGGCATTAGCATGAGTATCATTCAAGCAATGAGTGCATATGCCTTTTTTCTTTGTAGTTTGTGCAGTGAACTCTGCCATAAACGCCTTGATCCCAAGTCTTCTAGCCTGGGTCCATAGGAACCCATATCCGAACTTAGTTCAGACCTATACTCCTGGCATGGAGCCACACAATTAATAAAAATAGGTCTATAGTGAGACTATTTAATTCGACATAGGAAGGTAAAGGATGCAGATAGGCCCCAGAAGAAGAGGATATAAAATTAGACCAGTGGCTGATTTAGGGGTGGGAGAGCAGGGCGCCCCAAATATCTTTTTCCGATGAAAATTCTCAGACCCAGAGGGTCCGGCGGAAAGATTTACAATTGGGCGTCCCCCTTTGAAAATCTCTGCATCCGCTCCTGTATAAAACAAGTTTCAGATGTGTTCCGTGATTACTTATCCTCAGACCAACGGAGCAGTTATAAGATAAGTGGCTTCATTGACCGGAGCTGAGACCACAATAAACAGTCAGCAGTGGTTTACTCAGTAGTGGGGTTAGGGTGGGGCGGTCCACTTGATCCCATCCAAGTGGCTTCATTGGCGGTAATTCAGGGGTAACCAAGACCTAGTTAGGCCACTTATAGGAAGTAAGGATCCCTGATCGTAGGGGATGGCTGTAGGCGGCCAGTTACATGAAAGAGTTTTAGCGGAACTAAACAGTGCTTTAATTTTACAGCAGTTTGTAAATATTTTTTCTAATGCCCATAATTATCAACTTTAGAAATAATATTCATAGGAAGATTATATAACCTTTGGATACTGCCGCTGTTTCTGGATGCAGGTACCTATTAGCAGCTAAGGAAAAATCGATTTCATAGATCTAATCTGAATTTGTTTATGGAAATTCCGGATTATACGTGAACATGCACATCAAATTCAAATTTAGGGAAGAAAGAAATTAATGAGCATCAGTAGACTAGCATCATTCAGCAGTCATTATCCATGAATAAACTATCATTAGTCATCATTTTGACATTCTACTGTATAGTGGAAGGATATTAACAGTTTTATTAAAAGTTGTGGCTCAGGAGAAGATTAGAAATGCCAATATTACACATGATGCCAGTTTTCTTTAACCGTTTGACTCAGAGCCTTTAAGGAATCCATCAACGATCCTATACCTCAATAGACCCCTTTCATGGCTCAAGTCATGGGAGAAAACTTCCAAGATGGGGTCTCCTCTGAGCGTCACGTGATCCTTCCGTGTTCACGTCACTTCCGGCGGTGTACGCATGTCGTGTTTACGGTCCTTAGGTTGCACGCGTTTTACCTAATCAAATTATGGCCATGTGCAGGGTGGTATGGAGGCTACGGTGGCCCAGAAGTAGAAAGGACCTCTACGGTTTCCATGCTTGTATACGGGATTCATTCATTCATATGATGCAAGGTCACTTAAACAGTATGTCTCAGGCCTTTAAGGAACCACCAACGATACTATACCTCAATAGGGCCCTTTCATGGCTAGCTCAAGAGACATGAAAATAAAGTAGAAAGGTCGTCTCTTATTGGGGGTGTTGAGTGCTTGTATAATGGGTACTTTTAGATTCATTCTTGATTTAGTATGTTCAGCTTGTGTTTGCCTAAAGTATCTTATCCTTTGATATCTTCCTTGTGTAATATGTAACAGCTGCTATAACAAAATAGCATAAAGACACACAATTGCTGAGCAATACCTGTAAAAAGAACCCAGACATTAAAAGAATGATGTGATGAAATAATAACAAAATGCATTTATAATGCAATGTCACGACTTTGTTAAAACAGCAATTATTCAAAATAAAGAATTGTCCAGAGGGAAAGGTAACCGCTTACCTAAGAGGGGAAACGTAGGAGGTCTTCTATCTACAGATATACATTACTCACATATATACATTATCTACATTATCTCCAGATATACATTATAACTAAAACTATGAAAGACTTCCAATCACATAAGCTTATGGGCCACCGTAGACAGCCAAGAAAACCCCCACGGCGGAACTCCTGCTGGTTCCTGGGGGCATGTGGCCAGCAGTCGTCGGCTGCAGGGGTGAAGACGGCCATTGTAAGAGCAAACACAAGCTGTGACCCCCGAGGTAAACCCATCCCTCCCCCCACACGTTTGTTGACAACTTCCCTGATCCTTGGCCCAGCCATAACAGACTCATATTCTTCCAACTTAATATTCATTTACCGGTAACTAAAACAAGTTTAATTTTATCAAAATGAGTAAATTGTACATTTATAATGTCAGCTTTAAACCCAAACAGTGTATGTTTGCTGTGGTTAAGGTTTTAAAGTGATTTAAGTAGTGGGAAGAAAATGGCGGGAAAGAGCAGACGACATTTTGCTTAAACAAAACATTGCTCACATCGTCGTGTGTGGCGCCTGGCACGAGAGGACGCACGTGGTCTGCACGTCGGGTGGGGGTTGGGGGGGGGGGGGGGTCCTCGAAATGAGGAATGTACAAATCAAACTCTGCTAGAGTGTTTAGATTCCGATGTGTTGACTGCAAAGACACAAAGCATGCTGTTTATAGAACATATGAGTAATATTCTGTAATGTCCTTCTCCACTGCTACATTATACAAATACCATTTGTCGATGTAATCTTAATCAAATTATCATCATAGATCACGCGATAACTTGGTGATAAGGTGAAATTGCCTTAATGCTTTTAATGTTGTCCCAAATTGTAGTTATTGCCTTTACAAATTTTAGACTTCGTTTTTCATAAATTTGAGGGATATTTATTTCTTTTGACATGTAAGGCATAAACACCAAGCAAAGATTTGTAAATTTAAACCATCCTGTTGTTCTTTTTCCGACATCTTTTCCCATAAATTCACATTTTCAAACACCCGGAAGCCAAGAAGCCTTCCGACGCATGCGCTGTTCGCCTGCAGAGGTGTATACACACGTGTGCCGCCAGGTTTCGCTGGTAGCGGCGTTCTGGGCGACCAGCGGATCCTCTGTTTATAAGGACTCCATTAAAGAAGGCTAACAGAAAAGCGCCGACTGTTGTTATACTAGCCGCACAAATGGGTGGGCTGAGGGGGCAGGGATGTAAACAGGGGTGGGCTCAGGAGTAAATAAATGCGGCCCAATAACACTCCAAACCCAGCTATATGTTCGCCATGCGTCTGGGTCTGCACCATTAATTTAACAGCGTGAAGACATTATTTTCTTAAATTAAATGAAGATTTTCTTATATAAATAGTCATGGGGGGGATCCAGGGGGGTCCAGTGGGTCTTGATCCCCAATCTCCCTTTTTTTTTTTGCGTGTGCGCGAATGCATGCTGTTTTGGTACATATAGCTTACATGTCGAACCTACCCACCTTTTTTCCCGAAATCCTGTATCTGCCCCTGAAAAGGCCTTGGAGAAATGCATCTTTGTCAATGAAAAACATGGATACGCCAATAGATATTGACAGTCCATTGATTTTAATGGCCAACCCATAGAATTGCATGGCACGATCCATTTCTATTTTTAGAAAATTGACCCGCCACGTTTTAGTATCCCAATCAAGAGCCTCACAAATGCAGTTCCTCACAGGGGTACTTTTTCCATACCAGATAATGGAAGAAAAAGCCTACTTTTCTCGCACATAGAATTCATTCTCCCGCAAAGTGAACATAAACACTGGGAGAGGAAAGAACGGCGGATCCATGACTGTTCAAATAACCAAAGCTGTTTTTGTATACACTCCAAAAATAAATAGGACCACACTGCCCACAGTCTTCCCCATTTTCTATTGAATTAGTGTGCAGTGTTCTCTTTGAAGGCATCTATTGGATTAACTACCTTAACTGTTGGTTTCATTGTGATAATAAGTTTGGCTATACTTGTTGTAGCACGCTTCATTATTCAACCAGTTCGATACTTTACAGTGAGTAGTATATGAAGTGTACTTTGAAGCAGGCACTTTGGATTCCTTATTTGTGTGACAAGAACAATACAGATAGGCAAAGTGACATGCTGTGCAGGTTCATTGGAATAGTGTATAGCACTGCTACATTTCCAGAACTTATATCCGAGCTACATTTACAGAAATTATATCCGAGCAAAGTCAAATCTTAACAGCCTGTTAGAGGTTATAAATCCCTTACAAATATGTTCAGGGATGGTTTTAAGGGAGGCAGGGGGGTGCACCCTATTTTTGGCCAAATGAAGTTTACATGCAAAATTGGCTCCCCGAGAAGGGTCGCCATGACCCAGTTAAATATAGACGCCATACCTCCCCTGTCCCTTTTTCTAAAGATTCTGAATCGATCCCTCCAATTTATGACAAAATCAAATCTCACAAGGTCAGAAAAGAGCCATATGTTGCAGTCACCTAAACTATACTTTCTCTTTCACGAAATAATTTTACGTAGGTTATAGTAGATCTACTTTCATTAAGGATTTTGGTACCTCCAGATTCGTTTTTCAGACAATAATTATAACCAGACATTAGATTTAAGTGAATGGTTAACTATGAAACATTGAAGATGCTAACACTAAGTAGGAGATTGAACATGTGTATGTTGCCTTCATGTATTCAACCCTTAATTCTTTTTGTTGCTTTAGTGGATATCTATTTTCGTGGGTTCTACTCCTATAAAATCACATTTCCCAACACCCGGAAGCCTAATCCAAGCGTGAAAAGACAATGCTACAGAACAAGCGTTTGTTAAACAAGATAGTCATGCTCAATAAAATATATACACTGTATATATATTTTTATATTGTTTAGGATATAATGTTGTTTCACTATGTGTGCCTCTGCTTGGAGAGTAACCCACTGGTTCTCGGCGGAAGTTCACTGGCGGTGTGTCTGTAAATAATCACCTGTCACCAGCGTCTGGTCACGGGAACCAGCAGATGGTCACATGACCTCCAGGGGGCACTGTGACCAGCGCAGTGACCACCCCAAAACTGAGGGGGTCCACAGCAGGGCTCAAGGCAGCTTAGGAATAGCTCCCAATCCATAATCTTGAAGTCGTCGAAAATTGTATGTATTCCAAGGATATTAATTTTGTCAATATATAGGGCAAAAAGTGCTTCAAATAACTGAAACTCAACAAAAGTCATTAGTACATTTATCTCTTACAGTGTACGCCAATAATTGATGATACTATCACAGTTCAAAACCTTGGAAGAGCTTAATATGTCCATTGATTGCTGCAATGATCTGTACAATAAGGCTGTCCTGAGTGACTGATAACAAGCTTTTTGAAGCTAATAATTTTTTATTTGTACAAAATAGATTGTTTTCTTGCTGCAGGTACTTGATATTCAGCTCATTCTGATGATCTTATGGCCCTAGGCCCATATATTCGACGGGACGACATGGGCAGTTTTGAGATTTACTGATATTGATATGCGACATGGGATTTTGAAGAGATATTATGAGAGGATATTACGGTTCCTTAAATGCGGACCTGCCCCCCCAATCAAGGGCCCGTGTTCCTGAGGTAGTGTATTATATTAGGGAGTTTTAGTAACCACGACTTATCTCGATACGTTAATGTATCTTAAAACTTTCAAGCCATATCACAGACTACTGGTGCCATATATAATATATTATGTTAAAGGGGATCATTTACTTGTTGATGGCACAGTAAAGAACTGGACCTCAAACGACACAATTTTGATATTAGTCATTACAGCAGAGGTATAGGAGATACGTTGCGTTTGCATTACAGGATGCAGGGGGTGCTAAAACTCACTAATATTGGTTTCTCCCCCTACTCTTGTTAATCCGAATAGGATTCTGGATTATTTTTGTGCATAGATTATAGAATCCTTCGCACCAACAGCCTTTGGTAATCGTATGTTGTGGACCATGAGGGGCCGTCCATAAATGACGTCATGTGCCGGGGGGGGGGGGGGGTCCAATTCCCAATACATTCCTATCGTAACAACAAGACGAAAGGGGCAGCGGGGGGGGGGGGGGTGCTACAAGTACATTTGCGAATGAATAGGAATCTTCTTTGTGACTTAACAAAAAGTGCGTCTTTTTCCGGACCGATTCTTTCACAAAACAGACAGACCCTAGCGGGTAGAAGTAATGTTAAGTGATAGAGTATAACCACCTCTTGAATATGATACCTAACCCCGGTAACCGCCATATGGCCGCCCCCATACCGTGTCACCTTGGGGGCCGCCATGTTGTTTCAGGGCCCCCTAAGATGTTAATAATCCACCTGTCTATATAGATATAAGTAGTATGTCGCAAGGTTACTCAACTGAATGCAACCACTGTGCTGTTCGTGGGTGGGATATGTCAAGATTTTCTTTCCTTTTCCTTTTTTTCATATACAAAAAAATATGATCTTCAGTTGAGGATTTGTGGACAATATAAGTATGACATGATAGTATCGGTCTGCTGGTTAAGAAAGGACCAATTCTGTGATTGTGATCTTATTTTCCAAAGAGTCAAGGGAAGCACCCCAATGATCCGTTATATGCTACTGTTGATTTCCGAGGATTTGGTTATTGCATCTCAAACTTTTATTGGTCAGGGAAAACACTGGCGGATCCAGAATTTTGAAAAAAGGGGGATGGCGGCGGGGGGGGGGGCACGTTATTGGAAAAATGTTTCCTCAATTACTTTTTGGCCGAGTTTTACAATAAAAAAAGCACAACATTTTCTGGAAAAAGGGATGGACGCGCGTCCCTGCGCCCCCTCTAGATCCGCCTATTTGAAATGATGCATTCTACATCCGCAATATCTTTCTTTCTTTCTTTCTTTCTTCCTTTTTCTTTTTTTTGGGTGTGTCTTTTTTTCTCGTGTTTTGAAGAGGAGAGAAAGGATACCTCTAAGGACGATGTCTAATGTCTAGAGACTACATACGTAACCTCTGTAATCAAATGTCTCAACTGCCGCTCTAGAAAAGAGAACTGTTTTCATTTGACTATCAATGGAGGGTCGGAGGAGTGAGTCCGTCCCAAGAAAACGTAAGAAAATAAGCCCAATCTGTTAAGGTTGGTGGCGGCAAACCAACCCTCTAAACTCCACTCTCCCCCCACTCTCCTCCCTAGAACCCCTGGGGGAGAGTTAATCAGGTCCCGATGTTACGAAAACAATGACGGGAAACTCGAGCCGCGCGCCCAAACATCGTGGGGGCGAATAATTGGCCGACAGCGGCGTCTCGACCGCGCATGCGTGCCACACGGCGTCTTCCGGTGCCCCCAGGTCGTCATAATGATGTTTATAATTTGCTAATTGGTGACTTTTGTGTCTACTTTAGCACTCACTAGAACAAACTTCTCCCCGTGGGGGCGGCGGAATCGTTTTCCCGCCAAAACTTGAAGAGCAGACGACACTGATCTGATTTGTCGTCTGAGTGGCTACAGGCCACAGATTGTCTTTAGGGCATTATGTCTGAGTTCTTATCCTTTGTGGATTGTTTAATCCAAATTTATATCAATAGCTCACGTTTATATATCTAGAGAAAAGGAATAGCGTCTTTATCAATGATCTTAAGGACACTTAGTCCCATGATAGGTATATTCCCTTTGTTGACCCTCTTTCTCCTCAAAGAAGATATATAGGGCCTTACAGTCAGGCATCAGTTGGGCATTTCATGGGGCTTTTACGATTTAAGGAAGATATCCAAGTAGATATGTTTGGAGGGCCTTGAATTCATGGAAATACTAAGTGCCAATCTTGAAATCTGCTCTGACTTTGAACTGGAAGAATGGGATATAGGCCTAATTAGGAAAATCACAGGTTTGTTCTTTTCAGATATTGATCAATTCCAGAAATCAAACTGTATAACTTGGAGAACTTTTATATCATTTCTCCAATGAAATTTGGGCCGCTGCTTGGTACAGAAGGGGCAAGATTAAATGAAAAATAAAGATCCAACTACCCTTCTGACCCTTAGACATAGGCCTACTGACCCCCGCTTCTCTGGTCAGGGAGGGCTCTGGGGATAGTGACAGCAGCAGGTGTTTTGCATCAAACCTCCACCAGGGGGCACCCCAGCAGGTCGGCTCTCCCCCCCGACACATGGTCGACTCCTATCACTGGCCGCGTATTTGGAAAACAAATAAACTGCCGCTTACTTTCAATTTCCCGTGAAAAAGTAGTGTTTTTGTTTACATTTTCCGCCATGTTGGACAGGGCTTGGTGGCGTTCTCACGGTAAGTCCGAGATCTCGTTATCTAACGAGAGTTGGGGTAAGGGGGCAGGGGGAGAGCGGGGCCCTGTGAGGTAAGGAATCTGCTTGGAGAGTGTGTACTCTTCAAATAAAGCCCGCAGAGAATAAAGTGCGGGACTGTTATGAGAGCGGACCACACTGAGATATTGGATATTGTGAGGAATGGAGATAGGTGTCTGTGTGATAGGGGGCAGTTGGAGGGTGCATGCAACATGGGTATGTTGTTGTGCCTGTTACTTTACTTGATGCTTTGTGGCATTACTGTTCATGGTACAACTTTTTTCCTCGGATTTTTTTGGTGGTTTTCCACCATTATTCATCAATGTTAATCATTCATGTTTCATAATTATGTTAATGTCACTCGAAAGAGAATGTCAATTTTAGTTCCCCTGTCAACAGTGGCGGATCTAGGGGGATGCACCCCCTCCCTTTTTGGCCAAGTTAAGACTTTTTTTTTTAAATTCAGGAAAGAATTTGGTGCGCTCCCCTTTTCTATTAGAGCGCCCCCACCTTTTCAAAAAGCTGGATTCGCCACTGCTGTTTTGATGTTTTAATTATGAAGCGACATATATAAAAAATTAACTCAAAGCACTAGATCGTCCTCTCACCAGTTAGACTACCCTCTGCATTTACGCCACCTTCAGTTTATGTCAAATGCAACCCGTGTATAGGGGAACAGCTGGGGCTAAGGTTGTTAAATTGGCTTAGCCACGTTGGCGATTTTTTCTACAATGCATTCGCCACATTTGCTTTAATTTAGCAAAATTAAAACTATTTCTAGAAGATTGTTGAACACTGCGATGACAGTGATGTGATTTCCTGCAATTTAAGAGTATTTGCAGATATGAAAAGTTGGGTTTAAATTGTTAAAGATCTTTGTATTGAAAGGGATTCGCAGTGTGGCGAATCTAAGGGCCATTGATCCTCACCACAAAGAGTCAGACTCGCAAAGACGAGGGTGGCGAGTGGCTATAGGCAAGCCCAGAAACAGACTCTGTATCCCGGTACCCCTACTCTCTAGTCCACTGGATACGCATCAGCATTCTAAAAATCGCGGAGAAAGGTGTCCGCGAAATCGAAAATAGGGGGTATTTTTCACCACAAAAAAATGAGAAAAAGAGGATGAAAAATGATGGAAAAAAAGGCACATGGAACACCTTTATGCGTTTTATTGTCAGAAATATGGCCATTTTCAATTCACACAAGCGAAAAGTACAAAACACAATGTCCATAACCTTCTCAATTATGTAAGATCCAGTAGCGAATTTAGGGGGGGCGCTCCCCCCCCCCCCCCCCTCTATTTCCAGACCAAAATAGATTTTTTTGATGTAAAATTAGCACCTTTCTCAAATTCCTCGATCCGCCACTGAGATAAATAAGTTTATTTCATGCATGGAATTGAGGTCCTGAAAACTCGCGCTTTCATGGAAAAAGTGGTTTTTTGGGGGCGTGAAATCAGTGAAAAGGGGGTATTTCTCAGGTTGGAGAACACTGATGGGTTTCCACGTGTGTAGCTGAGTGGGGGCGCTGTCCTTACCCCGTCCAGACCCCCACCCCCTGACCACGTGTTAGGCCCACTGCCTGCGTTTGTTTGAGTCGGAGTAATTTGATTATTTGGGGATATATCAATCAATTACCTGCCGGCACTGCCCCACCACCCCCTGCCTCCCAGGAATGCCACTAGGTGGCTCTGTGTATCCGCCATTGTTTATCCGACTACAAAGTCGGCCAGAACCCCCCGGCTACGTCATCGGAGCCGTCGTCATGGCAACGTTTATGCCTGGCAACGAGTGGAGGAGGAAGGCTGCTCGGTTGCATAGCCTTTCATGTCAGAGACATTAAAACTGCAAAACTGGACTATACTTGTATCGCAGTTGGATCGTGATTATTGGTAAGGATACTGAAAAGGGCCCCTTCCATCCCCGGCTTCCACCCCTCATGGGGCTTGTGTTTGATGATATAAAACACAATATTATTTAATAAGAAATCGATATTGGGTCCAAAGATGGGGGCGGGTGCTCCATGTCCCCCTATCCCCTGAATTCGTCCAGGTGTATATGTGGATGGCTCGTTGACCTTTATTTGGATGACATGAAAGTACATGCATATAGATCAGGCGCCTACGGTTGATTATGGAATATATATTTAAAATGACAAACGTCATGGTGTTTCGACCTGCTTGCTTAAAAAAAGTCAAGGGAAGTGCTTTGAGAAGTTATTATACAACGGTATAAAAGAAAAGATCGGGTGGATACGGGGATCATATTTAAAGGCGAATTAAGCCACTTTTGAGGTCAACTTTGAACAAACTTCTTTAAGTTGAAAATGCATAGAATAATGAGAGCTCATAATTATACTTATATTTCTTCAATTTATCATGAAATATACACGCAATGAATGATAAAGTTATGAGAGAATGTGAAAGCTCTACTTATCAGTTGATTTACGTGGGATTTCAATATTTCACAGTGTGTAACAAGCATTTTAGAGTTTACTTGGATCGTCAGCTACTAACCCACTACATATAAACTGTATAATTAGGTTTGAATCATTCCTCTGGTGACGTCACGTTACCAGATAAACCCCTACATATCTCATGACCACGTGACGTGACGGCGTGTTTTCATTGGTTGTCTGATAAGGGGTCGTAGAGATTAGTCGTGGGGATACCGGTGACGAAAGGTGCCTGTCGTCAAGGGGCTCATTTCTGACCCCTAATCGCCGCCTAATCGCACCGATTACGTTACTGCCTCGGGGTATGGGATGGAGTGGGATTTACCTTCAGAATATAGAGTGTAATTCGTTGGTTTTTCTTATACATGCAATACGTGTAGAAAGTTGAACGTCAATCCCGACTCTGTATCTGCTTGAAAAGCAAGATTTTTTTTATTTTAAAATTGACTGAATTTCTTTACCGGAATTACTTGGGCATTTTACATGCACATCGGAATATTTACCTATTAGCACTAGTATGGGTCTTGACAGACATTTCAATTCCTCATTTGTTCTGTGACTCATACTGCGATACATAAGTGAAACATTTCCTTTCATCAAGTTTGCACTCGCCGGAAAAAGGCCTAACATTTTCACAAACAGGCCTGCAACGCCTGCTTTAAACATAACATAAATACGTTTTTGGGTTTTAGGATTTACTCCAAATATGTTATATACAATGCATAGTCCTTTGTCAATGTAGCTTTGAGTCAATTCAAATCAACGTATCCTAATCCTCTATCTTTGTACTTTGCAGGTGTGGTTCCAGAACCGCCGTGCCAAATGGCGTAAACGAGAGCGGTACGGTCAGCTTCAGACCATGAGGGCAATGGCCGCGGGTACAGGATACGACATGCCCCTAGCGGCCCGGCCAGACGTATACCCTCCTGTATCCTATGGACAGGTTAGTTATTGAGTAATGTACACTTTCAGTTTGGTAGAGGTAAATATGAGGGGTTTAATATTCCCCTAGCCGCCCGGCCGGACGTATACCCTCCTGTATCCTATGGACAGGTTAGTTATTAAGTAATGTACAGTTTGGTAGTGGTAAATTTGAGGGGTGTGATATGCCCCTAGCCGCCCGGCCGGACTTATACCCTCCTTTATTTCACCCCCGATACAAAGTCGCCTATCTTTTAACACTGAGGAACACCTGCTCGCCAGCCCGGGCAATACAACTCTTGTATTGCCCTGGCATGACGTCACACCAGGGCGATCCAGGTCCCGCCAGGGCAAGGTAAACAAAACGTAAACAGCTACGCATAAAAACGCATAATAAACGCATTTTCCCTGTCCAAAACGCATTATTAGTGAACGGATGTGTAAAAGGAGGTGAAATGTGCAATTATTGTGCATTTTAACGGGCATTTCACGCATATTTTGCGAGTTTGTTTACATGTTTGGTTACGTTGTGTGGCGCCACCTAGCTTAATGTGCGGAAACGGACGAAACGTTTGGTTACGGGGAGTGTAACTTATGAAATACTTATGAAATTACGATTCAATCTTTTTGTATACTATCCATCAATGTATAAGGAGGTGAAATAAATACGATACTGACCTTGTCTGGGATCCTGTGTCTTGCATTTGGTCTCGGGGAACAGTTTCGCAAGGTTCCACCCTCGGGCCTGACGGCCCTCTGGCGGAACCTTGCGGAACTGTTCCCCTCAACCAAATACGGCGCCCAGGATCCCATCCCGGTCAGTATCTACTTAGTATCCTACGAACAGGTGTGTTATAAAGTAACCTAAAGTGTGACCGAATTAAGTGTGAACCTGACCTAAGCCTACTCCCCTGGAGAATTGTATATTATGTGTATATATTGTATGTTGCAATAATCTGGAAGATCATGTGTACACGTGAAGATGCTAAATAAGCAATTCAAAATAATAAAAAAAAGTGTGATGTGAGACAACAGGTTTAACAAACAAACATACTATATCAGCCTAACACATTCACAACCAATTATCATTGTATTAGATTGTAATTTCAAGGAGATTTCACATTTCTATTCAAAACTATAAACAGGGGCAGAAATACTCCTGGGCCATTAGTCCCCTATCATTGAAAATTCCGCCCCAGGCTTGCTATCATGAGAGCCAATATCCCCCATTATCTGTCCAATTTTGTTTTTATCCAATGATATCCCAGCCAAGCATGTAACGTTATTATAGTGTTACAGGAACGTTCTGTTTGGTGCTTTATTGGTTCGTTTTATGTTATTTTGATGGCTCCCAATAACTTTGCTGCAATGTACTGATGTGATATTGCACTGTGACATTATTAAATGTTCTGGTTATATTCTTCAACCTAAACATTCTGTATACGTTGAAGAATGTTGTCCCAACCTCACCAAAATATAATGTTATAATAATGTTCTGATTTGGTGAAGTTTCAACCTCACCATCAATAATGAAAGTGTTACGAACCATCTAAGTAAGCAGCAGACTGACTAAAAGAGTATGGTTGCAGAATGTTTCTGTTACGTCACAACTTGGCTGAGATGGCCCTTTCTTGAAGACATCTAGAGAAAAGCCCCTTAAAGTTCAAGTCAATGAGAATATTGATACTTATAATAAAAATATTATTCAATTATAATTAATACTTATATTTCACCCTTCTTTTCCCTCCAGATGGCGTCGTGTGTGTGGGCGGGGGCGGCGGGCGCCCAGTACAACCCCCAGGTGGATGCTGGTTCCTGTATGATGCCCCAGTCTACCATGCCCAACTTCATGGGGGTCCCTTCCCACCACCAACAGTTCCAACAGTCCCAACTGGCAGCCCAGTGCCAACAGCAGCAGCCCGCGCAACACCATGCGCACCATGCGCACCACCACATGGCTGCCTCCATGGGCGCCGCCATTACCGCGCATGCGCCCTCGCCGAGTGACGTGTTTCCGGAGACGGAGAGACGTAGTTCAAGTATCGCCGCGTTACGACTGAAAGCGAGGGAGCATAGCGCAGCCATGGGGATTCTGAGTGTTTATGGCAAATAGGAAAGAATTTTCTTTAAATGAATAAAAGAGGTACATGTAATTACATAGGAATTGTCCCGGATGGGGCCTCATCTTGAATCGGAACCGGAAACGGAAGTGGTCGCAATTTTGACGATTTGACATGACATACAGTCCTTGCACACTAGTGTCAAGTGGTCTATTATGGCATGGGACACCAACTTACTGGAGGACTTCCTGTCCATAGGGCTCAGTGCTGGAAGATTGTTTTTTTGTTCCCTGTGTCCCTAAATCTCAATTCTCAGAAAAAATATGAATAGTTGTCGGTACATATAGCACATGGGCCCAAATTTACAAAATATGAGAAAGTAAACTTTAATCTATAGGAAAGAGATAAGAAAATCTGATTTGTTTGGTGCTCCCAATGCTGGGAGTCTGACAGAAACTTCGCCACCGGCCCACAGCAAGAGACATTGTGCAAGGCCACTAGGCCTAAAGGCTATGGTAACACTGGATATTGCAAGGATATTGCAATTACTTTGTATTGTCTACCTACTGCAGATCCATATCCTGAGGTATGTTCCCCTTAGTTTAATATGCATAAACAAAGGGAGTTGATGAAAGTCACCAATCCCAAATTGGCCTAGGCTTTTGAGGGCTGCACATAGACTATTGGATTGTTTTTATCCTTCAGGACTTACAAAGTGAACTTACATGAAGGCGACCAAACGTCAGGATGACATTAGCCAATTACGAATATAGTACTGTGCAATCTATGTTGTTTAACTTTCTATAGAGAAAGAGAATAGTGCCAAAAGAATAAGTCATCTAATTTATTTTCATTGGCATAAGGGGGTCAGTCTTGAAATATTGCAATGAAATATTAACCCTTTAGAATTATTTTGATATTATCTCAATAGTGTTTCAAAAGAAGGAAAGGATTGTATGATGCATTTGTGTGGGTCAGATGAACGTTCAAGGGGGAACTGTTCTGCTAAATGGAATGAACCAATAGTAGTACCAATTGGGAATATTTGATATGTTGGTTAACTTAAATTTCCACAAAAGAAAGATAAAATCTGTAGGGAAACTGTAACTTCAACAGTCGAACTACATTGATGATTATTAAGATTAACCTAACAGCAAATACTGCAATCAGTTATAACTTATACATACTACAATTTGTGGTGCTATTTGACCATTGTCCATCCTTAAGTGCCTTAACCCAAAGACATTTGCAGCAGGCGTCATACTTTTAACTTTCATTAGAGTATTTCTTCCAAATGACTGCTGTTTTGCTGAATGTTGGTTGAAGTAGGCTACCCTATAAGGAGCATGATTTAATTATGATGTTCAAGTCGCTTGAGGATGTCGTCCTGGTAACATAAGCCTATTTCTGACTTCCTTGATCATCTTTGACAGGGAAAAGACACTGTAAAAGTGATATTACAGACGGTCAAACTGATCCTATTAAAATCTATATTTATTTACTAGATATTGATGAATGTTGCAAATATGTACATAATAAACACTGATATAGAGGTTTACTATAATGTAGAGTATGACAAGTGCCTTCTGATTGGTGCTATAACGTTGGTGTAATGTTTGTACACCTTTATCTGTACACATTGATGCAGATTTTCTTCAATCAGGTTACTGAAAAGAGTTGATATATTATATAAAGGTGTGTTCATTTGTTTTGAGAATATTTTCAAGTAAATAAATTTGAATATGAATACAAGTGATGCGTTTCTTCTTGTGAAATGTGTTTATCAGTGTGTAGAAACTGTTTCAGATTAGACTTTTCTGTAGATAGAGCCATTGTAAAATGCCGAGAAGTGTAAACTGTAATATGGGTATCCTCAAGAGAAAAATGTTTGAGGGATAGACGCATGAAAATTCATAATAACGATGGCCCAAAAAGTCACTAGAATACAAATATCGAATACCATAAAACCTCCAAGATTATTCAAACTGAAGTAGACCCCTATAATCGACAGGGTAACATAGGCCTACACTGTTAAAAAAAACCCGTCAAATTTACGGTAAAGTACTGGCAACTATGTTGCCGAACTTTTACCGTAAATTTAACGGCTGACCGTAATTCTGTGTGACCGTATTTTCTACAGGTGAACACCGTTTAAGTTAAACAGTAATATACCGTAAAATGTACAGTGGACTTTCATTTTTAAGGATCAAAACCGTTTAAGTTCAACAGTAGTATACTGTAATACATACAGTGGACTTTTATTCTTACGGATTAAAACCGTTTCAAGTTCAACAATAATAATATTATACTGTAATACATACTTTGGTACTATACCATACAGTTTACACTGGATGAAATGTTAACAGCATTGAAAGTTTTATTTTTCCTGCAATCACACTACAGGGTAATGGAGTTAATAACCAAGTACATCAATTCTTTTTGGTTTAGCCGTGCATGGGTTGTTTGACTGATGTAGGTAAAACCTGCAGGGGTATAGGTGATAAAGTTCTTGTACTAAAAAGGTGTCTACATATCAATCCTTCTGAAAAGGTGTTTTAAAACATTTTGTAAATGTTTTAGGGGTGATCTGGTTGGTTAGACATACCAAAAATAGCAGGCCAATGAGGTGATTATCTTAATAACGCTACAATAACTTAAAGATCTACATTTTAAAACAAATTCCAAATTCCTAAATGTATGAAAAAGATATTCTTCTAATCATGGCCAAAAATTCAGAGGACATGCTGCAAAGGAGTAATACTAATAGTACCACTACTGCATAGTAGTAATTTGATGACATGACTTGCCGAGGATTGAACCCTGGATCTCTCACATGTGAAGCCTATGCTCTACCACTGAGCCATGGAGGCCTGTAGGTAGACTGTGCCTGGCTTTACTACTTAACTGAATAAGTAGGGGTATGAGAGTACTGACCTAATGTCTGTGCAATGTTGAACACCTGTATAGAAGTACTGATCCTACTCATTGGTACTGACTATGAGAGTGTGCACTGCATGCAGTCCGAGTTAGCTCAGTTGGTTAGGCTTCTGCCTTGAATGTGGAGAATGTGGGTTCTAATCCCAAAGTGTCCATTTTTCTTTTCCATACCAATATACTATTAACAAATACGGTATATTACTGTGAGCCTAATTTCCGTAATAAATACAGTTTTATACTGTAAATTTCAATGATATTATGGTAGATAACCGTAAAATAAAATACGGTATTATACTGTTGAGGTTTACAGTATATTACTGTCAAACTTACGGGTTTTTTTAACAGTGTATATATGAGGATGCATATTTCAATATAAGATATGGCATAGAGATTCGTTGGGGTAAAAGATGGGCGACATGTATGCGGTGGAAAAATGAAGACAGACCTAGAGATTTGCACAACTGCCAAATCCTATATTATATGACACGCAACTTACAAGCTTAGAACAAAAAAGTACGAACAAAATATGAATCTGTCTATCTTTTTGCCATCTACGTCATAATATGGTACATAAGTCAACCTTTATTGATCTCACAACTAAATTGTACCCTATCTCAAATCTTTCTATCTTAGTTACGTTATTTAAAAGCAATCATGTGAACTCTTTATCTTATTCAGTGCTTAGTGTTTTGTTTCTTACATATGACAATATTAGCTGTATTATATATATGCTTAGTCTAGTTGCTATCTTTAAAGCAGCATCAATATATCATAAATACCCAATAAAAATGTATATGCAGGGAATTCCCGGGATCCCAGCGCAGGTAAAAGGTTATCAGCAATACCCTAAGTGATGGGGCGGAGAAAAAGATAACAGGGGCCAGACAACACATAAATACACCTGTTTTCGCCCAGCTCCTTTCTGCCCTCTAAGCAAACGTCGGTCCATTGTGATCGTCTTTGTTTGTCTGAGGAGACGCCGGCAAAGATAACAGACGACAATTTTGACGAGGGCCAAGCAGCGAGTTGTTTACACGTCGGCCCTCCCGTTAGAAATCCATTAAGAGCGCCACCTTGCGTTCCCGCCATTCCGCGCGCTTTTGTCGTCTGCTCTTGCCACCGGAGCGCGTTCCTTCTCCAAGCAGATGTTCGCCGGATGGCTCACCCCACAATCATGAAGGCTCAATCAGCTGGGAGAGTGACAGCTTTCCTGTTCGCGGTGCATTCTGGGGAATGCTAATGGCGACCCGTCCTTTTTTCCGGCTTCTCGCCGCGAGGTGATGTTGGAGGCTATCTTGTTTCCGAGATAATGGCGCGAAAGTCGAGGAGCAAGGGCCACTGAAGCTAAGAGTGATTACTCATTCCCGTGAGCCTCTTGGTTCGGACGCTGATAAGCCGCCATCGTCGGCCTCGTTTCCATTTCAAAGCGTCTTTGAGCACCACGTGACCTTGTCATAAGCGGCGGAACCGGAAACAGACGAATGGCGGCCTGCTGACTTCCGGCTGCGCGACAAGGGCGATAAGTGGTCTTTGAAGGTGCGCGCGGCGACGACAGCGGAAGTCATTGGCCGCCATGTTCTTGGCTGACGTGGTTAACTAGCTGTCTAGGTCTCCTTGATCTAATGAAATAAGGATGGTAATTCATTTGAGGGTCATAGCAATAATAATATTGCATGTACATGTATATATAGGCTATAACGTTTTCTAGAGTTTGGACGAGGGTTGTCTGCAGATTGACGTCGTGTATGATAAGCAGATTGGATAAGAGGAGGCCCGAGCCAAGGAGGACTTGATCCTTTAAAGCACAGCCCAGTATACATCAATAGATATATATGTGTGTGTGTGTGTGTGTGTGTGTGTGTGTGTGTGTGTGTGTGTGTGTGTGTGTGTGTGTGTGTGTGTGTGTGTGTGTGTGTGTGTGTTGTTTTTTGTTAGTTTTTTTTTTAATATTTTATTTGTCGCCTTCAGATAGGGTTTGTCTTTTAGACGTTAAAATATTAAGTTGACAATGGTAGATTTCCAGTATTCAATATTATCACTTTTTTTTATAATACTTTATTTTTCGTCTTCAGATACAGTCTGTTCTTTCAGACGTTACAATATTAAATTGACAATGGTAGTTATACATTAATCAATATTATCATAGAACAAATGACAGTATATCCCTCAAATTATAGTTTATATTGTGGCATATTAGATGCATGGCCCTTTCCAACATGATGGAGCATCTTGGGCATAACATAGGAAACGTAATCTAAAACAGTGTTTCTTTATTTAATTGATTAATTTAATTGATGCAGTGATTGCATTACTTTGAATTAATCCATTAATAATGATGTACTTTATGTTTGGGGACGTTTTTGATGATTCGGCGGTACGTGGATATTGTAGATAAGGGGGTCCTCGCCCCCTCATCTTCACCTAACTGGAAATTCCTGGACCCGCCCCTAGTTTATTCATTAAGGACCGCACAATCGTCAAAATCAATTAATTCTAGCCTATTGTTCTCATTTTACCCAATAGAATTTGCAACTGACTGGTCTAATCACCAACATACCGCTTGGGAACTGAGAAAAACCTACGCTGCTTAGGGTCCTACAGACATGCTCTCACCAACTTCATATTGGGACCCTTGATGAGGGGTGCATGGGGTCCCGATATCGCATGTCGATTTGATAAAATGGCAATGTCGCATGTCTCTGTCGCTTCTTTTCTTCAATATCACATGTCGAATTTAAGAAAAACAGATTTCACATGTCACTGTATTTTGAGACGCATTTGAGACTTAAATAAAAAAGAAAACTCTAATAGCATTTTCCATAAGCAGGGCTGTCTCTGTGGCGCAATCGGCTAGCGCGTTAGACTGTTAATCTAAAGGTTGGTGGTTCGAGCCCACCCAGGGACGATAGTTTTGGTCATCCAAATTTATATGGATTTCTTGGGGACTCCCGGGCCCCCACACTGAACAGCGATGGTAGGTACATACAACGAGTATAGACTGTACTCGTTGGTACATACAAGCAGACTGGTCTCAAAGGTTTGCTGCCCGCAAAGCTCGATAATTATAAGTTTTTTCATGGTGGCCATTTTGACTTCTTTCAACAGGAAGGATGGACTGATTGCATTATTACTATTGCCCATCCATGATACCTCGCGATTCGCCGAGGTATTCACTTAGGTAAAGTAAGATATTTGTGCAAGGATATATATCTGATCTATGGAATATGAATACTTAATCTCCAGCAGTTCACGAGATATTGAGGAAAGAAGGGCACTGCCAGTAATTACTAATAGGCAGGAGTACCAATACCCCACAGTTGTGAGAGAGTATACCATGATCTGATTGGTCTTTTGGGACATTGCTTACCAATATATATCTACATCTAAATATCTATTAAGGGTTGCCCATAGCATTGTATCTTCATTTCTAACCTTTCACGTTGAGTTTTTTGTACTTTAAATGATGTATATGTTTTTTCGTTGTTGTTGTTTTTTTTGTGTTTTTTTCTTGGTGGGGGGAGGGGGGACCAGCTTTTAGACTGAGAATAACTTGCGACATTGATTCAATGTATGTTAGGAAAACAGCTACCGCCCAATGAGGGACTCGAACCCTCGACCCTCAGATTAAAAGTCTGATGCTCTACCGACTGAGCTAACCGGGCTTCATACCATCTTCAGAAAGACAACCTTATTTCAAAATATAGACCAAAATATATAATATGAATTGAAATATATATATATATATATATATATATATATATATATATAACAGGTACCGTGGGCCACAATTATGTAAAGCTAGTTATAACGTGCAGGACCAGTGCCCTCATCAGTGTGCTCAGAAGCTTAAGCTTAGGACAACAATTAAGGCATGTATAGGCCGATATACATGTACGCCGCTATTATCAATTATTGTCATACAGGGGCGGATCCAGGAATTTGAAAAGGGGGGGGGGGCGTGCTATAGCAAATCTTTTGCTCGGTCACAGAAATTTTACATTAAAAAAATTGATATTTGGGGCAAATAGGGGGCCTGCCCCACCCCCTTAATCTGCGTCTGTCATACAAAACAATCTTAAGGGTCTTGCCTACCTTGAATGATTAATGTAACTTTCTTTGTACGAAAATTGGATTAGGGATGGGGTAAGCATAGTTCGCGCCTCCCCTTTCAAATTTGTATATCTTAAGTCGAAACCGGCAAAACCAAAAGGAGCGTCAGGACTCCACAACGCCCCCCCCCCCCCCCCCCCCCGATCATGTTTTACTTCATCATTATCAAGACGAAAAAGAAATTTAAAAAGGATTTTAAAAAAACGCATGCATCTTATTATTTTTCAAACAGTTTTGACGAGATCTCGCATTGATGTTTTTACTGCTTCCCCAACCCCCATAGAAAAATGAGAGTGTGTGAGAGTGTGGGGGGGGGGGGGGGGGGGGACCCCCCCCCACGGTACCACCCTCCCTCACACCTCGACCCTATGCATCTTATCTATATTGAATTGTGTGTACCAGAGATCAATTAGAGAGGTCCAGGGGTGGATCCGGAATCAGATTTACACTTATCTCCAATTTAAAAATGCCAACATTGTCTCTCATGGGTCTAGGCTTGGGAGGTGGGCAATTGCCCCTTTTGCCCACCTCCCCCCTGGATCTGCCACATTAGAAGGACCGCTAATACCCAATTTCCGAGAAGGTCGTTGGTGTAAAGTGGCGCCCTCTCTCGTCAATAGATGGAATCACATCAAACCATGCAGGTCTGAAATTGTACCTTACATGAATAAATGTACTTCTAATATTAATATTCTACTCTTCCTTAAAGTGTACCATGGGCATGAAATGATAGGGAAATTATACCTCGTACTAAAAGGTTGGTTTGTGAATTATGAACAATAATCGGATAATTTCGCAGGTTTTAACATGGTTCGTGTGAAACTGTCCAATTGGAAATTTCAAGGCATTTCTTATCTGCTTATTTCATTATGAAATATATTCATGATGTTACTCATGGACACTGATGGAGAGATCAAATACTGTTAGAACGTTGTGAGCATGTAGAACACTTTCCCCTGATGAAAGGGGTATCAGGGGGAAATATGGACTTTCGAAATGAAAGGGGGGGGGGCGTCAGCATAGGCTAAGTACTAAAACAGCTGGCCGTGCATAATTTTTGTGTATATGCGGGGCATTATTCCCTCTCTTTCTAGTTTAGGGGTCCACCTAAAGTGTGATGGGTAGTCAGGACCCCCTGGACTCCCTGCCCCCGCCCCCCACCCCAACACACACACTTGGATCCGTCCTTGGATATGCACAAAATGATACCATTTTACTATAATTTTGTCTAATCTGGATATAGATGTCTCTATATTACGGTGTGCTGAACGTTTAGTGTGTGGTTAAATATCTAAATGTATACTCCGATGTTTTTATACACATGTCTTATGAATGAAAAAAAAGGGAAAGATAACTGCCATTGATTACAGTTGTTGTTGCTGTTGTGTAAAGCCGGGTTTCCACCGAACGATTCAAATTGAGAATAGGTGACGACTACAAACGACTGGAAAAAATTAGTTTTGGTCGGCCGTTTTGGTAGTTCACAACTGAATGTTATGTTGTTTCCACCAAACGACTGAAATATAGATATTCGGACGATTCTGGGACATTCTGGACGACTATTTCCAACGACTAGAGGTGGAAAACGGAGGGAACAATGATTTTAATTGCCTTTAATTGCATCTGGAAGAAATCGTTTGGTACTGTCGTCCAGAAATATTAAACAGGTTAGATATTTGGTCGTTGGTGAATCGTTCACAAAGGTCGTTCACAAATGCCTTTTGGAGTCGTTCACAAATGTCTTTACCACCGATTTTGTGTTTCCACTGAACGATATTCCAAAAAACCATCAACGATTTCCAAATCTTTCCAAGTCTTAGGCTGTCTTGAGGGAAATGTCGTTCGGTGGAAACAGGGCTTAATTGTCCCTGCTACAAATATAACAGTTTGTGTCCCTTTAGTAATCACGTGTCCCTTTAGTAATTATTGCATATCGTTTTTATATTTATATTTCCGAATACATTTCCCCTCAACAGTACCAGATTCTATCATAATCATATCTCATTTAGAAAGATATAGTTTTACAATCCTTGATACTGGCTCTGACAGATGCAATGCAACCAGCTACAGCTTGCAATAACATTTGCATTTAGATGGAAGTTTAAAATATTGCGCTGTTAGTGATGCATTTCTGTGGTTTATTACGTTACTCAAGCCTTGTATATGTATCCGTATACCAATTAAGGGAATATTTTCTAAAGCCTGTGTCAATGTATTTCCAGTTTCAGAAGTATGTATGGCTGTTTTATTTACTTAGATTAGAGTTACTTTACTAACCTATGGGTTATGCTTGTCACCTTATCAAAAAGAGAACATTTGGGTTCTATTACCGAGGTATCATTAAACTTTGAAAAATAAACAAAAAATGTGATTTTACATGCTCATTCCATCACATTCCAAATTATCACCAATGCAATTTGTGTTTATTGAAGATAAGCGACACATTAGAGCTTCAGAAAAATAAAATGTGTCTCATGGTCTAAAGGCTATATTCCACGATGCGTTCAGTCCCACTTGCGTTTCTTAAATCATGGAAACACAAGCTTGCTTGAGGAAATTCATCAACATAAATTTCCGCAAGCAAGCTTGCGTTTCCATGATTAGGGCCCTAGACCACTAAATTCGACAGGGCGACATGGACCTTTTGGGGGCTTAATGACATGCGACATGGGATTCTAATGAGATAGTGACAGGGGACATTGCAACTCTCTTAAATTCGACAGGGTGACATGGCCAATTCTTACATTCGACAGGGCGACATTGCCATTTCTTAACTTCGACATGCGACATCAGGACCCCCCCATCTAGGGCCCCATGATTAAAGAAACGCAAGTATAGGACTGAACGCATCGTGGAATATAGCCTTGTACTTGCGTTCCTATTTGCGTTGCATGAACGCAAGTAGGAAAGCAAGTAGGAACGCAAGTATAATGATGAAAGCAAGTACATGAACACAGTGGAGTACAGGCTTAAATGTCTGTCTGGATATATCAAAGCCCGATTCCCACTATAGGGCGATTTGCAACTGACAGGTCATGCTTTTTGTGTAATTGCCATTCGGTATGAATATATATTATATTTCATATTATTGTTGAAATGTGCATATCCGAATCACTACAAGCTTCGGCTGATTATCTACATAAATTCTCATTTCTACCGGTTATAGACAGATTTATGTCGCAATTCAATCCACTCAGTATAAGGCTTTAGAAAACGTCCGTCTTGGATGCATAGATAGTGCCACTGGGAAATCTTATTTTATCGCTCCTTTTTGCAGCCACTGAATACCACAGCAGGGGGTCGGGGCGGTGCACCCGATGCCTGGTTTCATGTTATGACGGCCTTATTATTCAGCCCCATTTGGCTGCCGACACAGACCTATTTGGCTGCTAACAGGAGCCTATATAACATCCACAAACCTGCCCAGTGCACATGTACTGGAGGTATAGGGATGTGGGAGACTGCCCAGGCAAGCAGCGACATAACAAGCTGCACATTCTGTGACCGTACTTTTTTGGTTAGTCTGTAACCTGCCCAATTATTACATAACAGTTATGTTATTTTATGATTAGATAAAGTTGAGACTTATTACAAAAGAATGTTATGGTAACATTGTATTTTAGTGAAGTTGAGCCCTCACTGATAAAGAATGTTAGAATGATGTTATTATTACATGAAAAAACATTACAAGAATGTTACAATAACGTTAAAGTGCAATGTTGCAACGTTATATTCTAACAAAATAACGTATGTTACAAGAACCAAAGCAGAACTAAACAGAAAGTTGCTGCAACGTTTTGATAATCCTTTCTTGGGTGGGGGCTAACTGTGGGAAAGCTATCTACGGGTGAGAGTACAGAAATACAGAAAAGGAAACGGTATTTTAAAGGTTTTTTACTTTCATTTGATGTGATATAGTCAGATGCTGAATCCTTTCTTTTACTCTTTTTGTAGAAGTACAGAAAGCAACAACCAAAAACAATTTTTAAAATATGGTGGAAAAGAATTGTAAGACTGCACATATTCTGAGTAATGATAAATGACAGCTGTGAATACTGGATTATATATGGGAAATCATTGCTCATCATACTTCATTGATATCCATTTCCACCATGCTACCACTGTTCATTCAGATTTGAAAATATTCCATCAGAACTGTCTGGAAGATCGTGGGTAAATTTGAAGACCAAATGAATACCTACTGGAAAAAGATAATCAAAGATAATTAAAAAGGTTCCCCCATCTCATAGTCACAAACACATAAAAGATATATAAAAGATGCCCCACTCACACACACAAATAAAAGATATAAGGCCCCCACACACTCACAAACACACACACACAAAGATATTTTAAGGTGCCCCCCACGCACACACACATAAAGATATTCAAAGGTCCCCCCCAACACACACACATCAAAGACATACAAAGATGCCCCCCACACACACACATAAATAAATAAAAGATATTCAAAGGTTTCCCCACACACACACACACACACACAAACATCAAAGATATATAAAGGTGCCCCCCGCCACCACACACAAATAAAAGATAAAATCAAAGATATATAAAGGTCCCCCCCCACACACACACAAACATCAAAGATATATAAAGATGCCCCCTCCAGTCAAGCCCAGTCACACACAAACACCAAAGATATATAAAGGTGCCCCCCCGCCACCACACACAAATAAAAGATAAAATCAAAGATATATAAAGGTCCCCCCCACACACACACACAAACATCAAAGATATATGAAGGTGCCCCCTCAAGTCAAGCCCAGACTTCTGAGCAGAATGTGAAAGGAGGAGAAGGGGCAATAACTGACCTCAGTGACAGCAATCCTTAAGGCCACATTAAATATGGATGAGCACACTGATAGACCATTTGCAAGTGACCTAACTACCTGGGGACATGGTTTATATTTTATTCATCAAATATATGGGATTTCCCTTGCCTGTAAGGATTATGATATCATAGGTTATTCATGAAGGAATTACTACAAATTGCTGGTGGTCCATTTGCAAAGGACACATGCCTGACACAAAGTTTACAACTTGACTTTCACCAAAAAGAGGGGAAGTGAATTAAAAAGGAACAGATGGCATATTATATACATTTTATGGAATTTGTAAAGCGGTACTTATATCGTGATAATTTTGGTTGGGGGAGGTGACAGAACAGGTTTCATAAACATCGTAATGCTAAATTCTTGCCACTATAAGAATCAGTGGCATAGCCATTAGAAACCAGTTGTTCTCTCATCGCAGCCTCAAACACATACCAGTCACAGGGTCATAAAAATCGGTCATGTGGACACACCTGAAAAAGGTCTATAGCTACCTGGCGGGGCGTAAATGAGCAGCTTACTGCCCTCCGTCAGGTGGTGACGTCCAGCATATGGAGCAGGTCCTCTAATCAAACCGCCAGCTCAGCACCCCGAGCAGGTCTGAGCGGCTCTGAGCAGCTCTGGGTAGATCAAAGGCGTTAGACGAGAGCACAAGGTGACAAGCTTTTGGGATATATTTTATACTCTAAGCCCGATAACCACTAGGCGATTTTGACCAAGCCGGCCAACTGAGCGGTGGTAACATCGGTCGATTCTAGGGATAAAATCTGCCGATTCTCATGACGCCTGTAAGTACGGTACATTAAAATGTGCATGTTTGATCTGAATCGGCGCTAAAATCGGCTGAATACTGGGGTATAATCGGCTGATTTTAGCACCAACCAGTCAGCCGACTTGGTCAAAATCGCCTAGTGGTTATGGCCCTTAAGCAGCTCTAAAGCTCCATACCCACTAAGTGACTTAAGTGGCGATGGGCGATAGATGGCTGGGAAAGTCGCCGGTGAAATCACCAGGTGACTGGATTATCACTGGTGACTCCCTGTGGGTATGGTGCCCTTTCTGGGATGCATAATGTGGAGCAGTCTCGCCAGTAAAATCGCCCATAAAATCACCCATAAAATATCAAACATGCTTAATATTACAGTTGTCCAGTGATGACGACGATGATTCGCCCAGTGAGTCATCACCCCTCAATGGTTAAATCAGCTAGTGGGTATGGGGCTTCAGAAGCAGCACCAAGCAGCTCCAATCAGCCCTGAGCAGATCAGGGGTATTTGATGAGGCACAGGGTAACTTGCTTTTGGGTATATTTTATATTCTATGGCTCGAAATGTTTTGATACGTCTGATGTACTAACGTTTGATGTGCTAACAGTTTTACCTTTCGCACATATATATATGGTTTGTTAATCAAATAGACACTTTAAACTCCCTTTACATCTTGTGGTGGTATGAATTTCCAGAGACTAGTCTCTTTTTTACTCTGTTCTAAAAGTTCCCTCTTTTTGTTATATCTGTAAAATAATATAATTAGTACCTAATTCATTGTCATCGGACAGGTACAACAGAATTCCAATAAGATCAAAATTGAAGTTTCTATGTATAATTAAGTTGTTGGAAGTCAGGAAAAATAAAAAATTTCAACAAATTTTGGAAGAGATTCCAAGCACTTAAAATCATTTGGAATATTCAGGAAACACAATTCGCCCATAGTCCTACTCTACATATTCCAAGCATTAGAACAATATCAAGATGATTCAATTTGAAGAGGGTAAGGATAACTTAATGATTTTGTTCCCAGTTCGCTGCAATGATCTATAATCTGGGTTTGGCGAAGTTCAGATTGAACGTGACATTTATACTAGACATGGTATGGGAGGACCAATCCTGGGGGGTTAGGGGTGCTAGGGGGTTAGGGGGTTAGGGTCTGCCCCAACCCCTCTTTTTCCAAATATTAGATTTTTTTACTGTAAAAGTGGCGCCTGGGCTTTTTAATACAAGCTCATCCCTTTCTATGATTCCTGGATTCGCCGTTGCATGGAATATGATCTATTCAAGCACAACAAAAATATTTATGCTTTTCAAATTAGAAATAAGAAACATAACACCAAAATCACAATGATTTGCCACGCGGAACTCCCACCTTCTTAATTATTGAAGACTGGCAGCAATGTGAATCTCCTGGGAGTGTTCATAATCTAGTAGAACCCTCGGTCTTCGTTAAGGCCATATTACACTACACGTTGGCTAGTTCGTGTTTGGGCCGTTTCATACGCGTTTTTGCCGACGCGATTAGCAAACGCGAATCCTATCGCCCAAGGTGAAGTATAATATATAAAAAAAGGTGATCTAATTGCCCAACGCGACCCAATGCGACCCAACGCGTGCCAACGTGACCCAACGCGACCTCCAGCACGTGCGAAAACGCATAGTATAATATATTTTGCGTTGGGTCAAACGCATAGTGTAATATGACCTGAACCCGAAGTGTTCGCGTTGGGCAAAATCACCAAACGCGAACACAGACCCGACGCGTAGTATAATAAGGGCTCAAGTCCGATTCACATTTTTTCCACACATTATTCTTTGCTGGCATTGTCCATGCATTGTCCTTCGGCTGTTCTCATGTATAATGTAATATATATCTTTTATTTCTGATTGTCCTTGCCTTTAAATATGTACAGGCATTACAAAAGCTGTACTCTTGCTTGTATGCTATGTTCCTTATTTGCTTAATGTTTCTTCTCATTCAGTGATATAGGCATGTGGGGTGGTGTAGTGGTCAGTGTGTCTGCCTGTTGCGCGGGCGGCCCGGGTTCAATCCTGGGCTGGGGTGGGCTGGCTGCTGCTCCCCTCTACATGTCTCCCAGTGGCAACAGCTGGGTTATCAAAGACTCCTAGAGAGTCACCGGCTGTTGTGTGTGTGGCCCTGTCTATGGGACCATGCACATTAAAGAACACCTACCTCGGTAAATGTGTAGGGGTATGGTCTCTATCTTCTCATAGATTCGTTCATTCCATAGATACGATCATCAAAGACAGAATTGTCAAATCCTGTTCTCGCCGTGATATGACCTTAGATGTTGCTACGGCGTTAAACCCCAACAACCAATCAACCAACCATTCAGTGATACATGTTTCCAAAGGAGCATGTACTCAATTTTCTTCTAGTCCTTCACTATTTACTTCTCTCAGAATGTTCCCTCTTTTGATATATTATCTGTGATGTTACCAGTCTTACCTACTTCCTTCTTGATAGACATGTTGATGGGTCTGTCCATTTAGTACATTCTGGAAACTTTAGGAACGCTTGCAGTTTTGTAAATACACAATACATTTGAACAAAATTCAGTGAGCCCTCCGATAGATAGCTTGTTCCCAACTATTTAAGCCTGAGCCCATAGGGACCCATATCCCTATCGCATGGTTCAGCCCCATTCCGCTAGCAGGGGCCACACTACTGGAAAAGGTGTACACCCGGCCAAGCATTCATTTAATGGGCATGTTCTGCAGACAAATCTGTTACTTGTTAAAGTTTCACATAACAGTTACGTTATTTTAGGTTTGGTTGAGACTGACGAAAAAGGAATGTTATAATATCATTACAATTTAGTGATGTTGAGACCTTACTCACACTGAATGTTATGATAATGTTATCTTTATGTGAAAAAATGTAACCAGAATGTGACAATAACGTCACAACGCAACGTTGCAAAGTTTTAAACAGGGCAAGTTTTCAAAGTGTCACCTTGATATTCATTCCACACAACACACGTAACCAAAAGAATTTTAGTTCAGATCTTAGGCGGAAAATGTGTCTAACCAATAGAAAAAGGCTCAGACTTAAGGGAAACTTAATGACATTTTTACTGCCCCTATGATTCGAGCCATTGAGCCTTTGGGTACTTAAAATAAGACTTAGTGGGGACATAAAAGCCAGGGAGGGTACTGGGCTGTGTTTCCCTCTAATCCCAACCACTACAGTCTATGTAAGGCTATATTCAACATGCTGATTCTATTTATTTGCAGTACCACTCTCATTTTCCTGCCCTTTGACAATGCCAATGCAACATTTTTGTATTACGCTCACAATGATTTCCTCACAAACTTTGGGTGCTAACATGACCTTTCGCATATTCCACATGCTAATTTACTGCCAATTCTTAGAATCAGCTGTTGTATTTTAGTTTTAAATGTAAACATATTATATATAACAACAAATGTTTTACAATTCCCATTTTGCAATTGGTATGTGGAATACAGACTTCACCCAAGCAAGCATGCAACAATATCATAACATCGCAGTAACATGATTTTGTGTTGGTCTATCTGACGTTTATTATCTTATTTTGACAACACCCAGCATTGCAATGTTGCATTTTGACTTTATTGACACATTCTGGTCATGTTCTTTCAGTGAAAGTTAACATTGTCATAACAGTCTGTATTGGTAAGGTCTCAACTTCACCAAACTGTAATATCATTGTAACATTCTCTTTTGGTCAGTCTGAACCTTGTGTAAAATAATGTAACTGTCATGTGAAAATTAAGAAAGTTATAGTCTGACCAAAATAGCATGGTTGCAGAACATGCCTGTTACGTTGCCGCTTTCCTGGACAGTGTCCCCCACCACCTCCACATCTGAGCTTCAGTTGCTCCGAGCAGCCCCGAGCAGCTCGGTCATTGCCCACAGAGCGCCTCATTCACCGCTTTTTGTCGAGATATTACTCGACTCTGAATACTTCTTACGGCCGGCGGGTTATTTATTGATATTTCATGCAACAGCAGCAACCATCATTGACGTTTTATGTCGTGGCAACGACATTGGCCATGTGACAGGAAAGGGAGGGCTGTTTTTGAAATGATTGGGTGGATCTATGTGAAATGAGAAGGAGAGAAGAATCCATAAGGTTTTGTTTTTTTTCTCGATTTTCAGCATTTTTAATAGATATTTCACACAGTCATTGGGTGGTGTACTAACATCGTTCTATGAGACAAGATACCTGTATGTCAAGGGTTTTCCCTGAGGCTTGTTCCCAGTTTTCCAAATAGGAATCTGTGATTGCTTTGTGCATAGGAGACAGCATCCTACACAGACCCCATATTTGGTAATAATAACTTGGTGACCACTTCCTTAATGCATTACAGCTGCCCATTGCTCTGCAAAGGGCCATACCCACTAAGGGACATTTACAGTGATGGGCGATGGGCGACTGGGAGAATCATCATAATTGTCACCAGGCGACTGTTATATCAAGCAATTTTGATATCTTACCACTGATATCTTACCGCTGATCCCATAACCTGTTGCCCACTGCCCAAAATCCGCACTGTAAACCCATGGGGAGTCGCCCAGTGATTCTGAGTCGCCTGCTGACTTTACCCATGACTTGCCCAGTCACCAGTCACCAGTCAGATAGCTTAGTGGGTATGGGGATTAATGGTAGTATACATCCTTCTCACTAAGGTTGGTTCCTATTCATATAAGGAACTTGAACCCTGACTACGGTAATGCATGCAGTCAATTAGGAGAAATAGGAGGTCAGAATGTCAATGTTAGGCCAAACAAAAAAAAATTGTTGTGTTCAGGTAACATAGGTCGAAACAAATAGGGTAGGTAGGTCGAAAAAACTTTTTACTTGCCAAAGAGACCCGGCCAATGTTGGAAATAAAAAAGATATTCCGAATATTCTCAAAAAGCATTTTTAGCATCTAAAATACATGCCCTGAGTATCCATGTGCTGTTATATGGTTTTCCATGGTACTTTAGGTCAATTCTTTGGATTTTGAAAAAAATAATTAAAAATTTCCTAAAAAAAAGTTAGGGTAGGGCCAAAAATTTAGGGTAGGTAGGGTTACCTGAACACAACAATTTTTTTTGTTTGGCCTTATCAATGTAACTGATATAATGGTATCAATGTGTGCATTATTCTCATTAGTTTATCTTTATGTATTAAAACCATATCATATGAAAGGACAGCCATGCTTCTCATGTGTGTTGAGTTTGGTGGAAGGTGGTGATTGTAGCATCATCACTATCAAAGGGGTATCATATCTTTACATATTGGTGGATAAAATATATTTAAAGGGCTATATCAATACTGGAACGTTTGATTATGTTTGGAAATAGGAAAACAAATTCTCATTTCTTTGTAAATTTGATAAGAATCTTACAAAGAATTTACGAAAAGAAAAAACAAAAAAAAAGACTTCCTCTCGAAATTCCATTGCTTTATTATCTCAGCAGAAATCTCATGCATAGGAGAGGTCAGCTAATGGCCCCCTACAACTGATATCTAGAAAAAAAATTCTTAAGCCTGGTCCCCACTTAGGCCACTAGATTACAAAAATCGGCAGCAACTAACAACGGCAACCAACGCCGTGATGTCTGGCGGCTAAACCACTAGTCATCATGGTTTTCTAGCAAAGTATTTGACATGTTTAATATTTCCACATAGCCACAGGTGATTAGTTAGTTGCCAGGCGACATACTTAAGTGTCCTCTAGTCACCAGCAGATTTAAAACAAGAGCATCCCTACATTGAGGTTAATCTTTTAGTCACCGGGTGACTAGTTAGTCATCCGGCGTCTATCATTTCCTTCTTGGTCGCCGATGAAATCCACTAATCACAGTTGTTAGTCACCCAAGTGGGGACAGGGCATAATTGAATGCCCAAAAATTACTTGTTTTCAATGTTGACCTCCCTTCATGTACTTAAAGGAAAGCTTGCACATAACTAGAGCATAGTTATTTTTCAATGAATTCATTTCAGCATCTTGTTCACAACGTCCCCTTTTAAAATGAGCAAAATCGCAGGAAGATTCCTACTTTTCACACAATTGCAGGGAATTAATAAGACTGGTATTTTATTTAATTTTTAAGGGAATTCCCCTTATTTATGATGTAGCAAGGGGAGTTATTGGGGAATCCCATCTTTCCTTAAAAGGGAATCCCCATCCCTGTAGACTGTATGATAAGGTATGTGCTCTCTAACCCATATTTTATATATGTGGCCCACTGCAACTCATTATGAATTAAGATGTATATCCTTCTACGATTATTCATTGATCAGGGAATATCAAAGTAATTTTAGAATGAATTCCCATAGCTGTGACGTAGCAAGGGGAGTACTGAGCAGCTCAGCATTCAGGGAATTACCAAAATATAATTTCTTTTCTGAATAATTCCCTAGGACCATGACATTTTCATGTGTTTACTTTTGAAATGGTTTAAGAATACTTAAGTCAACTCAATTACACAATATATAGCACTATATGAATTTATGTGCAAGTTTTCCTTTAACATACAATATATATAATGACATCAGGTACCTTATTCTTATAGCAAAGAACACATGTTCATGCATGCTAATTTGAAGGGTAATAAGGTTCAATTAGTTTTATGGTAAAGTATTGCTGAGGGATGGAATAGAGAACTAAATGTTCATGTAAAATTAGTCTGCCAGTGCATAAACTATATTGTGCAGGGTCATGAGAAGGGTGAATATTTCTTTGCACAAATCACATCCCAGCTCAGGACAGTAATAAAACTGCAAATCTGTAATTTGAAGCCCAAATTAATAAGATTTGGTCAATATCCATGACCTTGGCATTAAACCAGGCTAGGATTATTGATACTGCGCAATTTCCCTACGCTATTCATTATCTCTCGCTTTGGTCGCAGCATATAAGAAATTGTATAACAGTAATGAAAAGAGGGATTGCTGTTTTGATGGGTGTCCCTTCTGTATTGTAGTTGTTCTACTGTGGGGATTTCAATTCTGATACTGATGTGGAAAGAAGACATTTTTATGTCTATTTGTGTTTAAACCCGCAATAGTATTTAAAGGAGTAATACCTGCACAAGGACATTAAATTTGAAACGAGGATGTCTCTCACTCGTAATCAATATTTCGCTTTTCCCTGGGTGATTCCCAAAAGTCATTTAGATATCTAACTTGTCTTTTTAAAATAAACTACCAGTGGTACATCTCATAATACATCAGTGAAACAAATTAATGTATTGCAGCAGGAACGTTTGTTAACAGACGTTGCTGTTACAATATGTCTCGGTTGGTTGGTTGATTATTGGGGTTTAATGCCATAGCAACATCTAAGGCCATAACACAGTAAGAACAAGGTTTGACAATGTTGTCTTTGATGACTGTATCTATGGAAAAAACGAATTTATGCGAAGATGGAGACCATACCCCTACACGTTTACCGTGGCAGGTGTTCTAATGTGCATGGTCCCTTGACAGGGCCACACACACAACAGCCAGTGGCCCAGGGGCCTTTGATAACCCAGTCGTTGCCACTGGGAGACACACAGAGAGGTATAGCAGCCAGTCAAGCCCAGGCCAAGGATCAAACCCAGGCTGCTCACATGCTAGACAGCCATTCTAACCACTTCACAACCTGTGCGCCTCGATGAGTCTCGGTGTTGATTTGTAGCTGTTCTACTGTGCAAACTGTATGTCTGTAAAACAGTTTTAGATAGAAGACATTGAGATCCAAAATATATAAAAAGAAATCATGGAAATTGCAGCCCGAAAGGAGCATTTTAATTTGGAGAAATTGGATGCTGAATTCTTGCAAAACTGTGGCTATTTTAAGAAGGATATGTTCGTTGTTAAATGAGTCACAAGCCAAAAGAATAATCTATGGGAAAAAGGGTCAAATGTGGTTTTAGATAAACAATATTCAAAAAGAAATCCTAAAAATCTCAGCCCAAAATGAGCAATTTAATTTGGAGAAATTTGATGCTGAATTCTTGCAAAACTGTGGCTATTTTAACAAGGATATGTTCGCTGTTAAATGAGTCACAAGTCAAAAGAATAATCTATGGGGAAAAGGGTCAAATGTGGTTTTAGATAACCCCTAATTTTACAGTTATAAAAAGACATTTATTTCTCTAAAACAATTTCAAAAAGAAATCCTGAAAATCTCAGCCCAAAATGAGCAATTTGATTTGGAGAAATTTGATGCTGAATTCTTGTACAACTGTGGCTATTTACACAAGGATATGTTCACTGTTATATAAATTACTATGCAGCACACCACAGGAAATCAAAAGCATAATACCTACCTTAAAAAGGATAAAATGTGGTTTTAGATAGCCCTCAATTTTACAGTACATTGGCTAAGTATGACTCTGCGTCTGTAACTTCTCTCACGCTGTCCACACACAGGAAAGGCTGGGTTTGAAAAAAGACATCCAATTTTCCAACACACTTCCCAGCGCACAGCTTCATGTAATTCATACTGATATGAACTCAGTCAGGAATAGGAGATTACAAATCAAAATTAATGAGGCAATAGTAAGCAGAAATCGAGACGACATGAGTCGATATTAATTTTCCCCTCAGAGTTGTGATGGCTAGGTCATTGATAACAGCACTACTGTACGTTGATAGTACAAGCAATAACTTTTTGTATTCAAAGTTTGAGGTGACTTTTTAAGCTCTAGCTGGCGGTCTGTTTTGTAGTTTGATTATCGTGCATTACGATCAGAACTTTTTCCGTATTTGCCATGTTTTGTAACATTTATAATACTAGTAATACAACACTGTATTCAAAATTCGTGATTCATTAAACTGGAATAAGCAGTCTTTTATGATCAATTTGTGTGCACCATGGTCGTAACCTTTACCCTATTTTATCTAAATCATGTTTTGTTTAATATGAATGTTTATAATACTAACAATAATACTCTGTATTCAAAAGTTGTCGTTACCTCTTAAGCTGGAGTTGGTAGAGTATGCATATTGATCGGAACTTTTTCTCTATAAAGTTTATTTAAACTATGTTTTGAATTATGCTGTTGTGAAGCATTTTATTTCCTTATGGCACTTAAGTGAAAGTGGACTCAAAAGACAATGTGTAATTAATTCTGGAGGCATAATAGATCTAATCGCTGCAGCACTCATGGCATTTATTAATTCAGCAATCTTGAATGCCTGCTTTGTTAATAAATAAAGAAGTGATATTAAATGCAAATTTGAAAATTAAGGACATCGCTTTAAGAATATGATTGCAAACAAACATCCTGACTAAGATCATTTTGCATTGTGGCGGCAGAGTCTCTGAGCCAGTGTTTGTATTTGATTCATGTCCCAATTATTAAAACGCCAAAGCATAATTTCCTGGCATAATCAAATTGCCATTCCCTTGCATGTCCTCATTAAGTTACTTCCATTTTTGCTGTGGAAACTGATTCGGAAAACAACAAACGCAAATAACAAACACGTTTGTCCATATTAAATGCCTGTCCCTGGTGGGCGGAAATGAGACTGAGATTTGTGCCACAACCCCCCATCCCCCCACCCTCCGATATTCCTCTGATTCCGTTGCCCCACGATCACTACCTCTCACCCCATCCCCATCCTAACCTATAACCTATACGTTGGGTATATATGAGACTGGTCATAATGCCAACACAAAACCAGCCCACTGACCTACTGGCTGCGGACTGCTCTCTGTCAGCAGATTCTCTATGGAGCGGCAAGTGTAAACCTGTAAAGCACAAAAAAAGCAGTCCTCACCCAGCCAACTTGGGATGTAACAGAAACATTATGCAACCATACTTTTTCAGTCAGTTTGTTACTTACTAAGATGGCACATAACAATTGCATTATTGATGGTGAGGTTGAAACCTTACCAAATTAGAATGTTATTATAACATTATTTTTGGCTGAGGTTAGGGCAAAAGGAAAACAGATTCTTATTTTAACATTATTTTTGAGTGAGGTTAGGGCAAAAGGAAAACAGATTGTTGTTATAACATTATTTGTTGATGAGGTTAGGACAAAACCAAACAGACCATAATCAAAATAACATAGCAAGAACCAATACAGAACATTGCTGCAACATTATAATAACCTCATATATTTGGCTGGGCAGCCAGCACACAATGCAGTCTCTTATACCCTACAAATAGATCATAGGTTAGGCAAGGATAGGGTGAGAGGTAGTGTTTGTAGGTTGTATGTGATAAAAGGAGGAAAAAGTGAGGGATGGGGAAGATTGTGACACAAATCTGAGTCTCATATCCAGTGACTAGGGACAGGCTTTTGATATAAGCAAACTTGTATGTTATTTGTGTTTGTTGCTTTTATAATCTATTTCCATTGCAAAAAGTGGAAGTAACTTAGTTATAAATGCAAGTGAGTCCCCTTTTAGGATTAAGTATGATCTATTATAATTGCTGGGTCAATATACCAATACATTTGCATAAAATATTGTTGCTGAATTCATTGCTTCAGTCTTCAGAAAATCTATGCTTCATAATTTTTTCCATGATAATTCATGCATGTACATTCATGTCTCAAGATTACACATACATCCTTAAGTATTACAACGTTTGAATAAATCTGTAAGTAAATCCATGATAGGTTGGTTTTTTTTCAAAACTGAATATGGTGTGTACACCCAGCACCCAATAGAGTCCTTAGTGACATTTTTACTACTCTCAGTGTGGGGACCAGCCAGCCGAGCAACTCTGAGCAGGTCTAAGCGGGTCCCTTTCATAGCGAGCGAGTCGCTCCTCTCCCACACTCCTCCCTCAGGAGACAGGACTTACACACATCAGGGAACACGCAGGGAATTCCAGTCTACAGATAGCTTTCCCCAGGCTACGGATAGCTTTCGGTGTCGTCTCGTCAACTGAGGTTATACCCTGGAACTGTACGTCAACTGTGATTGAGGACCAAGTGTGTGTGTGAGTGTGTATGGTGCGAATAGATTGGCACTTATGATTCAGTGACACAGGATTACATTTGTCGAAATTTGGTGTATTTGATATCTAGTCTTTAGGCTCTACATCATTGGATGGATATAAATCTAGTCTACTGATAGCTTTTGGTTTCGTCTTGTTTTTAACTGAGGTTGATCCTGGAACTGTATATGTCAACTGTGATTAAGGCCCAAGTACCTGTATGATTTGAATAGATTTGGACTAGATCTGGTGGTAGGACTTGATATAGACATTTGGTGTATTTGATATCTAGTTTATAAGCTCTACATTGTTGGATGGTCAGAATTACAGTCTAGGAATAGCTTTCAGTGATATTTCATCAACTGATGTTAGACCCTGGAACTGTACGTCAACTGTGATTCAGGCTTAAGCATCTGTGTGGGTGTGTATGGTGTGAATGGATCGGGACTTATGATCTGGTGACATGATTACATTTATAGAAATTTAGGCTCTATATCATTAGATGGATAAAAGTCTTTGGATAGTTTTTGTGTTATATTTCAACTGAGGATACACCCTGGAGCTGTATGTCAACTGTGATTCATGCCAAATTATCTGTGTGTATGGTGTGAATCGATTGGGACTTATCTTGTAGTGGCAGAAATAGTAAAAGGTATTTAGTCAATAAGTGTGTTTGATATCTAGTCTATAAGCTCTATATCATTGGATGGACATAAATCTAGTCTCTGGATAGCTTTTGGTGTCGTCTCATTTTTAACTGAGGTTAGACCCTGGAACTGTATATGTCAACTGTGATTCAGGCCCCAGTATCTGTGTGTGTGGTGTGTACAAATGGATTGGGACTATGATCTGGTGATACAAGATTAGATATAGACAATTTGTGTGTTTTATACCTAGTCTATAGGCTCTACATCATTGGATGGACAAAATTCTAGTCTATGGATAGTTTTCTGTGTTATAATATCTCAACTGAGGTTAGGTCATGGAACTGTATGTTTACTATGATTCAGAACCAAGTATCTATGTGTGTGGTGTGTACAAATGGATTGGGACTATGATCTGGTGATACAAGATTAGATATAGACAATTTGTGTGTTTTATACCTAGTCTATAGGCTCTACATCATTGGATGGACAAAATTCTAGTCTATGGATAGTTTTCTGTGTTATAATATCTCAACTGAGGTTAGGTCCTGGAACTGTATGTTTACTATGATTCAGAACCAAGTATCTGTGTGTGTGGTGTGTACAAATGGATTGGGACTATGATCTGGTGATACAGGATTAAGAATAGACAATTGGTGTGTTTGATATCATCTCTATAGGCCCTACATTGTTGAATGGCCAGAATTCCAGTCTATGGATAGCTTTCGGTGTCGTTGTCAACTGAGGTTAGGTCCTGGAAATGTACGTCAACTGTGATTCATCAGGCCCAAGTATCTGTGTTAGTGTGTATGGCGTGAATGGATTCGAATTTAATATGATCTGGTGGTAGGACTGAATTTAGAAAACTGGTGTATTTGATATCTAGTCTTTGACTAGGTGAGTTTTGCTGCTAGGAATTTTGACACTTTTCTCATCAATTTTTCTATATACTTATACAGCGGTGGATCCAAGATAAGGCACATATAAACTCATTCCTTACGTATATCTTTTCAAGAAATCTATTTTGTGAAATTATTTCCTAAACATAATATCAACGAAATTATATTAGTACACCACACTCTTTGAAACAGAAACATACGATCTGGCACTCATAGATATCGCGTATTTTGGTCAGCCTTGAAGTGCCTAGCATTCTACAGATAGCATACTGTGTCACCCCATCTCCTTAGGTTAAACCCTGGAGCCATACATCAACCGAGATTGGGGCTCGGGGATCTCTACGCTTATACTGTCAATGTTATAGTGCTTCTGAGTAGGTATCAGGAAAAACATGTATATGTGATCTCCCATAAGGGATCTACTTCACTGGTTGCATATTACTTCTGAAAATGATATATTTCTGCGTGAAAGATATAAACATCTGATTTTCTGAGGTCAAGCCCTTGGACCATATGTGTCACAGAGGGTACTTTTTGTATGTGTGATCTCTCTTAAGGGACCTACTTCACTGGTTGAGTTTTACTTCTGTAAAAGATATGATTTCTTCTCCTTAAAAATTAAATTTCTACATGAAAGATATAGTCTTTTTTAGTCATGCCATCTTCATTCTAGGGATAGCATTATGTGTCACCTGATTTGCTGAGGTCAAGCCCCTGGAACCATCTGTCAACTGAGATTGAGGTTGAGGGATCTGTGTGTCTATGGTCTTGATGTTTTACCGCATCTGATGGGGGATTAAAAAGCATTTAGATTAAATGTGTCTCTGACCTAGTCCAAAGGCATCGGTTGGCCTGCACCAGTTGGGGTTCCCTGCAAGAAATAATTTCATTCCACCTCATTGAAATGATGCTCTTTGGAATTTTCATATCATGATGATATTGGATCTTCAATATTGGGTACCAATTAACTCTGATAAGGATTTAATTTCTTAAGCAAACCCAGCAAACTTAGATTTTGTGTAGATAGCATACTGTGTCTCCTCATCTCCTCAGGTTAAACCCTGGAGCCATACATCATCTGAGATTGGGGCTCTGGGATCTCTGTGCTGATTCTGTCAATGATATAGTGCTTCCGAGTAGGTATCAGAAAAAAACATGTATATGTGACCTCCCATAAGGGATCTACTTCACAGGCTGCGTATTACTTCTGAAAATGATATGATATTTCTGCGTGAAGGATATAAACATCTGATTTTCTGAGGTCAAGCCCTTGGACCATATGTGTCACAGAGGGTACATTCTGTATGTGTGATCTCTCTTAAGGGACCTACTTCACTAGTTTAGTTTTACTTCTGTAAAAGATATGATTTCTTCTCCTTAAAAATGATATTTCTACATGAAAGATGTAGTCCATTTATTCAGGCAATGTACATTCTACGAAAAGTATTACATGTCACCTGATTTACTGAGGTCAAGTATCTGCATCTCTGTATGTGGATGTAATAAGCGACAAAAATAGATTCATAATCAGTGTATCCAGTTTCTATATTACAGAAATGATGTTATTCCTTGTTACTGGAAACAGTTTTTATCTACAAAAGATATCAGGTTTCCTAAAACGACATTTAGCTGTCTTGCAGTTAACAGATAGCATTCTGTGTCTCCTTTTCTCCTGAGATGAAACAAAGTGGAATCTCAAAAATCTGTGTCTTTGGTTTGGATGTTTTAGTGATTGTCATTAGGGATCAAAAAGAATTTAGATTGGATGGATCTGTGATCTAGTCTGAAGGCTCTTCTTCACTAGTTCAAACATTTCCCAATAATGGTAACAATGGAATGTCATCGTAGGGGCACCATATCATTTCCAGAGCTCTGTCACAGATATACATATGTTCTATTTCAACCAGGTATGTCACAGTCCGCAAGTCTAAAGTAGGCATTTTACGTTAAACCAAAAATATTATAGCTTCACAAAGATATGTGACTCAGACCATCTCCTACATAATTATTTTTTCATGATGTCATCGATAAGAGTGTCCCCTATAAGTGTCTGTGCCACCAGATACAAATCAAACAATAGTGTTTCTTTTTCTATCTTTTTCGAAACGTAAACAAACCGCAATGACATCTCGAAAATGGCAAAACAGACTAATACTATGCATTGTAGCTTGTAGCACAGACTCTCATAGGTGGCGCTACCATTGTGATGTTCATCATGAAATGTTTCAAATCATTAATCTTTGCTTGCCTCCAAAATCGTTGGTTAAACCCTGAAAGCATCCATCAACAGGGATCGAGGCTGAGGGATCTGTATGTCTATGTTATGGTTGTTTTACTGCTTCTGATCAGGGATCAAAAAGGATTTAGATTGGATGTGTTTATGATCTAGTCCAAAGCCCCTTCTGCACTTCTAGGGTTTCCCAGAAGGAAATCTCTTTTTATATAGGTCTAATGGACGTTGGCAGATTAAGTGCTGGGTATATAAGTACATAGTGTACCTCTCCCATGTAATTCAACTTTATTTTGCTTGTATTTGCTGGTATTGAGATATATATCATTTAATTAATTCAAGAAGGTATGCCACAGTCTAGCAGTCTATTCCAGGCATTCTGTGTTGTCTGTTTTCCTGAGATCTAACCCTAGAACCATCTCTCAACTGATATTGAGGTTGAGGGATCTGTGTGTCTATGGTCTTGATGTTTTACTGCTTCTGGTGGGGGATCAAAAAGGACTTGGATTGGATAGGTCTCTGATCTAGTCCCAGGGCTCTATTCCCATTCCACTAGTTGGGGTTCCTTCTAAGAAATAATATCATTCCAGCTCGTTGAAAAGAAGGCGTCTAGATTATAGTTACTACATATATCAACAGCACATGTTGTACATCATGGGGAGAAATGATTGGTTCTGTTGTTCACAACATGATATTCTATCTTCAATATTTGGTACATATAAACTATGATAAGTATCTAGTTTCTTGAGCAAACCTAGCAAACTTAAGCCCCATACCCACTAGGCGATTTTGACGGTGACTGACAGCGTGGAAACAGGCAGAATTGTCCGATGCCTATGATCCCCTGTTAGTATAGTATATTGAAATGTGCAGGTTTGATCTGAGTCGCTGCTAAAATCGGCCGGTTTTAACGGTGATCTGTCGGCTGACTCAGGGATAATCGCCTAGTGGGTATGGCCCTTTAGACTTTGCGTACATGTCATTAGGACTGACTGACCTGTATTTCCGTCATCATTTCTAGGACGGAGCATGTGTGTGATCAGGACTTGTGTCTTGGAAATAGTCTTCTCTCTTTATATCGGCCCTAACCTTAACCCTTTCTCTTAAGGCTGAAAGTGGCCTAGCTAACTCAGACTTTGTTTGTCATTAGGACTGTTGCGGAACCTGTACATCCGCCATTATTTCTAGAGCCTGCGTCCGTGTGTGTGAGGTCTGGTGTCTTGGATGTAGTCGTTTGTCTCTGATACCTTTTAGATCCTTACCCCTTTCTTAGGTGTCTTAAGGACAATTGCGCCATTATAGATGTGGTGTTGAGATTTCTTTAAAACTGCACATCAAAGTTATACCTATGTAGGTACCAACGATGTAAAAGTCTCAAATTCTCAAAATTAGTCACGTTTCTCCATTTCTATCTCTAAAACTATTCCTCTTAACCAATTTTCTATACTATTTCTGAATTCCACAACTAATAATGAATTATGCAAAATATATGTAAGAACCTTCATATTTTGGATATCTGGAAAATGGCGCCATTGTCCTTAAAGTATCCATGTAATAAATAGCTTCTATATCCCCGTTTTAAACACTTAAAGCCTGCATTCCACATGCTAATTTGCCAATTTTTGAAATCAACAGTAGGAATCACGTTTAATTATAAACATGTTGTATATCATGGGAAAGGTTTGACATTTCTTTTTTGAATGGTAAATGCCTGTATTCTATGGTTTCATGTCATTTTCTTGGAGAAATAAAAAAACACAATATAAGCAGTTGAAAAATCACTATATGTGATACAGGCTTAACCCAGCCAAGTTGTGAAACCTTCTGCAACCATAAATTTTTAGTCAGTCTGTTACTTACTAAGATGGCATGTAACAAATACATTATTGATGAAACCTCACCAAATCAGAACATTATGACAACATCATTATTTGGTGAGGTTAGGATGAAACCAAAATTAAAACAGAATGTTATAAGAACATTCCCTTTAGGTTGAAGAATGTAACCAGAATGTTATAATAATGTTGCAGTGCAACGTCACAGAAGTACGTTGTCACATCATTATTGGGAGCCATCAAATTAACATAACAAGAACCAGTGGCAGATTTAGAGGGGGGCATGGAGGCGCGCACCCCCCTCTTTTTTGGGCCAATTTTAGATTTTTTTAATGTAAAACTCGACCATAAGGTAATTAAAGTGAAAAAAAATTCCAATAGCGCACCCCCCCCCCCCTTTCAGAAACCTGGATCCGCCACTGATAACCAATACAGGACCAAACAGAATGTTGCTGCAACGTTATAAAAATGTCATATGCTTGGCTGGGAACTCACTTCCTTAGATCACCTATAATGTTAATCTGTGTCTGTGAACAGGTGTGTGGATTAACCAGCTGTACCAAGATGGGCGACAAAAGGGGATTACGTGCTTGTACCTGGTGTGTACCGCTGGGATTACTTACCTGCCTGCTGATTACCAGCGTGGAATCCTCGTTAGGTAAGTGAGACAACCGTTAAACATGAAAACTAAAGTTTATTTTGAAATGTAAATCAAATCAAATCAAAATTTTATAAATCAAATATTTATAATCTTTATCCCCGATATGAATTAGTTTAAATACAACTAATCAAGATAATTTTCTTTCCCCGATTGGAATTACTCTGAATGCAGCTAATCAAGGTAATTTTGTTGATAAAATCTGAAGAAAATGTTCAAAATTCATGTACAAGCTTAAGCCCATTCTCCATAGGAAATAATGCTTTATTCTGGACGCCTGGTTTTAGATGTCCTTCCCTTAACGGCCCTGAACACAACTAATTGATTGGCTCAAAACCCTCTAAATCTTTTAATCAACTCAATCTTAACGGTCATCCTTTAAGGAGTGTTGGATGAAGACAAAAAAGAAATATCATTGCCTTAAAGTTGATATAATTACAGGGAATTCTCCCTGACACAAATAGTTGATTTACAGTATTCCAAGCACCTGCACTTTAATTTGGACTATTTTTGTAAACATGGGAAAGCTTATATACACAGCACACAATTAGTTGCTATATATCTATCGTTAATGAATACATTTTCAAACCAACTTTGAAATACTAAAAGAAATTTCATGATGCTGATCTGACCCATTTATGATGACTCATTTATAATGACAAATCAATCCTAGAGTCAACTAGTATACTGCAAAAAATTAGAAATACAACTTAGAAATACTAAATGTGTAGATATTCAATGCTCGTTTTCCATCATGTCAAATCATAAAAATACTTAAACACTGATGAAGATCTGTATGCTTGAGTGTTGTAATGTGTCGAGCTATTTCCCACATGCATCTTGATCTAGATTAGTCTGTAGGTAATGTAAAGGGAAAAGGTTATCTAGGAGACAATGGTTCATTATGCTTCATGGTGTAGTTGTAACTCCAATGGTGTGGGATGGGTTATTTGATACAAAGATACAGATTACTTTACAAAACCTATCAGACTATCAACTTTAACAAGTTACTTTTACTAGCCCTGATTATTTTTGCAAACTGAAAATACATCTTTTTGATTCATCATTTACAAATAATATTTTCTTTTCAAATTATAGTCCTGAAAAAAATATAATCAAGGGGAAAAATTAAATCTAACATAACATGTTATGCTATAACATAATAACATTGACATTTCACTATCTCACCAAGTTGTCTGACATTTAACAGTTACAAACATTACGTGCAGGGGGATGGCTTGAATGAAGCGCAAGTCATTTATCACTAGGATTCAATTCATGGGAACACCGAGGCTGAACTTTAAAACAACATTAGCTGATGTTCCTCCTGGAAAGAACACATTGATTGATGTTGAGGCTAAAAGGAATCTGCCCTTAAACACTTCTCATTGCCTCTTACAAAACAGTATTGCTCACTAATGATAGGCCTGATAAGGGAAATCGAAATTCCAGTTTGAAGTAGCACAGGTTGAGCCTGTATTGCATTAGGAGATTCTGACTGTCTGTTATTCGGTAATCTATAAGTTGTTACCAGTAATATTGCAAAAGACCACACGTCCTACATATCATTTGAAAGAGAATTGAAAGACCTTTCTAATGGTGTGTGATATGGATATGATTGACCAATATTCCAACTGAGGACATTTGATATCTGAGTAAAATCGTCTAGTGGGATCCAGCCTATGGTGAATTATATCTTTAGCTTGCAGGCTACCTATTAGCAAACTAATTGGGTCCGCTGTTTATCTTTGTCATAATTTATAGTATGTGATTAGATGACTGGAGGGAGTTCAGTTGTAATTTGTTAAAGACATGGCTGATGTTGCGAGAAAAATGGCAATTTTATCAGGAGACTGCTCACAATTCACTTGAGAATCGAGAAGTTATATCTATTTGCGGCAATATCTCGCATGCCTTGAACTTATACCTGTACAGGGGCGGATCCAGTGGGGGGGGGGGGGCGGACGGGCCTTGCCCCCCCCCCTTGCCCTGTTAAATCATGTTTGATGGGGGGCCCACCCCCCTGTACATTCATGTTTTTGGGGCCCCCCCTCTACAAATTCCTGGGTCCGCCCCTGCTGTATACCGAAGATTTCAGCCCTTGCAATTACATTTTAAGTTTAAAAATGAATAGCCATAACACAGAGATCTACAATGTGCCATGTGAAATTTAAGTACAGTGGTGCAAACTGCATGACAATTTGATAAAGACGAGGAGGGATATCAAAGAATCGCAAGCAAATCAATTGGCATGTTGGATAAATTTGAGTGAATCATAACCATTTTAGGCCTCCGCCACAAGTCTATCTCTAGTCAATTATGAGCAAGTGCAATCACAATGTGCATCGGAGGCTGCATTGATACAATGTTACAATATTAACATGAACCAACCTCAGTCGATTTAATTGCTTGCTAAATAATGATAACATTCGCATAAGTGTTTATGGATAGTTTGATGATAAATGTTTAAGGGCATAATAAGCACTTATCACAATGGCATATAATTGAAATTTGAGAAAATACATCTTGTAGCATATCATAGTTTCTGTATCTGAAGTCACTTGAAAAGGCAAACTTTATGATATTCATTTCAAAAGTGCTGCATAGGAATAATGATATTGTATCATGATGAAGTAAACTATTTTCATGAATCTGCTGCTGACTCAAACTGTTTTTATATCAGGACAATGAAGGGTAGGAAATTACTAGCCAAGCTTACAAGTTGTTTTCTAGGAAATGGACTATTACATTTATTTTTGTTTTGCAAGCTCCAGTTGGGATTTGTGACTACGCCAGTCTGAAACTAATTTATGGTTAATTTTAATTCTAATGTAAACAGGAGAGGAAGCATAACTTTGCAGTAGCACTACTGGTGTTTGATAGTCACACAATGGGGACCAAATGTTTCAAAATGAACAGTTATAATCTAGGTGTTGAAAAAGCAAACATTTCTGTTAAAGGTTAAACCTACCGGGTTTGCTGTTAAATAAAACTAGCGAATGTTGAAAAACTTTATTTATCAAATCAAATTAATGTTTAATGCACCAAAAATTGAAATTTTTGCCAAATATTGCCAGATTTGGCCCAAACTGGATATAATGGCCTGTATTGTAAGTAAGGTTGTAAAGGAACTAAATATCTTAGAAAGATAAAACCAAGAGTGGAAGAATCCCTATAGGACTTCCAAAACATTATAATAGATACATTTTGTCTACATGTCAAATAAGTATTTCATGATATGAATACAACTCATAAACTGGTAGCCAAATGGTGGCCAAACATGTCAATAGGTACCTTTTCCCAAATATATTTCCATTTGGGAATGAGAAATATGCTACAATCCACTCGTTATAATATGATAACAGAAAGGATATAACCAACAATTTTAGTGGAATGTCATGGACCTACTCCCAGGAGGAAATGATGTAAAAAAAAAAATTTAAAAAAAATGTGCGCATTGCCTCCGCTACCTCTTGCATCCCAAATTATCATCTGAAGCCTGCACAAAAAGAGAACACTGACATCAGCAAGACTTGATGTAGATTGTAGCAGGGAGCTCCAGACTGTCATTATCTCCTCTCTGTGAGCCCTGGGCTGTGGTGAATTGAGTGGGTGAAACGTATTGTATTGTGACAGATAAGGATACAGACAGGCTGGGGCAGCTATTCCTGGAAAACATATTGATGGCAACATTATTAGGAACTGAATAGGTCTTTGTTGATACTTTTGTATGACCTCATCCCTTTACAGAGACGGATTTTGAAAAGGGGGGTGGTATTGAAAAAAAAAATCCTTAACTCTATTTTGGTCGAATTGTACATTAAAAAACTAATTGTCCTTTAAAAAAAGAGGGGGCGTTTATCCCAACGCCCCCTCTCATCCCTCACTACATTATCCAACATGAATAGATTTCTTTATCATATACTTCTACAAAGCATTGCATTTTAGGCTATTTTATAGAATAAAGTACCTATATACTATTAATCTTTTCCATACTTCCCTTTTCCATCACCGCAAGAGAAAGAAATCGTAAAGAAACCAGAAACTATGTATAGTAGTGTTTGGTCTTTCTCTTTTGCTGCAGCCCTGCATCTCTATAATGTTCTGCATTGCCTCGGGCCAGCGAATGCATAGGACGGTGAGGATGAGACCAGCAGGCAGTTTCATAAAAAAAAAAAAACCTCCCTGATATGAGGATTTCACCTATCTCGATAGCAGAGGTTGAAAAATGTGTTTCATAATGAAAGCGGCCATACTGCCCCCAAACTTTTTATTAAGGGTCCCAAAATGGCCCTGAAGGGAACTAAAACTTTCATAAATTTTTAAATGTTCATTTAAAAGCTCGGTTAGGGAAGCAAACTCATAGCTAAGGTTAGTGAAAAATGGCATTTTGCTAGCTCATAAAGGCAAACTTCACTTAATTCCCCTTCACATGCCATAGTATTGTATAACTGTCCCTTGGCATTATGTTTTATGTGCAGTATTGAGAGCCTATACTCAGTGATGGCATTTCAGCAGTTTTGGATCACTCCAAGTAAAAGGTGTATGAAATCAAAAATATTATAGCTTCACTAAGATATGTGGCTAGGACCATGGAAAAGGGATGAGTTAGCCTTTTAGGTATGAACTTCAAATAGGTAAAAGATGAGAGGGATATATATTAAGTTTGCTTCCCATCATAACGTTCAAGGAATTTATCACAAAACATGCTTTGAGGCTAGAAACTTTTCCCATGTGCATGGCAGTACTCTACTTCCCCATCCGCGACTTCTAAAATGTGGCTACTTTCCAGAAGTGACAGCACCCCGATGAGAGTCTATGCTACCATATACAAATAAAACAACACTTCCAACCTTTTTCAAAAAGTAAACAAACGGCAATGATGTCATGAAACCGACAAAATAGATGTCGCGTCATAACGGTTTGCACAGACTCTGATAGGGGTGACGTCATCGCAATAACAGTGAAACAACTCGAATTATGAATCTTAGCTTGCTAAAGGATCGTTGATGAAATGTCGTTATGTTGAACTCTTTCTTTTGCTCAAAATCCAATGCAGTACTCTTGCATTATAGAATGCTGTACCACTTTAAGATAAAACCTTTCATCTCTCAGGTTTCTTGCTCTTGTTATTCATTTAGTTTTGATAACCATCTAACCAGCTTAATTGCAAACTGTCTGTTTAATTCTAGGTCCTTACTCTAAACTCGGTAACAGGATTTATACCTTCGGCACGATTCAGGTAAGTTGGACTTTTTTGCATTTTATCCAGCATAAAAAGTAACCCTTTGCATAGTGTTCACATTTGATAGAGCAATAAAAGATAAAAAATAAATCCACAAAATACTGAATTCAAGTGATAATATCATTGGTTATAGGAATATAATCCAGCAAGTATGTTTTAAATAAATGTCACATCAATATTTTTGTTTAATTTTCAAAATTGTTGTTCTGACACGGATGGTGAGTTCAGACTTTAGCTTAGCCATTCCTGTGTGGAACTAAGTCTTATGGTTAAGAGTGTAGCTCTCTGTGCTAGGGTGAAGAGTGAAAAGGGCAGCATTAGGCAAGTATATGTAAACATTTGTAAGGAGCAGTACTCAGCAGAGCGCAACTAACTGTCATTGGTTGAACATTTTGTAAAGATCGGTACTGAAAGCTAGGTTCTGTTATGTAATAGAAACAGATAGACTGGTAGTCAGACAGGAGCATTGGCTGGGTGTGGTTGAGTGGAAACTACCCTTTGGATTGTTTATTGTCAACGGGAGTTCTTGTGACTGGTATCTACATATTGAACATTTATAAACTTATTCCTTTTGCACGAGTGTTATGTCCTTCATAAAGCTGAACTACATTATGGATTGGACTTGCAGTCTGAGAAGAGACAGACTGCTAATGGAGCTAGTTAATATCTATAGGAACAAACAGTAATGATATACAAATAGTAACCTAACATTAAATGGATATTAAACCTCTATAGTTCATTTTGATGATAAAACCTGATAATTGATCACCAACATGGTGGCCAGTCCATTCATGAAAGCCCTAGATGTGATGCCATCTGCATCTATACTCATGTCTAGTTGTTGCAGTACATGTAATAAGCCCATCCCACATAAGGCATTTCCAGGGTTGGACAAGGGTTGGACAAAATTCACATATAAAGCATCCTTGTCTCCTACAGGTAGGGTTACTGAAATAAGCAAGAATTATATTTTCCTATATCTCCAAGTATTGATAAAACATTATGATTTCAAGAATTCTACCAATTGACAGATTCGCCAGCCAATCAAAATGATGTATTTCAGAGCAAAATAGGGTTGGACATCATAAGCAGGACTGACAGGCTTTAACATTGGTTCCTATGGGGAAAAAGCCAATATATAAAGCTGCAATAAAACAAATTTAAGAAGCAGTTTGTCAACTGAATTGCTTTGGTTAATTTTGTATTGTGAAACTCTCTAAATGGAAAAAGCACAAAGGCAATTTTCAAGATATTTCATGGGAAACTTGAACTTTGTTGTAAACTGGGATGGGCTTATTAGTGGGTCTCAACATCATGATTTCAACATTTCAATGGCCCGGACCTGCATTCTGAAAAGTGAGAACTCGCACAAAGCAGCAGCTATACACGGCGAAATTCATTCAATGTCATAAAGCAGCATTTTTCCTAATCAAATACCTTTGACCTTTCAGCCTTATACATTCAGTATCCAAAGCCACGAAAATGTAATTACTCTTCAAGTTCAGCATATGAAAGCAGGGTGCCCACGCAAGTCTTAAAAGTCTTAAAAAGGTCTTAAATTGATTTTTCAAAATTTAAGGCCTTAAAAAGGTCTTAAATTTCTTATTTTTCTTACAGGAGGTCTTAAAAAGGTCTTAAATTGGATCTTATTTGAAACTGAAAATCAAATGACGGGTTCAACAAAATTTCACTTTTTTGCCATGTGTTCGTACATCCAGCCTTATTCAAAGAGATTTTACTTAACATGTGGCAATCGGGTCTTAGATTTTTCAAACTTTGGTCTTAAATAGGTCTTAAAAAGGTCTTAAATTGATTTTTGAAAAAGCGTGGGCACCCCGTGAAAGGTTTCAGAGATTCTTTTTATGTACCACTATATAGAATTTGTTAAAAAAGGCATCGAAGCAAAGAGGAGCCTTTTAGTGGCGACATCAGCTGCCAGTAATGGTATTGCCTGATTCTCTCGCCAGATGGATCCACTATACTCACACTATGGAGAGGGATTCAGATGTAACCTCACAGAGCATGTAGAGGCTAACTTTGATCTGGAGCAGCACCCCTGTAATAGAGTACACTAATGATACATCTCATTGTTCTCCCTAAATGAACTCCCTTCTATTCTCAATGATTATTGTGGGAAAGACCATAACCTTACCAAGCGTGTAGATGCTAACCTCAGTTGATTTTACTGAGTTGACATTAATATAGACATTTTTTTTGTTATGAACATAAAAAAACACCTTTCCCTTTCTCTCCCTAGATGAACCCCTTTGTATTCCCAATATTATGGAGAGCGCTTCATCAATAAGCTCACAGAAACTGTAGATGCTAATGTCAGTGTATCATAAACGATCCTGTAACAAGCAAAGATAAATGATTTGTAATGTTTCGCCGTAAATGTCATGACGATGGCGCCCTCTAAGAGACTCTGTGCAACGTGACCTCTTTCGACATTTTCTGTGACATAAACAAACATGTTGTGATGTCACGAAAACGTCGAAAGAAGTCGTGTCGCAATGGGTTGCACTGAGTCGCGTAGAGGGCACCACCATCAAAATGTTCACGGAAAATAATATAGGTGATGGTTCGAGTCACATATCTTAGGGTAGCTATAATATTTTTGGTACCATACAGACTTGGCATCATCATAGAAGACTCTTATATTGCCAATATGGAGAGGGTATCATCTATAACATTATAGAGAGAACACGCTTACTTTAGCTGTTCAGTCAATGATACTGATGTACTAATGGCTTAGTACTTTTAATACATTGTTATGATATATAATCCAACACGGATCAGGCTTAGCAAGTCTACTTCTAGTCTACTCTTAGAGGAGACATTTTACGCTCCTAGCGCCACCTGTTAACCAGTATAAAAGGTGTTGCAAGGTAGGGAGCGAGCAGTTAGTGAGCAGTTAGTGAGCAGTTAGTGAGTTAGTTGGTTAGAAGAAACACGTCTAACCAAGGAGTTATACCTGGAGTAAATACATCGACTCCGTGTAACAGACTGGAGTTTACCAATACCCATTACCTCGGACATAGGATTGTGTTAGAGCTAAATGCTAGAATGGTCTAGAAGGCGTTGGAACAACTCGTGTTCTAAATGTGGTTGATTGCTGATAGGAGATGGGAGGTGGACTGATGAAGACTTATACATGGTGGCTTTGACTCGGGATGAGATGTTTATTGAATAAAAACCCTTTCATATTAAGAAGTTCCCTCATCGTTCATTTCTTTTGAACTATTGGGAAGTGAATGGACAAACTTTAAACGCGGTCTGAATTACTCAGACATTCTGGAAAGCAACTCATGAAGACTTGGATATACACGAATCTTACGCAGTCTTAAATCAAACATTAACAATAGTTCATTTGGTGGAGATACCCGAAACATGACTTGTGCCGTTTTGCTCATCCTTGATGTCAGCCACCGGTGACTTTGAGGCTTCCTCTAACCCCAAGCCTCAATCTTTGCGGCCCGCAGGACACGATGTGTCAACATCATATACAGGGAATGTGGAAAACCGCCACCTGGTAGGTAATCCCTTAGACGGGGAGGCACAGAGACAGGAGGTCGCAGCCAGACCCAAGCAGCTCTGCCCCGAAGGTGCACAAAATTACCAAACCCGTGGCAGAGGTAAACCATTTCCCTGGCACCTAGGGTCCAAAGATAGGCCGGTTCTTGACGAAGGACTTGAAACCCTAACATACTCGGGACGAGTTGAAGGGAAGAACCGTCTCACGGAATATAAGCAATATTGGAACCCAGGGTACGTACCACCTACGGACCACGAAACTGGTACTAGCTCTCAATCCACCTGTGTATCTGATGTGAACAATCCGTGGTGTAACCAAAGTGTTCCTTATCCTTTACTGCCCGCAGTGGGAGGTGAAGGCGAACAGGAAGTTTCCAATGGAGATAACCTGTTTTCTTCAGGAAACCTAAAACAACGACAAAACACCGCGGATAACTCCAGCCCATCAGGGGGAAAACGCCCCGAAAATCCGGTAATCCTACCTGATGGAAGCTCTCTCACCTGTCCATTACCCCAACGACTTGAGTTTACCAGTCACCCACTGGTAACACCAACTCACCCCAACCCGGGGGCGTCCATTCCTTATTCCACTGTAGCTAAGGGAAAAACAGTGGGAAGGGAGAGGGGAGTGGGAAGGGAAGCAGAGGGAAACAGCGAGAAAGTAGGCAATTTACAACCCTATCGATTAACCTACGGTGTAGAAAAGAACCTAGACCAAGCTGGTAAAAGAGCGGGAATTCAGGCCTTTGATCCAGCCGAAATATTAAAGCAGTGGGCAGACACAGGCCCCGAAAAGCACATAGATTTAGAAAGGCTAAGCGATCAGGATAGTGAGGAAAATGTAACGCTTAAAGCACCAGATTTTAACACTTCAACTCAAGAATTGTATGATAAATACGAAAGTGAAGACGAAGAAGAAGATAGAGAATTAGAACAAGCTATCGCGAGTGTCAGAAAAGGTAGTCCTGATAGAAAATTAGCTAGAGAAGATAGATCAACCTCGTCTTCATACGAACTTATTACTGAGGACGGTTTAGACACAGGGAAGAAAGCTAAACCAGAAAGTGAGGACGAAATTAGTGTAGAGGAAATACCTGTGAAAGAACAGTGGGACGATCACGATATACAAAACCTCCACGAAAATAATATGGCGGAAGGAGGCGTTCCTTTGATGGATCTAGTAGAAGAAAGAGAGGAAAGAGATCAACGCCAGCAACCCGATGAAGGGGGAGCTGGGGGTGTAGATCTGGGGGCAGGGCTTCCTAACCGTGGGATGGGCCCTGGGGGACCCCAACAAAACAATGGGAATGGCCAGATACTAATCCAGCAGCCGGGCCGAGGCGCGCCGGCAGGAGGCGGGATAGACCTTGGGCCCATACAACAAAATATGTTGTACCCTTTCATAAGGCAGGCAATGGGAGCCCCTATACAGGCAGGTCAAGGAGGAGGGGGAAACCAACAGGGTCAACAGGCCCAAGGAGGCCAAGATAATCAGGCCAACCCTCCTCTTAACCAACAGGCCCAAGGAGGCCAGGATAATCAGGCCAACCCTCAAGGACTCATTCCTCCTCTTAATCAGCAGGTCCAGGGAGATCAAGATAATCAGGCCAACCCACAAGGGCCTAACCCTCCTCAAAACCTTCTCAATAACCCTCCTCAAAACCTTATTAATAATCTCCCTCCGAATCAGCCCAATCTGGGGATAAACCCTGGGGGACTCCAGCAACCCGGTGCAGGGGGAAATGGTGGTGTGAATCCGGGAATACAGCAGCCTGATCCTGGGGTAAACCTTGGGGGACTGCAACAAAATGATGGGGGAGGCCAACCAGGCCAACAGCCCGGCCGGGCCGAGCCAGCAGGAGGTGGGGTCGATCAAAACCTGCTCCCTCACCTGTTGCAGGCGATGGCACTCGCGGCCAATCTTAACGCAGGCCGAGGAGGAGCGGCTAACCAGCAGGGTCAGCAAGCCCCAGCCGGCCAGAATAATCAAGTAAATCCACCAGGACCCAATAACCCTCCCCCGAACTAGAACAACAATCCTTTCCTTAACCAACTCAACAACCCCCCAAACCCACCGAATCCTCCACCGCCCGGACCACCAGGTCCGCCGGGCCCACCAGGTCAGAACAACCCTCCAAACCCACCGAATCAACCAAATATTTGGGAAATTCTACCACAGTTGAGCCAGGCACTGGGGCAAACACCAGCGCCAGTGCGTGAAACGACTCACAGTGGTCACCAAAGGGGACCAAACATTAGGTTACCGTGGTTTAGTGGAAAAGAAGACGAGCAAATAGAAAAGTATTTCAGGGAATTAAAACGACTGAAAGCTATCTATGACTGGTCGGACGCCCACCTCCTGAATATGGCGCTGTTAGGCCTAAAGGGAAGGGCCGACGACTGGGCAGGAGCGTTAGCTGAAAGTGAGAAAGACTCATTTGAGAAGCTAGAAGCCCAAATGACCAAGATCTTCGGTGATCGAAGAGCTAAGTGGCAGAAACACGCAGAGTTCTGTGGCCTTAAACAAGGAAAAGACCAGAGCGTGATCGAATTTGCAGGTGTTCTGAAACAAAAGCAAGTGAAAGCTACCGAGAGGGATGAGCTCCTCAACGGGTAGCTTTCAACAGGCGGCAGTGGGCTCGCGAGAGTCCGGGGACACGTTAAACTTTGTTTATAGTGCTGGGGAGAGACGTACTGAAGGCCCCCGTGTCTAGCGAAGGATGAATTAACATCCTACTGTGGTACCGTCTAGTCGGCGCACATATCGGGCTGCTGGGTCTTGTCCCACTACCAGTAAGTGGTATGTGCGTGGTACGGGGTTGACAGACCCCACCTAGCTCCTGACAGTAGTTCCATCACTCAGGAGTGAACAGGCAAGGCCAGTGAAAACGGTCAAAGTTCAGTGTGGGTTTGCACGATTCACCTGGATCAGACCGTCGGTGACCACCCAGGGTGACTTGGGACCGGTAATCGCTATCGACTGGGTCACTGGCCGGTCGTCTCTGTTTGACTGGTAGAGTTGGGTGCAACCTATCGGCATCAGAGAGGGCTCAATGTACAGTCAGGCCATGGTAAAGCTAAACATGCCTATTCAAGACCTCATTTCTTGGATTAGCGTAGGTTATGGTTGAGCCATGCTCTCTGTGATCAGAAAACATCAGGTTTGAAAAGAACATTCTGGGAAGCAGAGAGAGCCTTATGGCTGGAAAGGATCCTAGCTCAGGTTGCGCTCCACTATGTCTAATGACATAAGGGAAAACCAAAGGGATCAAGCGAGAGGCGAGTGAAAGCATGATGTTAGCTGTGTTTTTAGAAGGATTAAAACAGGGCGTAGCCAGACAAGTAGCCATACTGGACCCTAAGTCTTTCACCGAAGCGGTGGATTGTGCAACGAGGTTAGAATCGTTGGACAAAGGCAAAGGGGGAACTAAAATATCAAATGCAGTGAGCGAATTGGCTGGAGGCCAAGAATCAGAGGAGACCGCGGCCCTAAACTCCATCTCCGAACGGTTTGGAGTGGTGCTGGCCCGACTGGAGGCCGCTCCATGGTTTCAGAAACCAAAGCCAGGGCAAAGCGGGACTCCCCAGAGTGGTGGTAACTTTAAACAGCAAGGTTATGAGAGAAAAGATAGGTACGAAAACCAGAAAAGTGAAAGAAATTCAGATCAGAAGCCTAAATCCAACGTCGCCCCGAACAGAGAGGCCGATAAGGGAAAGAATCTGCCAACTCAACAGAAAGTAGAGAGACCCAGGTTGCCTTTTGATGAAAGTAAGTTTTGTATCATTCACCAACAGCATGGTCACTCTACAGAAGCGTGCTTGTGGTTAAAGAATAGGTTGAGGGAAAAACCCCCGCGGATCTACAAAGATAGCAAAGCCAGTGGTACCGAACAAAAGAATCAGGGAAACTAGAGGAAGGGTCCGTTCATTCCACGATAGAATTAGGCGCAGTGGACGGACCGGCTAGGAGAGAGATAGGAGACGAAGCATTTTTCTTAACGTTAAGATTTGATGATCAGAAGGAGGTTAGATCTTTAGTAGACACAGGAGCGAGCGATTGCTTCATGTCCACCCATTGTAAACGACAGATCCCTAAACAATGCATTTTAGATGAATGGAAGGTATCGAAGGGAAACATCAGTTTGGCAGACAACTCGTCTCAAGTAATACTAGAACAAATTAGATGTAAGTTTTCAATCCAGGGATCGGTGGTCTGCTATGATTTCAACATAGTGGACGATCTATGCCACCTAATAGTAATCGGTAGAAACTTATTAACAGTGCTTCGATCAGATTTATCTCTACCAGGCGCAAAGATAGAAGTGTTTTGTGGAAACCCTATAGTTAGCAAAGAAACAGTGAAAATTCCGCCGGGAAATGAATGCATCATACCGGTAACCACTCGAGAGCCGCTGGGATTAGACTCACCGGTAGCCTACTGCGCACCGGCAGTAACCGCACCAGTCCTAGTAGAGGGGTGCGTGAATACGGTGGGAAGCCAGTGGTGGATCAAAGTCATGAATCCGCTAGATGAAATGCAAGAAATCACTCCCCAGGAAGTATTAGCTTTTGCGGAAGAATGCGCAGTGCCTGAGGTAAACCAAAATCAGATAGAGGAGTTCCTAGACTTGTGTTATCTAACTAAAACAGAGACCCCAATGTCCATCTGTAGGATTTCTGTAGAAGTAATGAAAGACGCAGTGCAAATGGAAAGCCAAACCTCTGAGGAGAAATCCCGAGGTAAAATGGATGAAAATGTGAGTAAAATAGATCTGACCGAGTCGTGCTTAAACGAAGAACAACAGGTAAGGTTTAGGCAAATGCTTAATAACAATAGAAATGCACTAGCGTTCTCAATGGAAGAGTTAGGTCACTGTGAAATAGCGCCGATGAGAATCATTGTGGATGAGTCGCAGGGAGTCATAAGTTCCAGACCATACCGATACTCTCCACAGAAAATGGATATCATCGATGAACAGGTTAGGCAACTCATAGATATAGGTGTTATAGAGCCCAGCGAATCGGCTTGGCGAAGCCCGCTGGTGGTAGTGCAGAAGAAAGACGGCAAACCTAGGCTCTGTACAGACTTTCGCATGCTTAATCAAGTCACTTTTAAAGATAAATTCCCCATGCCCACGGCTCGCTCGCTTTTCCTATATATGGCCTACAAGAAACCCACTATGTGGACAGCTTTAGATCTGTTGAGCGGCTATCACCAATGTGTAATCGAAGAAGACAGTAGAAAATATACCGCTTTTGAAACCCCGATGGGTGTATATCAGTATAAGCGTGTACCGTTTGGCTTAGTTGGCGCACCTTGGCAATTTACCAAGGTAATGGCCATAGCGCTAAAGGGATTGATTCCTAGAACATGCTTAGCATATTTAGACGACGTAATTGTCTACGACACTACATTTGAAGAACACCTGGCGAGCGTTGAGGTGGTTCTCCAAGCTTTGGCGAAAGCTAATCTCAAACTGAAACCGTCAAAGTGTGAGTGGTGCCGCAGTGAAATCAATTTCCTCGGCCATGTAGTAAACGCAGAGGGTGTGGCTACACAAAGGGTAACCACAGAAAAGATTACAGCCTTTAACCGTCCACATAATGTGAAAACCATTAAATCATTTCTGGGACTGTGTAATTACTACCGATCATTTGTCCCAAACTTCGCTGATCTAGCAAAGCCTTTAAACCGGCTGCTAAAGAAAGAAGTCTATTTTGAGTGGACAGAGGCCTGCGAGGAAGCGTTTCAACAGTTAAAGAAATTGTTGACCTCGCCGCCCTTACTAATTCATCCAGATATAGGAGGGCATTTCTATCTACTAACTGACGCATCAGACGCCGCGTGCGGTGCAGCGGTTTGTCACAAACTAGATGAAATCTATCGTCCGGTTGCTTTCTGGGGATGTACTCTCCGGGACGCCGAATTAAATTATTCGGTAACAGAAAAGGAGGCTCTGGCAGTAATTAAAGGCATTAAGAACTATGAGGACATGTTGCAGGGAGCTAAAATCACAATAGTGACGGATCACAAACCGTTGATTCCCCTGCTACAGAGTGCCTACAAAGCCCCGTCAGCCCGGCTGAGACGGTGGGCTTTAGCGTTATCAGATTTTGATTTTGAAATCATATATGAGCCAGGAGCGACTCATTTTCTACCGGACTATTTGTCTAGAGTCTATCATGAGCATGTCCCAGGTGAGGAATATGAGCCCGCTGTGGGATGTGAGTTATTTGAGGCCGAAGTTCAGGAGGAAGAGCTTTCTGTGGCTACGGTATTAAACGCGCAACTCCAAGATGCAGAGTGCGCGCAATTGATAGACTACCTGCAGGACGGAGACCTACCAACAGATCCCATTGAAGCTAGGCGAATAATGGACCAAGCTGATTTTGTAGGAATGGTAGCACCGGGAGTACTGTGTAGGTTCAACATCAAAAGGTATAACAAACACCAAGACCAATTGGTCAGACTGAAACCCAGGATGATAGTTCCAGGTAGGTTAATTCCCAAAGTCCTGAGACTATTACATAATGATATCTTAGCTGGAGGACATGTAGGGATCAGTAACCTCACTACCAAAATCTCTGAGAAATTCTACTGGCGGAATATGAACGCCGACATAGTAGACTATGTAAAAGCTTGTGAGACCTGTTCTCTAAGGAGACGGGCCCCACATTTCAAGGCCTTAGCTAAGTCTTGGGAGAGACCAACCCGACCCTTTGAGGTAGTACAGTGTGATTTCATCGGGCCACTAAAGAAGGCTAGGGATGGGTCAAAATACATCATGACCTTCATAGACCTACTAACAGGTTGGCCGGAGGCTTTCTCCACGAAAGACTCTACTGCGCAAACCGCGGCCAACTGTTTCCTAACCGGGATAGTGTGTCGGTACGGACGGGTAAACCGTCTGCACACAGACCGGGGAGCGGCCTTCCTCTCAGGGCTATTCAGGGAAATCACCACACGACTAGCGTGCAAGCAAACGTTCACTACCGGGCGAATGCCGACTGGCAACGCTCGAGTAGAAAGACTACATAAAACCATCGAAAACCTGATTGCTTATTATATCCCTGACGATCACTGTAACTGGGTCGATCTACTTCCCATTGCATTATGGACAGTTAGATCCACAATCAGTGTACGGTCGGGATACAGCCCGCACACCCTGCTGTTTGGCAGAGATCCAATCAGTATGGGAATGCCTGAGCAAGGAACAATTCCTGAAACGCTGAACGACTGCGAATTTTTCATGCAAACCAAGGATAATATTGCTATGTTTAGGAATATGGCTGAAAGAGTAGTTCAAAACTACGAAAAAGATCTGAGACTGCGAATTGATGAGCGGGCGCGGCCCACCCAGATGTACGAAGGTGATATGGTATACATGTACGACCCTTTAGCTAGTGAAAATAAAGCGTCTAAGTTCTCAAACAGGTATACTGGGCCATTCAGGGTAATTGAAACAAAAGGAGACCACCTTGTTAGACTAGTGTCTTTAAAAACTGGAAAACAGGTCCCACATCTAGTAAACATTTCAAAACTCAAACCCGCACATGGGCCCTGGTCTCCCGCTGTCCCTCATAACATTCCCAAACTGGTGAGAGAAGCGAAAATCACTAACTCAAAAGGGGCAGATCCTGACCGAAACCCTGAATTGCATCACACTCCGACGGGTGAAATCGCTGAGGAAGATGGCGAAATAAGGGGTGCTGAGACTGAAAACTCAACGGGAACGACCGGTCCCCGTGAGCATGATGCAGTTCCTATGACCAGGAAGGTACCTACACAAAAACCTGGCCCAAGTCCCACCGATTTAGCAGAAACGGATGGGCAAATCACTGATGGTCAGGGCACCAGTACGGACACCACGCTGTCCACAAACTTATCCTTCGTTCCTAATAAAGCCGCCTGTGAACGGGGAACAGCTGGCGATAATGGACAGAGGAAACGCAAACGAGCTAAACGAAGGGGCAAAAACCAGCCGTTGGAGGGGAGATCCCCTCCAGGCAACAACAAGCCCATAAAACTACCCTGCGGTGATGTGCCGATCTTGGATACGTCGGAACAGAGCCCAGGAAAAACAGTAAAGGACCATGTCCCGACGAAAGGTGGCTATAACCTACGTCGGAACCGCCGCCCTAACTACGTCGCTCTGTCCAACGGCGGAGAGAGCGACGACATGGATGATTAATGCAGGAAATTTAGCCGCCCTGTGAAAATAAAGGTTCGGCGGAGCGGCACCGTTAGCGTCAGCGCTAATGGAACAGGTGGTCCACCTCACGACCACCTCGCCGCGCCCAGGGGGCGTGGCAGAAAAGGGGGGGTGCGCACACCAGGGGAGCTGCCAGTGGTTGGGCGTCATCTCTTGGGACCGGATGCAAGCGTTCCCCCCCCACCTGAAACAAGATACAGCTCCAAATAGGGAGACAGCATGGACAAGCGGATCGGTTATAATTTCGTGGATCCGCGCCGACCCACCAGTCGGTCCGCAACTCTGCTCCTAGACGGTCACCTCTGCTGCAGGTGATTGTGCGCGCAACCTGGCCCGGGAGGAAGCGGAGATAGAAATTGATTCTGTCTCTGAACAGAAGTTGGAGATAGAAATTGTTCAACTTCCGACTTCTCCTGGAAGGAGCAGAAAGAGAACTTAGCTGGGACACTGATCCACCGACTCATGGGGAACTGTCTAGCCCTCCGGCCACATAGCAATCCAAAGGGAACTACTACTTTCCCTGCGGACACGGAGGGAAGAATCATCGTCCCCCTGAGAATGAAACGGATTAGCCGGCCCCACCAGAGGGTGCTGCCTACCAAAGGAAGGTTCGTTGGGCCATTCTTTTAGGATTTTACCAAATGAAAGAAAAGGCAGCCGAGAAGGAGAGTGTTAGAAAACAACCGGCTCAGACCCTTAGGCGGTGGAGTTGGCCGGGCCGGGGCGGTGTCCGTCCGGACTCGACCGACGCCGGGATTGCCCGGAAGAAGCCAAGGACACCAGCCCGGCGGCCCACCAGAACGACCACAGGCGGAGCCAAGAGGTCCGCCAAATCGGCTCCAACCAAAAAGAAGACAGCAGAGAAAGACTTCTACAATTTATCTGAGGTGAGTGACGCGGAGCCCGAGCCAAGGCTAACGGCGTTGGCCAAGCCGGTTCAGAAGGAAGAAGCGATCAACCAACCAGTGCAGATACAGGCCGGCTGGTTCTGGGACCTTACGCAACCACTGTTCCAACTATTTGAGACTGTTGACGAAATTAGGAGAACAGTAGGACTAGATGTGCCAAAATCAAACAAACAGTTAGCTGAGATTAAAACTCAGGTAGCTCCTTTTATTCAAAGGACCACACAAAACTCTAAATGCGTCAGGGAAAGTACCAGCCTACAAACAAAACGAGGCGGCCGACCTCTGCCCATTCTGGAAAGGCGATCGGGAGGGGAACAGCTAACCGTCGCCGCTCCAGGACTAAAAGTGGAGGTAGCACCCGTTCAACACGCGCCAACCCCACCGGTGGGGAACGGGCCAGCGGGAGCTCCCCTCCTCCACCACTTACAGCCTGCGGACCCCGCTTGTTTAGACTTGAGCAGCTTGACAACGAGCTGCAACGCCAATCCCTCACCACTGCTATGGAACCAGCAGCAGTGGACGCCAACCAGCCAGCCGGGGGGCCCACTGTGGCCGAGCCCACTTCCAACGACAAACCCACCGCAAGTACCAAACCCATACCCCTCGAGCCAACCGTCGTACGACCCAACGGGGGCCGTTTCGGACTGGAACCTACTAGGCCAAGACCCCTCAGAGCAATGCGCCCCTCGTCCTGCGAACGTATGAGAGGCTTAAGAGTCACGGTCACCAAGGATGAGAGCGGGATCATCAGGCGAGTGGTAAATGACAACGGGCAAAACCTCTACGAGCATGTCCCAAACTAAACAGACCAGGAGGCCCGAGAGGAGAGCATTTTTCGGCGCATGGATGTTAGTAATGCGCAGAAAAATAAGGTAACTTTACTGTGAACATGTTTAGATAAACTGCAAAATTAACTTTCTCAAACGATCGCTAAGGCCAAAACAAGGACAATGAAGTGGCTGGTGCTGTTAGTATTAGCTATAATAGGGGGCATTAGGGGAGTGCATAACGACTCCGGCCCACCTGAAGGGCTAGCCCCTAACGCTGAAGTAATAGCTTTAGAACAATATGGAGTAGTGTTAAAACCAGGGAAGTTAATGTCCACCGCGGATATAACACACGTTCGACAGGGCTTCCTAATCACTATTCCAAGGAGGCGCCCCTTCAACAAAGCTACCTTTGGCCAGGTATGTCACCGATATCTACAGGGAGGAGACGCCCTTGATCGGGCCTGCTACCATATCAGGTCGCTGGTCAGTTGGATGGATCAGACGTCACAGGCGCTTAAGGGTCGGTACCGAGAAGTTCTTAATGAAACCTTAAGTTCCCTAATAAAAAACACTCAACAAGACCTTCAAAATCAAGAGTCGGAGTTAAAATCTAGTGGAAGGATCAAAAGAATGAAGAAGTTGCCCACAATGCTAGACGATCCAGGGTGGCCGACCTTCCCTCTTCCAACCTCTTGGAATCAAGGACTGGCGGCTGATGTCAAATATAATAGAGAATTGATTAGAGTATTGCAGGAGTCTTCGAACCAAATGATCGAAGACTTGGCTCTGATGAATGAAAAACATGACGAGGCTGTCGAAAAGGTTAACCATGTCGTGATAGGCCTACTGGACAATCTAAGATCACTAAATAAGGCACACAACACGACTCGCCGAAGGTTAAAACTAGTGCAACATAAGGTGGATTGGATGGAACTGTACCTGAATATGATACCGGTCGCTCTAGAAGACAAGTTAGGAGAAATGGTGTATCTTCAACTAATGGTAGAGCAAACTCGCGTGTTCAGGAAAGGTGTACAGCGCCTGACGCGGGGCCAGCTGACTATGGACTTGGTACCCCGCCAATATATGGTCGGAGCGGTCCAGGAAGTGAACAGATACCTGAAGGGGATCCACCCCAGGTTCCATGTCGCGTTCACAGATCCTTCCTTCTATTACGAGAACAGTCAACCTTCGTTCAAATTCAATGAAACCACTCAGGAATTTATAGTGTATGTAAGGGTGCCTGTGGTGGCTGATGAACATCTGTTCCGGGTCTACGAAGTACTAACTTTTCCTGTGCCAGTGACGGTTAGGGGGCGACGTAAGAAGGACGCTCTCCAAATTGTTAATCTACCCAAAAGTGTCGCCATGTCCATGTCCCGCCAGTATTACGTACCATTGGCTAGTGGCAGTTGGTCAGGTTGTTACGGACAGACCATCACGCTCTGTAAGGACCTACCTTATATGAAAAAGATTACAGACAACACCTGCACTGCTGCGCTACTGAGGCGCGACGACCTAGCGATCCAAGAAAAATGTGAGCTGGACTATCTGCTGGAAGCAGACTTCGGAGAGATGGCAGTGTATCTAGACGACGGAGATATGCTAGTGGTCAGCGCCGACACCAGAGGCCAAATGATTTGCAGAAACCAGCCTGCGGTCGGAGTAAACATAGAAAATTATGCAAGGGTTCAGGTGGAATGCGACTGTGCATTCCAAACACAAGGAGCATGGATACCGTATAGCTTGCGAAATTGTGACAGGCACACCAGGATCACCACGGTTGTGTACCCACATAATGACCTGTTGGAAGCAGCAAGTCGTGTGAAGGGGTGGGACATGAATTTCACGACGTCCAAAAACGAACCCACTATGTTGGAATCAGACCCTATCCCTGAAACAATTAGGAAAGACCTGCTGGAGATCGAGGAAAGCCTGAAGGCCAAAATACCTGTAACCTCCTTGGCCAAACGAATACAAAAACACCGTAAAGACTTGGCCAAGGGTATCAAGAAAGCGACTGACCGTTATGAGGTGGAAAAACACGCCCCGTGGTTCTCTATAGGCAACTTCGGAGGCGGTTTTGGTCTCCTCACCATCTTTTGCATAGTGGTAGCTGTGACAATTATTGGATGTGTTCTCTGGAAGTGCTGGCGGAACCACCAAGGCAAGGCTGCCCTGGCCGGACTAACCATGACTTTACCTCGGGCCATGGCCTTGGAAGCGGCGGACCCGGGGGAGCTGCTGCGCAGTGAAAAGGAACTAACTGGATGCCCGGACACGACCGCCAACCCCACTGCGGTGGCAGTACTTGCTATATTACTGGCAGTACTCGTCATCGCCATAGTGGTCCTCGTGTGGCGAAAGTGGAGAAATATTAGAGGAAAAACTGTGGATGGGTTGTACGTACAGTTTGCCAACCCACATATGATAGAAACAATCTTCCTGGGCGAACTGGCTATGCCTTCAGACCACACTTATACTGAAGGCTATGTGCTCATTAGGGATCTACTGGTGACCCAGCTGTGTCTGAAGTATACTCTGACGGTAACCTGGGGGGCGCAGCTGATGGGAGCAGCGACTAGACCTGGACAGCACCCATCTAAGGTGCCACTACCCGACACCCTGAGGGTATCTAAAAAACTCGCCCGTCTGATGATGAGTAACTTAAAATACAATACCAGGGCCAGACTACTGAGATATTCCTCGGGGCTAGCCACTCCTGTACCCATGGGAGTACCTCGCCTCATCGACGCAGGGTGGTCCGATGTCGGAGCGGACTGGCCTCAACCGGTGTTGGGACAAGGAACAATGCCTAACGCTCCTCCCAGATCGACCACGCCCACCTCTACAGCGACCGGAACAGGATCTGCACGAAAGACAATAAGGCCAGGGACATCCGAAATAAATCCAGGAACGGTTTATGAAGTTATCATATGACAATGTAACGAGTGGTAAAACCTGACCTAGTACTGTACAGGTAAAATTGGTGAATTAATAACACAGAAGTACGAATACTAAAACTAAAATGTTACAGGAAGTTCGCTGGGCAATACCTGTTTGGGTAGGTAGGGTTCTGTTGACTGGCCTGAGCAATAAGGATTCACCAGTCAGGAAAAACTTAGCTCGGGTAGGCTGGTCCAACCGCCTCTCTATGGACCCATGGGTTATCTAAATTTCTCTCAAGTCGAGTGTCCCATGCCCGGTAGCCTAGCTCAACACTCTAATTGTTATTGATTTGACAACTCTTTTAAAAGTAGGGAACCATTTGGAACCGATCCTAGTGTCGCAAAATTTTAGCATTTTAAAAAGAAAAACTCAAAATTCTGTATAAAACCTAAGAGCGCTCAACGGGACCAATGCTCCCAACGAGCGAAGTGAACTTCCCCAAGCAAGTACCATCTACACCTGACCCCTGTGCTGTTGTTACCGCTAGGATCGGGCTGCAGTACAGGAGCCACTTGGGGAACGCCACTGTCTATTCTTTAGCATGCTTACATATATACTCTTCTCAAAGATGAGGGGGTTGCACAAGCAGCGGGAGCCCGCCCACAAGCCTGGTGTCAGTGGTGCCTGACAGGAGGCAGGACGTTGGGGTTACGCGTCACCGACGCTGCGAAGGGCACTGGGGTGGACGCCCGACCATGGCAGTCACTATGCCCCGGGTGGATTGGCTCCTGACAAGCGGTCCCTTCATCACAAAAAAAATCGACGAGTAGAAAGAAATTTACCTAAAAACTAATAGATAAAGCAAACCAATATTTGTGTAACTAAGAGCTCTTCCTCAGGGAATTTTGGGCAAAATATAATAAGAAAGCAATATAATTAGTAACATTCTCAGGGGGGACGCTCCGTGACAGCACACGAGAGTACCTTATACGTGGCTCGTTTGCTCCTGGCATAGACACGCTGCAGCGGCAAGGATATGTGCAAATCCTGACAAGGCGTGCTATATTTGGGAGCTATAACGGAGGTCACAAGGAAATGAAGTTACGGGACAACAGCGAATTGGTGACATTCACAGGGTGCTCGGCTCTCTCTCACTATATCGCGACTCCCTCAGACGGGACAAGCTATCCCTGGGGGGGAGAAGCTGTAGCGAAAACTCACAAGGCGGTGGAGCGAGGTGCTGTCCTTATTAATAGCCCCGTCGTCTTGGTTATGTGTAAATGACCACTGAATCACCGTATGTCTTAGGTCAAAGGATCCTGACTTTAACATAAAAGTCAGGATCCAACGACAACTAGTATATGAACAACTGCCCATAATTCAAGACTAAATTATTTAGACCACGTTTAGACCAGTTTTAATCGGGACAGAGACAAAACGGCAAGAAGTCAAGTTTCGACCCGGGTAAAAAATTAGAAATAATTAAAATTAATAAAGGAAATGAGCGGCTTCAGAGCTGACCGCCGTCGAGGAAAATAAAATAAAATAAATAAATGAAAATTAGTCTTGACCGCCGTCGTGGCGCTAAAAGTATCCAGGTCTCCGCTCAACAGTTGAGCTGAAGAGGGGGGACATGGATTACTGATTCCCTGATGAACAAGCTACAATAAACTTGGTTGACACCCAAAGCTAACAAGATTACCCAATCTATTAGAAAGGAGATAAATAATTCTAACTCTGTCTTTAGCACTACCTATCCCTGCCCGGCATGCGCATAGTTAGGATAAGCTGGGGGCGGAGTCTTTTCAGGAGTAGTCTTGACTCTCCACAAGAGAAACGGGCATAGACCTGAACAAGAAAACGGGTTTAACCTGGTACTGTACTTCGGTAAAGGCCCGACTTACTAGGTGCTGTCTGGAAGTAAGTGATCTAAGGAGATGCAATTACACATCTCTATAATTTAAAGGGGGTGTAGGCTGCATATTAAAAAAAAAAAATATATATGCAGTCTGCTCCCAATTATAGCAATGGAAACTCGGTGCTACCCACTCTGGTCCTATGAATGGGAAAGTACCGACAAACCACGTGTAACTAATAAGGACCGGGAATCAGATCAGAAATGAACCTGAATCTGAGACCCGATCCTCTAGTGATAACTAAGCAAGGAACGAATAATCTCGACTTCCCTTGTACAGTTAATACTTAATGTCCTTTAATGACATTTATACCTCACGGAATGAAAACGCTACCCCCACCACTAGTTATGTGGTTTTTCCATATAATATAGTGTATACGGTAGACAATGAGATGTTACTGGTAACATAGGTATAATAATTATTCAGTGAACTGTTTGGAGTTGGTGGCGCACCGGGTTGCATGATCAGAAGGGCGCCGCTACCCAATATAAAGTGGAACTCGGTCTTCAGACCCCAGGCTGAATGTAGGGGGTGAACGCCGAGCTACCACCTATAACTAGCAGAAAGAGAAGGGATTTTGTCGTAACAAAATCAATCAATAAGAACAAAACTGGGGTTTTAAAGCGGATACTTCACAAAATGGAGTCAAATATGTTAGAACAGGTGTCGCCCTTGAAGGGGGTGTTAACTTGTTTGCGTATAAATTTTTGGAGTGCGTTGGGTAATTGTTCTACCAAACTGTACAGAAAGAGAGTTATCAAGAGTATTGAACCTTGTGACCTCTTAAGGTAAATCACCAGGGATCCAATTCCTATCATTATTCTTGTCTTTCCATGAGGTCGTTTGGGGAATCTGAGCGGGAAGGTTTTGCCTCACATCTCGGGCATTCATGAAACCTTTGTAGGTGGATGTTCTTGTGATGGCTCAACTCCAACCTGTGGGTACAGGCTTTCACGCATTCATCGCAAAGATATCACTATCTGAGGTGTTTGGAAACCTCAGGCGCTGATAGGCGTGGTTCTGTATTCAGTGGAACGGTGCCCACATGGGCCCGATCTATGAACGCACGAGCTGCCGCAGTGTACACACATGTATCTCTGCAAGGGACGCTTGATAATCTTTGTGATGTTGGTGCCTTTCTAACTCTTAATAAGGATACCATTCCTTCTTTCATTACACACATACAGAATCTTCATCTGGGAGTTCATTCAGTGTCTTAGAGACCTCATCTCGGTCTCCTCACAGTAGTATTTTTTCCTCTTCGAGACGACTTTGACCATAATAGTCCTATAAAACTTATTCTAACACAATGACACTGACGCAGTCTTGCTGTTAGACTAAGACATGGAATGGGTATCTGTGGCCTTCGCCACTACATCTCAAACTTACCTCGGAGTCGCCAACGGCTCGTTGGACGGCTCCACCTGTGGTGTCGCCTTACGTGGCCGACACGTCAATCTTTCCAGTACTCTGTAAGGGGGACAACTCATCAAAGAATTCTGTCACAGCCAATCTAATGCTGGGAGGTCTGGACCAAAATACTTGGTCACCTACTGTCATCTGAAACTTACCAGGGTAAAACGCCCTAGGAAGCGTTTGCTACCTAGGGCACCCCATGTGAACTGTTTCCAATGTAGACATTTACACTAATGCCCTGTACGTATAACGACTAAACAAAGAATCCTGTTACAGCAAATCTTGTGTTGTACAACTCAGACCGGAATCTCTGGCCACCCATACCTGATTATCATGTGCAGTGTCAGTCCCCAACGGTTAATAGTATCAAATAATAGCAATACGATACGAATTACCCACACCCCAAAAAGCCTACTTAGATCGGTAATGTCAACAAACCACTAGTTAGAAAAACCCCCTAATATCGCCCAACCACGCGCGAGGTAAAATGCTTGATCATATTAGCCTAAACAATCCGCCCACTAAAATTATATAGCCTGACGCTTTTCAGTGCCAACCGTGTCACATTGCTTCACTTACATCGCCCTAACATACCGCAGGACCTGGAAAAGATAATAAGTTTAGTACGAAAGATCCTGACTCTCGGCCCGCGCCCACCATCTTGGAACCAAAAGTAAACACTAGGTGGCCGCCCACGCTACCCGTTACTAAAATCACCAGCGAAACACAGTTTCTGGTTCCGGGAGTGACATCAGCTTCCGGAATACAACCACGTGAAGGCGAGCCGAGAACCACCAAGAAGAATTTGGCCAACAATCTCCTTAAATCCTACGGGTTAGTAGCCTACCTAACATGCCAAGAACTGTAGAAGGGAGGCGAAACTTACCCGATCTCGGAGCGGTGGTTTGAAGGTCGGCTCCACGAGAGGGGCGGCACCCGGCAACGGGCGAGGGAAAAGAACGTCCGAGGTTCCCGTATAAACAGTCCGGTGATCCGTGTCCCGTAGAAACAAACTGGCTGATGCCTCTTGAATATAGAAGGGTGCAAACAAATTTAGTGTCCTAGGCGTTAACTGGGAATTGATTAGAAGAATCACTCGGTGGGAATCACTCCAAGAAAATCACTATGTACAGGGGAGTACCGGCGGCCTACCGCGGGAGCGGCAGACGGACAACAACTCGGCCCAAGGCCCGGGCCCAACGGCGCAGGACTCGGGCGGAGGGAGTATAACCATCCAAGAGTTCCCTAAAATCACTCACTGTCATTGTTCCGTCTGCTACCGTCCTAGACAGGTGAAGAGCGTAGCTAGTGTTGACAGTGGGGACCGAGTACCAGTCGTTGGCACGCTTAACTTCCCGACAGATCCGCGGGATGAGTCGGTTTATCCATTTTTGAAGAGAGCCATCGCTATCCGTGAGTGGCCAACTCCGGGCGTCAAACCCTGAGGGGGTGGCCAGAATAAGGGTAGCCGGGATGGGATGTGCCAGGATGTTTAAGAACGCCCGGTTGAAAAGTTCGGCATAGAAGGTCACAACGGCGTTTGGGTTGATGAAAAGGGGAATATAAATATTTAATTCCCGGTCCCAAGTGAGGACGTCCAGTAGGTTGGTTAAAACAATGAGTACGTCCTCCGGGTATAACATGTGATGTGCAAAGGCGTGCCCTGCCAATTCTGCGGTGGTCGCCTCCTCACATGGAAAGATCACAAAGGTATGATCGGAGTTGTTGAGGACCAAATCGGGGAAATCCTGAATCCCGGCTTCTCTCTCCGAACAGAAAATGGCCACTCGGACCATTGTGACTGGATAAAAATGAAGCTAACAAGACAAAGAAAAAAATACACGTCCGTTCTCTACAAAAAACGACCGCCGGCACTGATTAAAATGACGTCAAAACGAGGCTAATTTGGAAAACCCCTTTTTGATCCAAAAGATCCAAATTCTGAAATCGGCTAGCATGATCAAAGCATCGTATAATTTCTTATAAAATCTGTGCTAAACTAAAGCTTAGGTCCCCAACCAACGTAATCAAGCGACAAAATTAATTCATATCGGCCCAAAATATCAGGTCGAACAATCAAACTTGAAAGTTTGATCGAAGCAGAAATTTGCCATCCGGGCGCTTCGCGCCCGAAGGATCCAAATCGAGGTCAAACCTTGGGGGGGAACTCCAGTCAAGCGTCCCGCTAAGTACACGTGTACTAAGTATAGCTGGCGGACGCGTGACAGGAATGGTGGTATTTTCTGGTTCCAACTGCTCGATATTACTAAACCTGATACAGAGACCTTATATTTATTGTAAATAATGTTGTTATGATTGAAGTTTGGTTGAAATTTGACACGCATTGTATCATGAAAGTCATTTGTTCAAAATGTCCGGATTCTCCGCATTGATTTCTGTTGTGTTGAACTTGTTCTGAAAATGGATTTGATGTACACTTGTTACCCTTAGAAGTTTAAGACAACCCTACACTGTATATATGTTGAGTTCTGTTGACTTGTGTTGCAAATTACAAATGTCAGAATCTGTACATGTATGTACTAAGGAAAAATCCAACTCTATCACTAAGCATGAGTGTCATAAATCTTCATCCTCTGACACTGATCTTACTGTTTGTCAACATGATTATGTCATCATTTACTTACCATAAAATGATCATGGTTCATTAACACTTACCTGATACCTTATGCACGGTGTCACTATCCTTGGGCCTTAATCTGGGCTGATCATCATTACTTTATCTGGTCGCCTTATGCACGGGTGACATAACTCCTAAGCCTTAATATGAGCAGACAATGATAGGAACTTTTCCTAAAAACCTTCATGTTAATGAACATTTTCACTGATCTCAAGTCTTAACATAGACTACTGGAACTGTACTTATGTATTAAGTAAACTGAATGTATTTTGTTTACAATCTTCAAATGAACAAAAGAACTGGATTATCACCACCTTGTGTTGAATGTACCACGAGAGTCAGGGCCACCCCACCATGGTTGAACAACTATATCCAATCATCAAAATTGGGAGTTCATTATATTCATTTGGTTTGAGCTATGTCGTCCACCTCCTTAAACTCAAACACCTGACCGCCGTCGAATGTACTAATGGCTTAGTACTTTTAATACATTGTTATGATATATAATCCAACACGGATCAGGCTTAGCAAGTCTACTTCTAGTCTACTCTTAGAGGAGACATTTTACGCTCCTAGCGCCACCTGTTAACCAGTATAAAAGGTGTTGCAAGGTAGGGAGCGAGCAGTTAGTGAGCAGTTAGTGAGCAGTTAGTGAGTTAGTTGGTTAGAAGAAACACGTCTAACCAAGGAGTTATACCTGGAGTAAATACATCGACTCCGTGTAACAGACTGGAGTTTACCAATACCCATTACCTCGGACATAGGATTGTGTTAGAGCTAAATGCTAGAATGGTCTAGAAGGCGTTGGAACAACTCGTGTTCTAAATGTGGTTGATTGCTGATAGGAGATGGGAGGTGGACTGATGAAGACTTATACATGGTGGCTTTGACTCGGGATGAGATGTTTATTGAATAAAAACCCTTTCATATTAAGAAGTTCCCTCATCGTTCATTTCTTTTGAACTATTGGGAAGTGAATGGACAAACTTTAAACGCGGTCTGAATTACTCAGACATTCTGGAAAGCAACTCATGAAGACTTGGATATACACGAATCTTACGCAGTCTTAAATCAAACATTAACAATAGTTCACTGATTTGGCAGCTCGCTTGTCAACATGGCTGTAATGCTGTACAGCAATGATTCTTCCCTTAGTCTTCTTGGATGGAATCCTTGTATTCCCAATAAGGTGACTGGTATATAATTATATATTACTTCACACAGAGGGTATATGGTAAGCGCAGTCTATTATACTATTATTTATAATGCCACTGTCTTTTGTCAAAATGGTTAGCGCTGTACATTCATAATGCTTTCCTTCTTTCTGCCAGATAGATCCCCTGTATTCCCAATATGGAGAGGGGTTTATCCGTAACCTCACAGAGAGTGTAGCCGCCAACCTGGGGTTGAACCACCGACTGGTCAGTTACAGCGGAAACATCACAGGGGCCTGGGACAACCTGGTCCACACTGTCGCCAATGGGGTAACATATTTGTTTTATTATCTTTGACTAATGAACAATATTTTTTTGACAGTAAGACCTTAATGTTTCATTTTTCTTTGTCTGTCAACCTTTTGTGCTAACCATACAATTGTACCATACCCTTACCTGTAAATTTAAGAAAGCTTTGAAAGTTCTCAATAAGATAATCTTATATAGGAGTATAGATTATAAAATATATCCTTTTCTCCCAACCAACATCCTAAAATACATAGCATTTAAATCTTTTTGTGTTTCTCTTATCGTATGTATGATTAATATAACAACTTTTTAAGAGTTTTGGAGTATTCAAATCTATTGATATTATTATCAATTCTTCATTTCTGACACTTCATACTCCCAGTAGAACTTTACGTTACGTAACAAGTCCAAACTTCTTACCAAGTGGAAATCGGCCGCTACACTAATGTAAAAGGTAGTTTTTGAATGATGTTATACCCTTAAGCCCCATACCCACTAGGCGATTTTACCGGTGACTGGTGACGGGCAACAGTCATAATAGTGGTAAAATCGTCACTTATTCAGAGCACATGTTAGTATGTAATATTGAAATGTTACATACTATTACTAACATGTGCTCTGAATTAATGACGATTTTACCACTTTTCATGCTGTTGCCCGTCGCCAGTCGCCGGTAAAAAGCGCCTAGTAGGTATGGGGCTTTATACACCTATATGCCTCAATTCTCCCCCCAGGAGATTGACGTGGGCGCCACCCTGCTGACAAGGACCCGGTGCCGCCAGGAGCTGGTCAGTTTCACCGCCCCGTTCTTGACCAGCACCCTGTCGGCCCTGTACCACGGCAACAGGGGGGTCGTTCGGAAACCCAAGGAGCTGCTCACCAGTGGCTTCGTCCTGGGGACTCTGAATCATAGCGCCGTGACGGATGTAATGGCTGATTCGACGGATACTACAGTACAGGTATGATTTAAAAAATTCTTAGAAACCAATGAGGACCAAATTCCTCCCACCAGTTGAAAATAAATTGTACCAATAACATAGATGTCGGTACCAATTCAAGGAGTTTACATTTCTCACAACAACATGTTAGTATCTGAAAAACACAAGCTTCCCAAAGAAAACGCATAGAAATGAGTTTGCACTGGTACTTACATGGTGCTAATTAACACACTACCAAAAGCCTATGCAACTGCTCCCTAGTGTATAGTGAAATATGGCCTTTAGTTGTTCTTTATTTTGTGCCTTTTGTTGCAAATGATAATATTCGCAAGAAACCGTTACACACTGTTATAGACAAAACTTAACGTACGATAATATTCCAATGCCTATGGCAGAATAGTACCATGACTAGAGTACTGCCATCTAGTGGAATATGAATGCACTATAGAATTAACTTCCTTATTTCCATCACCTACCTATGCTTTCGATGACTACGATTAGAACTTGAGCCTGTCTCAATTCCCTAATTCATGTACTACTTACGTGCTTTCTTGTTTTATCCATTACGCATAACTGATAGTAGTTCTAATCCAAACACATTATTGAGCTACACAACTCTTACTTTAAATTAGATTCTCAGTATGTTGATGAGTGTACAAAGGGCACAAGACTGCTTCATAAGCCTATAAAAAAAACTATTTCCACTTCCAACACTTATTTCTCAAAAAAATAACACTGTGCAGTTTTACCTTCATAGCATCAGTCTTTCCTCAAAAAATCATATTTGCCCTGAGCCCCTGTCTATAGGAAATGACCTGTGTTCAACAAGGCCTTTTCTGGACACTGCATCAACATAGTCAGGTGATCCTGATTTATAGAAATAATAAAGGCAAAGACATGAAAGTTGGCATAAATGTTGCTATGACCAGCCTAAGCTAGGAACAAGGATCATTGAGCGTATACCCGTTATTGTGTGGATTGGGCAAAAGTTTGGAAAATTGGCCAACCGAACTGAAAAAATGGACAAAAAATTGCAATTTACCCTGATTTTTTTTGTTGAAGCTTTACAAGGAGGGCTTTCTAATGTACATATTATAGTTGCTGCTGATGTAGAGACTATGTGCAACCACTTTGAAGTGAACGGTCAGTTACTTTTTGTAACTATTTTTTTTAACTTTCAGCTCCATCTTGACACTAACCCTCTGTCTGATGATAACTTGGTACATACGGTACATGAGTTAATCAACAGGGTGCAACACTCCAACTTTATACTAACAGTTACACTCTGTCTAACTTTATTTACAGGAGATTCTTAGTATGGTGAAGAGTGACAACGATAACTTGGTACATACGGTACAGGAAGGGGTCAACAGGGTGCGGCACTCAAACTTTATAATAACCCTCTAACTTTATTTCCAGGAGATTCTCAGTATGGAGATGAGTGACGACGATAACTTGGTACATATGGTACAGGAAGGGGTCAACAGGGTGCGACACTCCAACTTTATACTAACCCTCTAACTTTATTTACAGGAGATTCTCAGTATGGAGATGAGTGACGACGATAACTTGGTACATATGGTACAGGAAGGGGTCAACAGGGTGCAACACTCCAACTTTATACTAACCCTCTAACTTTATTTACAGGAGATTCTCAGTATGGAGATGAGTGACGACGATAACTTGGTACATACGGTTCAGGAAGGGGTCAACAGGGTGCGACACTCCAACTTTATACTAACCCTCTATAACGTTATCTTACAGGAGATTCTTAGTATGGTGATGAGTGACGATGGTAACTTGGTACATACGGTACGGGAAGGGGTCAACAGGGTACGACACTCCAACTTTATACTAACCCACTAACTTTATTTACAGGAGATTCTCAGTATGGTGATAAGTGACGAGGATAAATTGGTACATGCGGTACAAGAGGGGGTCAACAGGGTGCGACACTCCAACTTTATACTAACTCTCTGTCTAACTTTATTTACAGGAGATTCTCAGTATGGTCATGAGTGACGACGATAACTTGGTACATACGGTTCAGGAAGGGGTCAACAGAGTGCGACACTCCAACTTTATACTCATCATAGACACGGTGATCGCTAAATACATTGCTGCTCAGGTAAACATTGTTATCTCAATTAGTTTTCTTTCTTGAATCCGTCTCCTTATTTAACTTCTGCATAAACGGCTTTATTTTACATAATGAACATTCTGGAAATACCATTTTGATATTCTACCTTTTTTCATGATTACATCTGACTCCTTGTATTATAAGTTCATCATATTTTAAAGAGTGACATAATTACAAAGTCACATGTTAAATACAGGATCTACTATCAAATATCCTATTCAAAAACAAACACATTATTATGTATTTCTTTATTATCAAGAACAAGGTTTCTTATCATTTTATTCGTATTTTGATATGGTATCATGATTGTATTTTGGAGGGAGCTTTGCAGAGATTTTTGTCTTGCAAGGTATAATGTTTCCTTCATAATATGAAGGAAACGTTATACCTTGCAAGACAAAAATTGAAATGCTATTATTGGTAATATATTATATTACCAATAATAGCATTTCAAATTAGCTTGATAGGCCTACTAAATCGGGTACTAAAACATGTAAACAACTATTTTTCACGTCAAAATCACGCCTATCCAATTCTAAAATAGTGTTATTCTGACTTTGTCCAGAGACCATGCGAGCTGAAAACCCTGAAGCTATCCGGAGAGAGGTTTGAGTATGGCTTCATAGTCCGAAAGGGGGCGCCACTGTTAGCGGCTCTCTCCGACGCCATCTTGGATCTGGACAAGAAGGAGGAGCTACAGGAGCTGGTCAAGAAGTTGATATATGACAAAAAGGAGTGCGGGAAAATAAGATGAATACTTAACAAATTACAAACTTTGTGGATATAAAGTTATGTGGTAGTATTTCTCTTCTTGTAGTTATGTTGCAAATCAAGATGTTTATGATCTGTAAATATGTCATTTATAAGCTTTTAATCAGCTCTACATAAGCCATTGTTGAATTGCTACACGCATTTTCGTTGTTGTAGTCAGCTTTAGTCGGACGTATTCTTTGTGCTGCGTGTATGCTTTTATTTTGAATCAGCTTAAAAACAAAGCTTGTTTGACCTACATACATGAACATGTTTTAGCACAATAAGTAGGTTGCCACAAATGTGGCTGCTTCAAATAAAGGCCATACAATAATGTAACCGTATCTGCACAAGTTTTATTCAACTTCATTACAGACAATTGGGGGTATAGACCCTTAAAATCGACAGCGCGACATGGCTATTTCTTAAATTCGACATGGCGACACAGCCGTTTTTTTCAATTTGTCATGCGACATGGTAATGAAGGGACAAACGACATTGCCATTTTCTTAAATTCGACAGGGGACAGGGGCTTTCAAAAGATAGTGACATGCGATATGGCCATTTCTTAAATTTGACATGAGATATGGGTCCAATCTCTGATATAGTGACAGGCTACACATGGCTATATTTTAAATTCGACATGCGACGTGGGACCCCCCCCCCCCCCCCATCCATACCCCCACAATTGTAAATATGTATAGGCTACATTAAGTTTAGAGATGGCCAAACGCCATGGCAGCCAAGTGTTGTTTGACATAAGGGTTATCTTTAGAAACACCGAAGAATCTTATAAAATCCAAATTGAGCTTTCACATACATTTAGTATTATGTTGCATTATTGAATGAATGATATAATATTTTTTGTTATGGCTGTAAAAATTCTCTTTTTTTTTCTGGAATTTGTAGTTTCTATTTCGTTTTGATTTGACCCTTTCAGTGCTAAAGATGTATAAAGGCATTTCAATTGGTGAAAAAAGAGTGTGCTATTGATTTTATATACGAATAGTGAGTAGGAACATTTAATGATTTTGTTATCCTAGTTATCTTTCCTTTCAGCCTTAATAAACAAATTGTAAAATCAGCAAATTAATTACATTTTCGGCTGTTTGTCCGTGTAAATATAGTTACAATAGTTTAACCCAAGATATGGAGGGAAACCTATGTAATATCTAATAATGGGAATAGTTAGTTACAGTGCCAGGTAGTTCTTATAGTGATAAGTGATCAATTATCTATCCTATGTAACAAGTGCGACACGTTTTCTGTGTTATAGCGTGTTATATAATCTATTCAGAAGTTGATCTTTCTGTTTTGTATCCACGTGACCAAAAACAAGGGGTTGGACATCAGATAACAAATGACCTCGAAAGCAATATAACATTAAGTAATTATATTCTCACCTGTTTTGTGTATTTGGTAGCAGGCCTATTTCCTTATTTCAGGTTCCATTTTTGTCATAATCATATAACATATTTGATACAAATGAGTTGTTGAATTACAATAAGTTGATCAATATTATTTTGATTTATAATCACTTTGGAATTACCCCCTTTTGGTTTTTGGATTTCACAATTCTCCAAACCACGGATAGCCATTTTTTTAGTATTACCTGCAGGTAAGCCCAGAAACAGGTGCATTCAGGGTAATATGTCGACAAAACTCAAGGAATTAGCATAGAAATTTTCATGAATTGTTCCATTATTTGTAGATACTCACTGTGGAAAATTATTCATCATTATTTCTTAATGGATATTAGTATCCATATTAATTTAATATTCCTGAGTTGTTTGAAAATTCATGCATCATAGATGGAAATAAAACAACATTTTGTTTATTTTCTTTAGTTTTTCGAGGGTTTTTGTCGACATAATCAGTCCCAATAAGCCAGCAGGTTCTTAGAATACTGTAAATCAGCTATCCGTGGTAGGGTGAATTCAATACTGTTCTGCTGGTGATTGTCAATTGTCCATAAAATAGCAGATGCATCGGTTTTGTCCTTTTGACACATAACTCTATTATCTCCAGAAACATGTTAAAGCAAATATGATTAAAGCTGTCCTCACTTGCTTTGTTTCAATAAGTCTAATTATTAGATTAAGACTGTATCTCTATATCTATTTAGATGTACACAATGTCTGAAAAATGTATTTTGCATGGTGAAACAGCGAGCTTGTAATTAAAATGAATGACATCCTTGATGAATAAAATTGATAATGAAATCCATGATTATCATTTTTCAAGTATTTAGCGCATTAAATGGACGCATTAAACGCATTAAATGGGCACAGAATTGTAATATTTCGTGACACAGATTGAGCACGTGTACAGACACGTGAAGCACTGAGTGCCTGGGAGATGTTGAATCTGAAATGGTTAAACGTTAAGTTAGAAGAAATCAATTCTGAAATATTTTTAGGGTTAAAATCCGACTTTTTACAATATTTTATTCAACCTAGCACGATGTCAGATTCCACAGATTTTCTTTTTAAAAAAAGGAAAAAAAGAAAGTGCCAATAAAATTTAATGAACTTGAGGTGGAAGTTTTTATGAAAATTGAACTTATACGAAATGAAATTTGGCACCTAAAGTACACCAAAGTGTTATTTGACCACTCCTCTTTAACTAAAATTATGCGCCCAATCTTGTAGAAAATGATTGATAATTAATTGTCCCAAGATCGTGCTTTTATCATTTCAATTAGGTTACATTTTGTGATGCGTTATTGCCCATATAATTAACTTGGGTACGTGTTGTATTTCTCTACTGGAATCATACTAGAATCACTTACAGCTATTAATAGGTTATAGCAGCTTTGAACTGGTTTTTGGCTACTCCAATTCTAAGAAGTTGTGATTAATAAGTATGCATGCACAAAATCTTGTTTGCTCTTTTAACAATTTTCATGCATTTTTGGCATTGCCTACCAAGAAATCCAAAAAAACAAAGATCTTCCTCAAATAGAAACTGGACCCATATCTTCATAACTTATTTGGCTAATCAGTGAAATTTTGATTAGCATCTCATGATCAGAAATTCTGTCTATCATGAATACGTTTTACACCTAATAATTCCTCTTTGATACCATTTTGCAACAAAACTATAAATTTTGGTAAAGGGAAAAATCACTGATCAAGGGACCCTAATCATATTTTTCCTGATCAGCCAAATTAATTACAAAGATATGGGCCCTGTGGTCTGCATACTATTACAATAATTTGAAAATACTTATGTTTAAAATCTGAACAAAATAGTGTATTTGATAAAATCTGTGATATATCACAAAGGGTACACCCTGCAAATTTAGAGATCGAAATCTTAAGACTGATGATCCACAAGACGACGAAACAGGCACCAGGACTGACAGTGGACCGATTTCAAAATCGGTCCAGAATTAGTCCAAAGAATGTGTCAGTCTAAAATTGGTCTGCTTTTTTTTAATAAATCGGCTCGTGGGTCATCCCAACTGATTTTTTTCAAACTGAGTTGAAATTTTTAAAATCGTCCCAGCCGATTTCACACCGACAATAATCAATGAAATAATTAAACCTGTTTAATATTTTTGGACAGATTCTGGACAGATTTTGGACCGATTTAATTATGTATATGTATTTTCAATGTTATTTCATTTTTGGGTATATTAGAACGAAAATGTTACCAAAATATATCAAAATAGATATTCTTTCATGGGATATATTTTCTAATGCTTTTTGAAAGGTTTTATACCTTTTATTACGCAAACAGATATTATATTGTATATTATATATATTTGGTCGTAATTAACATATTTGTACATGAAACGTTAAAATATTTCCACAATTTTGATAATTAACCCGACCTATTTTTTTCTTTGCTACTTCTATTAATTTATAGTCTAGATTATGAGAAAACTATCGGTTTTCAAAAGCACCATGGATCATAGGCACGGGATCGATTCTGGACCGATTTTAGGACAAATATAGGCTTAATCGGCAAACCGATTGTGGACCGAAAAAAAAGACCATCACTCCTGAAATCAGTCTGCTTCTACGGTTTTTGTCATTTTGGAAAGATTGTCGTGGATCATCAGCTTAAAGTGCTCTTCTGAAATTTTGTTATATCCAATTAAAGAATGTTTGACAAGACTGGTTTTCCAATCAGATATTTAGGCCCAACCATTATCGATCTAAAGCCTAGGTTTTGTTCAATGATATTTGTATAAACGAGGAAAACCTACTAAAGTCAAAAATAACGTACAGATAGAAGATTTACAGGGAAATCTTGATACCATGGTCTGTGTGATATGTGATCCTTATCATCAAAAATTAACAATGCAAAAATACTAAGGGTATGCTAATAATTGTGAGTAGATTAAGCACAACTTTGTAACATAATTTCAAAAGAATCATCAAACATTCTTAATGTCAGGACATGGTTTAGGAATGATTTCAAAATGATTTATACAAGTCTGAATAAAATCAAAATTACTTTAGATAAAAGTTTTAAAATTGGCATGATGACTACTAGAGTGGTAAGGGTCGTGCCACCATGACAATTTACAACTACTGGCCCCTCCTTCTGAGAAGAGTTTTCCCTACTTATAATTGAATATGAATCATTTTCAATTATTAAAACGTGTTCCATTGTGCTTGTTCCAACGTGCTTCACTTGATTACTTGGGAGCACAAAAGCTGCAAATAAGGAGGTTCAAAATGCAAAACTGTCATTAAACTGAAATAATAATGATAAAGGCTGCGTGACGTTAACACACGTGTCTACTGAAGTTGAATAATCAGTTGTCATTTTATATGATTATCATTTACTCCCACATATTAGGCGTTTCTTAATTAATGCTAAGTACTAGCCTTGGGGTCCACTTATGTATCTAAGTACTTCGTGTCAGTGGTTAAAATATAATTATAAGGCCCAGGGCTGATGTAGGGCCAAAGCAGATCATATTCATTCACGACTGAAATATGAATGCATAAAATCTTTATCACAATTTATATGTAAACTAACTCACATATACATTTCATGAGCCGCTTGACACTTGATTTATTGCATTTTTGATTCGCAAATATGTCTGATTATAATGGACAAATAAAATAATAATATGTTTGATAATACTAGGCCGTATCTTTACATCACACTGAGCAACTACCTTATTTTTCCAATAATGATAATAATATGCATGAAAAAACGAGCATGATTTGTTACAAAATAGGTGAAGCGTTATAAGAGCAGTGGTCCATCGCATAATAAAAACAGCGGGGGTCTTGTTGGGAAATGTCAAAGTCTCGCTGTTGTTCCAAAATTCAGCATCAATTTACATCCACTAATAATAATCACAGAATTAAAATCAGCCCAATAGAACAGCCACAATTTAACAGTGGGACCCATTGCAACAGCGATGTCCTTGCGGAATGACGTCCTTGTTGCGAGGATTTGGTTATGTGACGGAGCACATAATGGTCTCACAACAGTGCAAGGAGGAATTGGCCAAACCCTCCCTGTTGTGCCAAAATCCAGCATCAATATTCACCTACTTCTAATAATTTTTCCAGGCCAAAGACTTAAGGAATTTAAGATCAAAATGTGTTTTTTTTATATAACTGTTTAAAGAATTAAAATCGGCCAAGTAGAACAGCCACAATTCAAAAGCGGGTCCTGTGCTCCGTCGCATAACCAAACCCTCGCAACAGCGAGACCACAGCGAGGGTTTAGATTTAAGTCTCGCAACAGCGATATCCTTAAGGTTTGCACTGTTACAATCCTCGCAACAGCGATGGTTTTGTACATTTTTTGGATTCATTTATTTGACTGATAAATACATTACCGCCACTTGCCTCCTATACATATTATAAGCCAATGGACCCATCCAACATACAGTGAAAGCAGAATGTAAAAATCCCAACCCCAAAATGCCCCCCCAATACATTGAAAATTGGGGCGTGCCAACCCTCGCAACAGCGAGGAAAGTTGGATACACTCGCTGTTGAACAGGGAGAGGTCTCGCTGTAGTGGACAACCCTCGCAACAGCGAGGGGGGTTATGCGACGGACCACTGTTGCAACAGTAACCTCCTTATACAGCGATGTCCCTGTTATATGTAACTTGATTATTCGATGCAGCACAGTGCGCTTTGTCATTTTGAAACCATGTGACCATTGTTTGATTGTCATTAATTAAGAGAAAAGATTTAAACAAACAATATCACTCTCAATCTTATGGGAGCAAATTCATTCTATCACTTCTTCCTGACACAATCCCCTCTGTCCCAGTTTATGTAGAACTCTTCCTTATTATCATCGATGGCTGAACAGTTTCTAAACATTAATGGTGTATTAATTGGTGCTAAAGATCATTGGAATTCTTGAGTGTTAACCCTACAATGCCCAGCACACAATGGTTACCCCTGAACATGAATCATCGCATGTTTATAAAGCCCCATACCCACTAGGACACTTTTACACAATCGGCCAATGAGTCGGTGGTAAAATCGGCCATTTCCTGTGATTGCCTGTAAGTATCCTATATTGAAAAGGTAGTGTTTGATATGAATCAGTGCTTAAGTCAGCGGATTCTACCCTTTAAATAAGCTGATTTTATCACTGATTAGTTAGCCGACTGTGTAAAAATTGTCTAGTGGGTATGGGACTTGAATGTTTGAAATATCTAATTGTGTTAGCTGTGCCTAACAGTGGAGTCTGTTAATGTCATTTTTTAGTGAGTCGTTACGTTGGGGATAAAAGCATCAAATTTGGTACCTCTGAGGCATAACTATCAAATCTGGAGGGGGAGCCACCTTGAAATATCAATAGGATAGATGTGGGGGCCAAAAAACCAATATGGCCTACTTTTCTTATAAACAATCTTATATCTCAGCTTCTAAAGTAACTAAAGGGACATAGTTGGTGTCAAAATTGGGAGATTATGGGTCAGGGAACTCAATTATTTACATTTGTAGTCAATGTGGAAATCCAAAATCCAAGATGGCTGACCAATATTGAGAAACAACATGATTTTCAGCTGCTAAAGTATCTAGACAAGTGAAAATGGTTCCAATATCAGTTGTTTATAACCTATAGGGCTCAATCGATATAATATTGATTCAATACAATACTACAAAGTTCAAAATGGCTGAATTTATTAGCATGATATCTTTGACAACGACCACTGGATTCCAAAATAATTGAAAAGAAAGGATATAGACTTTACTCTTTCGCCACAAAGTTTCTTGATTTTATTTGGTATGATGGTCCCCTGGGACCACTTCATTGAATTTAAAAGGGGAGCCACCTTGAAATATCTACACAATCGCAATGGGGGCCTAAAATACAATATGGCAGACTTTCAGTGAAATAATGTGATATCTCAGCTTCTGAATTGCCTAGAAACACATTGTTAGTGTCAAAATTGGGAGATTAGAGGTCAGGCAATTCAATTATTTAACTTTGGAATCTACACAAGAGACTTAACCCAAGATGACCAATACTTTTGGTTAAATACCTTAAGTTTCAAATGCTAAATACATAGAAAATTTGTCAAAATTTTATTTTGGTATTTCAAAGTGGCTCCCCTTCTATAGTTATGCCTCAGAGGTGCCTCATGCAAAATTTGGTGCTTTTATCTGCTCTGTAACGAAAATGTTGTTAAAAGACCCCACTACAAACTTTATCCCAAGAAGCGTAAACTATCATTATGGGCCCACTAGATTCAGTTTCTGGTTATACACCTATGACCAAGGTATAGAGTGGCCACAGTTTACACCAACATTAAAGTTTACCATGAAATATTTTAAAAGTTGCATCCATACTTACTCCATGAAGATAGTTGCATGATACAAAATTAACCAAAGCAATTTGGTTAACAAACTGCTCCTAAATTTGTAAAAATAATGCAGCTTTGTATATTGGCCTTTTGTCCATAGGAACCAATGTTGGAGCAGGTCAGCCCAACCCAATTTTGACTTGAAATACAGCATTTTGATTAGCTGGCAAACCTACAAATGTGTCAATTGGTAGAATCTAAAGGTGGTGATCCACATTGTGACAAAATTGGACCGATATTCAACCGATTTTCAAAATATTTTCTATGTCCAAAATCGGTCCAGAATCGGTCCAGAATCGGTCCAGAATCGGTCCAGAATCGGTCCAGAATCGGTCCAGTTTTGAAAATATTGCAACGTGGATCATGTCAACTGATTTTTTCCAACCGATTTCCAACCGACACATGTGAGACTAAATTATTCGAACACTAGCTTTAGAAATCATAATGTTTTATCAGTACTTGGGGGTATAGAAAGATATGATACTTGCTTATTTGAATAACCACAACTCTAGAAGACAAGGAGGCTTTGCAGGAATTTTGTCCAACCCTTGGGAAAGCAAACGCCCCCCCCCCCATCTCTTTTTTCCCCTATTTTTATTTTCCGGCTTTTTTTTCTCATTTTCTCAGATTCCCCATCTCTTTTTCCACATTTGTTCCCTATTTCATTATTTTTTTGGGATCCCCACCCAACTCTGCTCCCATAGCTTATATTGAGGCAGTAAATCTCAGGATGTTTCTTTTAGGTGACCAGTGCATACAGGGTCCGAGGTGGGGGGTGGGGTGTCCTTAGCTGTTAAATCATCAGGCATTAGGAATCTAATCATACCACAGCCAGTCACTAGGCGGTGACTAAAGAATACAGGGTTCAGGGTCAGGGGATGTCCTTAACTGTTAAATTATCAGGTGTTTGGGATCAAATCATATTAGGGCCAGTCACCTTCACAATGACTTTGCGTAACAAAGACAACTTAAAGATAACTTTAAGAGAAATGTTGCTTTTATGATAGTTATCATTATTACAATACTCCCTAATATCTCTGTTTCTACTGGATCAAATTGAATTCTGTAAATTGATAATAAAAAAAGGGGGGGGGGGCCCTGTAGGGCTATAAATTATAAAAACAGCGGGTCATTAATAGCATTCTAAATAGGTTTTTTCTGTAATTTCAAAATGTGCGTTATTACGTTCAAAGTTGCTTACGAAAGGTGTCATAATAATTATGGTTATTGTAACAATGCAAGGTATTGTGCATACAGGATGTTGGGTCGGGGGATGTCCTTAACTGTTAAATCACCAGGCGTTTGGGATCAAGTGGCCAGTCACGATGGGGTGACCATCGCATTAATCCAGGGTACCAGGGTCAGGGGTGTCCTTAAATGTTAAATCATCAGCTACAAGTGTTTGGGATCTAATCATACTACAGCCAGTCACCAGGTGGCAGTGTTCACAGCCCAGCGATGCATCAAATGTGTTTTGGCTATTTTTGAATCCTCACAGAGGTAAATCTGAAAATGACATGGGGATAAGCAGAGATACCCTGTAGGACATTGACTGTGCTAAAGAGACCATTACCATGCTTTCATGAATAGAAGCCTATATTGGAGACGCAACTCAATTCCCTAAACTGAGGATCTATATATATACAGAACGTTTTATAAGAATTTAAGTTTGAAAACTATTTGAAACAGTTACCAAATTCAAATCACCAATTAACATTAGCCTGCTTAAGCATAAGTTCACATAACCTCAGAATAGAAAGAGATGTAGAAGATGAACTTCATGTTTAACAAGTGTGTCCTTTATAGCATGAAGAGAATTTGCCATTCCTACCCAGAGCCACCAATGCAAAATTGGTCGTTAAGATATTGGTCATTTTGACTAACAGAGCTAGGAACTTATGGCTGGCCTAAACTTTTGCACCATGAGATTATCAGTGTACATTTGGATCCTCGTACGTCCTCACCTTTATCCCATCCCTGTAGCTTTGTTCTCCCCTGTTCTCATTATATATAGTTACATCAGTTGTAGTATCAAATGTCATACTTCTTCCCAAAGGTCATATCAATGAGCATAGGAAATAGGCCTGATTCTGCTGATATAGATATATCTCCGGATGTGTGAGCTAAGATGAGAAGAGTGTACGTCTTATTTTTTGGCCAAAAAATAGTGACTCCCTGGTAAATATTATGTTAGCATCAAAGCTGCTTTGCTGGTAATTCCCCAATAACCATGAGGATCCCATTAGCTTAAAGAAGATGCAGAAAGATAATTTTATGGAATGTAAATAAGGGTATCAATGGTAACCATAGAATAAAACCGTGTTTGTGAAAAAAAGAATTCTGAATCAAGGCCTTCCATGGCTATGTTCTGCAAAAAAGACTGTTCCAGAATATCTAAAATAGAAAAGAAATGGCAGTATTATTCATGAAATTATTTTATATTCCCATTTTTTGCCCAGATTATCTTATGTAAATATATATCTTTATAAATACTAATGATTGGCCCTTTTACCATATTTAACCTTTATGAACTTCATGTCTTCAATTTAATGTAACTTTTTTTCTAATTATAATAATTAAGTTATTCTTTCAGTATTGGGATCCCCAAGACTTTATACTTTGATACTTTATGTCTTACCATACTCATAGATACAACAGGTTTTATTTCCATGAACTTCAAAGTTGTGATAGCCCATGAGCAATGATACACTTAAGATCTTAAATAGGCAGCTTATCTTTACATCGCATTAAAAAACTTCTGTGTGACACTGTTTGAACCTGCTCAATGAGAAGACACATATCAAATTTACTAAAAAAAAAAAAGGAACCTTCCTGAGAAACACAATGGTCATAAATATTGATTTAAGGTCGTACATCAATTTACAATTGCAATTTGGCCCGTGTGAAACGCCCCCTGAGAAAGTAAATTAGATATCTGCATTGAAATTGAGAACTTAGATATCTATATCGATAGTGTGTAAGGGTATGACATAAAACTCATGGGAATTTAAGACATACAACAAGTGTAGATGAAGTTACAGTGATATAAAATGCCCAGAAAACATAAATTAGAGTCCGACACTTTGTTACATGAAAGAACAGCCAATTCAAACCTGTCTATTAAAATATCAAAATATTTCATGTTAGACCCATGTTACGTCCTTTAGTTGTACTATACATCTCGGTAGTTGTGTGCAAAATGAATTGAGGAACCGTTGAACTTCAGTGGTACAATGAATCATGCAATGCCTTCCCTTAAGGATAGATATTGTAGTTGAAAGACACATAGACGAACGGCTGATTCAGGAAAGTATCAGTGCTCTTATATCTACCCCTCTGATCTTATCATGCTATACATCATGTTACTTTCATCATCTTGTTTCTTTCTAATGATATAAAGTATCTTTTGGGGGTTCAAGACGCACCTTCATATAGCTACTGATCTATAAAGATTTAGTTCGTTTTTTTTATTATTTTACTGATAACAAGGATGTAATAACAATATCTTAAACCCATGTGCCATACATTTTTTGTACGGTTACTACACAACTGCAAAACCAGTTAATACTATAATACAACTACATAGTCATGACAAGACTGGATTAAACAACACACATTTACTATATCTAATGGCACTTTTCACAAACCTGAAATACAAATCTCCATATCAATAGATAGGGTTAGTTGTTAGTTGTTCAATAATGTATTACACAATTCACCAATATTTAAATGCTACTCCCCTCTGCATGTCTCCCTGTGACAACAACAGGATTATCAAAGGCTCCTAGTGGGCTACTGGCTGTTGTGTGTAGGGCCCTGCCCATGGGACCCTGCACATTAAAGAACACCTGCCTCGGTAAATGTGTCGGGGTATGGTCTCTATCTTCTCATAGATTCGTTCATTCCATAGATACGATCATCAACGACAGAATTGTCAAACCTTGTTCTCGCCATGATATGACCTTAGATGTTGCTACGGCATTAAACCCCAATAACCAACCAACCAATATTTTTTAAAAAAACATACATTTTGATTGGGATTAGTAATTCGTACCTTCCACTCCCCAATCACTGATATCTATCCTTAAAATCCGTAAAGGCCGATACAAATTAACAACAAAACACTAAAAGAGCAATTCATTTAAATCCAACCCGTAAACAGGAACTGTGTCACCATGGTTTAGACCCCATGAAGAGCAATAGCAGGGAAATAAACTCTGTTTTTGGTGATTGGTGCTTAGCGCATGCGCTTTGAACGCTCTGAGCATGCGCATTGTGGACGTGTGACAATAGGTCGTGCTCCGCGGAGCAGCTCTGATTGTTTCCGGCGGGAGTCAGTGTGAGTCATTACAGATAACTGCCGAGAACCAGCGAATGAACGAACGGTTCCTAGCGACAAAAGTCGCCTGCTCGTGCCAGGTTTCTACCTCTGGTTGCCTTTTTTCATTAATATTTCCAATTTTGACTCATATGCCTATCATGTAGGATCGTAGATTCCTTGCATGCTTATGCCGAGTTTTTTTCATCAACTTCATTTACACAACATCTAAATATTATTGACCATTTCTCTCTTTATTGCCAATGAAAGTTTCAATTAAATAAGAGTGGGTTCCTATCCTTTTATCGTTAAAAACAGTGTAATACCGGTATGTCTGATTCGAAGAATGCAGATGTTTATAATATTATGCCTTAGGTCTTTTTATGGCTGTTACCCACAACCTTATTCTCCTCCATAAACAGAATGAAGTCCCATATCCACTGGGCTGAATCGGCGCATAAGTCACTAGATTATAAGTAGATGACAACTGTTGGAGCTGAGGGTCCACTCAGCAGTTTTCAGCAATATCAGGACCAACACATGGCTTGTACAATGGACCATGACCGAATATATGGAGATGGAAACAACGGCAAGGTGGTCCAGCACCCAGGATCAAACCCGGGCTGGCCGTGTGCAATGTCAAGACCCTAACCACTTGACCACCCCACCCCCTTGATTATTAGTAGGCCTTCCAAAAAGACATCGGTAGATTATTGTGGCATATATAGACATAACATGTACATTTTCAGTGCCACATGCTTAATGTGTATCAAAACTCTTAAATACTATTGGCGGATGGCAGATTGCCTTAGTTGTTATAAGGCTTGGGTATAATATTATGAAAGACACATTGCTTTAGGGGATGGCAGGGGATTTCAGTTGGTTATAAATAAATGTGCATGTTAAGGTCATATTCCACTATGCGTTCTTTTAGTTGCGTTAAGCATTTCACTTGCGTTCATTGTCATGCACGCGAGTGAAACCCAAGGAAACGCAAGCAATTTTGAGAACGAATAGTGGAATATTGAATTTGCTTGCGTTCATATTTGCATCGCGGTAATACAAGTATGTTGTTTTCTATGAAGTACTTGTGTTCAGACACAAACATGTTTGTATATCTGAGCACAAGTACACTTGCATTCCCTAATTAGAAGGAACGCAAGTGCCACTGAACGCATAGTGGAATATAACCTTTAATATTGGCCATGAAATGCCAAGATGGAAAAATACATGGGAACTGTCATCCTTCCTGACATCAGGATATCCTGTTAATCTCCAACCCCACTACATCAACCATCTGTATCCACCCATTACACTGCTTTTTATTTGTGTTGACATCATTGGACGACTATTATGAGTCATAGGCCTATAGAGCGTTTCTTTTCCTAAAACTATCATCCCCTAGTATTATTCAATAACAACACACTTTACGTTCATATGATTGAAATGTGAAATTTTAGTGTCTGGGTAATTGTATTGTATTGTCGACCTTTTTGATAGAGTAATAAGGTTATTATGTTTCTGTACCTTTGGCTGTACTATGTGAAGAGGATCGGTTTTTGATTGGCTGTTGCATGCAGATTGTGATTATTTTAAGATTTTAAGATGGTTCCATATATTCAAATGAGGGAAAAAGAGAGTAGTTAATTGATAAATCCGTTGCAATGTTTCTATAAAACTGAGCAAATCCCAGGCAAGCATGTGACGTTCTGTTTGGTTCTGTACTGGTTCTTGTCACATTATTTTGATGGCTTCCAATAACGTTGCTGCAATGTACTGTTGTTACGTGTCATTGCGACGTTATTATAATGTTCTGGTTACGTTCTTCAACCTAATCAGGATGTTCTTATAACGTTCTGTTTTGGTTTCGTCCTAACCTCACCTAAAAATAACGTTGTAATAATGTTCTGATTTGGTGATTTGCCATCTTAGTAAGTAACAGACTGACTAAAAAAGTATGGTTGCAGAACGTTTGTGTTACATCGCAGCTTAGCTGGGATTCTACTTGAAAAACAGAATTCTGGTTCATTAGATTTGATTATTTAACTTCGTTGGTGAATGGACAGTTATTCTCCCCAAATCCTAACAATAGAACAAAAGCAAGCCATATCCGAAATGAAGGCAAAATCTGTTCATTTTCACTTTCTTTTTATAATCTTCCAACCCTTTGTTCTGGTCAAGAAATGTTGTTGATCGTGTACAGATCATTGGCGTCAGTAATTCAAAGGGAAATGAAATAATTTAATAGTATATGCAAATCAATGTGCATAAAAGTTCCATAAGACGGTCGTTTAATCAGTTGTCCTCAAGTTATCCTCCTCAAATCCTAACAATAGAACAAAGAATGCCATATCCAAAATGGAAGCGACGTCTCTACATTTTCACTTTCCATCTGTAACCTTCCATCCCTTTGTTCTACACAAGAAATGTTGTTGATCATGTACAGATCATTGGCGTCAACGATTCAAAGGGAATTGAAATTAATCAAATGATACCGAATTCAATTCATAAAAGTTTCATAAGAGGGTCGTTTGATTATATATTCTTAAGAATCCCAGACTGCAAGGCGAGCCCCAAATGACGTCTGGCAGGTTATCCAACATAGAGCAATTAGTGTCATGCTAAATATAGTTATACTCTACTTGCAATGTGCCAATTTTGTCCATATGATCAAGTACAGCACAGTTGTGTCGAAGTTTGAATGAATTACAGATTTTACAAAAACAATTTCAATTTGCACAAAATTTAATTTTCAGCTACTGATTGAACTTGGCTATGACTTTTGCTCTGGATTGGCATTAGGTGAGACACTGCTATTTAAATTCGTATACATTCACTGAGATATCACATATCAGTTTTGTTGTTATTTCTATTGATATTTCCGTTATCTTTTGACCCGTGGCCAGTTTACCTGGGATTGAGATGTTTGCTAAGGATGGATGTTGAAAGGATGAATCGAAGAAAGTGGGAATCTTAGGCATCAATACTATTGTAACTTTTAAAAGCACTACCTCTTTAACCCAGTGATCAACTTGCTGACAAATTTGGGTCGGGTTTCACACCAGAAAAAGTATTAATAGGTTTCTTACATCTCACTGCCCAAGCAAGAATATGATAATATTATAACATTGCAGCAACGTCCTGTTTAGTTCTGCTTTGGTTCTTATTACTTTATTTTGATGGCACCCAAAAACGTTGCATTGTAACATTATTGTGACATTCTTGTTACGTTCTTTCACTTGAAAATAACTTGATTATGAAATTCTTTACTAAAATATAATGTTATATTACACTCTGTTTTAGTAAGTCTCAACTCTACCTAAAAAAACATAATTGCAACATGAAAATTGGTCAGGTTACAGACTGACCAAAACAGTATGGTTGTAGAATGTATTGTACTTGTTACATCACTGCTTGCCTGGGTAGTAACCCCATAATAAAAGATATAGCTTACAACAGCCACATATGACCATAAGTCAGAAACATTATCATAGTAAATTCAAAATATTGTATTTGAAAAATTAAATCTTAGACCAATAATAGGTGTGAAACGGTGGGGTATAGAGCGGCCAATCAATTTTTGAGCAATATTTGGCCGCTTTTTGATTTTCAAATTCGTAATTTTGACCAATATATGTGTACCAAATACGTCCCTATTTATCCAAAGTGTGCCGGCTAAGGCCTGGCCTACATTTCAAAACAACCCCAATCTCCTCACCAATTATCCAATTCCCATCTAGTGGGTCAGTCAGCCCAACGTGATTTACAATTTGCAGTTTCCGTGGTGCAGTCTACGGAATGTGATTTTTCAATTTTCAATTTTCAATTTTTTTTTTTTTTCTTCCAAATATTCTCCTTCTCCCTCTTCCAATAAACTTTAAGACCCTAATCACTCATTAGCCACACCCCCTCATTATCATAGCCCCTCCCCACTCCTGAATCCAGTCTGAAAGTTAGTTCCAGTTTAGAGGACAGTTAGAGCCCCTAAAGTCAGACTGATTACTTCAGTTATCACTTGCCTATACAACTATTGTTGCTTATAAAACTAAATGTGGTATTACACTACACAACATGAGCTGTGCCATGACAATGTCGCACAGAAAACACACATATCAAATATGCAATTCTTTGTTACATATATTAGAAATACTCAAGATTGCCAAAATTTAACAATTATATCACTGCTGCATGCGAATCTTCTGTAATATCATCATATCACGCCAATATCGCAGCTAAAAGTATTGCAGGCCTTTAACGTCTATTCTGTCTACCTACTGGTGGACCATAAAGCCGCGTCCCCACTTTGTCGACCAAGGACGGCTACTAACGTTAGTCATCCAACGATTAAGAAATTAGTACGTCATCGGGCAATCAATTAGATGTTGGTGGAAAATAAAAGTTAGTTGCCACGTTGGGACGCTCTTGTAGTTAGTCGCTGGGCGACGAGAGGACACTTTAGTACGTCACCCGACAACTAACTAGTCGCCCATGGCTATAGAAAGATATTAAATATGTCAAATATTTTGCCCCGAACCCAGGGCGACTAGTGATTTGGTCGCCAGACATCAGGGCGCCAGTGAAGAGTTGGTCGACAGGCTACTAACAACCTTAAATTAGTCGTCCGCCGATCAAGGAAATCTAGTGGCCCAAGTGGGGACCAGGCTTAAGTGTACTCTTGTGAAAACTCTCATGTTCCAGGGCCTTACACGTCTTAAGATCTGAGAGAGTATTAAGCTTAATGGAAGTCTTTGAAATATGGTTACTCATGGTAACTGTTAGAATTCTGAAGGGGTTCCTCATGGGAGAACAATAAGAAAAAAGGAAACTTGTCAGAATTCTCACAGAAATGACTAACTTTTCTAGATGCTGACAATCAGAAAAGTTTAGCACTAATAATATATTGTTTTTGTGTTTTGTAGTAGATATTCCCTCTGTTCCCAAAGGTGTTTACACTTAAAACTATGAAGCTTAATCCATTGACTGTTTGAGGAACTTCAGTTTTGTTTTCTGGTGGCACTGATGTAGGTTTTTAGCTAGTTAACATGGTGAGCTATATTAGACAACCTATAAATACCCTCATCTTTAATTGTCATCCAAATAACACACAATCAGCTACAACTATTTGTGGTACCCATAAATTCAGTCATAAATACTGAAAAAATGCCTTGTAATAGGGGAGACTAGAGGCACCAGTGCATGTTAATTTTGTAAGTGATTTAAATCAATAACTAGATATCTTATAGGTAGAATTGCATCCCTAACAGACAGATATTATTAAGAAAACAAGACTGTCATTGGGAGCATGCAGAGACGCCATTTATTAAATACTTTGACAAATTGTAGTAGGAGAAAGCTGTTTAGAAGGTCAGCTACTTACAGAAGTGACTGCAACCTCTCCAAAACCAAAGTGGAGAAAGATTGCTGTTGGAGCAGAAGCATCTTATTACATTGCAAAGTTGCTTTCTGAGACATTTTTGAGGCAGGTTGTTGGCTAATTCTCCTTTGTTTACTTATGGACAGTCGACCATTTGCCCTTTTTTGTTTAATGATTGGATGGGGCCCTTGATGCTGGGGTGCAGCAGTCACATGTCGAATTTAAGAATACATGTATAATGATTTTAAGATGTATATTTAGTTTCCTCCCCATTAAAAACTGTGGAATAAGGTTCGGATTTAGCTTTTGAGGCATATTTAGTTTCTTCCCCATCAGAAACTGTGGAATAGGGACGAGTAAAGGCCATATTCTACTTTGCGGCATTTTGCTTGCGGTTGGCAATTCACTTACGGTGTTTGTCACTACCCCCAGCAAATTTGGCTACTGCAAGGTCGTATATAGAATTGCTTGTGTTGTTACTTGCGTTGTTAATTCTTGCGTTGTTACTTGCAGTGCCCCTTGTGGTGGGCCATTGCAAGTGGATTTATATAGGTTTTCTATGGATTGCTTGCAGTGGCAAAGACCAACATGTTCGTTTCTGAAGAGCAAATTGCTTGCGGTAGCCGAAAAGATCATCGCTAATGGCCACCCACAGTATAGTGAAATATGGCATTAAGCCTTTTAGGTATAAATACTAAAGATCTATCACGAGAGAGGGATATATGCTTAGATTCCTCCCCATTAAAAAAAACTAAAGGTCTGTTCGAACTAAGCATCTTTTCAAACTAAATGTCTTTTCAAACGAAACATCTTTTCAATATCAACGTCCTTTCAAATAACAGTAAAAACCATATAATTATTTATGGTGCAATTCTTACTTCTCCTGGGCAAAGTTACATAGGGTGGGGTGGAGTTTGCAAACTGTGGGAGGGGGCACCGGACAGGACTCCCCCTCCCCTCAAGGGCCCAAGTTAGGATGGGGGCGAGTCCAAAACACTAAAACAACATGAATACAATTAGGCTGTGGGTCAGACGGGTGTTAGCCTTTGAGGCATGGGATGATATAATATTATAAGACTCATATTAGAGGCATGGGAACGCATATATAAATATATATATATATATATATATATATACCCAGCAATCACAATCCCGTGTTCTAGACAAGGACAGGGGATAAAAGAAGACAAATACGTGTACGAAAGTCGTGTAGCACATATGATTCTGTTAACACCATTTCCGGTTTTCCCCACGAGTTTTTGACACGAGTCTTACGTCAATTTTTTCTGGGAGTAAACTGGTGTAATAGTATGGGAAAAACATTGTATTTCTAAGTAAAATGTAGGTATATATAACCATTATTATACAGTATTTCACTATATTGGTTCTAATTCCAAATTGCCCTGTTTGTTGGGCATGTCTTATATTCAAACTATGTGTATATCCATAAAAATGTAATTTACAAACTGGTCCTAAGCCATTTAGATACCAGTTAGACACCAGTTTGACATGAGTAATGCACTGGTGGGATACCAGTTAGACATGATTTAGACATCAGTTAGACACCTGACCAAGAGTATGCTTTCAACAAAAATCAGAGAACTGGTGACTTCCACTCATAGGCTACAGAAAAATACATCTATAACTGTCCCTAATGAAACTGTCATTATAAAAGGTTGCAAATTATATCTTGATTCCATCACTTCACATGTGATTAAGACTAAATCAGTAACTGTAAATTCGAAAGTGTCTTGTTCATTACACTTATAATGTGAATTTTACATATATACTGTATCCCTCTTGTATTCAATCACTCCAAAACACCTACATGGAAGATCATTTATGTAATAAATGTGGTTAAATGAAAAAAAGAAATAAAGAGAGAAAAAATGAAACTTATTGACAATTAAATTGTCAATTCTTTTTTTTTCATTTAACCACATTCATTACATAAATGATCTTCCATGTAAAATCAATTTTATTCAATGTGCATTTGAAAAATGTTGTTCAACAAGAAATAGAAATACAATAATTTGATTTTTTTTAATGGGTTGCAACTAAGTTGTCATAAACATAGCTTGGACACCTCCTTAGCATTTAGGGTGAGTAAGCAGACCTGAGCTACCTTGTAGGTAGTCTAAAGTTTTCCAGGAGAAAACAAGTGGAGTATGCTATTAGTTTGCCATCAGTTTGCCACCAGTTACATATGTGATTCTAACCTGAGGGAATACCCTGTAAATATAGTGTCTTATACTGTGAGAATAACATGTGAAAGGTCATACTTTGAACTGAGGGAATAGTCTGAGAAAATGGGGCTCAAACTGAGGGAATAACATGTAAAAACTTGGGTTTGAAACTAAGGGAATAACCTTTGAAAACTTGAGTTTTAAAAACACCCTTAGATTCATAATTATGTAAAATATTTAGTTTATGCTGAGAATAAACTTAGCCCAGCTGGTGGCAGAGGAGTAGGTTTCCCATAGAAGACACAAGATTTGAATTACACCAGTTTGACGCCAGTTAGTAGATAGAAACAAGTGACCAACCTGAGTCAATTCTTGGAAATTACATGGGGAATACAGAGGGATTGTCACTACACTAGTTTGCAACCATTTTGACACCAGCTTGAAATAATCAAGATTTGTTGTTTCCACTGAACGGCGATATTTGGACAATTCTGGGATGTCATGGACAATTATTTCCAATGACTAGAGGTAGAAGACATAGAGAATAATGAATTCAATTGCTTTTAATTGCATTTGGAATTTACACACATGCAGCTTTTCGATATCACAGTGGTCCGTGACTTGGCTGCGATGTCATTATATCGCAGCAATGTTGCAGCCCAAGTCACAGGTGTAAAAGTGCCCTGAGCTGTTAGCTTCTGTATTTTACCCTAGTAGCAAACATTGTCTAGTAATTAGACTGAGTCGCATTGTGACCTTAGCAAAGCGCTTGTGCTTTGGCTCATTGATGACAAGTATATCGCGCAGTGTGGCACCACTTTAATGCTAAGAAACTCAGGAATGACTTTTTAGATTAATTATAGTTACCAAAGCATTTATCACTGAATCACCAATGTATAGTTCAACAATGTTTGAGCATTCTGTCTTATTTTTGGTCCCTAAAGGGTTTTTCCATAGAACCCAGTACTTGTCTGCTCCCATTAGAGAGTGATTTGCACTGTAAAGCACTAAGGTCACTTGACCAGCTTGACCCCTTACTGTCAAGGCCATGACTCACTATGCAGTGGTCTAAATTCATGTTTGGGTGCTTATGGTTCTTCGCAATGCCTTGTGACCGCTTGGAATATCTTGGAAAACTTATTTGATAATGTGCATATAGATGCCATGGTAAGTAATAAGTGATGAAAACGGTTGCTGATGACTTGCAATGATTTACAATAACGTCCAATGCTCTATCGAAACTCATCTATTTCATCATATCAGTTTGGGCATGGCCTTGAACTGATTATCTCATCAAACATTACATCCTAAACATAATATAGATGCCACACTGAGTAATAAGAAGTGAAAATGGTTTGAGTTGAGAGGCGATAACTTACGATGACGTCTAATGCTCTATTGCAACTCATCGTGACCAAACTGCACCCATTTCATCACATCTGTTTGGGCATGGTCTTTATATGACTATCCTATTAAAACATTACATCTCAAACATATGGATGTCACACTGAATAATAAGTTGTGGAAATGTTTGTGATGAGTCACAATGACTTCCCATCTTCTATCACAACCCTTCATGACCAAACTGCACCCATCTCATCACATCAGTGATCGCCTTTATCTGAATAGCAATTGGCCAGTACTGCAACTCATTGTGACAAAATCGTACCCATTTCCTCACATCATTTGGTCACAAGTGTTGAAAATGGTTTGTTATGCGTTTCAATAACTTCCAATGCTCTTTTTGCAACTCATTGTAACCAAATCGCACCCATTTAATCACATCAGTTGGTCATAAGTGGTGAAAATGGTTTGAGATGAGTTACAATGACGTCAAATGCTCTATCGCAACTCGTCATGACCAAATCGAACCCGTTTCATCACATCAGTTGGTCATAAGTGGTCAAAATGGTTTGTTATGAGTTTCAATAACTTCCAATGCTCTTTTTGCAACTCATTGTAACCAAATCGCACCCATTTAATCACATCAGTTGGTCATAAGTGGTGAAAATTGTTTGAGATGAGTTACAATGATGTCCAATGCTCTATGGCAACTCATCATGACCAAATCACACCCATTTCATTACATCAGTTGGTCATAAGTGGTGAAAATGGTTTGAGATGATTTACAATGACGTCCAATGCTCCATCAAAACTCATCATAACCAAATTGTACCCACTTCATCCCATCAGTTTAGTCATGGCCTTTAATTGACTAACCCATTAATAAGTGTTAAAAACTGTTAGTGATGAGTTGCGATGATCTACAATGACGTCCAATGCTTTATCACAACTCATCGTGACCAAATCGCACCCATTTCATCACACCAGTAGCTTTTATCTGACCAGCCCATGTCACAGCTTTTAGCCGTCCTGCTGATGTCCGGGTTCAAGGCTTCCTTATCTCTGCCTGGACACTATTAATGGCCATAACACCTGTCGTATCAGCCGCCCAGAGATAACACACCTGTGATGTCACTAATAATAGATTGGGCAGGTGAGATGGCAGTATTTGGCTGGAAGTCGCCATGTTCATGGACTTCTGGGTTTTAAGTGGAGCAGATATGGTCATTGTGTTTGGGGAACAATGAGTTATGAAGCTGTGTCAAATAACATGTTGACAGTCTCCCTACGAAGCCCTCAGAGAGGATGCCATTCGTTGGTCAACCTACCACACACTTAGGGATTTGGGTCGGGTGGCTGTGCCGGTCAAAGTTTATGCAAGAATTACAAGAATTGGTTTCAGACATGTACCTTGATTTGATTATCAGGGTTTTAAGAATATTTATTGTATATATTGGTCAGAAATCGGAAGCTGGGCCCCCGATCCCCCCAATACTTCTTCCTTCCTTTTTTCTTTTTTTAAATTTTCTTTTAAATCGCACCATAAACAATGACCAACAAAGCTTGTTGACCAACTGACCTAACACAAACTATATGGGATTATTCCCAACGAACACGTTGACAACTGAGCTGATACCCTCAGAAAACCTGCTGGGGTTGCCTATGTGAAGGTGTCAACATGCACATTTCATGCTGCTAAATTTTGCAAAGGGGTACCCAGCCTCAAGATCGTTAGGGGTTCTAGGTAGGTGGGTGGGTCGGTGGGTCGGTGGTTAATCTGACTGGAGTAATTTCACGCAAAACTGACGGGGTTCTGGCCAGTTGTTTTTTTATATATAAATTTCCTTTATTTGTTCTTGTATTATATATATTTTGAGAAATCTGAGGGGGTTCCAGAGACCCTCGGAACCCCCCCTGGGTACGCCACTGTTTTGCCAAATCTGGCATTGTTGTCTGTTTTGTTACTAGTATGCTTTTGCTGGATTTATCAATCTATCATTATTTCTTCTATTTCCGTATAACTTGGAACATTATTGGCGGTGTGTGTGCAGAATGCCTGAACATGTGTACAACATGACAACTAATTTATCACCTACACTATTGAGGAGCAGCATGTACAAGGGGTGGTGTGTATTGTATTGTATTATGGGGCTTTACGTACCCAGCCTAGGTGTGACATAACGAGTACATCATGCAAACATACTTTTCTGGTTTGTCTATTACTTATCAAAATGTCATGTAACTATTGTATTTTTTCTCGGAGGTTGTGACCTGACCAAAACAGAATGTTCTGGTCTGGTTAGGTCACGATCAAATTAGAATAGAACATCATCATAACATTCTGACAAGGTAATGTCTAGACCTTTCTTAAACAGAAGGTTGTTGTGACCTCCTAACTAGGGGAGGCCCAAGCCTCACCTAAACAGAATGTTACTGTGACATTCTGATTATGTCGGATCTCAACCTTACCTAAACAGAATGTTTCGGTGGCCATCTTATCAGGTTAGGTGTCAAACTAACCTAATCAGAACATTATTGTGACATTCTTATTAAGTGAGGTGACAATATTAGCCTCATAAATAATGATACAAGAACGTTATCAGAACATCACAATGTAATGTCGCAACAGTTGGTTGCAGTGATGTTATTTGGAGTCATCAAAAGAATGTCGCTGTAACCTAACAGTGTAACATAATAAGAATCAATTATTTATTGTTCATTATTTTGTATTTTGCTCGGGTGATAAAATATAGAAGACCCTTAAGGGTCGTCCTTGGGTTTTCAGACGAACTGCCAAACTGCAGCATACTGACGAACTGCAGCATACTACATCCTATGACCCTCGGATGCCCCCCGTGGGTCTTCTTATATTAATAATATATATTTACTTACAAGACGTAGACAGATCTATGGATTTGAGGTAGGTCTGATGGTTATCAGTGAGAGAGAGATGCAGTTTACACTGAAGTGACGATTAGGCCGAGAAAAAAAAATAGTTGTGTTCCGGTGACATAGGTTGAAAAAAATAGGTTAGGTAGGTCGAAATCTTCTCTTTTTTTTGCTTTTTTTTTTACATACCAAAAAGACCCGGCCAGTGTTGAAAATAAGCAGAATATTCCAAATATCCCCTAAAAACATTTCTAGTATCTAAAATACATGCCCTAATCATCTATATGTTGTTTTATGGTTTTCCATGCATTTTTAGGTCAATTCTTTTGGATTTTGAAAAAAATAATTACAAATTTCCCAAAAAGAAAATGAAGGTTGGGCAAAAACAATTAGGGTATGTAGGGTTACCTGAACACAACAATTTTGTATTTTTGGCTTTAAGGCTATGTAAGAGCTAGACAGATATAGCAATAGCCCTAAGCAACAATATCAGAATTGTTACAGCGTGATATAGACGCCAATATCTTTGGTTAGACCGTGTTACCATTAAAATGCCTTTGATGAGGTTCAACGTAGACCTTACGACATTCACAACATTGTGATTCACGACAGCCTTATTGAAATCTCTATTAAGCCCGTAGCCAGGGGGGGTGACATGGGGCACACGTCACCCCTCCAAAGCTGGGCCATGTCCACTTTTGAAAAACCAATATTTTAGTTTCCTTCCTCCCCTCTTATCCTGGCCCTCTTCTACCCCTGTAAAACCTCTCTTACCCCTTCTGGTCTTCTGCTATCCATGTAAAAACTCTCTATAATCCTTTATGGCAGTCTGCTTAGCATGACAGGTTCACAACATGACCAATGACCTCACCAGATTATGTTCTAATAAAATAATGTTGCAAAATACGTCACTGCCTATGACATCACTACACTAAGGGGTGGACCCCCTAACCTTTACAACACATCGATAATACCCTGGCTCTAAGCTATTTTACCCTTAGAAAGTCGCCTTTTTTGAAATGGCCACCCCCTCCCCATGAAAAGATCTGGATAGGGGCCTGTATTAACAGTATGATTAAGTTTTGTTTGAAGGGCTTACGTTATATTTTCTAATAGTCTGTCCCACACAAATCTGTTAACCTGGCTTAACAATCACCCACTCTATAGATCTGTGACTCCAAGAACAACCCAAAAACCTGAACATTCTTCTGTCACCTCCTTGTAATTTGTCTTTTCCTATGTTTTTGTAAATTCACCAAAATGCAACTCCAAGGGCACATTCAAAGTGTTATGACAAATAATATTATGTTTCCTGTTAATGTACAATACTTATAAGATAACATTTATAATGTCTACCCAGAACTCTTAACTATCCCTATGTCACACTAAAAGCAATACAAAATGAGCTGTTTCTTGCTGACCAGATCTATAGCTGTTATGGACCTCCCAAGCAAGAATATGACGTTATTATAACGTTATTATAACATTCTGTTTAGTTCTGGTTTAGTTCTTGTTACATTCTTTTGATGGCACCCAAAAACGTCTTTAGAACCTTACATTGCAACGTCACATTTTAACGTTATTGTGATATTCTTATAATGTTCTTTCACGTTATAAGAACGTTATTATAACATTCTTTATTAGGTAGGTCACAACTCGACCAAAATAGAATGTTATTATAACATTCTTTTTTAATGAGTTGTAACTTTACCTAAAATAACGTTATAGTTACCTGACAATTGGATAGGTTTCAGACTAACTAAAGAAGTGCAGTCACAGAACGTTCTTGTTACGTTGCTGCTTGCCTTGGCTGTATCCTGATTTGGTGTTTTTTATCATCACACTACCCGCGCCTCTGATTGCTGCCAAACCATATGATTTGCCGGTAGCAGACTGGTGCGGAATGCGTCTCTGTGGTACAGTTTGTTTTTATCATCTAATAGAATCCTGCCTTTTGGGAGTAGTAAAACTATGGTTAGTGGGGCCACAACCCTTCTGATTGCCTTTTGTGATCGGGGGGAAAACAAGTATCGTTTTGTTAAAAAAAAAAGTGTTATTCTTACGAAATATGTTACGTAACATGGATTTTAAGTCATTCTGGTCAGAAAAAAAGGACATTTGGGCAAAGAAGTTTAATTCCGAATAGACGAAAATAATGATAGGCAAAAGCTTTATGTGCTAAGATTATTTCTTTACGAAATCATGTACTGCTGGCGATTTGAAAATCAGCAGAAGAAATAAAGGTTGAGTATTGACATTATGATATATCATGAGAAAGGTTTTGTAATTTTTCTTAAAAATTGTAGGATTTATGATTCCATGCTATGTTTTGGGATGACACTTCTAACAAATGCGAAATCGGCCCTTGGAATATTACTTTAAGACTGGTTTCCACCAGCCGATTTTGACTCCCAGTTATTTGGTAATTTATTACTTTTAACTAGTGATATGACATAAGATTATATATCTTACATACCATTTGAAAAAGATTTAAAAACCATTTCTAATAGTATATAACATGTTCATGATTGACCAATATTTCCACCGCCGATTTTTGAAATCGGTAGTAAAATCGGCTAGTTGAAACAAGGCTTACCTCACAAGCAGATCATGACCAAATGTGGAGCAATAACAGTGTTTTCCTCCTGCCGCATGGCATGGTCTTAAGGCTTCTGCTGAGGTCTATGGGCTAGTTCTTTTACGTTTCCTTAATTATAAACAACAGCACCTTTCTGCGTTGTTTCCCAGCCCTGGGACAAGCCATTTGGGACCTTCCATTAAGTACGTACGCACCAAGCGGTGGAGGTGGGGGAGGGGATTTTTGAAAATGTGCGTGTATTCATGTACAAATCCAATGCGTACTCTGTCCCAAGGGGGCGGGGTGTGGGGTCTGAAATTTTTGAAAATGTGTATATGTACTTAATGGAAGGCCCCTTTCCTGTTGCTACTATGGGGCCTTCCATTAAGTACATACAAACATTTTCAAAACTCTCAGATTTAAGAAATCTGGCCCCCCATCCTCCTTGGGCTTAAGTACGCATTGAATTTGTACTAGAACGTATGCACATTAAACAAAATTCTACCCCCTCCCCCCTTGGTACGTAATGGAAGGCCCCTTAACAATTGCTCTTGACAATTAATGCGTAATTTTAAAACTGGCAAACAAATGTGTGATATAATGCATCCGTGCAGTTACAATGTGAACTGTTGCAGACAAATTAAACACTTACAGACTATGTAATAGATGGGCGTGGATCTTTGATTACTGTCGGAAACGAGCCTACGCATGCGCAGTCATGACATTTCAATGGGTTGGTCTACGCGCAAAACGTGATTAGAAGGAAAACCTATTTTGGTTATACATGATACAAAATTAACCATTACTATTTGGTAACAGATTGCTCCTAACGCTTGTACAATGCAGCCTTATATAATAGCCTTTTTCCCCATAGGACCCAATGTTAAAAGCATGTCAGTCCAACCTATAATGTCCGTCACAGCATACTGATTGGCTGGCAAACCTGTAAATCCGTCAATTGATCATATTTAAGTAATAATAACATTTGAGTAGTATTATGGGATATAGAAAAACATCATTCTTGTTTAATTCAATGACTCACTTGCAGAAACTGGGATGGCCAATGTGATGTATTTTGTCCAACCCTTGTCGAAACCCAGGTCATGCAAAATGTAGGATTGGCTACATTGAATTCACCGCTGTTTTTCAATTACATGTATACCCAAGGCAATTCCCCCTGTTTGTTGGGTCTGAGTGTAGGAACGTAAACTTACACCATAGGAAAATAATATCTATATAATTAGTCCTTTGCTGGAAGACTTTTATCTTGTCAGTGGCCTTTTATCTTCCGCCCCATAGATTGAGAAGCCACTCCTACACATCCAAGGCCATCTATAGACCCTCTGCAAGTAAGGTCACATAACCAGATTTATGTCAGGCAGGCTTTCGTGGTTTATTGCTGAGAATGAATTAATGCTTTGTGTGAAAGGTTCCAGCAGGTATTGGTGCTTTTAAATATATTTACAGGGATGAATATTCTAAAACCATCATATAACACTAATATTTTTGGTGGTAATGTCTGAGTAAAATCTATATCATATTGGAAGTGCCATGCAAGTATCTACCTTAGGAGGAAAGTTAGAAGGGGCTGGTACCTTATCCCTTGGGGAACTCAGTCTTTGAGTGTAGGTATCAACTGCGAAACTACAGCAACCACTTTCTTGTGATGGGCATGAGCTTACAACCTCCGCTTTTCAGAATATCTCATTGACAGCCCCTCCAAAAAGCATGTTTGGAAGTTGATATCAGAACTCAATAATATTGTTGAGAGGCATTTTGTAGGATATATAAATTACAGACAATAAACCTTTATCCTAGTGTCAAAGATATTATTTACAGCCCCCCAAAAAAGTGATTCCATTATTGATATCCTCCCTTTTTAAGCCAAATTGGCAATCGACAGGTAGGGTCCGACTGCAGTTTGTACCCATTTCTGGACCGATCGAGTACCAACCCCAACCCCCAACCCCCAGAAAAAAAATGCACTTTCCTTGTTTTTGGACACTCAACCCTCATCTGAGCGCCTTTATGACCATGCTATGTTGTCTAGGTAATAAGCAATAGCCACACTGGACCCAGTCAGCCATTGTACATAGGCCTATGGACTGTGTGTCATCTACCCCTCTAATTGGTCACTATGCTTCCCCTGGTACCATAGAGTATGGTCACTTCCCGACAACAGGCCATAAGACACACCCACACAGCTGTAAATACTACTACTAGCAGTTGTCTGTAGCAGCCACCTAAAAGTTAGTCCGTCTACAGACCATGATGCTCCGCTCAGTGAGTCCGTAAAGGGGCGCCATCTTAGAAGAGGAGTTGACTCGTAATTGGCACTTTTTGCCTCAATAGTATATATAACTCAAGGCTGTATGCCAGTAACAAGCTAATGTTCCCGTTGGTCCCTGGCAAGGTTGGTTGCATGAAACTAGTGACCAGCGAAGCGCAAGGGGTCGTGGGATACGGGTGGGAAATCCAACCTAAAATGGTGCTACTACACTGTCCCAATTTGTCCACCGGCGGACTGGACGGTATTACAGTCTACCTAAAAGTAGGGGTTGGGGGGTGTAGATGGAACAAATGGGATACAGAGGGAGGATGGGAGTAGGAGGAGGGATATCCGCTCTTTGGATCTTACCTACCCCTCTCCTTCCCCCGCCTACTCACCGGATGTAGTATTCCGTCCGTCTCTACACGACGCATCACGCTCAGCGTCTCTGAGTGACGTACGCTGATCACGTGACGCCATAGGCCACGCCCCCCCCGGGGAGCGGCCAGCCAATCAGAGCGCAGGACACAATCAGATAAGTGGCTATATAACGGGCACTCTCGTGGATCCTCCGCTCGAACATAACGCCAGCAACAAGTGGATCTAACTGAACAGAGCTGAAAGGGGCGGCCTGAGCAAAAAACAGGGCAGCAGTTAAAGTACACGTGTTAGTTGAGATTTTGGTAACTACAAGAAACAGAGGAAGAGAGAGACAGAATTTTGTAAAGGAGAAAAAAGGTAAGTGTGGGTTTTTCTGAATGATTGGTGTATTTGGATGGAAAGATATGCACATGTTTGTTTGATTGTGCCGGTATGACTGGTATTTCGTAATATAAGTGTTTAGACAGTGATACTGCACATGTTTCACAAACTAGTAATCTGTTTTGATGTCATGGTAGATGTCTACAAGCGAGGGTCATTTTTCAATCTAATTGTGGGAATATGATGCTATGATATCCTACAATAGACATACAATAATACGTTGTAGCTGATATTCCTATATAGTAATAACGATAGCCTTGTGCATGTGGCCTTGTAAAAGAACTCTTACGCGTTTTCATTCTTACTGGCTTTATCTAACTGGTGAAATTCACATCAAGGTGTCGGGATTTCAAGCAGATTAATTTTAACAAGTGATGCAAGTTCCTACAATATTTCGACCTTATATAGGAGAAGCTGACCTGGACACGAATATAATTATGCCTAAATCTTATTTTAAATATCCAAAAAAGTATAGTTATATTTGATTTTGTGTGTGGACCCAACCTCAGAACCTGGGTATAACAAGACAAATTTTTAATTTGCCGATTCCACTTGATTTTTTCTGCAATTGCGCAATCCCGGCCTACATGAACCATTGGCCACGTGTTTGTATTATAAAACGTTTATGGTGCCTTATAGATATCAGAGGTGGATCCAGTGGGGAGAGTCCAGGGGGTCCAGAGGGTCCAGAGGGTCCTGACCCCCCTCCCTTTTGATATGACTTAAATTTGACAAAGAGAAAAATGTTGCATGTGCATGCAGAACGTTTTAGTACATAGCATATATATATATGTGGATCCCCCAAATCCTATACCTGCCCCTGAGTATTTTGTGTATTTGCTATTGATTGTGTTAGGACGATACTGACTGCCTTGTTGCACTGCCTGTTATATTATATTAGCTACCAGAGTGTTGGTTTTAGAATTATGTCTATCAAATTGTGCTTAACATTCTGATAAGTAAATGCCTACCTCACTAATTTAACAATATTTGAGCTTATTGTATCAAAAGGGTACTAATAATTAAAGACCTAATGTGGCTATACAATATGATAGGATTCGTGTCAGGACTATTGGTGGCTATTCGATACTATATATGTGAACTATCATAAAGCAAAGATATCTTTAAAAACACACTTTACAGTGGAGTATCATTTGCGGGGGATTCAGCTGTTACCGCAAGCAATTTGCGTGTCAGATACAAACATGTTGGTATCTGACACCGCAAGCAATCCATAGAAAACTTACATAAAATCATTTCAATGGTTTATCAAAAAAAAGTACGAATTATCAATGTATACAAGCCTTTATACTTGATATTCCTACTGTGCTCTGTACCGTATACGTGCATAATACTGATATAAGCTGGAGTGCTTAAGAAAATACGTTTTATCAACTTTACAATTTACAGAATATCAAACCCATATGAAGTATATTGTTGAAGGGCAGCAAAATGTTTCTGAAATTCGAAAATTGGGAAGATTACGATTAAACAATATTCATTTGTATGAAGTATGATAGTAATAATTTTTGTTGAGAACCCAAATTCATATGAATACGTGGTTTTACATTGACCAATTATGTAACATATTGTACTATATTCATATATCAAAAAGCATTCGTACGGCCAATGGAAGAGCAAAACTTGTTTATGATATAGCTTTTGAAAAAGAAAGGGAAAATAATATAATGTGAACGAGAGTCAGCCGCTTTATATTAGGTATGGGAACCACCACCATTGTAGACAATATGGCTAGTATATTCGAGGATAAGCCTCTCCTCTTATTTCAAATAGCAGTCCTATTGATCGCTTTAAGCTACAACTGCTAGGGTAGGTCAGGCGTCGTCCATCGTCCGTCTTCTACAGGGGTGGGTACAGGATTTCGAAAAGGGGGTCTGCATGTAGGCTTAGTATTAAAACGTCGCATATTTGTAAGTGCATGTGCAACGTTTTTTTTTCTTGATGTGAGTAGAAGTTTTCACCAAAAGGAGGAGGGGTGTCAGGACCCCATGGACCCCCCCCCCCTCCCTGGATCTACCCCTGTTCCATCATATATAGCTCAGGGGCAGATCCAGGGGGTCCAGGGGGTCCTGACCCCCTTCCTTTTGGTGGACCCCTAAACTATAAAAAAAAGGGGGGGGGGGGAGATGAGGCATGTGTGTGTATGAATGTATGCCGTTTTAGTACTTCGTCCATATAATAAACCCCCACCCCCATACGGAAATCCTGTATCCACCCCTGATAGCTCTAGGAGCGAGTTTTTGTTACATGACAGACAGTCAATAGTAAAGAATAGGATCTGTAAACGTATCACAGACGATGTAGCTTTAGCTGCAATAACAGAAAAACAGTTTAGCCATTTATCCATGAGTAATGTCGAGTGAGTCTAGGAGCTTTAATGACGTTATAGAGTAGCTCAATAGAGTAGATCTAGATAGTATAAGAATACAGTCATATAAGCTTTTGTGTCCATCTGCAGGGATCTTAATGGTGTCGGCAAAATGTCTTTTTATGCTGTGTACTGGCTTTTAGACAGCATTGCAAACTACTTAACCGTTAGTTTGGAGTTCATGGATATTTATTAGATAAAAGAAATATATCGTATATTCCTTTTTTTTTGTGTGCGCATCTAATTGTTAGCAATCTAGCGCATAAGGATGCTTAACAAAATAGTTTTTATCCCAGAACTTTTTACAACTTTATAAGAGTGGCCACTGCGGTGCCACACTTCAAATCCACAAATGTTAACTGGGTCTATTCTGCTTTCGAAAAACATTGCAGCGACAATATCTTTTTTTCGTACCAATACCTCAAGCTACATTGAAATAATGTTTTTGAAATCATGAATCCAGTGTTATGATACATTACTCAGGGAAACTGTCAGACAGGAATAAGATTCTTATCAATTCAATTACTGGTTGACCATGAATACCAGAGATCTTATGGGCAATTCAATTAGCAAAGGGACCATTAAATTTGAACAATCTTTCAAGAACACGCAGACATGCAATACAGATTTGGTGGGAATGTGGGAGCGACTAAAGCCCTGTTTCCACCAGCCGACTTTACAACCAATTTCAAAAATCGGCAGTGGAAATATCAGTTAATCATGAACATTTTATATACCATTAGTAAGGGTTTTTAGTTCTCTTTCAAATTATATGTAAGATATAATCTTTTGTTATAATTGCTAGTTAAAAGTAATTAAATACCAAATAATCGGTGGTTAAATCGGTTGGTGGAAACAAGGCTTAAAGTGGCGCTTCCACTGGGCAACACATATGTGAAGAATTGCCTGGCAGCACCCAGCAACACAAATGGAAGTGATGCCCAGTGACAGCCATTTTGTCTGGGCTGTCTAAGCACCATAACGTCTAGACACATTTTTTCTTGGTACCGCCCTATCAAGCAACAACACTGTTTGTTTTGAGGTATGTTGCCCAGCAACAAATATTCTACTGGTATAATGATGAATACAACACAGCAACAGCCAAATATTGCAATCAGGTGTATGCCTACCCCCAAAAATTGATTGTACTCACCAGGATGTTATCGGGGATGATTACAGTAAATTAGGCTTCCTAAACTTGACCATACACAATTACATATTTTGTCATATTTTACGACATGATATGATAATATCTTTAGAATTGAGTGTACGCACTTGCATTTACTCTGCAATTTTGCATAACTGTAGCTATGCCAATGGCAATAAACTCTGTACCTTCAGAACATCATATTTATAGCTGGGACACACAGTTACACAAGTCATTGTTCTTAATCACACCAAGGCCAGCAACACTGGGCAACAATATAAAATTGTTGATGAACATCAGTGTTGCCCAGTGTGGCCAAGGAATACCATCAGACACATTTTATTGTCTGTTGGTGGCCTTAAAAGACACCAAGTGGACAAAGAACAGGTCCCCTTATTGTTGGTTTGTTAGTTTGTACTGAAATAGCCCACATATACAAGCACACATGTGACATATCCCCCTCATTTTGTAGTTTAGGGGTCCATCAAAAAGGAGTTCTGGGCCTTCATCTCTGGATCTGCCCCTTGTTAATTTGCAGCTATGAATAGACCCTGTGATGATTATCCAGTGGCGTCTTGCACAATACCAACCATTACAATCGTACTTTAACAATATTAAGACATATAGTATCCCTTCATAAATCAATGCACAGATCTCAATTTGGTGCATTAGAAAAAGTCACAGTGGCCTGTTGCACAAAGACTGATCATAACAATGACAGCTTTTCATCTTTGTTAAGAAATTTTTTTTGCGAAATACCAATGTCTTTTTCTACTGTATCAAATTGAATTCTGTTATTTGATAAATGGAGGGACACTGGACGACTTTATCCTGAAAAAATAGAGCTAATTTACAGCATTCTAAATAGGCCTAATTTGAGGGTGAAAAATGGTCCAATAATGATCAAAGTGGACAATGAACACGTTCGTTGTTACGAGCATATTTGTTGTTACAAACATGTTCGTTTTTACGAATACCTATATTGTTACGAACACATCCGTTGTTACGAATACGTTCGTCGTTACGAATACGTTCATTTTATTACGAAATTCATCATGCAACAGGTCACAGGTGGGTCTCTTCCTTTAAAAAAGGCAGTGACTGTTGTCACTAGATACAAGTTCTCTGTTGGTCAGTAGGAGCCCAACCCAATTATTACCTAAGGCCTGACTGTGGTGTGATCAGCTGCCGTCTGTGTGCCTGTTGACAAGGTGCTTAGGAAGGTACCTACTCCAGTGAGGCCTTATCTAGGAGAGCTAACGCTACAGGGGTGGGGGACTCAAGGCTGGACTGCTGCACCTTAACAATTGTAGCAGCATCCTAGTGTTATATGCTATAGACCTTGTGCATATGTGGTCACGTGATCACTTTTTGGTGATCACCACGTGGTGATCATGGCCATGTGGCTGTGTAAACATCCAAAATTTATCATTTCTTACTAACAATTATTGATGATTTTGATTCAGTAAGATTTTTCTAGGTAAATAGTGTATAAAAATACATTCTAAATACTTTTAAATTGTAAATAATCATGGTTATAAATTGATCACCAATATGGCGGCCACCTTGTTTTAGGAGTTTTGACGTCATCTGCACAACGTCTATAGATCTGGTCACCAAAAAACCAAAGATCATTCATTTTTGTGCTTGTTTTCTTGGGACATGGAAATAGGGAATTAGCTTAATACTTATATTGTCATATATTCAATTTTGTACATGAACAGTAAAAATATTGCTAGCACAAAACAGAACAAACATTGCCAGCACGCGCTGCCGCTTATCTCAACGTTCTGGGTTCAATTTCCAGGCCGTTTTTCATGGATTATGACTGGGCATATTTCACACATCTTACTCATGGAGAGTTCTGTAACTTACCAAAGGTCCTGGATGTAGGTTTCTATCCCATGTGCACAAAATATTTCTGGATTCCCATTCAAATTGATTATAGAAGGGCAACCTTGAGAATACTGATAATTATATTAAAATACTTAGAAAGTATGTGATTGCATCATAATAGTAAGTAGACTAACCGAGAAAAATATGGAAAAGCAGTTGAATTCGCTGAACATTTGTGCCTGGTAAAATATTTTGATGACAAAATAATTTGACAAATCTTGGGGGATTCCAAACAAACGTGATCTGGTAACTTTATTATTTCTTTAGGTCTTGTTTTCATTCCATGATGTGAAATGTAAGTAATATTGAACGAAATTTACATGATTGAGTTTAACAGAAAGGTAAGACGATCTTACTTTCCCCAGGTAAATGTGTCATAGATCTAATAAATCCTGAGATCTCCAGACAAAAAGATGATTAATAACTCATAACTCATTTAAAAACCAAAATGGAGTTTTATTTACATCGGCAGACTCCATTTTCAATGTTGTCAGATGTGTTAAAATAAAAAACCCAAGCATACATAAAAATTGCACTTTCCATACTCGGAACACTTGATGTTTTCCTCAATGTGCTTCTATTCTCTAAAGAAGAAAATATAGTGATTTGATGCTTGCATGTTGACAGGTATTTCATCGCATTTATACCTATAGCCGTTATGATAACTCGCTTACTTTTGGCCACATGTGTCAATGGTACTTTCGCGTGTTCATAAGATACTTTCATGGCAAATTCATTCAGAATCCCTTTGGTGATTACCCTATATCTTTTTCGTCCACCATCCTTTTCATAACAGCTCAGTTTTATAAACCAAAAACCATATTTCATTATCAAATCCGTTTCTGTATGCCATTCTGGATTTTTAATTTCATGTCTAAACTGTGTCTAAAGATTTATTGATTGCAATTGTTTAGAAATTAGGAAATGTCCTGATTCCATGCCACAAAAGTGTGAGAAAATTTGACAGTTTTCTCCTGCTGGTTGCACCTGTTGATGTTAGGTGGTGTGGGGATAGATTACGTAATACAACGTGCTCAGGTCTTCCATTATCTATGTAAGATTCTCATTTGTATCAGCAGTTGGGTGACAGTGGGCTGTCATTTACATGTCAAAGTATATATAATTGCAACAAGTACAAATTTTGGGAAATTAATTTCCATTATGTAAAGCTTATATTCCATAATATTATACCGACTTTGCTACTGAATTTGCTACCTATCTTTAAGATTAGAAAAGCATCAGCATAGACATGTTATAAAGCATTGGAAAGGTCTTATAACTCCCTTTCGAATGTTATATAGAATGTGCGGATCTATATTTATTGTATATCAAAACAAATCGAACAAATACAAAATCGGCAGCATCAAAATTTACATTTGAAATATAGACTAAGGGCGCGTTTCACTCTATAGGGGAATCGTAAATGCTATGTTTCGCAATCAATGATCTTAATTTGATATAACATATAGCTAACAACAGGTTCATGAGATCGTAAGTCTGGAATACAACGATGAAAATGTCAAAATATTGTACTTTAAAATAAGATTTTAGAGTTACGACCAGTGTGAAACACTTCCTTAATTAGTTATGAAGGACCCTCTACTACCAGACATTTACCAGTACATTTCTTTTAGAGCAAACAATCCCATTATAATGAAAGAAATATTGTAGTAATATTTTAGAAATTGTATATATATACATATATAATTATCTTCAATTGTTACAGTGATTGCATTAAGATCATTCCTGGCAAATATCATGAACCTCTCACTTGTCACCAGATCATTCAGTTGTCTACAAAACTACGAGTGACGTATATCTATTTAGGACATGATGTCATAAATATTGCACTGAAACCAAATCTGGTGGAAATGGGATTCGTCACGTACAAGAGTGTCCCATCATAAACATATGAAGCTATGTTATGACTAACAGAAGGCATTTTGTTAACTGTTAATGTTTTAATGTGCAACAGGATTCATAGTTGCGATGAAAAAACTGTCAAAATAAATTATTGTAACATATCACTTGATCATGAGTTAAAGGGTCATATCTATATATACATCGCTTGCCCTTAGTTCATAGAACTAGAAATGATAACTAGAAATGTGTTTGCATGCTACTTAGACTAAACCGACAAATTTAAGTGGTTAATGTCATCCAAAATGGACTGAGAATTGTTTGATGCATGATAACTAGCTATAACTTTCCTTGAATTCCATAATGTCATTTATGCCTGAAAACAGTAATGTTTGTAAACAAACCAATTTTGGTGGGTCACCAAAATTGACCAGGCAAAAATTGTCTACGAATCACAGGGAAAGTAAATCCTATAATTCTAAGTTATGCTATAGCATCAGTAATAATTGGAGGTGAAAATAATACCAAGCCGTAACGATTAACTTTGAAAAAAAAATGTGTTGTAAAAAAAAAAAGGTGAAACCCGCATTGTCAGCATATACTTCGAGGGAGGGAGTTAGAACTAATGGAGTGTCCAGGCAAGATCCTGGCCCCCAGTATCCCCTGTTGGTCGTAAGAGGGGATGATAAGGGTCTTTGGGGTAGAAAACTGTCGAGGGCTGACAGGTTTTAACCTTTACCAGATGACCTGTGCCCCATTTGTCTAAGGCTTGTAGCCCTGGAAACAATGACACTGTTTTTTTTCAGGGGATAGAAAAATGCGTGGTATGCAAGAATATGTGGAATCTTTTTCTTGAATCATGAACGTTTTATTTAAGGTTTCTAGAGTATGATGCTCCTTGCAACACCTGTATCAAGAAGTTGTTACTGTACTACTATACCACACTGAACTAAAACTTGTATTATAGATACATAGTTGTCCCAGAGTAAAATTAAGTTTTATTCATTCAAACTTCTAAGGTACAAATAGTAAACAGAATTTTTCTGGGGGCTACTTGACAACAGCAGTATAAAAAGATTTAACTGAAGTTTCAGTCCATTAGACTGTAAAGGAACATTCCCTCAAGTGCACACTTTTTAGCTGATTATAGGCGTATCCATCACCCCCTTGGTGAAAAATATGCATTGGATTTAAACATGCAAGGACGTGTGCATATTTTCAAGGATTTCTTTTCTCCCAACCTTGATGCGTTTTTATTCATGGAAGGCCCCATTAGATCATTGATGGACTTCAAATGGAATTGCATCATAGGTATGCCCTCAATGTATGCTTAAATCCACCCATCCTGTGACAGTGGTAATAAAGATAAGACCACAGATAGCTGGACTCGTGACTAGGGCTTCATTGGTAGTCAACACAGATAGACATATTGATATAAATGCACCCAGAAGGTCGACAGATAGGAACACTACTTTGCACTGTCTCTGGTGCACTGTTTTTCCCAATTTCTGGAATTCTGGAGCCTGGAAATATTGATGAAAAGAGATATCTGTGGAGCGGCCCTGCATAGTGAGACATCCTTTGGGTTGGAAATCATTGGCAGTGTGAAATTGTAAAGGTCAACATTCATATCCATATTCATGACTTTTCTTACTTACAAAATCACATTGAAAAAGTGATTGATTTCAAGATGTCATATGCAAAATCACTGTTTATGTCATATTTCCATTTTAATCAATTGGCAGATTCTATAGTTGCCAATATTATATCTTTCAATTTCAATTTGTTGTCAATTTATTAACACCAAGTTTCTTTCTCTTTTTTTAATAAATTCAACTTTATTGACATCTTCACGTGGATACATGTTCTTCCAGACATACAAGTTGGTTCAATCTCATGACAAAAAGAGTAGAAAATGATATAATATGATATAATATGATATACATCTAAATCAGAAACTAATTATATATACATATCATTGTAGTGCTCCACATTTAGTTGAACAGGAAAATGATACTAAATCAATCACGTCTTTCACAGGGTTGACTAGAATTAATCACTTAGTTGTTTTTATAATCATTCTTAGTTATAACACATTTGTGAAACAGTATTTGCCCATGCAAGACCTGCTTATTTAATAAAAAAAGGTCGTCACATAATTACTGTGTTGGAAGATTCAGAATATTAGATAAAATCAGAGCACAGGCAACATTATTCATTTTGGTCTTCTGTTTTTTGTTGTTTTTTTAATTTTGTTAACTTATTCACGTGTCACACATGATCTTCCAGAGGTTAGGTGAATGATAATATAAAATGAAATTTACATGAGTGGTGAGCAATGGACAGATTCTTCAAAACATAGTTCAGAGTCATGTCGATATAAGGTTTTTCAGTCAGTATACATTCATCATCAGTGACAAATCAACTTAATCAGTTTCTTGAATTTAACCTTTGTGGTTGCCCACTGTACATTGACTGCTAACATTTCCCATATTCTTAAGCCTTTTATCATTGGACTATACATAGATAACTCTCATACTTTTGCTTCACCTTTTGCTTAAACATATTCTTGTTGTTACTCCACAGAACAATTTTAGGCTGGTGCAGTATCAATTTACCATGAATGTACCATGTAAACCATAGAGATCATTCACATCAAAATCAACTGTGCAACTGTATTGGGTAACGTCCAATGTTGCAGGAGCAGCATTATGATCTCTCTGGATGAAACGTATCCTTTACTCCAATAAAAACGACAGTATGACTAATCGCCTTACCCCACCCCTACCTTGAAACATATTTCACCCAATAGAAATAAACCCTGGGAATAAACGTCCCAGGTAGGCAGGCCTGCAGGTAGGATTTATGTGGGGGGAGACAGGCAATGACCCTGTTAACAGATTAGGAACACTCATCTAGTCACCCTAGGTTACCTTTTCAATGATGCTTTTATTGTAGGTGATAAAAAAAGAGATGCTAACCCATAGCCTTAAATCAGACTGGGCCAACTCAAGGCATGGGCTGCCATGTATAATTAGTTGATTCATCATTATAAAACCCCATAGCCACCGAGGGAAATTAGAGTCTGAGAAATGGTTTTAAAGGAGGGAACCCATCGAGAAATGCAACTGGAATTCGGGTCAAATTATAGATCGCTTGTTACCAACATCTAACATTCTCGGATTTTTTCCAAGAGATTTCCCACTTTTTTCCGATAGATTTCTGGTCACAGGGCTCAATAGGAATACAGTTTCCGGTCATTTTCGACAATTTCTAATCTCTTGAATGACGAGATTCGACCAAAATGTTAAGGTTAGAGTAGGGGGATCAGGGTCTAATTTTAGACAGTTGTGCGTGATTATTCATAACTCTGCTATTTCTCTGTCTTTTTACACATATTTGACATTAAATAAATGCTGAATATCTCAGCTATCGAATGTTGTAAATAATATTTCATTAAATTTTAAGATACAAGGTGAAAAGGAGTAATAAAGTTTAAAAAAGAATATTTTAACTTTTATTTTTTGAACAAGGATTTCTAACTTAATAATGAGTCAACAATAACAAAACTTCTTATATACATCAAAAACATTCTTCTGGAGGGAAGCGTGTCTCAAAACTTTGATTTAGGCTTTAGTTATCTTTTTCTGACTAAAAACGCAAAAAATATAAAAAATATAATTCAAATTATTTTCTAAATGACATAAAAATATAAGTAGGCCCTTAATCAAAATTTTGAGACACGCTTCCCTCAGGAAGAATGTTTTTAACAAATTAGAGAAGTTTTAAAGCCATTCATGCATTATTAAGGGAGAAATCCGTGTTCAAAAAATAAAAGTTTCAAAATATAAATTTAAAATATCACATGCCGTTTTGCACATAATTCTTAATCAATATTTTTCATAGTCAATATGGTCATAGAGATATGCAAAACAGCTATTTTTTGGTGTATAATATGTCAAGATATCCCGTATATTAAGAGAGATATGAGCATTTTAGTGCACCTATCATACAAAGAGCGTTCATCCCCCTACTCTATCCTTAAGTGAATTTAAAGTGATAATTCATGGGTGTTCCTTATGTAGTGACAGCCCAGCCAATAATGCAACATTACTATAACGTTGCAGCGACGTTCTGGTTGGTTCTGTATTTGGTTCTTGTTACGTTCTTTTGATGACTCCCAATTATGTTGCTGCAACATACTGCTGTGACATTGCACTGTGACATTATTACAACATTCTGGTTACATTCTTCAACCCAAGCAGAATGTTCTTATCACATTCCATTTTGGTTTTGTCCTAACCTCACCAAAATACAATGATATAATAACATTCTGCTTTGGTGAGGTCTCAACCTCAGCATCAATAATGTAATTGTTACGTGCCATCTTAGTAAGTAACAAACTGACTAAAAACGGTTGCAGAACGTTTCTGTTACATAACAAGCTGGCTGGGAGATGTTTCTCAGACCCCTAACTAAGGAGTTTCAAGGCACCCCAGGCTGTCACGTGTCTGTGGACCCACGTGGTATTCTTTGTTTGAGTGTTGCCATGGCGACAGTGAAAAGGAAAGGACTCTATCTATCAACTGCCAATATCATCGTCACATTAATAGTCCAGTACTGCGCCATCAATAATACTTTTGATAAGGAATCATACTCTATGACAGCAAAATGAGCGGTTATTACTATTTATTCAGCCGGTAATTTGGAAATATCTGGTCATACATACCAAGATTAATTGTCCTAGCAAATAGTATCTCCACAGGAAATAGAACTTTTATTAATCATTTATTTCCTGGAATGGAGACTGCAAAAACTGCAATTAATAATATTCTACGCCAACAGAAAACCAAACCATCAAAATTACAATTTCCTCCAGTCATTAGTTTGCTGATGAAAAAAGTGAGCCAAACCAATAAGAAAGATAGTCTGATAAGGTTTTTTTCAATAAATACATTATTAACTAGTTATGCAATATTTAGATTTATTCTAGGAAAATATTGACTCATTTCCCATCTTATGAACTAAACCACAAATTAAACGTATGAAAGGTTACTCTGATAGCAAAGGTACATAATAAGTATGATATCATTATGAGTATGATATCAAATACAAAACGTTGCAACAATCAATTACAAGACAGAATAATAATGAAAATCCAAATCTGGCCTAAAACATACTTCGCCTAAAATGACATACTAGGGCTGTTTAAGATTTGTATTATGATCGCCCATAGTCTGTTTTATTGAAATGTACAAATGGTGGAAAAAACCATTAATGTATGAACGACATATTATGACTATGAGTTACTTGTTTTTAACTTACTGAATATTTTCTTAATCAAAGAGAAATCCAGCTCATTCATTCTGACATTTCACTGTAAGCTGGCAGATGCAGAAATCACGTATGGTTTATTGTTGATGTCCCCTAGAAGAAAACAACTATTCATTTTGCCACAAATAAGTAGGGCTAAATCAAACTTAATTTGAGGTTGAATGGGAGTGCCTTATGGTACGTTCTATTAGAAAACGGTACCTAAAAACATGTATTTGTGCGAAAGTAACCCTTTTGCCACCCACCCACCATATGCCTCAAAGCCTTCCTAAAGGGTAAAACACCCAATACTTTCAGGACTGCCTATGCCCTCAGCGCCAAATGCTTTCTGGCATTGTTTTACACTTCATCTATAGTGAATATAATTATAAAGAAAAATGTACTGAATCTAAATTTTTGGACCATGATCTGAAAAACTATCTACCAATTTGTAATAGGAAATTCCTGTTTTGACCATTATAATATTGGATTATATCAAGTTGAATATGTATGCTGAGGGATAGTATTTTGGGGATGATTTTGTATATGGCAGTGCGTCACCTACAGATGTACAGGACATTGAGTGGAAAGGGTTTAAGAAGTTTAGAAATGAAATGCTGCAAAAAAGATCCATCCTAGAAGAAAAGCAATAGAGATCGCGTTCAACTTGAGATGTTGCATTGAAATATCAGCGATAGAAAGATAAAATCTATCATTTCGACCCAATGGGAAGAACATTTTCTCTCTGAAGGTAAAGCAAATACAAGTATAACCAGGCGTTCAGGTTGAAATTGAAATGTGGATTGATTGATGTCATTCCTTAGATGGAGCCAAATAACTTTATTGGTCCTTTTGTATTTATAATGTCCTTATAATGAAACAAAAGTATTTGAGTATACTGCCAACCTTGTTCCACTGTGAAAGATGTTTTTCTCTTTATTTTGTGAATTCCGAGTGGATTTGCATGATTATTGTTTTAATGTCAAGTAAAATAATGCTCCACTGGTAATTTCCTGTCTATTTTCCTTATAACTTACAAAATGTGGTATATAATATAAGGAAAACTGACCTCAGTTGACAGTATGACCCTGAATACATGGTTGGACGTCAGAAAAGTTACTGCCCTCAGCCTAACGGTCTTGGGCAGTAATTCTTCGACAGCCACCTCGTATTCAGGGTCATACTGTCAACCTCTGTGTGTTTTCGTATAGACTGTAAGCGGTATACTGAGCGTCCAGGCCCCCTTTTCGAAATCCTGAATTCAACCGTGTAATATCTATTGGCCATGAAAAGCAATTTCCTGTAGATTTCAGAGCCAGTCCTATGATAGGATATATGCCTGATGCCAGTGCTTCCTTCTCATAGTGTTGCCTGGCAACATGCACGAACAATAGATCCTTGCGCAAAGTCACTTTTACACGGAGTCACCTCTGAACAATGGACATTTTGATGTATAGCTCTTCGTCTCTTTTTTTGATGTATTGTTCCAGCTTAACAGCTTTTTCATTGTGATTGTATTTTAAATTGTTTTGTTTATTGCTGACGAGACAATACAACCAACAGTGCTCACAGAATTTTATTATGTGAAATGCGAATTGACAGTGCTGTTATAGGGTCCAGACCCCTAAAAGCGACAGCGCTACACAGCCATTTCTTAAATTTGACACAGAAAATTGCCATTTTTAGCAACAGAGCAAGCAACCAGGAGCCATATTTGATTTGGTAGTTTTCATATAAATAATAGGTAATTAGAAAAGGTACCCCAGTGTTACCCATATAGATAATAGGTAATACACTAGTATCATTATGAATAATAAGTGAAACAGCTTTACCTATAATAGGTACAACAGTAGAAAAGCCACTCCAGTCTTACCATCCCACCTCAACCTGGCACCTGTACCCACTGAGTATACCCAGCTAAGGATATGACATTCTAATAACGTTTCAGCAGTGTTCTGGATTGACTCTTGTTACTTCATACTCTTAGGTTACAGTGACGTTCTTTTGATGACTCCCAATAACATCACTGCAACCAACTGTTGTGATGTTACATTGTGACATTCTGATAACTTTCTTGTAACATTATTTATGAGGCTGATATTGTGACCTCCCTTAATAAGAATGTCACAATAACGTTTGGTTAGGTGTGCTTGAGAATGAATGAGGATGTCTCAATAACATTCTGTTTAGGTTAGGTTAATACCTAACCTAATAAGGGGGTCACAGTAACATTCTGTTTAGGTAAGGTTAAGACCTGACGTAATCATAACTTCACAATAACATTCTGTTTAAGTGAGGTCGGGACCTCCCTGGTCAGGAGTTAAGTGAGGTCTAGACCTCACCTAATCAGAATGTCATCATAACATTCTATTTTAATTTGACCTAACCTCACCAGAACATTATAACATTCTGTTTTGGTTAGGTCTCAACCTCACAGAAAAATAATGTGACAGTTATGTGATATTTTAGTAAGTAACAGACAAACCAACAAAGACTGTTACATTGCACCTTGTTTATGTGTGTACTCTGGTCACAACTTGGATAGAGTGTAAGATATGATAATAGGTAATACAGTATTGTCAATATGGATAATAGTGGATACCATAGTGCCCATACGAATATTAGGTAATAGTGCCCATATGAATAACAGGAATAGAGCAGTGCCCATACATTATAATAGGTAATTCAATAAAGCCCATATGAATAAAAAGTAATACATAAGTACCCTTATGAATAATAAGTGCTATAGAGTAGTATACCCATACGAACAATAGGTAATACCATAGTGCCAATATAGGTGATAAGTCATAATGCATTACCCACATAAAAAAAGGTAATGCAGTAATACCCATATAAATGATAGGACATAAGCCATCTACACGATTGTCGTTCAAGGGCAGAGGACCATGTAATTTACACCAATAGGTCCTTTATGAATAATAGTTCATAATTTAGTATCCAAATGGATAATAGATGGATAGTTAACAGAGTAGAAAAGCCACCCCAGTGTTACCACCCCAGCCAACCTGTGACGTAACTGACACATTTTTAGTCAGGTTGTTACTTACTAAGATGGTACATAACAATTACATTATTTATGGTGAGGTCGAAACCAAATTAGAGAAAGTTATTAAAACAATTATTGGTGAGGTTAGGACAAAACCAAAACAGAACAGCAGGGGCGTATCCAAGAGGGAGGGCCTTGACCCCCCCCCCCCCCCCCCCCCCCGTTTAATCATATTTGTGGGGGCACCCCTCCCCCTGTAAATTCATGTTTTGTGCCCCCCCCCCCACCTCTATCAATTTCTGGATCCACCCCTGGTTCAACATTATAACAACATTCTGTTTAGGTTGAACACAACCAGAACATAAGAAATAATGTCACAGCGCAATGTCACAGCAGTATGTTGCAACAACCTGATTGGGAGTCATCAAAATGACATAACAAGAGCCAATACAGAATCAAACAGAACGTTGCTGCAACGTTATAATAACTTCACATGCTTGGCTGGGACCCCACCTTGATCCTGACGGCTGTTTCAGGCTGTACCCACTGACATACATGCGTGTGTGTACTCCTGCCCCCCGCCCGGATAGAGTGGGTAAGGTACGATAATAGGTAATACAGTATTGTCCATATGGATAATAGTTAATACAGTAGATACTATATGAATTTCAGGTAATAATATTGTAGTGCCCATATGAATAAATGATCATTATTTAGTACCCACATGAATAATTAGTAACACAATAATAACAATATGAATAATAAGTAGAAGTACCCATAGGTGATACAGTAGAAAAGCTACCCTTGTGTTCCCCCCACCTCAACCTGTACCACTGACGTACATGCGTGTGTGTCCTCCTGCCCCCCGCCCGGATGGAGTGAGTGCCCTGACGCCCTGGAGAATGGTAATACAGAAGTATTCATATGAAAAATAGTCAATACATTAATATCCATCTGCATGATTGGTAATATGGTAATGCTCATAGGAATAATACAGTAGTATCCATGTGAATAAAAGGCAATAGAATAGACACCATACAAATAAAAAGTAATACAGCAATACCCACATGAATAATAGGTAATTCAGTAGAAAAGCTGTAACCTCGCCCCCACTTTTAGCCTCACAAATATACCCATTGACGTACGTGTGTGTACTCCCAGATGGAGTTGGTAAGGTACGATAATAGGTAAGAAAGTTTTGTCCATATTGATAATAGAGAATACAGTTGTGCCCATATGAATAGTCGGTCATAATATAGTACCCATATGAATAATGGGTAATACAGTAATACGTATAATATAATATATTGTTATGAAAAATAAGTAATACAAAAGTACCCATGGGTGATATTACAGTAGAAAAGCTACTCTTGGCCCTGTACCACTGACGTAGATGCGTGTGTGTCCTCCTGCCCCCCGCCCGGATGGAGTGGGTGCCCTGCCGCCCTGGAGCAGGCCCTGGAGGAGCCCCACTCCAGGTGGGGACGCCGCTCGCCCATCAACATACCTGCGGCGGGCCGCGTCTCCCCGCCCTGGAGGGCCGTTATCGTCCCCTTATCTGGACACTCCCTTCCGGAGACGCCGACAACTGTCCGCCTTCTCACGCTACTCTCCGTGTGGCCCTGTCCACCGGGTTTTTGGCCGGAATACTGGACTTTTCATTCTATTTTTCTATCCTATTTTCTTATTTTTCATTTATTCATATTTTTTCTCACGCTACTCTCTAGGCCCCGTCCATGATGTTTTTGTCTGGAATCCTGGATTATTTTTCCTATTTTATTCATTTTATTTCATTCCTATTATTTGATTTTTATGGGGAGGAATAATGACCTCTCTCGCTACTCTCCCTGGGCCCTGTCCGTTGTGTTTTTGTCCGGAATAGTGGACTATTTTTTCTATTGTATTGATTTGATTTGATTTTTATTATTTGATCTTTTTAGGGGGGAGGGCATTAGTGACTTCTTCCGCTAATCTCTGGGCCTTGTCCACCGTGTTTTTGTCCGGAATACTGGATTATTTCCCTATTTTGTCTAATCTATTTTATTTCTATTAATTCATTTTTTATTTATTTTTTGTTTTTTATTGGGGGGGGGGGGGATTATTGATAGCTTTTCATAAACAACACTATTCATTCACTACTCTAGGATTACAATTTTTCTATATAAATGCTATTTATCACTGAATTAATCACTGGATACAGCGTATCAGTTTTGTCCAATTGGTAGATAAAACACTCATGATACTGGTACTATTGCAGTTCTAGGCCTGCTCACTTGCAAGCCTACAGGACGATCATCTGTGCATAAACATCAATCTATTATCCATTCCCGAATCTAGAATTATACTTTTTTCTAGATAAGAGGCATTTATCAGTAGATTAATCACTGAATAAGGTGCATGAGATTTCCCCAATTGATCGACACAATACTCATAATGTTCATTTAAGTGTTCACACTCACATGGCAGGTGTCAAAGCTGAGGCTCTTTCCCCCTTCTTTTTGACATAAAGTAGCTGATTTCATAAATAATTGTTATTTACTGATCACTTAGAAGGCGCGCATTATATTTTCCAATTGCTTCTCATGACAGATGTGAACACTTTATAGTCTGATATCTGTGAAATTGACCGATAGTGCAAGCCTATGCTTTGTGCTCTTTCTTATCCATTGTCAATGTCATTTCATAGTCTTTGCTGCAACCGTGCAACGTTTCAAAATGTATCATCTGTTTTTAGCATTTAGGATATTTTATCAATCACTCAAACTCAAAGGAGGTATATAACAGATATTCACTTGGGCGACTAAAATGTTAGTAAAATGTTAAAATGTTAGTAGCCCAGCGATTAATGTTAACCCTTTCTTTCAACGGCGACCAAGACCAATGAAAACCTCTACTAACATTTTCGTCACCCAAGTGGGAACGCTGCATTAAGCCTGGTAGCCACTTGAGCCACGTTGTTAGTCGCCCGGCGACCAACTCCACACTGGTGTCGTGATGTCCGTTGATTAAACCACTAGTCGCCATGCTTTTAGGGCAAAATATTTGACATGTTTAATATTTTCCACTTGTTGCGGGCAATTAGTGCAGTTAATCACCGGGCGACATACTAAAGAGTCCTCTCGTCATCCGACGATTGACTACAAGAGCGTCCCAATGTGGCAATTAGTTTTTTAGTAGCCCGGTGACTAGTTAGTCGCCCGGCAACCAATATTTCGTCCTTTGTCGCTGGGAAAACCTACTAGTCGCCGTCGTTATTCGCCCAAGTGGGGACGTGGCATAAGCGAGGAAATAATGGGTAAAGCTTTGTGGATAGCATTCACTCCTACTAAATGCCAATGATTGGCATGTTGGTAGCTTGGCTTCCCTCATGATTTCCTATGACCTGGGCAAAACACAGACAACCAAACTTGAACCCTGGGAAAAAGCGATCCATGCGCGTGCACGGGTCTCACTTTGACAGATAATTACATTCTTACTGGCTATTCTTTATACGTTTAGTTCTGTGTTGTATTGACTTTCGCCAGTATTCTTTTCCCATTACATGCTACTGTGTTTTTGGTATCCTTTTATTGTTTGAGATAGCTTTCGTCTTGTCTTTGCAAGGCAAACGTAGGGGTCACCTGCTGTTATTGGCATTTGGTTTCCCAGGGTCTACTTTGCCATGGTGCATGCTGTGTCCAGAAAAGGCCCATTTCCACATGCCAACTAGTTTGAAGGCCCATTTGCCCTAGCCAGTTGTTCTGTTGGAGAGAGCTATGATAAACTTATTGCATGGACAAAACGATAATCTCACTGAAAAAAGGGGCCCTTGCAATTGCAAATGATAAGTTACTTTAGTACGTATCCCCTTGGATAGGCTGGAATTCAACCGAATCGATCCAACATGTTGGATCTTTTTGGTTGAGACCTGTCGCTTTCTGTATTGGGAGTGTAAACGATCATGACCAACAGCTGTTGCATTGTGTCGCTCACATCCTGGTTGGCCACAATGAATGGGTCTTGAGTTTGTTGGCTGCTGGCAATAATGGCAGCAAAACTACCAGAAGTGCCACCAATTAGTTTCCAACTTTGGCTATTAACTGCCAACTATTGGGAAGTAAGACTAGGGCCGACTAGAATGGCGACCAACTGGTCAACCTGCCGGTGGCATTGACTATTGGGTGCCAACTAGTGCTGAACATTTAGAGACTCACCAACTAAAGTGTAGGGGTGACTGGTGGTGGTTTGTCAGGAAGCTTGTCCCAACAGAGGAACTAAAATATCTAGTTGGCCGACCATTGCAAACACTGCAAGCTATCAAGGTTCTGTTAGTTGGCCAAAAAGGAAAGCAGACACAAACAATACAATACATTTACATACAGAAATGTCCACAATTATCATGGCTTGCATTCTTCCCAGCCAAGCTGCGACGTAACAGAAACGTTCTGCAACCATACGTTTTTTAGTCAGTCTGTTACTTACTTAAATGGCACGTAACAATTACGTTATTGATGGTGAGGTTGAGACCTCACCAAATCAGAACGTTATTACAATGTTATTTTTTGGTGAGGTTAGGACGAAACCAAACAGAACGTTATAAGAACATCCTGTTTAGGTTGAAGAACGTTACCAGAACATTATAATAACATCACAGTGCCACGTCACAACAGTATGTTGCAGCAACGTTATTGGAAGCCATCAAAGAACCAGTACAGAACTAAACAGAACGTTGCTGCAATGTTATAATAACGTCACATGCTTGCCTGGGTTGCCAACCCCAGTACAACCCAGGACAAATTAGCCTACGTGCACTAACAAACCTGTAGGGGCCTCGTTTTTGTAAATATTAGTAAGGAAGCAACTATAAGTAAACTGTCTGTATGTGTGCGTGTGGCCTAAGCTGTCCACTTCCTTTTAAGCAGACTGGTAACACATGCGTGTTAGGATCTCCTGTTACTTAAGTTGCTGTCTTACACTGTATCATTGATATTGGATTGCCCTGTCTTAAGATTTACCAATACTTTGAGTGTAAAGCAACAGGGAAATGATACCTTAAGGATTTATACCGCTATAGAATGTGTTGCAGTTATATCTTATGGCCATCTACAGATCCTTTATACTGGCTACACCCAGTCACGATATTCAACGGATGAAACCCGAATCTCCAATATATGGAAAAGGGACATGTTTCCAGAAATATAGATTGCCTCATAAAGACACCTTTTCAAAACTCTTTGATAAGCAAGTCTCTGTTGATCTTTGTACAACCCAGGACAAATTAGCGTATGTACACTAACAAACCTGTAGGGGCCTCGTTTTTGTTAATATTAGTAAAGAGGTCACTATAAGTAAACTGACTGTATGTACGCGTGTGGCCTAAGCTGTCCACTTCCTTTTAAGCAGACTGGTAACACATGCGTGTTAGGATCTCCTGTTACTTAAGTTGCTGTCTTACACTGTATCATTGATATTGGATTGCCCTGTCTTAAGATTTACCAATACTTTGAGTGTAAAGCAACAGGGAAATGATACCTTAAGGATTTATACCGCTATATAATGTGTTGCAGTTATATCTTATGGCCGTCTACAGATCCTTTATACTGGCTACACCCAGTCACGATATTCAACGGACGAAACCCGAATCTCCAATATATGGAAAAGGGACATGTTTCCAGAAATATAGATTGCCTCATAAAGACACCTTTTCAAAACTCTTTGATAAGCACGTCTCTGTTGACCTTTGTTATTATATCATAGATTAATGCTTATCACATTATCTAAGTTTACACATCCTCTAATTGAGAATTTAGAGTTTCTGATTGAAGCCATAACATTTCGGACCGTGATCATATTTCTCTATAGCTATAAATCAATCTGTATTATTTGCTCATAGGTGTCAGGTATACATTATGTAAGTATTCCTTGGCGTAGGTGGGCAGGTGAGGAGATACAGGACAGTAGAATAGTGCAAAAACCTTAAACTTAAGCTGCACTCATCCTGTAGCCTTACTTTTGAACTATTGTTACATGAGGACAGTTCTACAAATATTGACTTTCAATATATAAACACCAGTTTCTATATCTCATAATTAAAACAGTCTCACTCAAAATTTACAACAACATGGCTTACTTAATGAAACTTAAAAAACCCTTATTCTTTTATCAACTCCTAAACAGGGAGAGGTAAGGCTGAGCTGCCTCTAGGGTGTTTCAGTCTCTATGTCTGACTGCTTATGAAAAAGGTGTCTAAAAAAAGTACATCTTCAAAACTCATATGAGATCATTTTATTTAAACTCAAAATAAATTCTAATACACTTCATATACATTACTTAAACAGTGTAAAGTACCTAGAAAATTATCAGAATTTTATCATGAATTTATATCAACATTTAGAGGAAAGCTCTAAGAACCACAAAGAGTACACTACCACCTGGCGGGAAAAAGTTGAACTATGAAGGTGGCTCTTGCAATACATAATGTTGCTTAGAGCATTCCTAGTTCAAGGAACGTCTGTAGTATGGAACTCATCCACCAAGTGCCGTACATTGTAATCAGATATCCTTCAGAGTTTTATTTATATCCTGTAACTCTCTTTGTGTGATCTCTGTATCATTGGTCATTAAAAAAACACAAAAAGAGTTATAGGATAAAAATAAAACTCTGAAGGTGATCTGATTACAATGTTGAGACTTAATAAGAATCTCACAATAACATTCTGTTTAGGTGTGGTTGAGACCTCACTGAATGAGGATGTCACAATAGCATTCTGTTTAGGTTAGGGTCACACCTAACCTAATAAGATGGTTACAATAACGTTCTGTTTAGGTAAGGTTGGGGCCTCCCCTGGTCAGGACGTGACAACAATGTTCTGTTTAAGTCAGGTCTAGACCTCACCTAATCAGAATGTCACAATGACATCTATTTCAATTTGATCTTGACCTAACCTCACCAGAACATTATGATAACATTCTGTTTTGGTTGAGTCACAACCTCACAGAAAAATAATGTAACAGTTATGTGACATTCTAGTAAGTAACAGACAAACCAAAAAAGTATAGTCACATAACGTGACCGTTACATCACGCCTTGGCTGGGAGTGCACTCTATGTAGTTCTTAGAGCTTTCCTCTATATGTTGATATTGTTAAATCATGTTTGTTGTGCCCCCCTTTCAATTTCTGGATCCGCCCTGAGCTCTTAACGAAATATATGGATTTTACCCTATTTTGGACCCTCATAACCTTAGGATGGTTGAAGGGCTCCCGCTTCAACATCTGGTTTAGAGCCCAGGCCGGCCACCGGCCTGTCACCGTGGGGGCCATGTTGTGACGTAGTTGGAGTGAGGGTTCTAATTACTCCAGTAGGTACATTGTATGGATACATAATACAAGGTCATGAGATGTCATTTACCAATAGAGGGTTTAACACTGTTTTACCTTTTTTATACATAATACAAGGTCACGAGATGTCGTTTACCAATAGAGAGTTTAACACTGTTTTACCTTTTTTTATACATAATACAAGGTCATGAGATGTCGTATACCAATAGGGAGTTTAACACTGTTTTACCTTTTTTATACATAATACAAGGTCACGAGATGTCGTTTACCAATAGAGAGTTTAACACTGTTTTACCTTTTTTATACATAATACAAGGTCACGAGATGTCGTTTACCAATAGAGATTAACACTGTTTTACCTTTTGTGGGGGGGGGGGGGGGTGGCGAGGTTCTCTGAGTGGAACTTTTGATTATTATTTTCAATTAATCTGTCTTAAAAAGGGGGTGGAAGGGAGCAATAAGTGGAACTTTTCGACATTTTCTTGCTATTTTTCGTTTTTTTACAATGATTTTATTAGGGAAAAGTGGAACTTTTTGAAAATTGCCTTCCTGAGGGGGGGGGGGGGGGCGCCACCCCCCTGTATACGGGCCTGCCATTAATGGATTGCCCAGGATGCCCTACCCCTTTTTTAAATATGCACTTCCTGGATCTGCTCCCAGATACCTGTAGTAAACATACCCCCCACTGGGAAAATATCTGCTGGACCATAGCACAGTTATTTCCATTATTTAGTTAGGAAGCAAGGTCTATTATGTTGTTTTCCAATTCCCATAAGGTATACTGAGAGGGACAAGTGAATTATTCCTATTAATGATTATATTATTTGGAAGAAGTAGAGTGAAAGTATGAGGTTGTAGGAATTAGTTGACTCTATGCTGGCAATGACCTTGACTGTGTTCTATCCCATATCATATCAACTAATTCAGGTTTCTAGGATATTTTTCTTCTTTCCTTTTCATTCTTTTTTCTTTTCTTTCTTTCTTTCTTTCTTTCTTTCTTTCTTTCTTTCTCTCTTTCTTTCTTTCTTTCTTTCTTTTTTTTTTTTTTTTTTTTTTTTTTGGGGGGGGGGAGTGTTATTTATAGACAACAAAATACTGTGGTTATGTATTACACTTTGCTGTCTCATTTTGCTGGTAATTCATTTGCTAGAATAGAACAGTCTGTAAGGCTGATATAATAAAATGATAGAGTATTGTAGAATATAATACTATTGCATACTGTTTGAATACTCATGACCTGGCATGTAGCAATAGTCAAGGTCAGGCCTCAGTCCTCTTTGCAATCGAGAAACAGATGTACCATTTATACCCTGATGTGCCTCAGAGGGATGGGGACTGGGAGCTCAAAAGTAGCAAGATGATCCTAACTATAGGCCTACAGATATCCTACTTAACCATACGGATTTCCTATTACCTGACATCTGCAAGAAAATCTGGAAGAACAAGGTATTTGCCTTATCTGATTACTGTCTGTAGGTTAACTATACTTGCCATTGCAATTTATTCTTTACCTGCTATATGACTTGTGTCTGGAAGTATTATGGGAAAAATTAGCACAAGGCTCCCCTTAAAGAATAGATTCTACACATAGATCTTTGGACTCCTTTCTGAGTATGACATGTCATAGTTGGTGGTTCGAGCTAATATGCAGAAGGACAATCCCAACATTAAAACATCGTTCAGACATTGTGCAAGCTTGCATTGGCCTCGTTCCGCGAATCCTCACAAGGGGGCGCGTTAGGGTGGCATTTACTGCAATGGCTGACATTCTGCCATTACCCAGAGGCCACGAGTTGCTCTCCGCTGGGCGTGTAGTAGCTCCGAGTGTCCTTTCATCCTTACTTGAGCAAATCTCCTACTCTCCGCTCGAGGAAATGAGCATACCCTCCTGCCTGACAGTGCCCCCGCATAAATCAGCCAGATAAAAAGAATCCCGCTTAATTAATGCCCCTTTTTGGCGCCCTTTCTCGCTGCGCTCTCAATGTCGTCTGCTCAGCTACAAAGACGGTTAACGCCTGTTCCCGCCGACAGAGGGCTTCCGCGTCACGTGACGCTTGCCTTGACGACGTCCTGTCATAACGACCGTGGGGGATTCTGGGAAGTGTGTGTTGCTAAGGAGCTGCGCGCGCATCTTGATGTACGGAGTTAATGCGTCTATTTATGAGGGAGATGTAGATCTGTGTTTGTCAATAAGTCCCTGAGAAAATAACCTTCAAACGGATTTAGCTAGGCTGAATCAGTACACAAATCGGTTGGTAAGGAGTAAAAGAATTGGTCGATTTTGTGTCATTTATAATCCCCTATCACTATGCTACATTTAAATGCACTTGGGAGACTATTATGGTAGTCTGTAACATGCAGTGTAAGTGTAAGTGCCAATCAGTCGGCTGACTTGGTCAAAATCGCCTAGTGGGTATGGTGCTTAAAAAGTTGGACATCTCTGGCCCATCTCTTCAGAAGGAGGGATGCACGCAAACAAGAGAATGAGAACCTAATATACAACCCCATGGCCATCTGTCTTTGAAATGATAGAACTTATGTCATATAGCATGTCCCTCTTATGGAAATGACCCCACGAGATATGCTCATTGATGAAATTAATAGGCTTTATGTTCAAAAAAACTAAGTGCCCTCTGCCCAGTGTATGACTTAGACATGAACAATTGTTGCTTGTTCATTTGAAACTCAGAATAGCTTACATGAACACATGCGAATTCTTGGTAACTTCATAGATTGTTATTCAATTCGGTTGGAAGCAGTTCGACCATACTGCAAAGGGGTACAGACAAATTTTGATATGCTGTGAAATGAATCAATTATGGTATCACAGACAATCTGCATGCAAGATTGATAGGGCCTATCATTGTTTGAACTTGGCAATTTGGATGGTTTTACAAATGTGTAAAACGTGACTTTTATTTCTAATGTGTGCAAATTGTCAACAAAATCGTCATGAAATTATCACATAAGCGATCACCCTATTGGCGTGGAGTTACACTGTGGGCACAGCTCCCGGAGCACATCCAGAAATCTGACAATGTTACTACATTTAAAGTTTTACTACGTAAACGCTATTCCATAGTTAAGAAAAGCCTTCTTGAAAAGAGGCCGGAGAATTAGGTCATCCGAGTACTGAACTCGGGAAAAGATGACATATTGACGTTGTGACATTTGTACATGTATTGCTGTTTAATTAACAATTATTAGAATTATATATTTTTGTATAATGTACCTACTTGGAAGATCACATTGATGTGAAAGTGGTTTAAGAAATAAAAAAAAATTTAAAAAAATATCGCATAGTGTAGAACCTCCTATATAGTCAAACGTTGGTACAACCTCGGCTGTTCTAAGGTCCCTGTGATTAGTCCCTCATTCCTATCAGAACTTTGAAGGTATCACTACACCAATTGTTTACAACGCTTTGGTGAATTCCACAGGTATGATCTAATATCATCGTCTGGCCCGTTCAAGTGTTGTTATGATCGCTCTTATCCGCTAGGGAATTGCACATTATGTAATAATAACGTTAGTACCTTGCCAATGATTCTGATTATTGCATGTCACGCTTTGAAAGTGGTTTGATTGCAACATATAGTGGTTATGGGCATTTCCTGCCGTTATGTATTCTGAAATATTATTTGCTATGTGAAATATTCGTGGAGAAACAAAATACTAGTTTTGAGCTGAGTAATGTCAATAACATTTTGAAGCCTTAAATACCAATTAGGCCTAAATGATTGGGTTTTCTTGACGGGAATTTACTACGCAGTTGTATAAGATTTCTCCTCTCTAACTGCTCTAACAAGACCAACAAATAGTATACAATCAAACTTGGTGAGGTCCAGGGGTAGGATGGGGGTTCCGAGGATGTTGAAACCCCCTCAGATTGAGGTCACAGAACTTAAAATATTGCAAATCTGGTTAAATTCCCATCTGGGGCTCCTATAAAGATTTATATTGCAACCCATTTTAATTTAGTTGGAACATCCTACCCAGGCAAGCATGTGACATTATTATAACGTTGCAGCAACGTTCTGTTTGGCTCTGTATTGGTTTTTGTTATGTTATTTTGACGGCTCCCAATAACGTTGCTGCAACATACTGCTGCGACGTTGCACTGTGACGTTATTATAACGTTCTGGTTATGTTCTTCAAACTAAACAGAATGTTCTTATAACTTTCTATTTTGGTTTCATCCTAACCTCACCCAAAAAATAATGTTTTAATAACATTCTGATTTGGTGAGGTTTCGACCTAACCATAAATTGTACTAATGGCTTAGTACTTTTAATATATTGTCATGTTATATAATCCAACAAGGATCAGGCTTAGCAAGTCTACTTCTAGTCTACTCTTAGAAAGAAATATCTTGCGCTCCTAGCGCCACCTGTTAACCAGTATAAAAGGTGTCGCAAAGTGGGGAGCAGTTAGTTTTAGTGAGAATGTCAGCTAAGTAAGTTTAGCCAAGGAGTTATACTTGGAGTAAGTACATCGGCTCCGTGTAACAGACTGGAGTTTACCAATACCCATTACCTCGGACATAGGATTGTGATAGAGCTGAGTACTAGAATGGTCTAGAAGGTGTTGGAGCAACTCGTGTTCTAAATGTGGTTGATTGCTGATAGGAGATGGGAGGTGGACTGATGAAGACTTATACATGGTGGCTTTGACTCGGGATGAGATGTTTATTGAATAAAAACCCTTTCATATTAAGAAGCTCCCTCATCGTTCATTTCTTTTGAACTATTGGGAAGTGAACGGACAAACTTTAAACGCAGTCTGAATTACTCAGACATTCTGGAAAAACAACTTATGAAGACTTGGATATACACGAACCTAACGCAGTCTTAAATCAAACATTAACAATAGTTCATTTGGTGGAGATTACCCGAAACATGACTTGTGCCGTTTTGCTCATCCTTGATGTCAGCCACCGGTGACTTTGAGGCTTCCTCTAACCCCAAGCCTCAATCTTTGCGGCCCGCAGGACACGATGTGTCAACATCATATACAGGGAATGTGGAAAACCGCCACCTGGTAGGTAATCCCTTAGACGGGGAGGCACAGAGACAGGAGGTCGCAGCCAGACCCAAGCAGCTCTGCCCCGAAGGTGCACAAAATTACCAAACCCGTGGCAGAGGTAAACCATTTCCCTGGCACCTAGGGTCCAAAGATAGGCCGGTTCTTGACGAAGGACTTGAAACCCTAAAACACTCGAGACGAGTTGAAGGGAAGAACCGTCTCACGGAATATCAGCAATATTGGAACCCAGGGTACGTACCACCTACGGACCACGAAACTGGTACTAGCTCTCGCTCCACCTGTGAATCTGATGTGAACAATCCGTGGTGTAACCAAAGTGTTCCTTATCGTTTACTACCCGCAGCGGGAGGTGAAAGCGAACAGGAAGTTTCCAATGAAGATAACCTATTTTCTTCAGGAAACCTAAAACAACGACAAAACACCGCGGATAACTCCAGCCCATCAGGGGGAAAACGCCCCGAAAATCCGGTAATCCTACCTGATGGGAGCTCTCTCACCTATCCATTACCCCAACGACTTGAGTTTATCAGTCACCCACTGGTAACACCAACTCACCCCAACCCGGGGGCGTCCATTCCTTATTCCACTGTAGCTAAAGGAAAAACAGTGGGAGGGGAGAGGGGAGTGGGAAGGGAAGCAGAGGGAAACAGCGAGAAAGTAGGCAATTTACAACCCTATCGATTAACTTACGGTGTAGAAACGAACTTAGACCAAGCTGGTAAAAGAGCGGAAGCTCGGGCCTTTGATCCAGCCGAAATATTAAAGCAGTGGGCAGACTCAAGCCCCGAAAAGCACATAGATTTAGAGAGGCTAAGCGATCAGGATAGTGAAGAAAATGTAACGCTTAAAGCACAAGATTTTAACACTCTAACTCATGAATTGTATGAAGAATACGAGGACGAGTACGAGGAAGAAAATAGCGAGACAGAACAAGCAGCCGCAGATGTCAGAGGGGGTAGTCCTGATAGAAAATTAGCTAGAGAAGATAAATCAACCTCGTCTTCATACGAACTTATTACCGAGGATGTTTTAGACACAGGTAAGAAAGCTAAACTAGAAAGTGAGGACGAAATTAGTGTAGAAGAAATACCTGTGAAAGAACAGTGGGACGATCACGATATACAAAACCTCCACGAAAAAAATATGGCGGAAGGAGGCATTCCTTTGATGGATCTAGTAGAAGAAAGAGAGGATAGAGATCAACGCCAGCAACCCGGTGAAGGGGGAGCTGGGGGTGTAGATCTGGGGGCATGGCATCCTAACCGTGGGATGAACCCTGGGGGACCTCAACAAAACAATGGGAATGGCCAGATCCTAATCCAGCAGCCGGGCCGAGGCGTGCAGGCAGGAGGCGGGATAGACCTTGGGCCCATACAACAACATATATTGTACCCTTTCATAAGGCAGGCAATGGCAGCCCCTATACAGGCAGGTCAAGGAGGAGGGGGAAACCAACAGAATCAACAGGCCCAAGGAGGCCAAGGTAATCAGGCCAATCCTCCCCTTAATCAACAAGTTCAAGGGGGCCAGAACGATCAGGCCAACCCTCAAGGACTTATTCCTCCTCTTAATCAACAGGCCCAAGGAGGCCAAGGTAATCAGGCCAATCCTCCCCTTAATCAACAAGTTCAAGGGGGCCAGAACGATCAGGCCAACCCTCAAGGACTTATTCCTCCTCTTAATCAGCAGGTCCAGGGAGGCCAGGATAATCAGGCCAACCCACAAGGGCCTAACCCTCCTCAAAACCTTCTCAACAACCCTCCTCAAAACCTTCTCAACAACCCTCCCCAAAACCTTATTAATAATCCCCCTCCGAATCAGCCCAATCTGGGGATAAACCCTGGGGGACTCCAGCAACCCGGTGAAGGGGGAAATGGTGGTGCGAATCCGGGAATACAGCAGCCTAATCCTGGGGTAAACCTTGGGGGACTGCAACAAGATGATGGGAATGGCCAACCAGGCCAACAGCCTGGCCGAGCCGTGCCAGCAGGGGGTGGGGTCGAGCAAAACATGTTCCCTTACTTAATGCAGGCGATGGCGATCGCAGCCAATCTTAACGCAGGCCGAGGTAGAGTGGGTGACCAACAGGGTCAGCAAGCTCCGGCAGGCCAGAATAACCAGGCGAACCCACCAGGACCTGGCAACGTTCCCCCAAACCAACCTAATCAACCCAACCCGCCAGGTCCGCCGGACCCGCCGGGTCAGAATAACCCCCCAAATCCACCGGGGCCTCCACCGCCCGGCCCGCCGGGACCGCCAGGTCCGCCGGGCCCACCAGGTCAGAACAATCCTCCGAACCCTCCGAACCAGCCAAATCTCTGGAGTATCTTCCCCATCTGAACACGGCCTGGGGCCAAGTACCCTCACCAGTGCGGGAAACTTCCCATAACGGTCATCAAAGGGGACCAAATATTAGATTACCATGGTTTAGTGGGAAGGAGGATGAGCAGATAGAAAAGTATTTCAGGGAATTGAAGCGACTGAAAGCTATCTATGATTGGTCGGACGCCCATCTCCTGAATATGGCGTTATTAGGCCTGAAGGGACGGGCAGATGACTGGGCAGGAGCCTTAGCTGAAAGCGAGAAGAATACATTTGAGAAATTAGAAACTCAAATGACAAAGATCTTCGGCGATCGAAGAGCTAAGTGGCAGAAACACGCAGAGTTCTGTGGCCTTAAACAAGGAAAGGACCAGAGTGTGATTGAATTTGCAGGTGTCCTGAAACAAAAGCAAGTTAAAGCAGAAGCAAGCGAAAGTATGATGTTAGCTGTGTTTTTAGAAGGATTAAAACAGGGCGTAGCCAGACAGGTAGCTATACTGGACCCTAAGTCGTTCACCGAAGCGGTGGATTGTGCAACGAGACTAGAGTCGTTGGACAAAGGCAAAGGGGGAACTAAAATATCTAATGCAGTGAGCGAACTGGCTGGAAGCCAAGAATCAGAGGAGACCGCGGCCCTAAACTCCATCTCCGAACGATTTGGAGTGGTGCTGGCCCGACTGGAGGCCGCTCCATGGTTCCAGAAACCAAAGCCAGGGCAAAGCGGGACTCCCCAGAGTGGTGGTAACTTTAAACAGCAAGGTTATGAGAGAAAAGATAGGTACGAAAATCAGAAAGGTGAAAGAAATTCAGATCAGAAGCCTAAATCCAATACCGCCCCGAACAGAGAGGCAGATAAGGGAAAGAATCTGCCAACTCAACAGAAAGTAGAGAGACCCAGGTTGCCTTTTGATGAAAGTAAGTTTTGTATCATTCACCAACAGCATGGTCACTCTACAGAAGCGTGCTTGTGGTTGAAGAATAGGTTGAGGGAAAAACCCCCGCGGATCTACAAAGATAGCAAAGCCAGTGGCACCGAACAAAAGAATCAGGGAAACTAGAGGAAGGGTCCGTTCATTCCACGATAGAATTAGGCGCAGTGGACTGACCGGCTAGGAGAGAGATAGGAGACGAAGCATTTTTCTTAACGTTAAGATTTGATGATCAGAAGGAGGTTAGATCTTTGGTGGACACAGGAGCGAGCGATTGCTTCATGTCTACCCATTGTAAACGGCAGATCCCTAAACAATGCATTTTAGATGAATGGAAGGTATCGAAAGGAAACATCAGTCTAGCAGACAACTCGTCTCAAGTAATACTAGAACAAATTAGATGTAAGTTTTCAATCCAGGGATCGGTGGTCTGCTATGATTTCAACATAGTGGACGATCTATGCCACCTAATAGTAATCGGTAGAAACTTATTAACAGTGCTTCGATCAGATTTATCTCTACCAGGCGCAAAGATAGAAGTGTTTTGTGGAAACCCTATAGTCAGCAAAGAAACAGTGAAAATTCCACCGGGAAATGAATGCATCATACCGGTTACCACCCGAGAGCCGCTGGGATTAGACTCACCAGTGGCTTACTGCGCACCAGCAGTCACTGCCCCGGTCCTAGTGGAGGGGTGCGTGAATACGGTGGGAAGTCAGTGGTGGATCAAAGTCATGAATCCGCTAGATGAAATGCAAGAAATCACTCCCCAGGAAGTGTTAGCTTTTGCGGAAGAATGCGCAGTGCCTGAGGTAAACCAAGATCAGATAGAAGAGTTCCTAGACTTGTGTTATCTAACTAAAACAGAGACCCCAATGTCCATCTGTAGGATTTCTGTAGAAGTAATGAAAGACGCAGTGCAAATGGAAAGCCAAACCTCTGAGGAGAAATCCCGAGGTAAAATGGATGAAAATGTAAGTAAAATAGATCTAACCGAGTCGTGCTTAAACGAAGAACAACAGGTAAGGTTTAGACAAATGCTTAATAACAACAGGAATGCACTAGCGTTCTCAATGGAAGAGTTAGGTCACTGTGAAATAGCGCCGATGAGAATCATTGTGGATGAGTCGCAAGGAGTCATAAGTTCTAGACCATACCGATACTCTCCACAGAAAATGGATATCATCGATGAACAGGTTAGGCAACTCATAGATATAGGTGTCATAGAACCCAGCGAATCGGCTTGGCGAAGCCCGCTGGTGGTAGTGCAGAAGAAAGATGGCAAACCTAGGCTCTGTACAGACTTTCGCATGCTTAATCAAGTCACTTTTAAAGATAAATTCCCCATGCCCACGGCTCGCTCGCTTTTCCTATATATGGCTTACAAGAAACCCACTATGTGGACAGCTTTAGATCTGTTGAGCGGCTATCATCAGTGTGTAATCGAAGAAGACAGTAGAAAATATACCGCTTTTGAAACCCCGATGGGTGTGTATCAGTATAAGCGTGTACCATTTGGCTTAGTTGGCGCGCCTTGGCAGTTTACCAAGGTAATGGCCATAGCGCTAAGGGGATTGATTCCTAGAACATGCTTAGCATATTTAGACGACGTAATCGTCTACGACACTACATTTGAAGAACACCTGGCAAGTGTTGAGGTGGTTCTCCAAGCCTTGGCGAGAGCTAATCTCAAATTGAAGCCATCAAAGTGTGAGTGGTGCCGCAGTGAAATCAATTTCCTTGGCCACGTAGTAAACGCGGAAGGAGTGGCTACACAAAAGGTAACCACAGAAAAGATTACAGCCTTTAACCGTCCGCATAATGTGAAAACTATTAAATCCTTTCTGGGGCTGTGTAACTACTACCGTCAGTTTGTCCCAAATTTTGCTGATCTAGCTAAACCATTAAATCGGCTGCTAAAGAAAGAAGTCTATTTTGAGTGGACGGAGGCTTGCGAGGAAGCGTTTCAACAGTTAAAGAAACTGCTCACCTCGCCACCCTTACTAATCCATCCGGATATAGGAGGGCATTTCTATCTGCTAACAGATGCATCAGACGCCGCGTGCGGTGCAGCGGTTTGTCACAAACTAGATGAAATCTACCGTCCGGTTGCTTTCTGGGGATGTACTCTCCGAGACGCCGAATTAAACTATTCGGTAACAGAAAAGGAGGCTCTGGCGGTGATTAAGAGTATTAAGAACTATGAGGATATGTTACAAGGAGCTAAGATTACTATAGTAACCGATCACAAACCATTGATTCCCCTGTTACAGAGTGCCTACAAGGCCCCGTCTGCTAGGCTAAGGCGGTGGGCTTTGGCGCTGTCAGACTTTGATTTTGAAATCACCTATGAGCCAGGAGCAACTCATTTCCTACCGGACTACCTGTCCAGAGTTCACCACGAACATGTCCCGGGTGAGGAATATGAACCCGCCGTGGGATGTGAATTGTTCGAGGCTGAAATTCAGGATGGGGAGCTTTCCGTGGCTACGGTGATAAACGCGCAACTCCAAGATGCGGAGTGCGCGCAACTAATTGACTATCTACAGGACGGAGACCTGCCACCAGATCCCCTCGAGGCCAGGCGAATAATGGATCAAGCCGACTTTGTGGGAATGGTAGCACCGGGAGTGCTTTGTAGGTTCAACGTCAAAAGGTATAACAAACACCAAGACCAGTTGGTAAGGCTGAAACCACGAATGATAGTTCCAGGAAAGTTAATTCCCAGAGTCCTGAGGCTGTTACATAATAATATCTTAGCTGGAGGACATGTAGGTATCAGTAATCTCACTACCAAAATCTCTGACAGATTCTACTGGCGCAACATGAACGCCGACATAGTAGACTATGTGAAGGCCTGTGAAACCTGCTCTCTAAGGAGACGGGCTCCGCATTTCAAGGCCTTAGCTAAGTCTTGGGAGAGGCCGACTCGACCCTTTGAGGTGGTACAGTGTGATTTCATCGGGCCACTAAAGAGGGCTAGGGATGGGTCAAAATATATCATGACCTTCATAGACCTACTAACAGGTTGGCCGGAGGCTTTCACCACGAAAGACTCCACTGCGCAAACCGCGGCCAACTGTTTCCTGACCGGGATAGTGTGTCGGTATGGGCGGGTAAACCGTCTGCACACAGACCGGGGGGCGGCCTTCCTATCAGGACTGTTCCGGGAGATTACTACCCGACTAGCGTGCAAACAAACGTTCACTACCGGGCGAATGCCGACTGGCAACGCTCGAGTAGAAAGACTACATAAAACCATTGAAAACCTGATTGCTTATTATATCCCTGACGACCACTGTAACTGGATCGATCTACTTCCCATTGCATTATGGACAGTTAGATCCACAATCAGTGTACGGTCGGGATACAGCCCGCATACCTTGCTGTTTGGCAGAGATCCAATTAGCATGGGAATGCCTGAGCAGGGAACAATTCCTGAAATGCTGAACGACTGCGAGTTTTTCATGCAAACCAAGGATAATATTGCTATGTTTAGGAATATGGCTGAAAGGGTAGTTCAAAACTACGAAAAAAATCTGAGGCTGCGAATTGATGAGCGGGCGCGGCCCACTCAGATGTACGAAGGTGATATGGTATACATGTACGACCCTTTAGCTAGTGAAAATAAAGCGTCTAAGTTCTCAAACAGGTATACTGGGCCATTCAGGGTAATTGAAACAAAAGGAGACCACCTTGTTAGACTAGTGTCTTTAAAAACTGGAAAACAGGTCCCACATCTAGTAAACATTTCAAAACTCAAACCTGCACATGGGCCTTGGTCCCCCGCTGTCCCTCATAACATTCCCAAAATGGTGAGAGAAGCGAAAATCACTAACTCAAAAGGGGCAGATCCTGACCGAAACCCTGAATTGCATCACACTCCGACGGGTGAAATCGCTGAGGAAGATGGCGAAATAAGGGGTGCTGAGACTGAAAACTCAACGGGAACGACCGGTCCCCGTGAGCATGATGCAGTTCCTATGACCAGGAAGGTACCTACACAAAAACCTGGTCCAAGTCCCACTGATTTAGCAGAAACGGATGGGCAAATCACTGATGGTCAGGGCACCAGTGCGGACACCGCGCTGTCAACAAACTTATCCTTTGTTCCTAATAAAGCCGCCTGTGAACGGGGAACAGCTGGCGCTAATGGACAGAGGAAACGCAAACGAGCTAAACGAAGGGGCAAAAGCCAGCCGTTGGAGGGGAGATCCCCTCCAGGCAACAACAAGCCCATAAAACTACCCTGCGGTGATGTGCCGATCTTGGATACATCGGAACAGAGCCCAGAAAAAACAGTAAAGGACCATGTCCCGACGAAAGGTGGCTATAACCTACGTCGGAACCGCCGCCCTAACTACGTCGCTCTGTCCAACGGCGGGGAAAGCGACGACATGGATGATTAATGCAGGAAATCTAGCCGCCCTGTGAAAATAAAGGTTCGGCGGAGCGGCACCGTTAGCATCAACGCTAATGGAACAGGTGGTCTACCTCACGGCCACCTCGCCGCGCCCAGGGGCGTGGCAGAAAGGGAGGGCGCGCACACCAAGAGAGATGCCAGTGGTTTGGCGTCATCTCTTGGGACCGGATGCAAGCGTTCCCCCCCCACCTGAAACAAGATACAGCTCCAAATATGGAGACGGCATGGACAAGCGGATCGGTTATAATTTCGTGGGATCCGCGCCGATCCACCAGTCGGTCCGCAACTCTGCTCCTAGACGGTCACCTCTGCTGCAGGTGATTGTACGCACAACCCAGCCCGGGAGGAGACGGAGATAGACATTGATTCTATCTCTGAACAGAAGTTGGAGATAGAAATTGTTCAACTTCCGACTTCTCCTGGAAGGAGCAGAAAGAGAACTTAGCTGGGACACTGATCCACCGACTCATGGGGAACTGTCTAGCCCTCCGGCCACATAGCAATCCAAAGGGAACCACTACTTTCCCTGCGGACACGGAGGGAAGGATCATCGTCCCCCTGAGAAGGAAACGGATTAGCCGCCCCCACCAGAGGGCGCTACCTACCAAGGGAAGGTTCGTTGGGCCATTCTTTTAGGATTTTACCAAATGAAAGAAAAGACAGTCGGGAAGGAGAGTGCTAAGAAACAACCGGCTCAGACCCTTAGGCGGTGGAGTTGGCCGGGCCGGGGGGGTGTCCGTCCGGACTCAACCGACGCCGGCATTGCCCGGAAGAAGCCAAGGACACCAGCCCGGCGGCCCACCAGAACGACCACAGGCGGAGCCAAGAGGTCCGCTAAATCGGCTCCAGCCAAAAAGAAGACAGCAGATAAAGACTTCTACAATTTATCTGAGGTGAGTGACTCGGAACCCGAGCCAAGGCTAACGGCGTTGGCCAAGCCGGTTCAGAAGGAGGAAGCGGCCAACCAACCGGTGCAGATTCAGGCCGGCTGGTTCTGGGACCTTACGCAACCACTGTTCCAACTATTTGAGACTGTTGACGAAATTAGAAGGACAGTAGGACTGGATGTGCCAAAATCAAACAAACAGTTAGCTGAGATTAAAACTCAGGTAGCTCCTTTCATTCAAAGGACCACACAAAACTCTAAATGCGTCAAGGAAAGTACCAGCCTACAAACAACACGAGGCGGCCGACCTCTGCCCACTCTGGAAAGGCGATCGGGAGGGGAACAGCTAACCGTCGCCGCTCCAGGACTAAAAGTGGAGGTAGCACCCGTTCAACACGCGCCAACCCCACCGGTGGGGAACGGGCCAGCGGGAGCTCCCCTCCTCCACCACTTACAGCCTGCGGACCCCGCTTGTTTAGACTTGAGCAGCTTGACAACGAGCTGCAACGCCAATCCCTCACCACTGCTATGGAACCAGCAGCAGTGGACGCCAACCAGCCAGCCGGGGGGCCCACTGTGGCCGAGCCCACTCCCAACGACAAACCCACCGCAGGTACCGAACCCATACCCCTCGAGCCAACCGTCGTACGATCCAACGGGGGCCGTTTCGGACTGGAACCTACTAGGCCAAGACCCCTCAGAGCAATGCGCCCCTCGTCCTGCGAACGTATGAGAGGCTTGAGGATCACGGTCACCAAGGACGAGAGCGGGATCATCAGGCGAGTGGTAAATGACAACGGGCAAAACCTCTACGAGCATGTCCCAAACTAAACAGACCAGAGGACCCGGGAGGAGAGCATACTTCGGCGCATGGATGATAGTAGTGCACAGGAAAATAAGGTAACTTTGCTGTGAACATGTTTTAGATAGACTGCAAAATTAACTTTCTCAAACTATCGCTAAGGCCAAAACAAAGACAATGAAGTGGCTAGTGCTGTTCGTATTAGCTATAATAGGGGGCATTAGGGGAGTGCATAACGACTCCAGCCCACCTGAAGGGCTAGCCCCTAACGCTGAAGTGATAGCTTTAGAACAATATGGAGTAGTGTTAAAACCAGGGAAGTTAATGTCCACCGCGGATATAACACACGTCCGACAAGGCTTCCTAATCACTATTCCAAGGAGGCGCTCCTTCAACAAAGCTACCTTTGGCCAAGTCTGTCACCGATATCTACAGGGAGGAGACGCCCTCGATCGGGCCTGCTACCATATCAGGTCGCTGGTCAATTGGATGGATCAGACGTCGCAAGCGCTTAAGGGTCGGTACCGGGAAGTTCTTAATGAAACCTTAAGTTCCCTAATAAAGAACACGCAACAAAACCTTCAAAATCAAGAGTCGGAATTAAATCCAGGTGGAAGGGTCAAGAGAATGAAGAAGTTGCCCACAATGCTGGACGATCCAGGATGGCCGACCTTTCCTCTTCCAACCTCATGGAATCAAGGGCTGGCAGCTGATGTCAAATATAACAGGGAATTGATTAAAGTATTGCAAGAATCTTCGGACCAAATGATCGAAGACTTGGCTCTGATGAATGAAAAACATGACGAGGCTGTGGAAAGGGTTAACCATGTCGTGATAGGCCTACTGGACAATCTAAGATCACTAAATAAGGCACACAACACGACTCGCCGAAGGATGAAACTCGTGCAACATAAGGTGGATTGGATGGAACTGTACCTGAATATGATACCGGTCGCTCTAGAAGACAAGCTAGGAGAGATGGTGTATCTTCAACTGATGGTAGAGCAAACTCGCGTGTTCAGGAAAGGTGTACAGCGCCTGACGCGGGGCCAGCTGACTATGGACTTGGTGCCCCGCCAATATATGGTCGGAGCGGTCCAGGAAGTTAACAGATATCTAAAGGGGATCCACCCCAGGTTCCATGTCGCGTTCACAGATCCTTCCTTCTATTACGAGAACAGTCAACCCTCGTTCAAATTCGATGAAACCACTCAGGAATTAATAGTGTATGTAAGGGTGCCAGTGGTGGCTGACGAACATTTGTTCAGGGTCTATGAAGTACTAACTTTTCCTGTGCCAGTGACAGTTAGAGGGCGACTCAAGAAGGACGCTCTCCAAATTGTTAATCTACCCAAAAGTGTCGCCATGTCCATGTCCCGCCAGTATTACGTACCATTGGCTAGTGGCAGTTGGTCAGGTTGTTATGGACAGACCATCACGCTCTGTAAGGATCTACCCTATATGAAAAAGATTACAGACAACACCTGCACTGCTGCGCTACTGAGGCGCGACGACCTAGCGATCCAAGAAAAATGTGAGCTGGACTATCTACTGGAAGCAGACTTTGGGGAGATGGCAGTGTACCTAGACGACGGAGATATGCTAGTGGTCAGCGCCGACACCCGAGGCCAAATGATTTGCAGAAACCAGCCTGCGGTCGGAGTGAACATAGAAAATTATGCAAGGGTTCAGGTGGAATGCGACTGTGCATTCCAAACACAAGGAGCATGGATACCGTATAGCTTGCGAAATTGTGACCGGCACACCAGGATCACCACGGTTGTGTACCCACATAATGACCTGTTGGAAGCAGCAAGTCGTGTGAAGGGGTGGGACATGAATTTCACAACGTCCAAAAACGAACCCACTATGTTAGAGTCAGACCCTATCCCTGAAACAATTAGGAAAGACCTGCTGGAAATCGAGGAAAGCCTGAAGGTCAAAATACCTGTAACCTCCTTGGCCAAACGAATACAAAAACACCGTAAAGACTTGGCCAAGGGTATCAAGAAAGCGACTGACCGTTACGAGGTAGAGAAACACGCCCCGTGGTTCTCTATAGGTAACTTCGGAGGCGGTTTTGGTCTCCTCACCATCTTCTGCATAGTGGTAGCTGTGACAATTATTGGATGTATCCTTTGGAAGTGCTGGCGGAACCATCAAGGCAAGGCTGCCCTAGCCGGACTAACCATGACTTTACCTCGGGCCATGGCCTTGGAGACGGCGGACCCGGGGAAACTGTTGCACCGTGAAAAGGCACTAACTGGGTGTCCAGACGCGACCGCCAACCCCACTGCAGTGGCAGTGCTTGCTATATTATTAGCAGTACTAGTCATCGCTATAGTGGTCCTCGTGTGGCGAAAGTGGAGATATATCAGAAGGAAGACTGTGGATGGACTGTATGTACAGTTTGCCAACCCACATATGATAGAGACAATCTTTCTGGGGGAACTGGCCATGCCTTCAGACCACACTTATACGGAGGGCTATGTGCTCATTAGGGATCTACTGGTGACCCAGCTGTGTCTGAAATATACTCTGACAGTTACCTGGGGGGCGCAGCTGATGGGAGCAGCGACTAGACCTGGACAACATCCATCTAGGGTACCACTACCAGACACCCTGAGGGTATCTAAGAAACTAGCCCGTCTAATGATGAGTAATTTAAAATACAATACCAGGGCCAGACTACTGAGATATTCCTCAGGGCTAGCCACTCCTGTACCCATGGGAGTACCGCGCCTCATCGACGCAGGCTGGTCCGATGTTGGAGCGGACTGGCCTCAACCGGTGATGGGACATGGAACAATGCCTAACGCTCCTCCTAGATCGACCACGCCCACCTCAACAGCGACCGGAACGGGATCTGCCCGAAAGACAGTAAAGCCAGGGACATCCGAAATAGATCCAGGAACGGTTTATGAAGTTATCATATGACAATGTAACGAGTGTTAAGACCTGACCTAGTGCTGTACAGGTAAAATTGGTGAATTAATAACACAAAGGTACGAATACTAAAACTAAAATGTTACAGGAAGTTCGCTGGGCAATACCTGTTTGGGTAGGTAGGGTTCTGTTGACTAACCTGATCAATAAGGATTCACCAGCCAGGGAAACCTGGGTCGGGTAGGCTGGTCCAACCGTCTCTCTATGGACCCATGGGTTATCTAAATTTCTCTCAAGTCGAGTGTCCCATGCCCGGTAGCCTAGCTCAACACTCTCATTGTTATCGATTTGGCAATTCTTTTAAAGTAGGGAACCATTTGGAACCGATCCTAGTGTCGCGAAATTTTAGCATTTAAAAAGATACTCAAAATTCTGTATAAAACCTAAGAGCGCTCAACGGGACCAATGCTCCCAACGAGCGAAGTGAACTTCCCCAAGCAAGTACCATCTACACCTGACCCCTGTGCTGTTGTTACCGCTAGGATCGGGCTGCAGTACAGGAGTCACTTGGGGAACGCCACTGTCTATTCTTTAGCATGCTTACATATATAATCTTCTCAAAGATGAGGGGGCTGCACAAGCAGCAGGAGCCTACCCACAGGCCTGGTGTCAGTGGTGCCTGACAGGAGGCAGGACGTTGGGGTTACGCGTCACTGACGCTGCGAAGGGCACTGGGGTGGACGCCCGACCATGGCAGTCACTATGCCCCGGGTGGATTGGCTCCTGACAAGCGGTCCCTTCATCACAAAAAAAATCGACGAATAGAAAGAAATTTACCTAAAAACTGAATATATAAAGCAACCCAATATTTATTTAACTAAGAGCCCTTCCTCAGGGAATTCTGGGCAAGTTGTGATAAGAACATATGAACGCAGAATAGTTAGTAACATTCTCGGGGGGAACGCTCCGTGACAGCACACGAGAGTACCTTATACGTGGCTCGTTTGCTTCTGGTATGGGCGCGCTGCGACGGGCAAGGATATGTACAATTCCTACCAAGGCGTGCTATATTCAGAAATTATAACGGAGGTCACAAGGAAAAGTAGTGACGGGACAACGGCGAACTGGTGACATTCACAGGGTGATCGGCTCTCTCTCTTACCATATCGCGACTCCCTCAGACTGGACAAGCCATCCCTGGGGCGGGAGAAGCCGTAGCGAAAACCCACAAGGCGGTGGAGCGAGGTGCTGTCCTTATTAATAGCCCCATCGTCTTGGTTATGTGTAAATGGCCGCCGGATCATCGTATGTCTTAAGTCAAGGGATCCTGACTTTACAATAAAGTCAGGATCCAACGAAAACAAGTATCAAAAAGAAAGAGAATAATGAACAACTGCCCAAAAAGTACAAGACTAAGTTATTTAGGCCATGTTTAGACCAGTTTTAACCGGGTCTGAGGCAAAACGGCAAGAAGTCAAGTTTCGACCCGGGTAAATTAGAAATAATTAAAATTAATAAAGAAGACGTGCGGCTTCAGAGTTGACCGCCGTCGAGAAAAAAAAAAATGAAATACTAGTCTTGACCACCGTCGTGGCGCTAAAAAGTAACTGGGTCTCCGCTCAACAGCTGAGCTGAAGAAGGGGGACACGGTCTACTAATTCCCTAACGAACGACTGCAAAAAACTTAGTTGACACCCAGAGCTAATAGTCTACCCAATCTATTAGAAAGAAACTAAAATTCTAAGGTTGTCTTTAGTACTAACACATTCCTGCCCCGCGTGCGCATAGTTAGGATAAGCTGGGGGCGGAGTTTTTTCAGGAGTAGTCTTGACTCTCCACAAGAAAAACGGGCATAGACCTGAACAAGAAGACGGGTTTAACCTGATACTATACTTCAGCAAAAGCCCGGCTAGGTGCTGTCTGGAAGTGATGATCTAAAGAGATGCATTTAAATGTCTCTATAATTTAAAGGGGGGGTAGACTGCATATTAAAAAGAAGTATGCAGTTTGCTCCCAATTATAACAATGGGAAACTCGGTGCTGCCCATTCTGGTCCTATGAATGGGAAGGTACCGACAAACCACGTGTAACTAATGAGGACCGGGAATCAGATCAGAAATGAACCTGAGTCTGAGACCCGATCCTCTAGTGATAACTAATGAGGAACGAATAATCTCAACCTCCTTTGTACAGTTAGTACTTAATGTCCTTTAATGACATTTATACCTTACGGAATGAAACGCTACCCCCACCGCTTGTCATGTTGGTTTTCCCCATGTGATGTAAAGTATAGGGTAGACAGTAGAGTGTTACTGTTAACATGGGTATAATATCTATTCAGTGAACCGTTTGGAGTTAAGGGCGCACCTGTTTGTCTCGTTAAAAGGGCGCCACTACCCAATATAAAGTGGAACTCGGTCTTCAAACCCCAGATTGAACATAGGGGGTGAACGCCGAGCTACCACCTGTAACTAACAAGGAAGGGAAGGACTTTGTCTTAATATAACCATTCAATGAGAACAAACTCTGGTTGAAGTTGCACTTCACAAAAATGAAGTCGGTTATGACTGAACAGCTATCACCCTTGGGGGGGTGTTAATTTGTTTACATATAAACCCTTGGAGTGTATTGGAAAATTATTCTAACACAATGTACATAAAGTGTGTTGTCAATAGTATTGACTCTTGGAAAACCAAAATAAATTCTTAAGTAAATCACCAAAGACCCAGTTCCTATCATTATTCTTATCTCCTCATGTGGTCTGTGAGAAAGTCCAAAACGTGTGAGTTTTGCATCACATTTCGGACACTCGTGAGATCCTGAAAATGCACATTTTCATGGCAACTGAGCCCAGAACGATGTGTGTAACCGTTCCCACATAACGCGCAGAGATATCACTGTTTGAGATGTTTGGTAATCTTTGCTGCGGATTTTGGTGCTTTTCTAGCTCTTAATAAGGACACCGTTCCCTCTCTCACAATGACACATCCAGAATCTTCGTCCGAGAGTTCATTCAGTGTCCTGGAGGCTTCATCACGGTCTCCTCACAGTAATATTTTTTCCTCTTCTGGACGATTCTGTACAATATTACTCGCTATAAAATTTATTCTAACACTATGACACTGACGACGTCTTGTCGTTAGACTCAACATGGGAAGGGTATTGGTGGTTCTTACCACTCCCTCTCAAACTTACCTTGGAGTCGCCAACAATTCGTTGAACGGCTCCACCTGTGGTGTCGCCTCACGTGGCCGACACGTCAATCTTTCCAGTACCCTGTAAGGGGAACTACTCATCAAAGAATTCTGTCACAGCCAATCTAATGCTGGGCAGTCTGGACCAAAATACTTGGTCACCTACTGTCACTCTAAACTTACCAGGTGAACACCCTAGGAAGCGTTAGTTACCTAGGGCACCCCATGTGAATTGTTTCCAATGTAGACATTTACACTAATGTCCTGTACGAATAGCGACTAAACAAAGAATTCTGTTACAGCAAATCTAGTGTTGTACAACGCAGACCGGAATCTCTGGTCACCCATACCTGATTCCACATGTGCAGTGTCAGTCCCCAACAGTTAATAGTATCAAATAATATCAGAATACCAATACGATACAAATCACCCACACTCCAGGAAGCTTAACTTAAATCGGTAATGTCAACAAACCGCTAGTCAGAAAAACCCTCTATTATCGCCCAACCACGCGCGAGGTAAAATGCTTGATCATGTTCGCCTAAACAATCCTCCCACTAAAATTATATAGCCTGACGCTTTTCAGTGCCAACCGTGTCACATTGCTTCATTTACATCACCCTAACATACCGCAGGACCTGGAAAAGATAATAAGTTTAGTACGCCAGATCCTAGTTCTCAGCCCGCGTCCACCATCTTGAAACCAAAAGTAAACACTAGGTGGCCGCCCATACTACCCGTTACAAAAAATCACCAGCGAAACACAGTTTCTGGTTCCGGGAGTGACATCAGCTTCCGGAATACGACAACGTGAAGGCGGACTGAGAAAATTGGCGAAGAAATCCTGACCAACAATCTCCTTAAAATTCAACAGTTAGTAGCCTACCTAACATGCCAAGAACTGTAGAAAGAAGACCAAACTTACCCGGTCTCGGAGCGGTCCGGACGAAGGGCCGTTTCTACGAGGAGGGCGGTGTCCGACGACAAGCCAGCAGGGCGGTGAAAATGTCTGTGTTTTCCCATAAGAACAATCTGGAGCTCCGTCAAAAGTGTGATCTGCTCCTCTTGGATATATGAACTTAAGTGTACCAATCACTGGCCGGGAATTGGATCGGCAGAATCACTTGGCGAAACCAACCCGGAAAATTAAGTGTTCTAGGCATAGGCCGGGAATTAAATCATAAAATCACTTGGGAAAATTAATGAAAATCAATATATACAAGAAACCGAGTGCCGACGGTTTAGCGTGCTACGACGGGCAGACGGGCGATCAACCGCCCCAACACCCGCGCCCAGCGTCTGATGATCCTGTCTGAAGGTCGGTAGCCGTCCTCCAGCTCACGGAAATCATTCACCGTAATGTTGCCGTCGACGACTGTCCGTATGGCGTGGAGCACCCGCCCCGTGTCCGCGGTAGGCACGCCGAACCAATCGTTGGCTCGGCGCACCTCCCGACTGATTTTGGGTATGAGACGGTTCACCCATTTCTGGAGTGAACCGTCACTGTCAGTAAGAACCCAGCGCTGGACATCAAAACCAGAGGGGGTCGTGATCACGAAGGTCGACGGGGCCGGGTGCGACTTCACATTCAAAAAGGCCCGGTTGATGGTCTCGGCGTAGAATTTTGCTGCGGCATCGGAACTAGTATAGAGTGGAATATACAGTTCTAACTCCTCGTCCCATGTAAGAACGTCCAGCAAATTACACATGACTACCAGGATATCGTCTGGCCACATAACGTGGTGCGCAAACGCATATCCAGATAGTTCAGCCGTCGAGGCGTCTCGGCAGGAAAACACCACACAGGTGTGCTCCTCACCCGTAAGAAGAAGATCGGGGTACTCTTGAATTCCACCCTCTCGGTCTGAGCAAAAGATTGCTACGCGAACCATGGTGGGAGTCGACGAAATAATAAAAAGGGCTAAGCTTGTAAAAGTACGTCCACACGCGATAAAACAACCGTCGGCACTGATTAAAATGACGTCAAAACGAGGCTAATTTGGGAAACCCCTTTTTGATCCAAAAGATCCAAATTTTGAAATCGGCTAGCATGATCAATCCATCGCATAAATTTTTACAAAACCTGTGCTAAACTAAAGCTTAGGTCCCCAACCAACGTAATCAAGCGCCAGAATTAATTCATATCGGCCCAAAATATCAGGTCGAACCATCAAACTTGCAAATTTGTTCGGAAGAGAAATTTGCCATCCGGGCGCTTCGCGCCTGGAGGAATCAAATCGAGGTCAAACCCTGGAGGGGAATTCTAGTCAAGCGTCCCACTAAGTACACATGTACTAAGCATGACTGGTGGGCGCGCGACGCGGATGATAATATTTTCTAGACCCAACTGCAGAATGCTACTAGATTCAATGCAGGGACCTTGTATTTATTGTACATAATGTTGTTCTGGTTGAAATTTGATTGAAATTTGACACGTATCGTATAATGAACTTCGTTCGTTCAAAATGTCCGAATCCTCTGTATTGACTTATGTTGTGTTAAAATGTCCTACAATTTGGATTTGATGTGTGCTTGTTACTCTTAAAGGGTTAAGACAACTTTACATTGTACATATGTTGAGTTCTGTTGACTCGTGTTACAAATTATAAATATCAGAAACTGTATACATATGTACTAAGTCAAAAAACTGACAATCATCACTTAATCTGGTCACCTTATGCACGAGTGACACAATTCTTAAAACAGACAATAATAGGAGATCTTCCTAAAACCCTTCATGTTCATGAACATTTTCACTGATCTCAAGTCTTAACATAGACTACTGGAAATGTACTTAGGTATTAAGTAAAACTGAATGTATCTTTGTTTACAATCTTCAAATGAACAAAAGAACTTGATTATCATCACACTGTGTTGAATGTACCACGAGAGTCAAGGCCACCCCCACATTGGTTTCTCATGTTAGGAAACAATAATAACAAATATATCCAATCATCAAATTTGGAAACGTTATCCCATTTGATTGAAAATTTCCATTCGGTTTGAGCTATGTCGTCCACCTCCTTAAACTCAAACACCTGACCGCCGTCGAATGTACTAATGGCTTAGTACTTTTAATATATTGTCATGTTATATAATCCAACAAGGATCAGGCTTAGCAAGTCTACTTCTAGTCTACTCTTAGAAAGAAATATCTTGCGCTCCTAGCGCCACCTGTTAACCAGTATAAAAGGTGTCGCAAAGTGGGGAGCAGTTAGTTTTAGTGAGAATGTCAGCTAAGTAAGTTTAGCCAAGGAGTTATACTTGGAGTAAGTACATCGGCTCCGTGTAACAGACTGGAGTTTACCAATACCCATTACCTCGGACATAGGATTGTGATAGAGCTGAGTACTAGAATGGTCTAGAAGGTGTTGGAGCAACTCGTGTTCTAAATGTGGTTGATTGCTGATAGGAGATGGGAGGTGGACTGATGAAGACTTATACATGGTGGCTTTGACTCGGGATGAGATGTTTATTGAATAAAAACCCTTTCATATTAAGAAGCTCCCTCATCGTTCATTTCTTTTG